>OX297867.1:14340000-14960000 GCA_946478455.1 Eupithecia vulgata
CAGTGCCCAGCTGTATGGCAATGCTGATGCGCTGCGACCAGCTCTCGGGTCACACGTCGCTTCGATTAGACGCTCAGATAATAAATAAAAAAAAGTAAAAGCAAAAATAAGCTAGTTCTTTTAGTTTTGAAAGTTTATTAAAATCTGTATGTACCAATTCTGAATAAGTGTACTTATTTATATTATACAATCTTCTAAACGTAAAACCTTGCATACAAAACAAACCTAACGAAAATTAATTGAGCTTGTTACCAAAACATACTAAACAAACAAAGAAAATAAGGAATCGATCTATTTTTATAGCCTATGTAGATTATATAATAATAAAATTTCTTTATTTCAGACTTCAATAGGTCTAGATTACAGGAAATTGGTATATAATTCTATATTATAATAATCAAATAATAGTAATAAAAATAGTAAAAAATAAATTGGATATAACAACTCAATAATCAAAACAAGAAAAAAATAATAGTATTTGACGACCTCTGTGGCGCGGTGGGCGAAGGTCAGCCTGCGACGCAGTAGGTTGCGGGTTCGATTCCCGTCTCAGGACAAATGTGTATACGAATTGTACGATCTGCAGACATTTGTTCAGGGTGTCGTTTTATATGTATAATAAAAAATCTATCTGTGTATTGTATTGTACTATGTATATCAGTTATCTAACCCATAACACAAGCTCTGCTTAGCTTGGGGCTAGATGATGCTGTGTGAATTGTCCACCATTTTTTTTCTTTATTTACAATATTTATTTGGAAATGTTGTACCTTCATCATCATCAGCCTATATTAGTCCACTGCTTGACATAGGCCTCCCCTAATGAGCGCTATAGCCCCCTGTCTTCAGCTTGCCGCATGTTGTACTCATAATATGATTATTATTAGTGTACGCGTGCATCCTCGATGAGTGATACATATAAATGCAGTCAAACTAAGTGCGCAAACGCTGAGTGTGCTGTTGGAGCTGGCCCGGACCCTGCGCAATAGAGTTGCTCCCTGCTTGCGCATGATGCTGTAGAAAATGCATTTTTGAAAACAGAAAACAGGACTGGTTTATGAATCGGTTTCGGTTTTCGTCTAGAATACCTTTGGCAGTTGGGTACCTCAATGGGTTCTCGTCCTTCTTTTTTATTTGCTATTGGTGGCTTTCGTGTCACTGCGGCCATGATGGGCCTATTGTGATGGCCACTTTATGTTTTCACCCCTAAAGCTGCGGCGATCAGAGTTCGCCACTTACCCTGCTGCCCACTTCGCTGCTAGGAACTGAAGGGGAGAGCCGGGCCGAGCAGGTGCTTGCCCAGATGAATACTACGTTTTTGCATCAGTGCTCCACACTCTCCATCGAGAGGCGTTTCATCCGCCTCCTCACAGAATCTACAGGATTTTGTGTCGCATAGCCCCAATTTAAACATGTGCTTGTTAAGGCGACAGTGTCCAGTTAGGGTTGTCTTGTTATGATGCGAAGGTTATCTCTGTTTAGCGCTAGGATTTGGTTAGTGTACCGTTTATTGAAGGCTTTTATCAGTGATTTTGAGTGATTCATGCCAGAGGAGTTTTTTCAAAGCTTGATTGTTTCCTCGTAGCAGGATTTTAAGAGGGTTCTTAGAGCCAGACTTTTGGGAATGCCACAAAACGGCTCGGGGCCAAACTGAGTCCCCTTTGCCTCCGGGGCACATATATATATACTCTCTGCTAAGAATGTCAGATGGGCAGGATAGGTACGTAAGTTTTTTCTACTCACCAATACAAAAAAATATGAAACGATAGACCAAAGAGTCACAGGTCACAGAGTGGTAGGCGCGAAGCACCCACGAGGTAGACCACCAGGTGGTTGGAAGGCTGTGAATAAGGCTTGCACAGGATCAAGTTAACTGGCGTGTAAAAGAGGAGGCCTAAGCAGCAGTGAGTGTCAACGGACTGATGATCATGATGATGATGATGAATACAAAAAATACTTACGAAATCAGAACACGTTCAATTTACCAATTCACAATTTACCAATTCACAGTATTGCTCGCGTTTTACCTTTGACTTTTCCGCCGTTTCGGCAGCATAGGTAGGTACATATTTTAGAATTTATCGCTTTTTTTGTAAGAGATCTTTGCAAGCTATATCTATATTTTTTTCTTTGGAATTCTTTTACATATACAATACAATGCAATACAAAAATTCTTTAGTGTACACCAGAAAAAGTACAACATGCGGTCTTATCGCTTAGAAGCGATCTCTTCAGGCAACCTTTTTTCTACCTCCACAGAGCTGCCATGAGCATGTTTTCAGTAACAGCAGAAGAGGAAAAATATTTTCTAAATAAAACTCTGTTTCTTCCATTTCCGTGCCGATGTTTTCCTTCAACGTGTTAGAAAAACGTTTATTCAGACTACAATGTGACAAAAACTTTAAATAGCAATAATGTGAATAAACAATAATAGCATTTTCAACAATGTAGACAAATGAGCATCGTGACTTGACCACAGTCACGGTCCGGGAAGTCTACTATCAGAACAGTAGTTACTGAGATATTTTTTGATAAAAAGTAAGAGTAAGGGCAAGGTCTGTGTGAGTAGTACTAGGGTAGGTGGTTAGCGGCATCGATGTTGAACGCTGGTAGGTAGATCGGGTTAGATCTCTACGATCCCGTTTAATTGTTTTTATATTATATATTATTAACTCATTTATTTCAGATAATAAAATCCTTATTAAATTATACTATTCACTGTTATTTCGCGAAGTTTAATAAGGATTATAGAGTCTAGCTAAGTACCTACCAAGGGTTGATACTGAAAAAGTGCTATGTACCTACTGTTTTTTAAGAATCAAACGACTGCACGTTTTTAATTTGTCTCCAATTTTGGACTCGTAAGATGGTAAAACAAGAAGACCACAAAAACAAGTTGTTGTCGGTTGCCTTATTTATTTATTCATCAGTTGTTGTCAAGTTTGCAAATCTTTCCTTGCAGTTTCAACATTCGTTTAATAATATTTGCTGGACGGCCTAGCTTCAGCCTCGCAACGCATCGGTCTTGGCATGAATTTGGACAAAACCAAAGTCTAATATAGGCTGATGATGATGAAGAGAATTCAATTTAAAATTATATATATTATAAATTATATATTATATTTATTATAGTATTTAAAATTGAAACAATTGAGCTAACACAAAACACAAACTCAGTTGCAAATTTCAATATTTTTGATAAGCAAAAAAAAAAAAACTAGCGCTATTAAAAAAACTACGGAGAAGGTTAATTTCAATGTCAGGGACCCGTATCTGTGCATAATCCCTTTTATCGTACCTTATCATACCTTACCTAGTAATGACTTTATCGAGGTATCTGGGTCGAGGACAGAGGGCTCGGAAAAACTCGAGAAAAAAGTTTCAAAGTCATGAAAAACCGCACTAAGTAGCGGTAAATTGTTTGGGTATGATGTACATAGATTATAGAAGATTGGAAGATGGCATTTTTGTTTTAAATATACTTAACCACAGAATAACTATATAGTAAGTACTAACATACAGAAGGCCGACACCGCCAACTCATTTATTTAAAAAGCTGCTCTAACATCTTTTAATACAGTGCCGTTCAGCTTACACTGCGCGGTCAACCCCCCATAAATTTGCTGTCGCTTTCCAACATAGCCTTTATTCGTTTTAAGGGCTTAACGCTAAATAATTTATTTATCAGATAACAAAGATCCATAATCGGGTTAATCTATATCTATGTTAGTTTAGTATTATGTGATTGTAATTATTAAATCAATACAGCAATGCTTTGTTTGTATAGCGGGCCATCGAACTTGTCCGCTATCATCCTCAGGATGCTGTTGGTGCTCCCACGGACTCTGCTCAGCAGTGAGGCTTTTTCCTCATGCAGGCGGCGAACCCGTCTGTGCGCGCCTCGGCGAACATGCCGGAGGCGCTGCAGAACCGCGGCAGCCCCAGCAACATCCTGAATGCATTGTTGTATTGGACGCGAAGAGTATTGACGGATTTCTGAGTGTATGTGAAACATAGTCTGCTCGTGTAGAATTTCTGACAAAATGATTTGAACAGAGTTATTTTTACCTCTTCTGAACAACGAGCAAACCTGCGGACTTAAGCTAGGGTTGTCCTCTAGTGATGAATATAGTGAAGTATGTATGCAGTGTCTTCAATGTGTTTTGCCCTTACTAAGTACGGAACTTACGTAAGGCACTTACTTTCAAATAGGAAATATCTACAAATTTTATATCCCAAAAATATAAACATTGTCAATAAATAACAATATTTTATTTTTTTCCAGCGTATAAAAAAAGGGCTAGGTGTACTTGTAGAATTTGTTTGAACGTCGTCGAGTGCACCTAGCCAGGCTCAACTAGCAACCCTCCGGCTCTACACAGAACCGTTCTACATGTATATATATATATGTAGGGTTTGAATGTAGGTAACTTCCTAGCCCATAAAGTCATCATCATCATCAGCCTATACTAGTCCACTGCTATAACGCCATAGCGCCCTGTCTTCAGCTTGCCGCATCCAGCATCTGCCAGCAGTCTTTCGCAAATCGACATCCCACCTGTTCGGACATAGAGTAAATAGGATTTATTGTGAAGAAGATGAGGAGAGAAGCTGATAAAAAATTATAACCCAGGAAATAAACGGCACAACGCCATCTATTTCTAAAACATCGTAGCACTTTATTGGATACTTAATGTAGTACAATTAGCACGGTAGATAATATAGTACGTATCATAGACATAGAATTTTTTCACTATGGTACGTATATACGTATCTCGGTACCTTCTTTGTTATTTTTTGCGGCAGGTTGAAATTGAAGTTCTTAAAATACTCAAATAAAATGAAGGTCAAACCACTTGACTGTATCTCTTTTATGATCCGTGGTAAAATAAATCAATGCGTGGTAATCAATTTTTACAGACACACTCAATGATATTGTCTGTTCATTGTAATGGTGGAATCGCATGCTAAGCGATTTGTAACTGCTGATATTTTTCAGTCTCTGCGGCAGTCTCTGTGTGTGAAATAAATGTATATTATTTCGTTTGCTATCCTGGCATCCTGCTAATCTAGGAATGAGTCTTACTTACGTTTGAAACAGAGTTCAAGATTAAATACCGCATAAACAAAAACAAAACAAGGCTTGATCCCTGACATTGTGCCAAAACCCTACTGAATCTGAGTTTCTAAGTTCACTGAATCTAAACTAAGTATATTCATACCTAGTATTTACTTTGAATACCGTCGAAAAATTGCGTAATGTATCAGAGTTAAAAAAGTTTGCGCATGGGAATAAAAATTTGAAATTTATATTCTATATCTATTTATATAACGTATTGACGACCGATGTGGCGCGGTGGGCGAAGGTCTGCCTGCGACGCAGAAGGTTGCGGGTTCGATTCCCGCCTCGGGACAAATGTCTGTACGATCTGCAGACTTGTTCAGGGTGTTCTGGTCGTTTTCTATATATAATAAAAAATATCTATCTACGTATTCTATTATATTATGTATATGAGTTATCTAGTACCCATAACACAAGCTCTGCTTAGTTTGGGGCTAGATAATGCTGTGTGAATAGTCCAGCATTATTTATTTATAAAACAAAGTCGTGTTAGTTACACCATTTATAACTCAAGAACGACGGGACCGATTTTCATGGTTTTTGATTTGTTGGATTTCTCTTAGTCCGGAATAGGATAAGAAGTAGGTATTAAAAACTTTGGAAAATTGACGAACAAGTAACTACATGTGCGAAGCCGGGGCGAACCACTAGTCATATCTATATTTGATGACTATTCACCACCTAGGTCATAGACTAACCAATAACACAAAGTGAAGAGTGCAGCGGGCAGGTCAAGGCGTCTCGCCAAAAAATATAAAACTGATATTGGATGCTGCTTTAGGTACTGGCAACAATAATTAAATTACCAGTCACTAAACACCTTGGTTCAGGGTCGTGCAAATACCTACATCGAATTATATTTCTACCGTAGCGTATCGTGTAGGTATTGTAATCGTGCCTAATGCTGTAAATAGGGAGGTATTCTTTTGTTCTGTGCACAGATATCTTGTGGTTCTGTGGATAGTCTGCTCTACTAGGCCTAACTACCTGTAACTATAAGCCTGCAATGTATCTTACCTAATCTTGATTCTAGATGCGAAGAAATCATGTTTTAATATTAATCTTCATCTTAACCATCATACGTGACCAGACTTCCCCCACTAGCAGTGGGTGAAGTCTGGTTGTGTGCTTTGTTTTGGTCTATTTTATTTCAATTTTCACTATTTATTAGTTTTATATTCAGTTTATTACTATAACTGTTCTTTTTAATATGGTTCATTTATTGAGTAAACATTAAAATTAAGTGACAATTTGTACACATATTTTGCATGGCAGAAGTACATTGTGTACCTACCTTATGTATTTGATGCAATACAATTTTACTTTACTTTGTAGGCCTCTAAAATCTTGTGACACTCTACTCCACACGGTCCTGCTTCTATCTCTTCCAGATGTGCTCCGAGACGTAGTTGATAGTAGTTAATAATTTATTGTAGTTAAATTTGGTGATTTAAAATGTCCCCAGGTGCATTTTAGGCTCGGCTCTTACCTTGGTTCTAGGCAACGTAAAAACTTTGATTCTCATTTCTCACAAAAACCATTTTACTTTGTTTCAGATGAAACATCTCCTAATTCTGGTGGTTGCTGCGGCAACGGTGGTGGGCGACGACCTGCGTCCCTCCTGCGAGCGGCCGATCTACTGCAACAGCAGCCTCCTGCACTACGTCCAAATCGCACGCATCTTCAACGACTCCAAAACCTTCGTGGATCTCCCTCTTCGCAACGATGAATACACCACGCTCACAGCCTTCGAAGATCTCCTCAACAAAACTAACAACAACCCAGCCAAAGACGAACTAAAGGCCTTCGTCAAAATATACTTCGACGAAGAGTCAGACGGTGAGCTCATGAAGTGGACACCGCCGGATTATCAGGAACATCCAGAATTTCTTGACAGAATCCGCGACGAACAGTTAAGAGAGTTCGCGAAAGATATCAATAAAATTTGGCCGACCCTCGGCAGAAAAGTGAGGCCAGAAGTTTTAGAAAAACCTTACCAGTTCAGCCTTGTGCCCGTCCCGAATGGCTTCATCATCCCTGGAGGGCGGTTTAAAGAGCTTTATTACTGGGATGCCTACTGGATCATCGAAGGTCTAATTATTAGCGGAATGAGAGAAACAGCAAAAGGGATGATCGAAAACTTGATTGCGCTACTAGACAAGTTCGGAAAGATCCCTAACGGTAGCAGATGGTACTACCAGGAGCGCAGTCAGCCTCCTCTTCTAACGGCGATGATCAAACTCTACTATGAGAAGACAAAGGACAAAGCTTTTCTTGCGAAACATATCGATTCCGTCGAAAAAGAAATGAACTACTGGATTGATACGCAATCTATTGAGTTCTCTAAGGAAGACAAGGCATACACATACACTCTCCTTCGGTACTTCGCTCCCAGCGCTGGGCCTCGTCCCGAATCTTACTACGAAGATTACGAGGACGCGCAAACGATGGACACGCACGAGAACCACGCAGAGTTCTACACTGACATCAAGAGTGCTGCTGAGAGCGGCTGGGACTTCTCCTCGCGCTGGTTCATCAGCCCCCAGGGAGATAACAACGGAACCCTTACCAACATCCGCACAAGGAATATTATCCCTGTCGACCTGAACGCCATCTTTGCCGAAGCTCTTGCAATCACCGCCAAATTCCATTGCATTTTGAAATCCCCGCGAAAAGCTGCATACTGGGACATGAAAGCTGAACAATGGAAAATTAACATCGAGCAAGTTCTATGGCACGAGGAAGATGGGATCTGGTACGATTACGATATGCAGAATAAGAAGCACCGAAGGTACTTCTACCCAAGCAACGTGGCTCCCCTCTGGAGAGAAGTGGTACAGAGTCATTCATTGTTGGATCACGCTCCTAAGGTGTTGAAGTACTTTAAAGAGTCGCAAGGCCTGGACTTCCCAGGTGGGATACCCGTGTCCCTGGTCAGGAGCGGAGAGCAATGGGACTTCCCCAACGTCTGGCCGCCAGAAGTGAGCATCGTCATCAAAGGTTTGGAGAATACGAAGACTCGAGAGGGTAAAAAGCTGGCTTTCAAATTAGCCCAGGATTGGGTGAGGATTTGCTACAGGGGTTTCAACGAAAGCAAGCAGATGTTTGAAAAGTATGATGCAGAGAATCCCGGGCAGTTTGGAGGTGGAGGTGAATATAACGTGCAGGCTGGGTTTGGCTGGTCTAATGGGGTAGTTCTAGAGTTTCTTGAAAAGTATGGAGATAAGATGAAGGCATATGAGTCTTACAACGGGGATGAACTGGAGAGCGAAATGCCTCAGGACAAAGCGGAGCCTGTGGCTGACAACAAGGCCAGCTATTTGGATCATTTGGGCGTGGTTCCCTTGATTTTGGGAGGCAATTATATGGCTAGGTCCTAAAGATTTATGTTATAAAGCTTTCATAGAAAACCAAATTGTTATAGGTACTTACTTGTATCAAATAAGATACAAGTTACCAGAGCTTAGGTAAATCAAACTCAGGGTTTGTTAATTTTATCGATGACTTAACATAAATAGTAAAAGTTAATTTTAAATAGTAAAACTACAGTTAAGGTAGTTTTACTATTTAAAATTAACAAGGTTGTGAACATTAGATATGTACGTACAGTAGTGGTATACATTGTGCCATACATATTTGCCATGTTATCATGTCATATGGCCACCTTCCTACTTTATTTATTAAAACAATAATAAAATAAAATAATAAAAATAAATTGACTAAGGTGACTAGGTAATTAAGGTGACGATAAATCACGAGTCAGAGAATTTACTATTTAAAAACCAATTCAGGTAAAAATACAAGTTCCTTCCACCAATTAGCAAAATAATGGTGCAGAAATTATTTACCAACTAATAAATATTTTTTTAAACTATTGTATTTACAACAAATATGATTACCAAGGCATGTAAATAAGTACATTATTTATAAATAATTTATTTTACAACTATTCCGGCGCATTTATTAAGTTCCTGCCTGTAAGTTTTAACTTAACCTTTCAACAACCCAGTTTTCAACCGTACCAAGTTACCAACTAGTTAGATTAGAGAATTCTGCTTAAGTATCTACTGGGTACCAATTTTATATTAAGTAAAAGTGTTATTCCTGCTACAAAAAGATGGCGGTACACAACACAATGAATGAATTAATTAGTAAACTAGCATGCAATGTTTTTTAGTTATAAAATTGTTATCTACCACTTATACATTCCAGTGCAAAAATAAAGGCTGTGTTTAAATATCTTTTTTTTACTGTAACCTAAAACGGATAATTTAACTGTAATCTTTTCTTTCCTTCAATGTTAAAAATGCGAGGCTTCTGCGAGGTACCTAGGTATCTAGATGTATGATGCCGGGTTATGTCGGTACGGTACCTATTATTAGCTATAGATTACTTATTATGTTATTTCTGGCCTGTTGAACTTAATTTTCCTCATTGACTTTTAGTACTACCGACACTACTACCGGCAGGCTATTATATTACGTATAATAATAGTCAGTTGTTATTATGTTATTATTTCCATTAATAATTATTTTGCTAGGCAGTTAGGCACACACAATATTAAGGTACCTAGCTACTCTATTTTAATAAGCCTAGGGACTAAATAAAACAAGAAACCTACAAAACTGGAAATATAACAAAAGAAGCCTACATCGGCCATACCTACACCTATTTAATTTGGTTTGGAACTTTTACTCATACATCTTACCTTAGAGCGTTTATCATCTTACGAAATCTGATCATTATTTTGACAACCTTCTTAGAGAAAACTTGGCCTTTCCGGCTTACTTGAAAAGGCGAGAGCAATTTTCCATAATTGTCGTGTTTAGCAACCGCATTTTGTTTGAAAAAGGAACGTAAGAAAATCATGGAAACTCAATTTGGATTAAACCAAGGAGGTAACGCCAACATTATTTCATCTGTGGGAACGCATGCGTGTTTGAAGGATAAAACCTTTTTCAAGAGTAGAAACTAGACTTTTTGAGAAGCTTGAACGTTTTTGGTAAAAGTAGCCTCCTTCGAGAGGCTAAAATAATTTCAGCTCAAGGGCACAGACATAATACTAGCTCTTCTTAGAGGCAGCGCCCTACTGAAGGGTTATGTTTTGTTGACAACCATATTATGTGATGTCAGTAGCTTATTATAAAAACAAAATCTTTATATGCAGCTAAAATACAGTGACTTAACTTAAAGTACATAGTTAAATTATTATACCATCAAAATGTACTTCGATCACTGTAATTTTTTCCGATTTTGTAAAACGTTTACCAAAAATTTTCGTGAAATTATAATTAGTGATTTTTTTTTATATAAAATGACTTCCATTGTTTGAGTATGGACTATACAAGCCTTGGTCCACATGACTACATAGCTGGCCGCGCATGATGACCTCAAGCTAAGCCTGTCTCGGCCTTCAAGCTTGATCATCATTGCAGATTTGCAGCTATTGATGCTTTCGAACTACAAAGACCTTCGGTTTCGGGGCTGCAATGCTGACCGCGCTTTTTTATAGTTAATAGACCATCTATTGACCACAATCTCACCTGACGGAAAGTGAAGATGTGTCCGACGATGTATCACTAAGGTCTAGAAGATACCAATTCACTCTTGTATTGAAGTGACCCAGGTTGTAATTGACGGGAAAAACAGCAGCAGAGAGCATGTTCCAAACTCCAGCTGTACGAATGATGAAGGTGGACGAAAACCACTTAGTGCGAGTGGACGGTATATCCTCCAAGTAGGGGTGGTATCTAATGCGCTGTGCTTGTCCTGGAGTGGAAACGCGTTGCGTTGACTTAGAAGTTTGATTTATATCGCGGCTCCAAGAAGTTACGAGCCTGCTTATATGTGTGAATGTCAACTCGATAACTCCAAGCGTTTCTGAGAAAAAAGGTTGACAGACGGACAACAAAGTAATCCTATGGGTTCCTTTTTTCCTTTTGAGGTACGGAACCCTAAAAATGAGCGTTGCTCTCCCGTGTGGCTCCCCATGGCGGCAACAAATAATGTAAGAAAATATTTTTTAAACGCTACTCCTCCCTCACCTCTACCACGCTTTGTTTGCGTCACGTTCACTCTCAAAATAGTCGGACCGTTTTGAGACAACCTGTACTTGGAATAGGTATGTTATATTCAATTTCGAGGCGAGTGCGACATCATATCATCGTTTAGTCGAGTCATATCAATGAACTGCGCGTTCGTACCTAAATCCCTATATCCCTATTGATACAAGTTATCATCAAAGACAATATCGTGCAGTGCGCGATTATTAGCATCAGCTGTGCGCTGCCAGAGTCAAATGACAGTTAATCTCTCAGCTCTGTGGAGGGGACACGCGCTGCAGAGCGCTGTTTATTTACAAATTTACAATCTTCTAACGAGGTCAGGGCCCTAAGAACTCGCGGCACACATATGACTATGCGTGAGATAGTGACCCAGTAAAACCGTGCAAAAAGTGTACAGCGATGGAGCGGACAGGGCTCACTCGGTGACGCGGCATGGATAGTGCGGCGTGCCAAGGAAGTGTGCGAAGCGGGATGGTCGCGCGGCCACTCGCCCCGCGGCGCTCGACTCCGCCGCGCGTTCAAACAAAGGTTATGTTTACCAGTAATCCAATGACAGTCTCGCGATAATGTTCAAACTGTTGACGCTTCGATACGTTCCGCTATATCCGGTCCTCGGATTACTGGGAGCGTATGCGCAGGCGTTCTCCTTTGTCCCAACCTGCAACTCCTCGATCTACTGCTCCGGGGACCTGCTCCATAAAGTCCAACTCGCCCGTATCTTCTCTGACTCGAAGACCTTCGTGGACCTAAAGCTTTCCCGCTCAGAAAATGAAACGTTATCAGACTTTGCCAAATTCATGCGAGATACTAACAGGAACCCATCGCGAGCGCAGCTGACCGGCTTTGTTGATGACCATTTCGTGGAAGGCAGGGAGCTGGAAAATTGGATGCCGCCGGACTTCAACCCGGGACCACCAGTGCTTGATCAAATCACGGACCCGAAGCTTAAAACGTTTGCCAAGAATGTTATTAGCATTTGGGCACGATTGGGCAGAAAAGTGGACACCGATGTTGCCAAAAATCCTGAACGGTACAGCTTTCTCTATGTTCCTAATGGATTCATCGTACCTGGGGGTCGATTCAAAGAGCTTTATTACTGGGACTCGTTTTGGGTGATACGTGGACTCCTCATTAGCAATATGACTCAGACGGCCAAGGGAATGATCGAAAACCTTCTTTACCTGGTGGAGAATGTTGGATACATTCCGAATGGTAGCCGAAGGTATTACCTCGGAAGGAGCCAGCCTCCTCTGCTGGCAGCAATGGTCGCAAGCTACTTCGCGGCAACAGGAGACTTGGGCTGGCTGGAGAAACATGTAGTGACTGTTGAGAAAGAACTGAACTACTGGTTACATAAGAAGAATTTAACAATCACAGTAAAAGGTACGAATTATATGCTACTGCGCTATTTGTCAGATAAGAGTGGCTCTGGTCCCCGGCCGGAGTCGTACTACGAAGACTATACGAGTGCAAAAATACTCGCGAGCGAGAACTTAAAAGAAGATTTCTATCACGAGATCAAAAGCGCAGCGGAGAGCGGATGGGACTTCTCGACGAGGTGGTTCGTGACCGCTGGTGGTGAAGCCATAGGCAACCTGACCGACGTCCACGCGACACGCATCCTGCCCGTCGACCTCAACGCTATATTTGCCGGTGCCCTGGAGTTAGTCGGTGATTTCCGCAACCGCCTAAAAGACAGACGAGAAGCTCAGAAATGGTGGAGTCTCGCTAAATACTGGCGGTCCGCCATCGAAAACGTCATGTGGGACCCCGCTGACGGAGTCTGGTACGATTATGATGCGGAAGCTAGATCTCCGAGAAAGTACTTCTATCCGAGCTGCGCGACGCCGCTGTGGGCCGGAGCAGTCGAGCAGTACGACGCTCCGAAATACGCAGAAAGGTTAGTCAAGTATCTTCGATCGTCCAGCGCGTTGGACTACCCCGGCGGTGTACCAGCATCAGTATTGCATTCTGGTGAGCAATGGGACTACCCCAACGCCTGGCCTCCGCTGCAAAGCATTCTGATCGGTGCTTTAGATAACAGCGGGTACAAAGAAGCGCAGGAACTAGCTAAGGAGCTGGCATCTACGTGGTTGCGGGCGAACTACATCGGATACAGTCACTGGCAAAAGATGTTTGAGAAGTACAGTGCGGTGCAGCCGGGCCATCAGGGGGGCGGGGGGGAATACGGCGTGCAGGATGGCTTCGGGTGGACCAATGGCGTGGCTTTGGAGCTGCTGCAGCGATACGGCAGGGAGTTGAGGCTGCTTGTTGAGGAAGCTCCGCCACCACCTGACGTTCGACAAGTGTAGACTCGTTGCTGACATAGGATTGGTACGGTTATTAGTATATAAGTAAAACGCGCGGAAAATCCAGTGACTGTAGAATTATTGTAACAATTTGCAACGATCGTATTGATAGTACAATGAAGGTAGATGAGGTACTACGTACTGAGGTAGCCTACCTCCGTACATATAAATAGGTTCCTACCTAAACAGGGTTAGATAGATAAATAATGCTTTATTGTACCATAGATAAATTTAACAATATTTGTCCATGATTGTACCAACCAAACACGGACAACAGTACAGTAATAAATGCCACGAGTAGATGAAGAACAAAGGCGGCCTTATCGCCATGAGCGATCTCTTGGGTTGGACTGGACATGTACGAATAAAAAAGACACGAAAAAATAAAACTAAAAAATACTTAGTACAAAAACTACATATACTAGTTTAATACCTACCACATAACCTACAAAATTATGATACTCTATGTTTTTGTAAAACATAAAAAAAAGTTGTCTAATTTTAAAACGATAGATATTGCTATCATAACAGTTTTTTAAAGAGAGATCTGTGAGAAGTAGTATGATATCCCGGGGGAGAGCGTTCATAGACAGGGGTACCTACCTACCTTGTACAGTGAAAGATTTATACATTTTAGGCTTATATTATTATATCAATCTATATTTATGTACTTACATAGTAAGTAGTAAAAATGAGAATGTTATTTAGTAAGTACCTAGTTAGTAAGCATTTCTAAATCTTGATAATATGTGCTTCTTTTTATAGGAGTTTTACATAATAAACAAGGTACCTACTTATAATATTACTTGATTGTATTATTCAAATCCCTAGCTAATCAAAAAAATAATACCTGCTTACCACAGTATTATTTAGAATCCACCTAGGTATCTTATTATTACCTACTCTTAGGCATTGAACTTTATTACTAGCGTAGTCTTGGGCCCGTATTACGAAAAGCTTGCTCAGTCATACATCTATGCTTGAGTGCCTATAATACCTCGAATCAGAGTTGATTCAGATCAAAATATCTTCGAATTTACTAAATGTTTAACTTTGAAATTTATGTATGGTAAAGTTCAGGACTTACTCTATCGATCATATGTTTCGAAAACACATAAAATTTACTCAGCAGAAAAAATCGCAAAGTTATCTCTAAATTCTTACTAAAACCTGAATTTCTCAATAAATACAGAAGTTAAGATCTTGAGAATAAGCATGGTAATAGAACTAAGTATGAAGATCATTTCATAAGTTCGTTTTTTTTCAAATAAACTCCTTAATATTGGCTTGCGTTGCGTTGTTTTGGTATGTTCTGTCCCGCTCCTATGAACGCAAAATCTTATGTACTTATATCCTTTTCACAAAATCGGACTTTTTATAGGCTCTTAAGACGAATAGTAAGGCAAATGACCTTGGACCTTTCCGCGCGCCTTTATGCAGCAAAGAGTGCTTGTTTTCGGTTCAGCATACCTGCTATAATAAGTAGTGCCATAATCAACCAAATAATAGGATCCTCTGCGGTTGGGCGACGTGTAACTCGTCAGGTTTGAATCACAGATTTTGTAGGTGCAAATACGTTTTTACGTTTGATTTCATTAATTTGACTGCTTTTCGAAGCTAATGGACCTCCAAGCGGTAGGTATGAACTATGTGAATCACTATACTGAATTTGGTACTAATCGAATTTGAGACGCCGCCGATAAAAAGTGGGTTCGAAGCCGCTACACATAGGTACACTATAACTAACAGTATAACAACTACACTATGATTAACAGCAAATATTTGGAACCTTCAAGGGACCTTTCAGGATGTGTGTTACAGGATATATAAATTTCAGAGCTCCACAATCAATATTTTCGTCGGAAAACGGGTTCGAAAACACCTAATTTTCTTGTTTCTTATAGTATGCGCCTTAACCATAGAAAAGCGATACTCAAGGATACATCGTGAACAGAGCAGCCTGTCATAATACGGGCCTAAATTTAACTAATGACTTCAGCATTAGTAACCTAATTAAATAAAATCATTAACTAATGAGCTGCTTCTGAAATGAAATTTGATCCGACCTACCGAGTTAATTGAAAACAGTTAAAATTATTATTTCTGTTCTGATAAAGCAAAACACATGCAAAACATTAAAAAATATGCAAACTCATTTCCCGCACGTTTACTTCTACATTACAAAGAGGTAGAAAATTATGCAGTAGGTTTAAAATCAACTAGGGCATTGGTTTGACTAGTTTCTGCCCGCGGCTTCGCATGCGTTGTTTCTGGGATAACAAGACGTAGCCTATTAGTTGATTGTATACATAAATATTCCATGTCAACAAATATGCAATTAATAAGGTATTGTTCCAAAGGAACTAGTCCACTGATTACATAATGAATAAAAAGAAGTGTCAGTCCGCGGAGTTCGGTATCGCGTAACGACGACTTCTCATTTTTCTAAGGTTTCATCATTTCATTTTTGTATTGGATTTGCGTGATTCCCTTTTTGCACGATAGAGGCGCTGTACAAAAGAAGTCCAAAAGAAGGATTTTTTCTGTTCCCGGGTCTGGATGGTTGTTTTGTTCCTACCTACCTACTATTCACGCCAAAACAATCGAACAAACCAAGCTGTTTTGACGACCTCTGTGTCTGTGGCGCGGTGGGCGAAGGTCCGCCTGCGACGCAGAAGGTTGCGGGTTCGATTCCCGCCTTAGGACAAATGTTTGTACGATCTGCAGATATTTGTTACGAGTGTTCTGGTCGTTTTCTATCATCCATCATCATCATCATAGGCCTATATTAGTCCACTGCTGGACATAGGCCTCCCCCTCCCCCAATGAGCGCCATAGAGCCCTGTCTTCGTTTTCTATGTATAATAAGAAATATCTATCTATGTAATGTATTGTATTATTTAGTAGGTATACCAGTTATTTAGTACACAAGCTCTGCTTAGTTTGAGGCTAGATAATGCTGCGTGAGTTGTCCAGCATTATTGCTGACGATTGCTGAGGTAGCTTTGAAGCAATTCATTTAGCTCTACCTCTGATAGGTACCTACTTGTTAATATAAAATAAGAACAGTTTATATGGTCAACGAAATCGAATGCTTTGGACATTTCTAACAGGCTTACATATTTTGTGGTACATCAACATCATCCGCAGCTGGTCATAGGACTTAGCTAATGAGCGCCATAGCACCCTGTCTTCATCTAGCCGCACCCAGCATCTGCCTGCAGTGACTGCTGTCTTTCGCAGTCTGTCATCTGTCTGGTACCTTAGGAGTCTAAGGTACCCATTCCACTCATCCAATTTCTTTGTCCAATGTACATTTGATCAAAGAACTAGGGTGACTTCATCCAATTAACTAGCAATACCTATCGATATTTCAACAAAGATTTGCATACTAGTTTCTGCCCGCGACTTCGCACGCGCTGTTTCTATGTAAACGTATGCAGATTAATTCTTTCCAAAGGTAACTGAACTTTTATGAACTAAATTGTAACCTATGGCTTATAACAGGTCAAGAGCTACACCTATGCAAATTATCAGCCCGATCTGGTGAGAAGTTTTGACGTGAAGAAGTAACAAACTTCCTTCCATCCATCCAAACTATCGCATTTTTATATATTAGTGTTATGTGATGTAATTTCATTAGAAATCAATACTAAGGAATCTTGGACAATTTGGATATTGAATGAGTGGAATGGGCTTTCATCCAAGAAATTTTATCAAATATTGGACAAAGAACTTGGACAAAGATAATTGGATGAGTGGAATGGGCACCTAACACATTAAACACGTACTACCACATTGTCACAATGTCTCACATTTAGTGGTTGGCATCAGTCTAACACATTTTCATTTTGGTCCAGTCTTATCTGGTCTTATTGACTCTGGCTGTGTGGTGAGAAATTATTTATCTACCTAGGCACAATATACCCAAACGTCTAACGAAAGTGTTGTTTTGTGTCACACCCATTGTATGCAAATGACTTTCCTTTCAGTTTTCATTTATGTAGGTACCTACACCTACATGAACAGAGCTATCACCAACAAAACTCTCGACTCCAATTAGTTTTTTTCCTGTTGTACACATTGCCAGTGGCCATTAATTATGCCATTGATGAAATTTGCATCATAATTCACAAATTGAATAAAATATATAGGTATTTAGCTAGAAAATGGGCATTTTACACAAAAGCTTATTTCGATGACAATCGGTCCTGCTTCTTAAACTGATCAAAAACGTCTACCGCACTAACAGAGGTTAGAAAACTTAAAAAGCTAGAAATCGCAAAAAACCTTTCCCATAGATTTTTAATGGAGATCAAGAGGAATTTTATTGTGCTAATCGACAAAACTTTTCGTAATTTTTTTGGTAACAGTAAATTCTTTAGAAAGTAGTTATGTGTACGAGGATGAACATTTCTCTAAAAATTAGGGAAAGTCTCATAAAACCTTACTGCCCCGTCTCAAAAATTCACCCTGTTCATTTACATAATAGGTAGGTAACCTCAACAGCCTAAAATAGTCTATTGCTGGACGCAGGCCTCCCCCTGATTTTTTTATCTCATGGGGGGTAATGTCCATAATAAGTAGGTAAGTACAACTTCATTAGACTTGCCTAACTAAGTTAATAAATATAAGTTGTCAAATCAAACGTAGCTGCGTAGTTGGATTATACCAACCCTTCTTTAAAATTAGGTAGGGGTACATAAAAAGCATAATTTTCCCCGAACGAAACAAACGATTTGGTAAATAAAAATAAAGTACCTATAGTAGTAGATACTTACGTAGAAATAAAGTACCTACCGAGGTACTTTCTCAGGCAAGTAGGTAGGTATACATACGATATATAGGTAAGGTTAGATTATACTTAGATTATAAATTACTTACGTAGATACTGAAAATTTATATTCAAAGTTGACTAGATAAGTAAAAACTTGAGTTGAATAAAGTAGAAAGTTTAATATGTTGTATGTATTAATTTCAATTCTGTTTCCTCACGCCACACACATATAAAAATAACTACAAAATCACGGGTTTAACAATATGCCAGAAGCGGATTAAGGAAACACGGATTAAGGATCACGGACACAAAGTTTTTTAGGGGTAAATTTTTAAGATAGTGATCTTATTTTCATAAATTGGCTTCCCAAACTAACTTAAATTTCCATGACATCCGAGACGGCTGGTGCGGCGGCAGATTTGGCCGAGGATCTCAAGAGGCGCAAATATGCAGGTGCTAGCTAGGTGATAGCATTGGGTACACCCTTGCAGTTTTAGGTCCATGGGGTACCGAGACGCTCATATCTGAATTTATAATTGACGTGACGCTTGACCCGAGAGCTGGTGAGCAATATGGCGTAGTGCATTGGCATTACGATACAGCGGGGCAATGCATTGTTGTGCGAATGCTTCCAACTGATATCGACATGGATCAGTCGAGCTACCGTAGATTGTATGCAAAAGTTAGCTCAATTGTTCCAAATGCAACTAGATCTAAATGTTTCGAAATTTGATTGTAACTTTCTTTGTACCTAAATAAATTGTATATAAATTTTCTTTAATAATAATTACTACAGAGGTAAAATTTATTTGTTTGTTTATGAGTTAGTGAGTCGAGGGTGTTAATCTCTGGAACGGTGCTGTTTTGATAATTGTTTAAAAAATCTTCAAAGGCCATATTTTCACTGAGTGACGTAGGACAAGTTGTTGCGCAGCCGCAAACTAAAGCTCGTCAAAATAAGGGAGCTTTAACACTGGGTAAAATCATCAGCTTAGTCCACAGTTTACAAAAGGCAGGGTAGGGAGGCCTTTTCTTGGTGTGTGACTTCTGGTCGGGGCTGGTCCGAGGCCGCTTTACTGCCGAACTCGGACTCCAGGAGGGCCTGCTGAATCTTAAGGCGAGCTACAGCATTCTGCTTCGAGTTCAAACGCTTCAGAATCGGAGCACAGCTTAGCAAGAACAGCTCATCCGGATCATTTCTGGAAGGAGAACAATTAATTCAGTACCTTTAAGTACCTTCTACGTATCATTATGAAGTGTAGTTCTCGTGATATAAAGGCTCTGAATCACTTTATCACTTTTTACAGAAAGTTTGGTCCTTCATTATTGTTACATCCTGTATAGGTAGGTATTTAACTTTTAGTGTGAATCAAAACACAATGAATCATACAATATGAGACATGGAATTAACCATGCCGGTTTTTTTTGCTGATAAGAGTTATAATCTGGTAAACGTACATACAATAAAATAGGTAGTATGGGATGTATGGTATCTAAAGGATGTGTTATTTTTTTAAAATCAATAATCAAATCAAAATTAATCAAAGCTGAAAAATTTTGAATTTTTTTGATAATATTCTATATTCATTATTATTTATTTATTTTAATCATTTACCTGCTTGACAAAAATAGTAGGCATTACATCATTGCAAAATAATTGTGATTTTTAATGTGTGTTGTGTGGCATTTCCTGTGTGCAGCACCCTAGTGTACAGGTTAGATTCAAAAGAAATACTGTTTAACTTCTTCCTTCTCCTCTTTAGAAAGGGTGGGGAGATGTCATTACCTGTTGCATTGACAGCTACTGATCTCCTCGCCACTGGAGTTGGTGCGCTGGCCTATAGGCGAAGGCGGTGGGGAGTCCTTCTCCTCGTTATTCCGAGTCATGAAGGCCAGGTCCGGCTGACACTGGATGGAATGCGGCTTCTCATCCTGGTCTGAATCTGAGCCAGCTGCTGACTCCTCGTTACATCTGCGAAGCGGAAAACACAGCAATAATTAGGTACGAGTGCGAACGAAAGTTTTCAATCAGTGCGTCCTACCCGTCATGACCTACGGAGCTGAGACGTGGACACTCACGGTAGGGCTGGTCCACCAGTTTCAAGTCGCCCAGCGAGCTATGGAGACAGCTATGCTCGGAGTTTCTCTAAAGGATAGGATTCGCAACGAATACATCCGACAGAGAACCAAAGTCATTGACATAGCTCTAAGGATTAGTAAGCTGAAGTGGCAGTGGGCTGGCCATATCTCGAGAAGAACCGTCAACCGCTGCGGTAAATGTGTTCTTGAGTGGAGACCGCGACTCGGCAAGTAGTGTAGGACGCCCTCCGAGCAGGTGGGATGACGATTTGCGAAAGACTGCTGGCAGATGCTGGATGCGGCAAGCTGAAGACAGGGCGCTATGGCACTCATTAGGGGAGGCCTATGTCCAGTAGAGTGATATAGGCTGATGATGATGATGATGATGAGGTACGAGCGCATATAAAAAAATAACAGGAAAAGACAAATTCAGAACATGAACATATTTTTATGTATCAACCTACAATACATAAAACCTATCTATGCACCATGGGACGTTTAGATTATATATTTCAGATTTATTACAAATCAATTCTTTCAAGTAAAAGTTATTATGCTGTAAAATGAATTTTTAACTGGTTAAGATTTTTCTGCTTACATTCGTTATTTTTAGTTGCTTTCATCAACATTAGTTTCAATTTCAGTTTTATTTTATTTATTGTAAGCTATACACCAGCTATACCTAAACAAGTTTTATTTAATTCTTATTATTTGTACACTGACATTACACACCGCAAAGGTACATTGACTTACATAGACATAACAACACCTGTACCTACATGTATTTCATGCAATAAACAATACTCTAATTTACTTTCAAACACTTGACCCAGCATCACATAATTTTCACGCGAGACAGACTTTAGGACGGTGTAGATGCCTACTCTGACACATACAGGTAATATGTATATGACGCCATTTTGTAAATAGGATAGGCATAGGATTTCGCGTATAAGAGCGGGATAGAGCAGGCGCGTAAGCTCAAAAATCAAGTTTTTGCTGATTATCTTTTTATTAAGACATTTTTTTGCAAAAATATAGGTATTCTTCTATTTAATATAGTGTGATGCAAATAAAATAAATCTTGTGATTGATAGTTTAGGAGAAAAAATTAAAAACTAAGAAAAATGATGCTTCTTTGCACAATTATTTCTGATATTTAAAATAGCTTTTTTTAATTTTCGAGCCGAAGAGGAATCTGCCTTGTCCCATAGATTATTGTTTATTTTTTTCGACAAAGATGACAGAGATTTTTTTTTAATGTAACCCAAATTAGCTCAGTTCACATCTACCTTACCCAGGATTAGCAAGCTGAAGTGGCAGTAGGCTGGCTGTATATCAAGAAGAACCGACAACCGCTGGGGTAAACGTGTTCTTGAGTGGAGACCGCGGCTCGGCAAACGTAGTGTAGGACGCCCTTCGACCAGGTGGGATGACGATTTGCGAAAGACTGCTGGCAGATGCTGGAAGCGGGAAGCTGAAGACAGGGCGCTATGACTGGTATAGGCTGATGATGATGATGACATCTACCTACATCTGGGCTTTAATATTATATGAAACTAGCACAGCGTTAGTTTCAGTTTCAGGTAAAATGTCACTCACTCTTCTTTTGTCTCGTTGACATGGGTCTTCAGGAACTTCATGGCGTTTGCGTATGGCCACCGCGTCTTCCCGCCGTGCGTCCTCTGTAGCTTTATGTAAGAGTCTCGGAGTGAGCGCCATCTTTTCTTGCATTCTACCACTGTAGCAAACGTCGAACCTGGAAATTTTCACTGCGCTTTTAATTTTTAGCTAATGCGTTGCGTACCTAACTTAAAAACAATCAGATAGGTAGGTACCTAGTTTAAAAAAACAAACTAATCCCTTAGTTTTAAACAGTTTTTTGGGAGTCGTATGCGTCAAACTAGCGCCGCCACCTATTTTGTTTTATTACTACGTTGAACAAAGGAAACATAAATCAAACGTGCAGTTTGTGATACCTATTCTATGTTTTTTTAACGTCTCTGTAATAGTTTTATTGTATTAGGTTTAGGCAGAATATCGAAGTTGCTCTTGGTGGCCACCACAGATATCAGAAATGGTGGCCACCAAGAGCAACTTCGATATTCTGCCTAAACCTAATACAATAAAACTATTACAGAGACGTTAAAAAAAGCTTGCTTGAAAGTTCTTTTGTTCAACGTAGTAATAAAATAAAATAGGTGGCGGCGCTAGTTTCACGCATACCACCACCGACATTTAATTACCTATATAAATCCCTTGGAATTAAAACTTTTATGAGGCCACCTCGGGATCATCCTCCATAATACTTCGAAACGATCAATGGTCACAAATTGGTCCGGCGACGGAGAAATCGACTCGTCGAACATACATAAAATAAAAACCGGCCAAGTGCGAATCGAACTCGCGCACGAAGGGTTCCGTACCTACCATTAACTATAAAAACGGCAAAACAATCACATTTGTTTTATGGGAGCCCTTAAATATTTATTTTATTCTATTTTTTAAGTATTTGTTGTTATAGCGGCAACAGATATAAATACATCATCTGTGAAAAATTCAACTGTCTAATTATCACGGTTCATGAGATACAGCCTGGTGACAGACAGACAGACGCTAGACGGACGGACAGCAGAGTCTTAGTAATAGGGTCTCGTTTTACCCACAGAGATGACCTTGTTTCTGATATTTGTGGTATTATCCTTTGGTTACGGAACCTTAAAAACAGCCGAACATAGAAACTCCTCCTATTTTCGAAGTGGATTTAAGATAAAAATTAATGATCGATATCAAAAAGAAGAGCAGAATAATATACCTACGTAGCCCTACGTAAGAAAGTTTGTAGTTACCTATTGTTTTTGGAAGGTCATTCCTCACATCGATATTATCATGAATGCCCCTTTAAATATGTGTAACAAAAATGAAGGACCAAACATTCAGGGGCGGTGATGCAGGTTCGGTCACCGAATACTGGAAAAATATAAAAAATAATCCGGCCTTTAGTTTTTTAAATAAATTAATAAACGAAATGACCACTAAATTAGGCAATGGACTACTACACGAGTCTATTTGTTATTAAAAATTTAATAAAAAGGCCTACGTACCTGAAAACATCTCTTTTGCAAGCCCAAATCTACAGGGAACCCCTATTGGGCGAGCGGTCTCCGCGGTCAACGACCTGCACGATAGGTATATAGGTATGATAGGTACTTACGTACCACAATTACTTTCCAATTTTCATCCAGTAATTTACAAGCGCGGATCGATCAAAATACAAACTTCTACAAAAGGAACTGATTGTCCCACGCACAAACAACACAATTAGCTTGCACGATAGGGACAAATATAGACTCGCGTAGCAGTCCATTGCCTAATTTAGTGGTCATTTTGTTTAAATTAATTTAAAAAACAAACTAAAAGGCGGGACTTTTAAAATATTTTTCCAGGATTCTGTTATCGAACCCGCCCCTGAATGTTTGGTCCTTCATTTTTTAATACACCTGTATAAGATTATTGATGTGACCCTGGAAAATAAGCACACAATTGACGGGCCTTGACTTTATTGGTACCTCTATCTAACTATTGGGAAGAGGGAATTTGTGTGAGAATGTTTGTCTACGCTTTGTTTTTTTTTCTAGAATGCGAAATCTTGGGTAGGTACGACTCACCGTTGCTGTTCAGTGCTTCCCGAACATACTTCCAAGCATGATCCCGCAACTTGGGCTTGTTGAAGCCTCTTACAGTTTTGTTGTACAAAATCGGCCTCTTCTCGACTTCTTTGATCAAATCTAACTCATTCATTTCGGGCCTTAGGAATACCTACCGTAATCACGGAATAATTCGATTATTGATTTTGGTATTATTTTTGTATGGCAATTTGGTTTATTTAACGTTTTTGCGATGCCGCACTTGCCGGGTGTTTCTAGAACACTAGTGGGGTTGTGGGGTGCGGTAACGTACGGGACGCGCGTATCGAGCGGCGGCGCGGCAGAAACGGCGCTACGGCAAATACTCAATCTAAAATGAACCAAAAGTTGAAGTCAGCAAGGTTTCATTTGTTAGTTTCAAAGCAATACGGCAACCCCTGCGGTTATAAAATGAGCAATATTAAACTGTTGCGTGTAGGTTTTAGGGTAGCTTTTCGATCGACTAGGGTATTGGAGGGTTGGTGTACCTATCACAGCTACTAAACAATGTTTGTGGCGGTAGGTATTGTTATCTAGGTACCTACAGATTGATACTTACTTCTCTTTTGTGAGACATGCTGTAGGTACCTTACCTACTGTAGGTTGGTATAGGCACAGACAAGTTTATATCAAGATATAAACTTGTCTGTGGTATAGGTATCTGGACTGGACCTACATAGATCTACATTACGGTAGGTATAATCATGCAATGTAATAGGTATAGATAATTTTAGGTGGCAAAAAATAGTACTATAATAATGAAACATAGGTACCTGTACCTACGCATATAAGAATGGTAAATTCTACCTACTTACAAATATCTAATTATAGTTTTATACGTACCTAACCTACTCACTTACACACTGTTACCCACGCAAACAGACAGAGAACCTACTTGGTACCTAATCATAATCTCGTAATCATAAGGTCACCTAATCATAAGGTCACCTAATCATAAGGTCACCTAATCATAAGGTCACGGAATACAGGAAACAAAGGGTGGGCTCATAGTGGGGTTGATGACTAACAAAACGAAACAAGCCACCCATAACCAGTCAATACCATAAGGTCGTAGGCATTACAGCCCCCTGTCCTACCTGCCACTCTGGAATGAATGAGGGGTTTACGATTTGCATTTCTAAAAAGAAAAAAAATAGTTCCAAATATTTCGATAGGTGGCAGGGGGCGTCAACTGGAAATAAGGGTATGTCAAATAAAAGGAAAACAACCTTACGTCACAATGGACCCATTTGGAAAATTCAAAGTAGGGGTACAAGGGAGACTCCAAGATCTTGTCTCCCAAGCCAACCTAACCTGCACGTGGTGTACACCTGCTAGATATTCTAGATAACGAACTAGGCTCTGGTGAAAATATCAACATTTTTCATAACTTGCTAACTCATATTTTACTATTATTTTCCATTACTTGACACTGGCAGAAAAGAGTCCAACCAGACTTATATTGCCATTAACTAAGAATCATCATCATCATCATCAAATTCAAAGTGCTTTAGTTTTTACTTTTTTCTAAAACTAACAAAAAAATAGTTTGCCGTGTATGTCTTACTAGAACTAGAATCTATGTTTGCCGTCAATCGTTTCGTATCCCATTTTGTAAGAACTCATGATAAAACTAAGTTTGATTCACTGGTACTTTGGGAACATTTAGGAATAAACGATTTTTTTGTAAGAATGTACATTTTCCAAAAAATACAGAATCCGCAAAAAGTACTCTTACCTAACTACATACCTATTTACCCACTCGGTTCGATACCCACCTAACCCTGAAAAGTTAAGGCTGTTCGTCGCAGATTGGCGCGAGATTCAATTTCAGTTGTGGTTTCTAGGTTTCCGTGCCCAAGGGTAAAACGGCACCCTATTACTAAGACTCCGCTGTCCTTCTGTCAGCTGTCGGCTGTATGTCATGAACCGTGATAGTTAGACAGTTGAAATTTTTACAGATGATGTATTTCTGTTGCCTCTATGACAACAAATAATATCAAAAATAAAATAAATAGGCATTTAAAGGAGCACCCGTACAAAAACGTGATTTTTTTGCCGGTTTTATAGTTAATGGTACGGAACCCTTCGTACGTGAGTACGACTCGCACTTGGCCGGTTTTATTACTTTTTTCTGCGTTCCACTAGCAATATAACTAGCAAAATAGTAATTTGCCGCATAACGTAAACCATTTTCTATGAACCCATTATAAAACCATCTTTACTTAATTTTTGGAGCATATGGGAAAATACTTTTTTTTCTGTAAAAAAACCTACATTTTCTCAAATGCTTTCAAATACAAAAGATGAGATGATGATTCGTTGTTAATGGTGAGGATCCGTTACGTTTTTAGTCGAGAATGCAGATTTATAGCGCTAAAAAAATCTTTTACAAATACTGCAAAAAAAAAGTTTTACGACAATAGGTAATAGAGTATAGACAATTTTAATCTAAATAAGATTACACACACATTATTACTATGGTATTAGAAACGGGTGGGATGGGAGATGTCGTCGGGAACATACCCAAACACTAAATGCTACAGGTACGCGACGTCATTTTTACGAATGGTTAGTGATCTAGGGTTAAGAAAATTGTTTGATAATTTCACTTGGTTGAGTAGGTTGGAAGACGAAATGTTGGAGTCCCTTTAACACCCCAACAAACACGACCACGAATGACAAAAAAAATCTTCATGCAAATAAAACTGAATCAAAGTTGGCAAGAACACAAATAATTTTATTCTTCATCACCATCATATTAATTCAGTCCACAGCGGCGGCTGCCTTATGCCTTGCCTTGCATTATGCCTCCCCTAATGAGCACCATAGCATTAATTTCTATTTCTATTTCTTATTTTTGGCAAAGCTTGGCATCTCAGAATGATGATGATTCTTAGTTAATGGCAATATAAGTCTGGTTGGACTCTTTTCTGCCAGTGTCAAGTAATGGAAAATAATAGTAAAATATGAGTTAGCAAGTTATGAAGAATGTTGATATTTTCACCAAAGCCTAGTTCGTTATCTAGCAGGGTACACCACAGAGCAATATGAGCTTGGCACTTAGAATAAAGGCTTGGCATTAATTTTCTTGCTACATGCAATTTTGCCAATGTCACACACGTGTAGTTAGTGTTTGTTTGTCAATGTCCGTCCTGTCAATGTCATGTCGGTTGTCGCAATCGCAAAACAAATTGCGAAATTCCGCGAGCTCCGCGACTCGCGAGTTGATTATAGAAGGAAATGTTAAAACTAGAAATTAATCGTCTTCATTCATTTCATAAAATTGAAGTGTAACATCCTCTGCTTTGCGATTGCATGTGTTAAGTATTCAATCCGAGGGCTTTTTAATAAGAGAAACATGAGTAATATCGATGAATACTTCGAATTTGCACTATCCCTTGTGAAAAAGGCCGGAAACCTTATAACTGACCATGTTAGCGGCTGCAAGACATTCGTGTTGAAGTCCTGCGACATTGACCTTGTCACAGAAGTGGACAAGAACGTGGAGAATACCTTAATTGGAGGTCTAAAAGCTAAGTTCCCTACACACAAGTTTATTGGCGAAGAGACAGTTTCCGGCGGAGGTAAGTGTGAACTGACTGACGATCCGACGTGGATCATCGATCCTGTCGACGGCACCTTGAATTTTGTTCACGGCTTCCCTCACAGCTGCATTTCACTCGGTCTGGCGATCAATAAAGAAGCAGTAGCGGGTATCATCTATAATCCTGTACTTCAACAGCTATTCACGGCCAAGAAAGGCCAAGGTGCGTACTATAACGAGCGGCAGATCCATGTCTCTCAAATAAAAGAGCTTTCGAAGGCATTGGTCGTATTTGAAGCCGGTACAAGCAGGGATGCAGAAAAATGCAAGGTTGTGTTTGAGAATTTCAAAATGGTAGTAAATAAAGCTCATGGTGTTAGGTGTCTGGGTTCTGCAGCATTGAACATGGCAATGGTGGCCTTAGGTGGAGCTGATGCTAACTTTGAGTTCGGTATTCATGCTTGGGACATTGCAGCAGGGGATATATTGGTGAGGGAGGCGGGTGGGGTCTGCTTAGACCCAGATGGTGGGAAGTTAGATTTGCTGGCAAGGAGGGTGCTCTGTGCAGCCACACCAGAGCTGGCTCAAGAGCTACAGGCTTCCTTAGTGCAGTTTTATCCAGAGCGTGATTAAGTTGATGGTCTCATTGGTTATTGTTTAAGGGAAAATGTTTATATCTGTGTTGTTAGGTTATTTAAAAATTAATACCTCATTGTTATGTAATGAACCTGACAAATGATCTCAGTTTATGACAGAGATATAGGTAGATGGTAAAACCTTATAGCATTCAATCACAAAATATTGAGTTATGTAGAGCAGTTCATTTCTGCCTGACCAAAAAAAGTCTAAATGAGGGCAGTATAATAACTTAAAATTGTTTGTGTTAAAAATCTATTTAACTTTAAGCCTTTCAACCAAATAACTGTAAAACACATTAAATTATTATTATTTCTCAAATCTATTAGTATATTGAAGACCTGTATTTA
Source organism: Eupithecia vulgata (assembly GCA_946478455.1). Classification (NCBI taxonomy): domain Eukaryota; kingdom Metazoa; phylum Arthropoda; class Insecta; order Lepidoptera; family Geometridae; genus Eupithecia; species Eupithecia vulgata. Next base: position 14,368,572 of record OX297867.1, read on the forward strand.
TTTTTATTCTATTACATTGACAGAGATTTAGATCTAAACATTATCAGCTCTGCTTTGGAGTACTAAAGCTGATGGATAGCTCGGAGGTGTCCATCATTTGTTGGGTATTAAATTTTCTTGACTAAGCCATGTAGGTAAACTACCTAGTAATAATTATTATCATTATTGAATGTACTTAATTAACATTTCATTGTTAATTGTAAATGCATTGAAAATAAAAAATAATAACTTATATTATTTAGGATAACAAAATAACCTGGACAATGTAAATGTATACTTAAATTGTCTCAGGATATTTAATCAAAGGGTCTTATTATAAATGAACTTAATGCAGTACTTATAGAATTCATTTATTTATTTAAAAAAAACTGTAAAATTTACTTAAAATAAATGTTGTATGTATGTTACATGGTTGTTTAATTTTCATCTGAAACAAATTTTTATTTACCTCATTGTATATCGGTGGTAATTTTCCTTAAATTCTGACACTTTGAGTATGACATGTACAGACATACAGGTCTACAGACGAGTAATGAATAATGATACATACCACACAAGTAATTAAATATTTTAAACTTATTTTGCTACAACAATCATGTCAATCATTCTCCATTGAGATCTATTTGGTTATTTTGGTTATTTTATTGTATGTTGAGTTACTACATAATTATAATTACAACCTTCGCCCCATCATGCCGGTTAAATAATAATGTATCTAGTCTTAATAATAACATAAAGTAGTAGTGTAAGTAACAGTCATTTAACTTATATAAGTCAGTCAAAAAACCTATAATAGGTGCCTAAGGTGCACTCTCTCAATAATTTTGTCCATGTAGAATTAAGTCATGGTTGTGTCCAATGTTAGTCACAACACAAGTCATGTTTTTTTGTCGAGCGACTGTTAAAAACAAGTCAGTTGTTTTTATAGTCATTAATCACTAAGTGAGCGATTTTATCAAGATGTTGGTCGGTTGGTGGTATGAGTCATTTGCTTTCTCTTGTCTAGACTTTGGTAAGTAGTTTTGAGACATTGGTCAAAATGAGTCAGTTGTTTTTCACCGAAAAATTGGTCAGTTGGCGTCAGTTGTTCTGTTGAGGCTTTGTACAGTATGTCAGGTAGGTATGTGGGTATGATCTGACGTAGGTTAATTATTAAGACCGTATGACATTAATAATTCTAGCCAAAGCCATATTTTGTAATGACATATTAAGTCAGTATAAGTAAGTTATTCTGTAGGTACCTACAGACATTGCTTAGTACGCACGAGTCAGTTGTTTTTGTCAACACATTGTTCAGTATTAGTGGGTTGTTCTGTCGAAACATTGCTCAGTAGGTATATACGAGTCTGTTGTTTTATCAAGAACTCGGGCAGTATGAGTCAGTTGTTCTGTAAAGACTTTGTACAAATCAATTTATTCGTCGAGCAGTACGAGTCAGATGTGTAGAGTCAATAGTTATATCGTTGTGTTCATAGAAATCAGTAGGTACCTACCTAGTATTGTTGAGTCATTGGCCAGTATGAGTTCTTTGTTTTACAAGACACATGTGTTTTTTTCAGCATTTTTGTCAACATCATTGTAACGGTCTGTTGTTCTGCAAAGACCTACCTACCACTTTACAATAAAGTGGTAGGTAGGTACGTATGAGTCAGTTGGTTTGTCTCACGTTTGTCTAGCCAGCTAGACATTGGCCAGAATTAGTCAGTTGTTTTCTTAAGACATTGGTCAGTACGAGTCTGTCTGGTCGAGTCAAGTTGTGGAGGCAATGTTGTGGGCAGTAGGTACGACACAGTTGTTTTTATCGAATCACAAGCTTCTGCACGCGGCTTCGCGCGCGTTGTATAAGTTTACTTATGTCTCATGAGAACTGATTTATGGGAAGAAGTATTTCAGGCCTTATTGTATGGAAAACTTCAGCCCTATCCGTTCTGTACTTTTGTCGTGAAGAGGTACACACATCCAAATTTTTGCATTTCAGATATGTACCTATAGGTAATAATAAATCCACAATAAACCTATCAATCACACTACCTAATATCCTCGTACGTAGTACGTACGAGTTATTTGTCTGATCTAGTTAGACATTGGTTAGATAGAACTAGTCAGTTGTTTTGTTGAGTCATTCATTGGTTAATTTTATAAAGATATTTGATATATAAAGATAATTGATATATAAAGATAATTGATAAAGATGCAAGCCAGTTATTCTGTCAAGACATGGCCAAGTGTCAGTTTTCAGTTCTTCTCGTCAGGTTGTCATGTTCTTTTATCAGGACTTGAGTCAGTTCAAGTCAGTTGTTCTTTTAAAACTTTAGTCAGTGCAAGTCACTTGTTTGTTGGATCGAGAAAAGTATCTGTTCAAGTTTGTTGTTTTGTTCAGACATTATCTCGGTCAGATCAAGTCAGTTGTTTTTTCGAGAATGAAATCAGTATGGGTCAGTTATTTTGTTGAGTCATAATCAAGTCAGTTACCAATTGGGTCGAGCGAGACTTCCAGTCAATAATTGTCTCAGTTTTAGCCAGTTGATTTGTCGATTCATCTCGGTCAGATCAAGTCAGTGTTTGTCAAGATATAGGTATCAGTTCAAGTAAGTTATTTTGCCTAGAATAAATTCAGGTTAGTAGGTGCGAGTCAGTTGTTTTGTCGAGTTGTCATAAATACAGTTAAGTATATGGTCGAGACTTCCTGTAAATATTCAGATCATAGTCAGTTGTTTTAGAGACATCGGTCAAATAAAGTCAGTTTTTTTTCTGTTAATTAGTACAAGTCAGTTGTTTTGTCTAGCCAGAATGAAGTAAGAATGAGTCAGTAGCTTTGATGTACCTTAATCAAGTCAGTTATTTGGTGAAATAACTGTTTTATTTAATAATTTAATTAGTTTTAGTCATTTTTTTGGTCGAGCGAAAGTTGCAGACAATAATTTTACCTCTAATAGGTATTCACTCCAGAAAGCCAAGGATAAACAAGTCTACTCGGGTTATTTTTAGCAAGTAGGTACTCAAAGCAGTTATAATATAGTTTAGCCCCTGGTAGCAGTCAACAGTTCTTTTTTAAAGAATGCGCCTATTGCCGTACCTAGGACCTACTATCAAACGTTTCTGTCAGCCCGACACAACTATTTCATTCTATCAATCGCATTATCAAATCTGATTCAGTCAGGTCACGTAAAAATTCCAAAACAGTAAGTTACATTTCACATGTCCTTATAATTACAAGTTTATCTCTTGTTTAGTCAGCGTGTCAAAGTCCAGGTCGTCGTCTCCTCAAACTAAAGGTGGCTATGGGTCTGGGGATCTCCTTGAGGGCGTGCGGGTCAGTCTTGATTGCTGGTGATCGGTGAGGTATCTGATCCGAGAGGGTAGAATCCTCATCGTAAACTGCCCACTGGGACGGACTGAAACAAGTCACAAGTTTTCGAATCAGACGCTGTACAGATTCCGTAGGTAGGGTAATGTAGTAATTACAATAAATGACAATGTACATTAGCATTTAGCATTCTTTTAGGTCACTTTACCAATTCAGCAAGCAGATTTTTAAAACTCACCTTATTTCACTGGGTATGACTTGGAAAGCCACTGAAGGGGTTTCTGCTGGTTTTGTGGGCTTCTTTACTTTAACCCTTAATTTGTTCGCCGCTTTCATTTCTGTTTTATCTAAATCGGGCATACTGTCTACGGACATTCTTTCTTCAGGATTTGTGTTAGGGATACTGGGGTTGTGTATGTTTTCTTTCAAAATGTCTCTGTGTATTTTGTCATGGTCTGTCGAAGTTTGGTCTGGTGTAGTCGGTATGTCTCGTTTATCAGTCGGTAGAGGATCAGGGTATTTCAAAACATTTTGATTGGCATTTCGATTGCTATCGTAGTCATCATTCCGTCTTGTTGATCTTAAATTGTATGGTTTAGTAGAAGAGTCATACAAGTAAAATGTAGACAGTTTTAATTTGTCTAAAATGTCTTTCTTTGGTTTTACATCGTGAGTAATAAAATCTTTGCTAATAGTATCGTGTTTCGCTTCAACCTTATCAGTTTTTACAGCGAGTTTATCATTCATGTCACCCTTGTAACTACCTACGTAACTAAAAGTCATTAGTTTATACATATTTTCGGTAGTAAAGTCAGCTATATTAACAGTCTTATCTTTGTTTGTCTCTTTCGAAGTCATGGATCGTTTAGTAGTTTGTTCAATATAGTCATTAGATCTTGCGGATGACTGTAGATAGTCTCCTTCAGTTGTTCGTGTATTTGGTCTGTTGTTTCTGTAATTGTCGTTATAGTCAGGCCTATAATAGTAAGGTTTATTAGGTCGTCTGTAAGTGTCATCGTAAGTCTGATATGTCACTTTAACAATATCCCTATCCCTGTCTCTGTCATAATCATAGCTCTTTCTCGTCGTTCTTCGGTAAGTCTCAGTAGGTCTTGGAACGTAGTTGATCAAATACGTGAATTTGTTGACATTTTCAGTCACAGTCAGAATAGGTTTTTTGTTATAGTTTTGATAGTGGTAAGGTCGTTTTCGATGTCCTTGGCTTACTACTACAGATTGTACTGCTTGCGTGTCATCGTCATCCTCGTCGTAGTCATAGTCATATTGCTTACTCGGATTGTTACGAGAGTCAGTGTCATCAAAGCGTTTGCTTTTATTTTTAAAGTCAAGTTTATCGTCAATCTGTACAGTCTGACTATCGTCATCTTTCCCAATATTAAAAGTGAAATTGAGGCTGTCTTTACCGTCTTTACTTGTTATGTCATCGTCAGTAATGTTTTTAGTCATGTTCATAGTTTTAGCACTGTCATGGTGGGGTCTCTTTGAGTTACTACTAGCTATTTTGTCCATTTTGGTAGTCATTCCAGGTTTGGTAGTCGTCGCAAGTTTGTTAGTAATCAGTCTATGAGGTTTCCCGGTATGGTCAGATTTTCTTATGTCATTGTCAAATTCAGAGTCTATTTCGACCCAAGGCGAAAGGTCAAAGTTGTTCATAAGTCCGTTTTGGCAGGGAATTCTATCGTTGTCAGGATGTTCAGGGGAAAGGAAGGCGAAGGGTTGGATGTCGTCTATCGTGTCAAGGGTGCGGCAGAGGACTTGAGCGAAGGATATTCGTCGAATCTGCTGGAGCTGGGCTGGTGTCAACGATGAATCGAAGCCTCCGTTTTCATACCTGGAAAAGTGATATTTTCATTTCTTTCGATCCCACTTAACCAGTCTGTTACACCCGTAATTCACCTAAAGGAGAAAAAAGACATGCGATGGTTTTTAGGGTTTCAAAGATCGGTTTTGAAACCCTTATGGTCTCGCTTTGTCCGTCCCCGCTCTTTCTTGAATATCTCAGTAACTACTGCAGCTATTAACTTGAAATTTGAAATAATGATACATTTCGTGCGCCATTACTAATTTTAAGAAAAAAATATAAAAATAAATGAAAAATGAAAATGAATATTTTCAGTACAAATTTTGATGTTGAAATTTCAAAAGAGACCTAGGAAGGCAAATGGGGTATCAAATGAAAGGTATCGTTTTGTACATTTCAAAACACTTTTTGAAATTTCTGTAAATTTCATACTTTTTGAAATATTTCAAAAATAATCGAAAAATTGACCATACCCCCCCCCTATCTCCGAAGATTGCAGACCGATCCACGTACAATGTATGAGGCGTTTGTAGATATAGATCTATATTTTACAGGAAAAATATAGAGAAGTCTGTAATAATAATAGTTTTTGAAAAATGGTCAAAAAGGGGGGGATTTTTTTTTCAAAAGGGGGGGTACCTACCTATGTGGGGTATCAAATGAAAGGTATCATTTTGACCATTTCAAAAAACTTTTTGAAATTTCTGTGAGTTTCATACTTTTTGAAATATTTCAAAAATAGTCGAAAAATTGACCTTTCCCCCCCCCTATCTCCGAAGATTGCAGACCGATCCACGTACAATGTATTAGGCGTTTGTAGATATCGATCTATATTTTACAGGAAAAATATAGAGAAGTCTGCAATAATAATAGTTTTTGAAAAATGGTCAAAAAGGGGGGGATTTTTTTTTCAAAAGGGGGGGTACCTACCTATGTGGGGTATCAAATGAAAGGTATCATTTTGACCATTTCAAAACACTTTTGAAATTTCTGTGAGTTTCATACTTTTTGAAATATTTCAAAAATAGTCGAAAAATTGACCATTCCCCCCCCTAGCTCCGAAGATTGATGACCGATCCATGTACAATGTATTAGGCGTTTGTAGATATCGATCTATATTTTACAGGAAAAATATAGAGAAGTCTGTAATAATAATAGTTTATGAAAAATGGTCAAAAAAGGGGATTTTTTTCAAAAAGGGGTACCTACCCATGTGGGGTATCAAATGAAAGGTATCGTTTCGGCCTTTTTAAAACACTTTTTGAAATTTCTGTAAGTTTCATACTTTTTAAAATATATCAGAAAATTGATTGTCCAAATAATTGGCACATGTTTGAAACCCTCGGCGCGCGAGTTACACTCGCACTTGGCGAATCTTGTTTTATACAACGCCAATACATTTTTTTACAACCTTAGTTTAGGTAATACGGACTAACTGATGATGATGTAGCAAAATATGTATTGCAAATTTTACCCTTACCAGAATCTGTCACCCTTTCGTATATTAGAGAACTGCTGCGCGATGATGCAAGCGAAGGTCGGGCCGACCAGACCGCCCACGACCGGTCTCTCTGCCATGCCTCCCGTGAACAGGTCCACGTCATCCACGTGTCTGGAAAACATGGGAGACGCTTATTGTATCGTAGTTATTTTTATACACTCGCTTTGCTCAGTGACCCGAACTGTGTTTCGGCACCCGATATGACATAAATAATAGGTACCTACTACCTAAGTACCTACCTACTTTTTACTACTATAATAATAATAATCATTTATTTCAGACCATAGAAAAATTACAGATCTAATTTAACTTATGTTCATAGTAATATATAGGTACCTTAAAACTAACATACAAATAATATAATATTAAAAACTTAATTAATGACACGTTTTTTATGATTACGGCGACGACGTGTAGATGACGCAATCAGGGTATCAGCTGGCGACGGTGCACGGCACTGTCTCCTTGCAGGCAGCCAGTGAATCGTCGGAACTTGACATCCTTCGGTCAAACCTCTGCGCTTAAGTAGATATACTATACCTAAGATTTATCGTCAAAATACGGCAAAGGCATGTTAGAGGACGACGTGCCATCAATCATGACAACCGGCATGCCATAACATTGCTGCAATTGCCGTTATTGCAAGTTTAGCACAGTACAAAAAAAATTACCTATACAACACCTTCAGCTTCCTCACTACTCTGGCTGGCATCACTTTCAATAGGTCTTCAAATCCGGATATGGTGCTGAGTCCGCAAGGCTCTCGCCACGATGTGTATGGAGGCACTCCGTGGTCTCTTCCTCTCTGAGGAAACAATTAATTTTCAACCGGTGGAGGACGTATGTATTATTGGCTTGATATTATCGGCTCTGAGAAGAAACTCAGAACCTTGCTTCAGCCCTGGACCAGGTAAATCAATACTAATACTAATAATTTTATAAAGAGGAAAGATTTGTTTGTTTGTATTGTATAGGTTCCGAAACTACTGGACCGATTTGAAATATTCTTTCACCATTAGAATCCTACATCATCCCTTATGAACATAGGCTGTAGAATATACCTTGCGAAGCCGGGGCGGACCGCTAGTGCTTTTAGTTAGTAAGCTTGCAGGAAAGTCAAGCATCAAGTCAACCCTAATCTTAGTAGCAAAGAACCATAGAACGTGCAATATTTAGATAAAACCTACGTCTGGCCTAGAGAATTTAGCCCGTTCCGTCGGTTGGCTTGTTTTGGAAGAAGTTTCAATCAAAGTAACTTATTACCTCATATCATTATTTCATGAACTCAAGCCTTTTTTTTTTATTCTTTATTAAGGGCTTTGTCGCACACGCGATTATGACGCCCAGCCTTTTATTATATATTTGACAGTCCAATTCTCAGGCTCACCTGAATATTAATAGCAGCAAGATCCATGCCGAAGTGGTTGCTAGCGCCTTGGAACAGGTGATTGGTTAGCTCCTGAGTGATGAACTCGTCCCGGCGCTGGATGGGCTGGTTGGCCATGCCGAGCAGCAGCCGGTCCACCGCGCCCATGCTCCAGATGTTGGATGGGTTTGTTAGCTCCATGTGGAGGGATACGTCTGGAATAGTTAAAGTTATTATTAGAGTTTTGCGATCCAAAGAAAACTGCCAACAGCCGACCCGCCAGCGATTTCATTCGCGTGGACTTTAGTAATACCCTTGTTTGTTTCCATATAAACTATCAACGCCAAATTTGAACAACCGATTTTAAAGTTATTACAGAAAACCTATAAACCCATTTCATCCTTTTAAGAATGCTTGCTTAAAAATTGCTTTTTCGATAAAGACCCCATTTTAATTACCTTAGAAAACGAATTTCTAAAATCCGTTCATAGCGAGTGCTTTCTAAAAGGAACTCCGTAGCTCTGGTAGTTTTAGAAATCTCTTGATGAGTCAGTAAATTGGAGAATTAAGAGTGTACAAAAACTCCTACGGAGTAGTGCACAGCATCGTCTACCTATATCTCCAATACCTGGTCAACGGATTTGTATTTTACTAAACAGGATGCTAACTTTCCTAACAAATTGTTGTTGATAGAATGTACTGAGTCGTTAGTAGTTGTTAGAATTGTTCTCGTCTGTTTTGTCTCTGAATATACGTATTCAGAGCCTACTGCCTACGGGCAGGCACCTACAATATTCTCATTCTCTCAAACTCCAAGATTGAAGTTTTCTCAGACACCTACGTCAAATAATAATTGGTTGAAGAGATGAACAAAATAAGGGTTAGCGGTTTCTGTTGGACTCGCTGCTGTACCTATACCTACCTACTAGGAACTACTTTTAGGAAACTATACTGAGGTTAAGAATTGACCTGTTGCGTTAAATATCCAGTGATAAAGAACTAAGGATTTTCTAAGGTGGTACAAATGGGTAAAGGTGTAGGTAAATTATATTATTCTGGGACCTTTGCTGTTCTTGTTAAATCTGACCAAGTATAACTCTGGCGAATTAATGTGATACCTGCCCCCCTAGCACGGGGATTGTTCTGTAATTTAGAATAGACAAAAATGACATCGCATCAACACACACTGCGTAAATTATTAAAGTTGAAGAAATTAATTTCAAATAATTTACGCATTCTATGACAAAGTGACGTCATTCTCTATTCTACCCTAGACAACAATCCCCGTGCTAGGGGGGCTGGCTGCACATTGTACAATGCATAAACTTCATCCGAGCCAGGTGTCATGTTAATTCGCCCATTGTGTTTTTATTGTGGCTTCGACTCGATCCTCTAGTTTCTATTCCTCTAGTTGGACTATAGACTGACTGCAGACAGCGCACACAGATTGTAAGTTGCAGTGAACCACTTACTATTATGTATGGGACGATGGAACCGGTCATAGCGCATCATGGACGGCTGTACCAGGCTGTGTCCGAAGCGGAAGGCAGCGGAGCCGAACGAGCTGGCTGGACTAGCGTTGATCTTGGGACTGTAGCCTTTATAGTAGCCCTTCTTTTGAGGCTCCAGCTCGAAGATTTCCATAACGTCGGATCCTAGAAAACAAAATTTATGTGGAATTTAGAACAACAACTCCGATCACAGTTGTGGTGTTGGTTGCGTTTTGAAGTAATAAAAAAACAATTAGCTTAGAAAAGACCTAGGGTAAAAAAGATTAGACTCGTAAATAAAATTAGAAAATTCAAACGAAATTCTCTCTATATTCTGCAAATAAACGATTGATTCTCATTCTGATTATAAATAGGTAATCAAGCTAAGCAGAACTTGTGTTATAGGTACCTAATAGATAACTGATTGGTACTAATACACTACATAGATAGATATTTTTTTACTAAACATACGACCAGATCACCCAGAACAAATATCTGCAGATCGTACCTACATATTTGTCAAAACAACATTTATTGTCCCGAAGCGGGAATCGAACCTGCGACCTCCTGCGTCACAGGCGGACCTTCGCCCGTCGCGCCACAGAGGTCGTCAGAGTATTTTTGATAATGTAGACTAAACATTAGTTTAGCTTGTCATCAAACATTTAGATGTTTTTAGTAAGCGAAACGTTTTTTTAATGAAAACCTGAATTCTCTAAACCTAAGTCTGTTGGTCGGTAGTAGGTACCTACTTCAATTAAAGCCATAATACCTAGGACAACAGGCAGGAACTCTCGGTAGGTGATGTGCTGTATCATGGCGCCGACGATCTTGCGCGTCTCTTGGTAGATCTTCTCGTCGCTCCAGTGGGGGTTTAGATGGGTCAGCTCCTGTGCCATCCTGCGAAAGATACCATCGTCGTAGCCAATCCTTGAGTCCAGCAAGACAAGCCTCCTTAATACCTTCATTGCCAACGACGATGCACATGGACCACTTCCTTCTCGAGAGGCATAGCAGTGAATGGGTTAAAGTTAATTGGAGGTTGTTGCCAAATTTTCAGTATTATCCGATTGTAGGTAATTTTTAACCATTAAAATCGGATAATCTTATAAGTATCCTAATATTATTTTGTATAGGTAGTTGCAATGCAGGATGCTGCATCTACCTCCTGGGTAAAAGTTGTTGATGGCCTTTGCCATTTGTCTATGCTATGCCTTCAACGATATACACCTGTTATAAAAAGGTACCTACCCTACTGAACATTGTGACTATGGAGTCACAAAGTCCAGGTACCTGGACTTTCTTAACTCGGAGATGGATTTCCGGCTTAGGATTAGGTAGGTTAGGTAACCACTACTACTTTAGGAGTTGTAACGTACCTGTTATGCTGCCTAAGCCAGACGATATGCGCGGCCACCAGTCCCGGATGCTCGTTGACTCTGGCATCTCCGGACTTGAAGCAGTCGGTGGAGACGGCGCCCCCTCGGCACAGGTCGTCGCGCCGCTCCGGTGGCAGGATCGGCCGGCGTTGCTGCACTCGTCCGTATTGGAGCATGCCTGCGTTAGCAAGGAGCCTTGTTATTTAAGTTGGTAAAACACGTTGATGGAGAAGATAACACAGGACTGATCTAGGAGGTAAAACGCCAAAAAGCAAAAGAATCCTGAATGGAGACGAAAGTAGGTATTTGAAGATCTGGAGGTGGGAGATGTTTGAGCGAAGACCATTCCAAAAGTACCTACTCGGTAGATCAGACTGACATTTTGCGATTATAAGTTTTGAAAACCAAGAGGCTTAATAAATTAGCGAACATAGTTTTTTTTGCGTTATAGTTAGTGCATTACTTGCACTGGTCAAAATTTCCACGATTTTTTAAAATAATTTCCCTAAAAATTTTCATCATGCCGAAATCGAAAATTTTTGGGACATTATTCAATTTTCGTGTAAACTAGTGAACATTTCTCACAGCGATGGGTAACCAAAAAAACCTAAACAAAGCTCATTATGAGTCAAGCGACCTTTATTCAAATTACAAGTGCATAAACCTTACCATTTCGAAACAGCCTGAGCTTGTCCGACTGCCGCGCTGAGCTGGCATAAAGCGGTGACCCGTCAATATACGCTGACACCTGGTTCAGCTGCTCCCTCCAGCCCAGAGCGCAGTCATCCCGCGGGGCGGGGGAGGAGCGCACGAAGTCAAGGCAGCGCACACCTTTGGGTCCGTAGAACGGGTCTGATGCTGGCACGGCGATGGGCATGCATTCTGGGTGCTGGAGTTATGTATGAGACACATGTAAGGTTTTGCTTGGACAGAGCTGTTCTAGAACAACATGGCGATTTACATGATGATAATGACGATGCCCACGTTTTGAATGCGGGTAGGCAGGCAATGTTAGTGATTCTGTTAGCACAAAACTTACTACCTAGACTAAAATTTTAATTCTAAAGATATGGGAGCGTTCAAAGCTGTAGCGTGAAAAAAAATACATTGAGCTTTCGCAGCTAACAAAAACAAAATTGAATCTTTTCGAGTGTGTGAGAGATACCTACTTTAGCTCTTGCGTTAAAACTATATCATCAAGGCAATAAGAAACAAAGTAGTGAAACATCGTGTAACATTTTAAAACTAAGTCAGATAGTACATAAAGCTTTCCTCACCATAAACTCCTTAGAAACGAAGTCCTTCCCGCCATCCTTGCAGCACCGCGGTACAGATCCGTTGAATCCTCTGGACTGTGAGGATGACGTCACGTCGTGGTCCACGAACTGGCCCCATTGCATCAGCAGGTGCGTGATCCCGGGGCTCTCTACGTCTTTGCTCTCGTGGATTAAAGCGCTGATTTCTCTTGCTGTAAGATAAAAAAAAACATTGTACACCAGACAAAAGAAACCATACAAGATAAACTTAACATTTTAAAATTTTTCTGAAGATGACTAGTAATATATTATACCTACCTCCATAAGGCATCCTAAAGTCATGGCTGAACTCACCTTTTACCTAGGTACTTATAAACCTATGTAAAGTTACTACAACGTAAGATACAAATTATCAAAATGCTGACTGGCAAAGCAAAATAAAAATTGCACTGGTGCTTAGGTACCTACCTACTTCCTAATACCACTATAAGAATGTAACAGGAAGGCAGCTCTGAAAGAGCAATGGGGACGGGTTCTGAGGCGTGGTGCCACGGTACCGCTGACTGACGTGCCGACCACGTCCACTCGATCAGACGAGTGTGGTCTGCAACTAAGGGTATACCTAACTACAAACCTGAAGGTAGCGTAGTGCCGAAGATGGACCGTCTCGGAGCTTGCAGGCCGTCGGAGTAGGAAGGAGGCAGGTAGCGCTGCACCGGAGTCATGGTGGAGCCCCAGCGCGGCCGGTTGAAGTTGTTGCATGTTCCGTCGTGGGTGCGGTATCTAGGGAATTAGTAAAATCTTAAATATATTTATGTCTAGGTGAAACCGCAACAGCAAATTGTATAGCGGTTTTATATGCCCGATGAGTATACTTACCTATTATGAAAATTGGATAGAACAATGATGAAAAAGACAGTTTCTATCGACACAATAAAGGCTGTTCATTACATAAATAAAACTTTATTCTAAAATAAAATAAATTTAAGTACCTACCTATCTTCAACATAATTATGGGCTGTTTCAATTGGATTTAAAAAGAGCGAAATAACATGACAGATTTCTACATCTTTAAAATATATAATACTTTGAAAAAAGACCTACCTCTTAGAAGCGGGAGGACATTTGGGAGCGCCGCGCAGCGGGCAGTGCTGCATCAGCGCCGACTGGCGGAGCACGCTCGCGGTGGGGAACTGCACATCCTCTGTGCGGCTCTCGAGGCCATCTGTGCCACTGAAGGAGGGAGGTTTTGTTGGTTTATAAGTCTTATGTACGACACAGGGTGGCATCCGGTACGAACGATGCAGCCTAGAGTCAGACCAACTGCCAGTTAGAGTTGTTTTTATCTGAACACGTCTTTAACAATTCACGGGTATATTTATCATAACCACCATCGGTGGCCCGAAGATGTATGTTTATCGCAGAGGACCAATTGAGCTGAAGCTGTTAACGTGATAAGATAATGATGATGAAAGTCTTTTTTATACCTAAGTCTATGTAAACTAAGAAGAAACTTATGTACTTAAATGATTTAAATAGTCACCAGGGTGCAATTCAACTATGACTACTGTACTCCTATGACTTCGGTAACTTAACTTAGTTAGGTGCCTTCAGTAAAAAAACTTGATTGGATTTTGTGATACCAGAAGATCCTAAGATATTTATGACATTGGATTATCTCGTTCTGAATGTCGGGTGCATATGTAGTAGAGGACTCTTGATGATTAGAACAAGTCTACAATCTATTAAAAATTCAGGTCTACTATTTTATCTAGACTATATTCTAGTTCAGCTACCAACTGCCTACCTAACTAGCAAAGTAAACGACCTTATCTGTATCCTTAAAGCTGCCAATTGCGATCTACAATCACTGAATGTGAAATTGGAACGTCTTCGTAATGTCACGACCGGCCGCCGACCTTGGCTTTGTTATTTAACTAACGTAATTTGCATTAAAATACAATTTATTCGCTTTAATTATAAAGTGATCACATTTTGAAATAAGTAGCACACTGTAGGTACAGCTGTTCTATTCAAAATTTGGTCTTCATTCAGCGCATTTGTCTGCCGACATTATGTCGTTACGAACATCCCCCCCCAAAATAGGAAGTTTTGACATAATCAATTAACACACTTATCAGGCGAATTGGTGATCGCAGTGGAGGTGCTAAGATACGAAAAATTGCTACCGCTTAAAGAATGTAGGGTACATAATGAAAGTATTTACCTAAATTAACTAGGTACTTCTAAAACAATAAAACAAAGTGAGAGTTGCTGTTAAAAACTACCCAACTTAAAATACTTCAAAAAACATACATAACTTTCTACCATTTTGAAAGGCATTATTTAAAAATGGTCGAAAGTAAGCGGTTTTTAATGAGCGTCGCGCGTCGTCGGTAGCCGTAGAGTTAATTGATTATAATGGTGGATACAAAAGTTGTAGAAAAGACATGAACGCGCAGCGCTCCCTACCTTTTGTTTATGTATAGGTAGGTACGTAATTCATCGTTTTTTTTCTGGAAATGTAACACAACCTGATGTAAATTGTGATCTTAATAGTACCTAAGTATATTTAATAACAGCATTAAGCAGATTACTAATTTAGTATGAACGTATGTAGATTTAATCTACCCGATTGGCGAAAATTTGCGTATAATTGAGATTGTTTGGGATAGGTATATAGAAAAATTTGGGAGAGTCCTTAAATTTTCACAAAACACCTTCATTTATATAGCCTTTCTTAACCAGCGTGGTCCCAAAATAGTTATATAATGTAGCTTCTATCCTTTTTCTAAAACTGCATTGAGAAAGTTCTTAACTTTAATATATCCCTCAAACTAAACAATTTATTTCTAGCATCATAGTTGACATTTAACCCTAACTCTCAACTTTTTAAGTCCACTCAATAAATTATACACGTCTAAGCCACCCACGCGCGACCTCCAGAGAAAGTGCTTTCACCAGCGGCACATCACTAGCGTCGTACATTTGGCGGTTACGTAGTGTTGTGACATAGTTATGCGCACGTATTGGCACCTCGGATAATACTGAGTGGCATAATCATGATGCAAATAAATTGCGCAAGGGACGCGCTATTGTTTTGAAAGTTTTAGCTTTGGGTAAATTATCGCAATGTGACGTTTCCTATTTTTTGGTTTCGTTATTTTTGTAAACTTGATAATACTCTCTAGGATTAGATACCTAATGAAGCCAAATCCTCGAATGTACGTAGGTTAATTAGTTAGGTTTTTGTTGGGGTTATTCATTGACCCTTGGGCAGAAACGTTGACACGTAAGGCCTGTGGACCATCTTTGCTGAAGGGTTAAATTCAGTTCAACATAAAATGAAATTGCTGAAACAGGTACATTAATATAAGCTGTAGGTACCTACCTTAAGTTTAAAATTATCCACATTTTTTTCGATTCGTAATGGCGTGAATTTGTAATATTTTTCCGGTTAACAGATAAACATTTTATATTTAAATAATCACATTATACGTCACAATTTATAGGTAGGTAGTTAATTATCTATATATATAAAAATCAATTGCTGTTCGTTAGTCTCGCTAAAACTCGAGAACGGCTGAACGGATTTATCTTATCTTGGTCTTGAATTATTCGTGGAGGTCTAGGGAAGGTGAGAAAAATTCGAATAATTGCCGGGAAAATCCTCAAAACCCGTGCGAAGCCGGGGCGGGCCGCTAGTCATAGATATAGGTTATGAATATTTCCTGCGTTCTATAAGGAATGGGCATTTTTTCACGCGCAGCCGCCAATATAAAGTCATTTTCTATTAAACCTAAACCTTGTTTTAACAAACTGTTATTTAATGTCATTGTTTGGTACCTACAGAGAAATTTCTCCGATTGTCAGAAAATTACTTTCCCGTTCCAGTGAAAAAATATTATCAGAAAAAATACATAAATAAATAAATAGATAATGCTGGAAATAAGTTTATACAAGTATTTGAATTTTGTGCCATTGCGAATAAATTCAACTGTGGAGGCCTGAAAAAAAGGTTCGGTGATAAAAATTCAAAGAAAACTAAAAGTACCTAGTAAGGATTTAGATAAATAGGGTTAAATTGTCTAAGTAAATAGGTAATAAAAAATACATAATCACCTGCATCTCCCGCTCTCGAACAGTCAATCTGTCAAAGTCAATCCAAGTCATGTCAAGTCACATAGTCACGTCACTACAGTCACATGTCAGTTTGGCGCCAGTTTCAGTCTTTTTTTTTAAATAGAATGACTAGAGTTGTGTTTTTGGCGCGAGTCGCACGGTCGACCGCCATAGCGCCGCCGCGGTACTAAGCAGCCGGGGGAGAGACCTGCGTACAAATACTACCACTACTCTTCGTCGATGTGTCGTAATGCTACTGATTTATAGAATGAAACTTTTAGGTAGTTCTGTTGGTTGGTTTGTCAAGTAAATGTATGAATGAATGAATCAAGACCAGAATTAAAACACTTCATGTAAAAAAATAAATGAACTTAATTCGGAAGCCAATTTTACCGGAATTCGCTATTTTCTCTTAGCATATTTTTTAAAAATATAAAAAAATAAAAATATAAATCTAAAAAATATAGGGAAAATACCAATACCGAAAAAAACAATAAATTTTCTTAAAGGTGTTTTTCCTCGTTTCATGATTTGATTGAAGATTGAGATGCTTTACTTTACACCCTCTGGAACACGTATCTTACTCCTAGTGTATCAATTAGATAGGGACAGGAGAGACAGGGCTGTTCGGCAGACCGTGTGCCATAATTATGTTAACTGGAGGTAGGCGGAACGAAGTGCAATGGCTTAGCTTTTTAACCCATAAATGCCTCTCGTCTATTTTTAAGATATTTTTTAAGAAATTTCGATTTGTTCCGAAATTTTAACTATATTTTAGTCTTTTTTCTACAAAATGACATGGCTTAATTTTTTTTTCATAAGGTAGTAACTAGTAGTGCTATAAAATCAACATTTATGTGGAATGGCTTATAAAGTGAAAATTAAAAGGAAAGTTTAACTTTACATTGAATTAAAAAAAAAGCTTGTCGCTGATTTTTAATTAATTTAAAACTTCTCTAGCTCATGGCCATTCCGATGGTATGTCTATCAAAAATAAATAACAAAATAGACATTTAATAAAAAAATCTGCCATTTTAATACTCAGAAAATCACTAACTGTTGTCTCGTAATAGTGTTGTAAGCATGTTATAGGTATTCGGTAGAATTTATGTCTAAGGGTAGGTTGGAGGTAGGTAGGTAAAGCCAAGTGCAATAGTATAATGGTATTTTTAACCCTCAACAGCATCACTGTTTTGAGATTTTTAACTGGGGATCTCTTACTCAGAAATTAGTTAGGTACTTAAATTGTTAACACAATTTAGTTCCACATACCCCCAGTTGCATACGTATACAGCACACGGTCTGCCAAACACCCTGTACATTTTTTATTCTTAAATGACGACTAAAACCACGTTTAAACGTTAGTTTAATAACTAAAAGGTGGTCGTTGACAAACCTTTGCCACGGAAGGCTAAGCACTCAACAATTAGAATCGGAACCAATTGATTTCGGCGCTTCTCTGCATTGCGTTGCGGACATTGGGTGATTTCGTCAAATTCGGAGGAAGTGTCTTTTTACGAGTTTACCTGCTATCTGCGTTTTATGGGAGAAAAAAGGTCTTGTTAAATTATTATTGAAAGGGGGTTTGAATATTGTCTACAGCTGAAAATAGTTTTGGATACATTATTTTTTTCATTAGAGAAAGGGCCGCGCTTATACGTTTTTGAAAAAAATACTTTTGATACACTACAGAGCTTGCTGCTAAATTTGTAAGAACAAAAATTGTAAGAACAAAGATAAAAAAAAAAGATTGCGATTAGAATCAAAACTAACGAATAGCATTTGGTGTTCAGAAAATCTCCAAAATGGATTAGGATTACACATTTCGTTTGATTTTGTATAAAGTCATGTAAAATAATGACCATTACGTAATCCATCCATGTTTGTGAGCTTCTTCACTCCTAATGTGTCAAAATACAATCATTAAACATTAATTTAAAGCTTCAACTTGTAAGTTAAGTTACGTGGTCGTAGACCTAACGCAAGAATACAGTGTCTACAAGTTTTCTGTGCCAGCGACAGAGTAGTTCGTTAGAATTTTTTACAAGAACAACCTTTACATTCATTTTGAATCTCTATACGTTTTAATGCAAATAATATCTACCATTCACATTTGTAAAATAACAGCATCCAAATGTTATCTAACGACACAGCTAAAAAGCTGGCCACACTATAATTTCGTATAGTTTTTTTTCATTGACATTTCATCCACCGATAAAAAAACCGAGATAATCGACCTGAATGCAATATCGCGTCGAATCCGGCAGAATCATTGTTGATTGCTGATCTTGATTCTGATGATGCAAAATTACGTTCGCGCACTCATCCGTTCAGCAACAAGCGAAATTACCCATTGACAAAGTTTCATTCGTTTCAAAATATTCGAAATGAAACAAAAGCGCTTTTTAAATTTTCTTAATGGCTTTTCATTGTACTTTTGAGTTAGCAGCGCAGGGCTGTTTCGGATTGCAAAACTTTTGGAGGGCTATAATACCATCTAAAAGTGTGTACACTCGGCTGCATATTGAGAATGATGGAACAGATGGTGATGATGATGATGATAAGTTAAGTTCTTTGCAATGTTATAGAAATGGCAAACTAGTAATAGTAATTATGCAGATGGCATTGGGAACTGGATAGAAACCGAGGGTTAATAAGCAGCGTAATAAATTAATGTGCGAATACCTAATGAAGATAACCTTTAGCTTAGCTTAGTGCATCCGGCCCTCTGCGGAGATGCTATCAAAGAACAACATTACTTTGGTCCACGACACTCCCCGTCATAATTCAAACAAAAAAACTAGGTAAAAAATGAACATAGATAACACCTTTATGGCTAAAGCTGGGTAGTAAATGCGTTGATGGTTCGCAGGATTTATTAAAAAAATAACTTTCTTTTTTTCTGTCATGGAAGTTGAACCCCCCTCAAAATTCGGTCGTTCTTTTTTGTTTCACCCTGTATATCTTATAATAATACTCTGCTCTGTTTATAATAATGCAGAGGAAGGTAGATATTTTGCTAAATACTGAATGCATGTCGTGCTTATATTGTTCTTGTGTGTGACTTGGGTTGCGTGCTCACGCGTGTCTTCCTAGTTTCTCATACTGTGATTAACAACTTCTTGTACTCATAAATATATTTATTATGAGTCGGTCGTGGCGTGTGTTTTGATCCAAATATTCCAGCATTATTATAACTAAGATTAGGCTCGTTTAGAACCTATTTATATACTGAAAAACCTCAAATGCAAAATGAAAAGCTTAATCTTTGGTGACCTTTGTGGCGCAGCAGGCCGACACAAAGGTCACAAGGTCCGGCTGATTTGAGATTGCGGATTCGATTTTTGAGACAAATGTTTGTACGATCTGCAAATATTTGTTTCGGGTGTTCTGGATAACTTTTTTGTATTTTCTATGTATGGTAAAAATATCTATCAACATGTGCAATGTATTCTATTATGTATATCAATTATTAAGTCATCTAGTGTCCATAACACAAGCTCTGCCTAGCTTGGGGCTAGATGACTCTGTGTGGATTGTCCAGCATTAGGTAATTATTATTATTTATTATCTACTAACAACTTGCTAACATCGCATCCTTACAGGTATAGTTTTTTAGCTCGCTAGAATTCGGGTAAGTAGGTAATTTTTTTTTAATGTAAGGTGTGACTTATTAATATGCAACAAAATAGCCAAAGACAACACACGCGACGGAGAAAGTGAAGGCAATATTTTGTGAAAGCGAGTTCAACGCCCAAATCTGATAAATTCACATCTCTTATGCAACAAATTGGTTTTAAATTAGCAAAGAATATGAAAGAGAAACTTTATGAGAAATAAACCAGAAATTATTCGTGTCTGCCGCGAATAAGTTCTGGATATCGTAAACTGTTCTGCACAACAAAATAAAACAGTATTTTTTAATGTTTTTTTACGTATTTCTTGTATACCGTTCTACCTTTTTTTACCACCAAGGTGGCAAACAAAATTGTACGGCCCACCTTTGGGCCCACCTAATGGAACGCGCTTACCGTGGCCTATTATCATCAGCCTATTATTAGTCAGAGAGCACATCTCCGTGGCCTATGGACGCTTGCAATATCAAGGACATCGCCGACCCTTTAATTGTCTTAGAAGTACCTGCCTACCCCAGATGGCAAGGGTGCCTCGCGTGAAAGCTGATGACGTTTTAACCCAGCACTTGGTTCACGGTAGCTCCGGGCGGGGTGCCTCGTAAAGAACTGGCGATTTTCAGCGATACCTAAAACTTAATCATTTTAGCCCCTTTGGCATTAAGTACTGTCACGTAGGCCATAACAGAACATAGACATAGGCCTCTAAAGAGCGCCATAGCGCCGTTCTTATTTATATATTTGGTGCCTGTAAAAAACGTAAACTCACTCTAAGACTTCGATGAATTAAGCTCTAAGTATAGTAAGTCAAATCAGACATAAAATCAAACACGTAGGGTACTTATTTGTATCCGATTCGGGCCCACCCATAGGTGTACCTATGCACATATTTGGCGAAACATGCGTAGAGAAACTCGTCTGAAAGCTCACGTGAAAGCCCTGTTGTTTGACTCGTTCTTGACTAAGTAACCAGTAGGGCGGGATTGATACACCTTGTTGGTTCTGCATCAACTTTCTTTAGTAAACATTCTTTCCACTTAGGCCATTTATGCCGGTAATACTTACATATGCCAGTAAATGTAATAACAGTAGGCGAGCATGCAAGTTAAGGCGCATATCCCAGCCAAAGTGGCGCCGCCACCTATTTTATGTTATTATTCCGTAATTTTCAAAAATCCACCTTCCAGTTTGTGATACCTATCATAAGCTTTTTTTTAATGCCTCTGTAATAGTTCTATTTAGTTTAGGCAGAGATTTCAGAGAAATTCGGGCGCCGCCGCGGCGTAAGCGCAAAGATCAAGTTTTTGTTTATTATTAATTTATTAACTATTAGAACATTTATTTGCAAAAACAAGCCGAAGGTTCTCTTGGTTTATTTAATACAGTGAAGACAAAAATCTTGTAATAAAGTAGATTGCACCTTGCACCTTTCTGATTAAATAAAATATTCTTTTATTCCATTTTTGAAACAAAGGGGACCTACCTTGTATCGAATACATAATATGTTTTTTTTTATTTTACGAAAAAAAGGGTAATCTAACCCAATTAATTTAATTATTTATTTATTATTATTTTAATTATTAATTAGTAACATAAAAAAGATGGAACCACAGATGAAAAATAGTGCTGTTTTAATTGTTTTAGCTTATTTAAGTTTTGGCGACATCAGAATTGTAAGTTTTTGTTAGTATATTATGCGTATGCGTAAACCGTCAGTCAAGTCAATTTTTTATTGGGAATTTTTTTCATTCCTTAAATCTGAATTATATTTACATTTTCCCTGTCTTTCACTTCCGGTGAAACTACCTACTATAAAGTATTCTAAAAATTACTTCACCGATTTGAAAGCTGCATTGTTCATTTTTGTCTTTGAATAAATCTGTGCTCAAATTATATACCTAGTGCAATTTTAGTAAAGATTCTAGTCTAGATGGTCATTACCAGTTTATTACCTAGGTTCACCAGCTCTCGCTTACTCTCACTTGATTACACCTTGCGCGGCATCATCATGCCATTTCACCTTAACTTTCTTTAGGCACTAGGTACCTATAGCTTTTACAAAATGGATGCTTTCTAAGTACTGATTACCTACCTATCTTCAGCGGTCATGGTCATTTAGAGCTGCAGGTTAAACCATATAATTTTATATAAATATTTAACACCACTTTAAATTTACCGCACCAAATAAATACCTACTTCGAAGTGGGTGCAAACCTCTAAGCATCCATACGAATGTATTTTTAGATTATTTATTTTGAAAAACTAAAACAAAACATATATTCTATATTTATAACCAGAAAATAACAACAAAGAGATTGCATATTATAAGTACAATGGGCGGTCCTATCGCTTAGAAGCGATCTCTTCCAGGCAAGGAAAAATTGTGAATTAAAAAAAGGCAGGGTGTACGAAAGATAATCGAATAGTCAATACACATTTATCACTATATCTAGGTACCTAATACCGGATAGCTACATTAATACAATCAAAACCTAATTAAAAAAAATAAGCGAACAAAAATGATTACTTTAACAAATAAATAAATAAAAGTTTACTTATATAAATAACATAATATACTAACTAAACAACAGTCAAAGTGAAGTAGGTACTATTGTTCACTATAAACAAAATCCACTTTCAAATGGTACAAACATAGGTAGCAATTTCTTGTATGAAATTTCATTGCAATAAAATAAAGGGTGTAGTTTCCAAACGAATAGCTAAATCCGTCCTGGGAGCTTATAGGTTCTGTAGCTTCCATAAGTTTCAAAAATTAACAGCACCTACCCATCAGAAACATAATATTCTTTCTTAACTGACTCGATGCTCCAACCTGTCGTAGAATACCTCATCTTATCTAACACATATTATCGTGCTGTTGAAGTGACAAATCATACATAACACATCGGACGTAATTACTGACTAATGAACACTTTCACTGCGCGGTTGCTGGCGAAATTATAGGCTGCTTACAGACTGGGTCTCAATATATCAGCGTAGAACAGTAGGTAAAAGTGGCTTTCGATAAATAACGATGGAAGCAATAGCTAATTATTTTGCGTCCGCTACGCTACGGTCTACCATGTAATTCATACCCGAAAAATAATTGTAAACTATTGACTGTCGAAAATCTCCCCAATTCTGCTTTATCTACCTAAAACACAGTTAATTAACATTGACGTCAATTGGTTACCTTTTTTCTACGTGATTTTTATCGAAAAAGCTTCGAAAAAAATTAGTAATCTATGGGATACATGGCTCCCGCTCCTCTTCGTATCAAAAATGAAATAGACTAATTTAAAATTTCAGAAATAATAATGCAAAGTACCTACCTTCTTTTAGAACAGATTTTATACTGGCGGCTGCGGTTACTACCTTTTTTCTCCATCAATGACAAGATTTTTTACTGACATCACCGTAACAAATAATAGAAAAGGAAACCTTCGTTGCAAATAAATTTCCTAATTAATAGATAATCAGCTTTTTGATTTTTGCGCTTACGGCGCTCAGCTCTGTCCCGCTCCTATGAACGCGAAATCCTAAAATATTTGTTTTCACAAAATGGCGGCATACTTCGAAGATCTACCTTATCTAGGGATTACAAACTCCATAATGACGGTGATATTACTTAGCCGAATTTCAGTCACGGCTGCGGCCAGTTTCAACGGACTAGCTTTGTGCGAAGATAATATAGTGTACAAGTTAATGCGAAAAGCAAACAGGATAGGATATCAGACCGACACGACCGGGGAGAGGTCAGGCACAGGACCAACTAGTTAGCGTGCTTTCCGAGGCACGGGGCAACACACGCCGGACGGTAATATGAAAGGCAAGTTTTGATAAAGTCTATTGTAAAAATCTTAACTTTATTAAGGAAGAAAATTACATATAATAGAATAAAACTTAAACAAATATTTACAATTGAAATAATGAACCAACTCCAGACTGTTGCAAACAATCTACAGCTCAACTGATCCATAGTCGGATGCGTGCCCAAGACACTGGCTGCATTGCATTGCAATTAGCTTGCTGTGAACCAGCTTTATTCTAGCATACAGCGACCATACTCATTTCCGTAGAGACAGTCAGTCAAGTCAGTAATTACGCAAGTATGTGTTTGTGGGGTGTTTTTAGTTCGTAATGACCAATTTTTCTTTTCTCAAAGTGTTTTTGTAAGTACCTAGGTGCTGAAGAAGAGCTCTTGAGCACGCATTTAGGTCGACGGTTTGCCAAATATTTGATAGAGCAACAGCCAGCTATGATGCAGAGGATTTTCGCAATAAATATTTCATTTATTTTAAAGTAATTTGATCAATCTGGTATTGCATTTTTCAAATCCGGTATTTTACGGTAATCCTTGATGGATTACTGTAAAACACCAGATAGGTATAACAAAAAAACGAAACCTAAAAAAATTACCTAATTAACTTTCGTACCGCACCAAATAAGATTTATAGCAACGGTTACGCTTCGTATAGAGACTCAAAATAGGTCCCTACTCATTATCTTTTCCCGCTAATTTTACCAACTCTCATGCCCAGCGTGTGGAATATGACCATTTTAGGGTATCGAGATCGATATCGAAGCTTAGCTTACGGTCTCGCTTTGTTCGTCTTTCCTTCTTCAATATCTCAGCAACTTATCATCATCATCAGCCTATACTAGTCCACTGCTGGACATACCCTAATGAGCGCCATAGCGCCCTGTCTCCAGCTTGCCGCATTCAGCATCTGCCAGCAGTCTTTCGCAAATCGTCACCCCACCTGGTCGGAAGGTGTCCTACACTACGTTTGCCGAGTCGCGGTCTCAACAGCAACAACCGCGTTGCTATTACCCCTAATCTCCTAAGTTTGCAAAGCGGGCCATCTGAGGTAGGTACCTACTATGTTTCAGTATTCATTATAAGCTAAATCTCTAACAGGTACACATATTTTTGTACATATTTTTATATTTTACAAACGTTTGAAACTCTCGGCGCGCCAGTTACACTCGCACTTGACGGAACATGTTCATTATTATTTTTTATTAGGGAGAGGCCTGCGTCCAGCTGTGGACCAGTGTTATATAGGCTGTAGAAATATGTAGGTAGGTATGTACTAGAAGTTTATATCGATCCCCGTTACAAATCAATGTGCACAACTTGCTTTCCCTGTGACTTCCATCGATTTCCAATCCCACTATTGTACTGAGTACGTTTTTGTAACCTTTGTATGCATAAGAACGTTTCTCTTGGAAAATATTAGAAAATGATCTTATTGTTTTGAGCTGCAGGTAGCTATCTATTCAAATGACAATAGAAGTAGGGCATCTTTCAGAAACAATGCATTGAATCTGAAAGTCTCTAGTTTGCTTTAGTATTTAACTATCTAATGGGCTTGCTTTACCCGACAAACGATACTTTTAATAAGTTTTATAGACAAATTATTATTTAGTGTAAAATCTTCTTGTAAGTTCGAAACTTAATAAAAATTTAATCTAATCCCGTTCGATAGAGCTATCAAATCCAACCACTCTTACAAGCTGAAACGAAGCTGTCAATATTTAAGATTATTTATCGCGTACCTTTTGCTTTCTTTTCCCCAACGTTTGAACAAACCTACAATAGTGCAGCCACCGAAGCTATATGGTCTACCAAAAGTACACAAGACTGATGTACCTTTGCGCCCCATTGTGTGTTAAATTGACTCACCTACGTATGACCTGGCGAAACATGTTGCTTCGTTGTTACAGCCCCTGGTAGGAAAGACGTCATCCTACGTAAAGGACTCTCGTCACTTTGTGGATATCATCCAGACTTGTAATGTCCAACCAGACGACCTTATGGTGAGTTTTGACGTAGAGTTTTAAGTTTTATAAAACTTACTAGTGGTTTCTTTTTCGCTTCTTCCACTAGAGGACAAAAAATTGAAGTGAATAAAATCAATAACATCTTATTTCTTATTTGATAATAATGACTATTTGTAAACCTGTTTATAGTATTATATTTTGACGTGTCTAAGTGCTTAGTTTGTAAGCCTAAAGAAATAAAGTTATTGACTTTTGACTTTTGAGTCGCTTTTCATTAAGGTCCCGCTTCAGGACTGTCTTGATGTAGTGAGAGAAAAGCTTAAGGACAACGAACGTTATCTCCAAAAGTCCTGGTCCGGTACTTCAAGGAGCTGTGCCGGTTAGGGCCTGGTTCAGGCAGGAGGATAATGCACAATACACTCCTATGCGAGATATCAGTGCAGATCCCAGCTCCCCAACTTAGAATTAGAATGTACTCCCGCTGTTCACCGAAAATAAAAGCCCTTTCGTCAAATTATTTGTATGATGGAACAACTCACAAAAAATTTCAATACGACCTCTGTGGTGCGGTGGGCGAAGATCCGTCTGCGACGCAAGAGGTTGCGGGTTCGATTCCCGCCTTGGGACAAATTGTACAAATTGATATGATGATACAAATTGCAGATATTTGTTCCGGATGTTCTGGTCGTTTTCTATGTACTTATAATTAAAAAAATATCTATCTATGTATTGTATTATGTTATATCCAGCATTACTTATTTATTTATTTATTTTATTTAATGGTTCGTATCGTAATCGTTTCCGACTATCTTAAAATCTAGAGTTAGATAGCCCCCTTAACCGCACCAAGTATGTGAAGTAAAGTTTTTTATTTAATTCTAACAGGGTGAAGTTTTGCAAAAGGTCTTGAAAGCAAACACAGTCTGCTGGTGCAAATTAATAAGGTAGCAATGCTTTTTCCTTCTAACTATTTGGTGTTTTACTGGCAAATCGAAACATGGGAACAGTTTCAATTAGGTAACGGTAATTTGTACTTTGTCATGTCAACACTTCTGGATTGCTCAAGAAGTGTTGAGTCAATCAAATTGTCTATCGTAACGGACGGATGATTGTTTTATAGATTTACTAAAGTTTTATTGGTTTTTTAAGTCGGCATTGCACTTTGAGGTTGTGGTCAGTTGGGCAAGCGCTGGGAAATATTATGGGACATCCGTTATCTAACTTGTTATGCAAGTCAGAGGATAATACGGATCTTTGTTTCAAAACAAAAATGTTAACAATTAAATATTTTTTTACTACCAACAATTTTGATTTAGGAGTAACTAAACTAACTGTAGCAATAGCTAAAACATACTTTAATGCTCACTTAATTTAGGAATAGTAAGTAATACGTAGGCAACCATTCAAATAAGTCATGATATTTAAATCAATTAATAAAAATAACCGAAGCCCGGAAAAAATTATGCTATAAATTTAAATAATTATAATTGTTATCTTTACGCTGGCAACTAAAACGTTATTCTTATGCTGTTTCTATTTACTGGTTCTTATTAAAATAAATTTGTATTTTCTTAATAAATGTGTCTTATTCTCTATTTTTTTGAACAAATAGGTGCTTAGTTATTTCCATGATTGCAATACGTCAAACATAAAGGTGAAATGGAAAGTGCACGCATCGACGCAAGCGCAGAGAAAGTCGGACCTTGGTCATGAAAGCGAAAGGAAACATACATAGACCGTACATATTGCGCATACAGGGTGTTTCATTCTTCGCGGACAATAAAGGTAGCTAGTAAAGGATTCGGGAACGTTGTGAGTGTTATTAGATGCAAACTTTTAAGGAAATTTATTGGCAATTGACAATAAAATAACGTTCACAATGAGACGTCTATGAGCGTGTTTAATCTCAATTCGAATGACGAATACTTTTTGTTTAACACAACGTGACTTTAATAGCAAAAAATTACAATCAAATAGTAGAATTAAATTAAAACTAGTTTTTGCAATTGAAGCATTGAACGAACTACAGACTGTTGCAAACAATCTACAGGTAGCTCAACTGATCCATATCAATACCAGTCGGAAGCGTCCCTAAGACACTGACTGCATTTAGCCGCTGTATGGCAATGCTGATGCACTAGATACTAATAAAAACTAATAGAATTAATTAAAACAATTTAGGTCCTTAGTACCATCAATGCGTATCAGACGCGCGTAGGTGACAACGAGGCGGTAAGCATTCGCACACCCAATCGAGCAAACTTGCACTTTAGGCATTCAATGTTACGATGTCTCCACTGGCTGGATACATAACTAGCTTCTCTTGATGATTCAGTTTGTAAATAATCCTTCTCAAAAATTCAACAATGTGTACCAATCCCTTGTTGAAAACTCAAAAAATTATTTTGTCCTGTCAGGAGACATCATTAGGCGAATCACAACAGCCACTGAACAATAATAAACATGATGAACCGACACAATCCACACGTGTTAAGATGAAGAGCCAGGTGTCTTTCAGAGTTTCGGAGAGTTTATTCAAGTTTTCTTGAAAAATATTAAAAGAAGATGACTAAAATCTTATCGCATATCTAAAAATAAACTCTCACAATTTAATGAAATTCAAGCCACAACTTACGAGCATGGAACCAACCTCGTCCGGTCCTATTAGGTTGAAGCAGCCTGTACCTATATAAGTAGTGAATTATAGAGGTTGTTGCACTTTGAAAGTTGATTGCAGCCTAGGTTTGTAGATGAACGATGAATCGTTCCAGATAAAGGACACCATCCACGGGCGTGTGTATCGTACCACCTGAAGCCCGGAGGGACTGTTCTAAATATCGAATTCAAAATAGGAATTTCGAAGTTTCGTAATTTCGAAATTCGTAGCCTTTTTTGACCATTTTTCAATTTCGAACTTGGTTGCCGCAAATTCGAAGTTTCGAATTTCGCGGAACGCGTGTGCTGTGCTATGAAAGAGTGAAATGCGAGCTCGGATTGGTTTACTACGCTCGGTTAGCGACAATGGGTGACGCGGCGCGAGGCGTCTGTCGCTCGCTTCTCATCGCATTTGAGAGCGAGCGTTTGACTAGATCAGTTATATTTGTGTTGGTGAATGACAAGGGCTACAAACAAGTTATTGGAAAAAATACCACCAGACAGAAGTATGGGGCTAACTTAACCACTATAACAAGGCACAGTGGGTGGAAATCCAGCAAGGTGGCTGAAGGTTACATTGAAGATTCCATACAAAATAAAAGTAAAATTACCAACAAAATAACGAACCCTATTCTTCAGCTTTCAAAAAATGAAACATCTTTTTCAAGAGATGATCCGCAACCATCATTTTCTGCTGAAGGAAACTTTATCCCGTCAGATTTTGTCCATGACCAACAAATATCACAATCTCAAACTATTAACATACCCAAAAAACACCTGTCCTTAAAATTTGAAAATTGTTATTATTTTATTATAAATTTTAACTAATAAAATGTTTTATTCTTGTAATGCCGTTTTTTTCTACTTGTCTCACAATCGAGATGTAAAGCAGAGTAGTTAGCTCGGGTGTCAACTGCACCCTCGAACTATAGGCGCACGAGCGCAGAGAGTGTAGAGACTCGCAGGTCTCGAGAATAAAAGTTTTATTTTCTGTCCGAATTTCGAAATTTCGAAATTGATCTTCCGAATTTCGTAAGCCAGTTTCGAAATTGAAGAATATCGAAACTGCACCCCCTAGTCTACAGTCAAATGTTGACAAAATTAGTTATTTATTATGTAGCCGGCACCACGAAGCCAAAATGGGGCCAGGGGGGTATACTTTTGCCATATTTTTTAAACTGATTTTTTTATTTGCTGCCAGTTTCCTTTTCTTAGTTCTCCTTAAAATATTTTTCATTCTATGACAAAATGACAAAATTCAACTAGGTAAGTACCAGCAAAAATTATTAATGATCACCGTCTACCTTCTCCAAAGTTTAAGACCAACCAAAGTGTTGTGTTATCAATCACAGAGGGTTTTCTAAATTTTTATGCATTCGATCGGATGCAGCGCGCTAACGCCATTGTGTCGCATGGAAATGAACCTTTGTTAAAGCTATTGTCTTTGTTATCTTTGTTTAAAAAGCAGAAAAGTTAAGTGATCGAGACGAAAGCTAAACCCCGACAACAAAGACATGCTACGATATTACATAAAGTTGCCCTTGGTGGCCACCAAAATCTATTTTCGTATCTCTGCCTAAACTAAATAGAATAAAACTATGACAGAGGCATTAAAAAAATCTTATGATAGCTATCACAAACTGGAAGATGGATTTTTGAAAATTCCTTTGTTAAACGAAATAATAACATAAATTAAGAGCAGGCCTAATGCTAAAAATTGTGAAAAGGATAGGCATAGGATTTCGCGTTCATAGGAGCGGGACAGAGTAAAGCTATGTCAGTGCAAAAATAGAGTTTTTGCTTCTTTTCTATTAATGATTAAAAATTTAAGCATTGAATAGAAAAACTACACGATTACTTAAATAAAACATTAGTCTGGCTATGTAATTCGTAAAAATAATATGGTGTTGTCGCTGATACTTTAGAGCATTTCAATTAAAACAGTTTTAGCGATTTTTGTATAATTTTTGGTAAAAAAAACCAGTTTATTTTTCAAAATTCTATTCGATTACTCGACTTCTATGGGTTTTTCACCCTACCTATCGTATTTTTTTAATTAGAATATTTAAGTTCGGTACCCTAGATGTAAGGGTTTAAAAATACACAATTTGCTTGATTTTTGCATTAGGCGCACTCTTAATTGGCGGCGCCTCTTTGGGTGGGGTATGCGCCTTAACAAAAACATAACTGAAATCAAAAAGGTTATCACTAAAAACAAAATCACAAACTTCGACATCTCACCTACAGAGTACAGTAATTTATTAGGTACTAACTGCTGCCCGCAGTTTCACCCACGTAGTTCCCGTTCCCGTGTGTATTCCGGGATAAAACATAGCCACTCACTGAAAAGTAAGCTTTCTAATGGTGAAAGAAGAGTTTTTTAATAATGATTCAGTAGATCCAGAGATTACCTACAACGTCACAAACAATTCACAAACTTTACCTCTTAACAATATAAGTATAGATATCTGCATGTTATTTTCTTCTAATTTTATTTCAGAAATAAAGACTCTCTGTTAATAAATTAAGTTTTATAATAAAATTAATTCTGACACTTGTCTTCATAAATTTTATTTATTTTAAAACGTATATTGAATTCTTGTGCAATTTCTAGTTGTAATTAATGAAGAGAAGAGTGAGGAAGCACTCACTACAAAACTACAAATTATTTTATAAATAGCAAAAGGGGTTCAGAGTGTGAATCTAAGCTCAGCCAACACTAAGTTTTAATTTTCAAAATTGCGGCGCACAATGAAATTTATTCAGAGTGGATCAAACAGAGACTCCAGACTACCAAAAATCGGGGAACAGGTACTACCATCTCATTATGAGGTATCCGCGGCGTCACTGTTAGGTCCACCCTGTATTTTTGGTACATAGAAATAAAAATGTCATATAGCGTCAGGTTTCTGACATATTCAAGTATATAAAAATCATTGGAGCAGTAGCTTTTTCATTTGTGAATATGCTATGTAATTTTTTATTTGATATGTACAATACAAATAAACAATAACATTTAACATATTCTCTTTTACTATATTCTTTCACTCATAAACAAGTTTCCTCTATCCAACCTACATCATTCATTGCGCAATTTTGATAAAAAGAAACTAAAATGGTAGCTCACTTTAGGGCCAAAATATTAAAACCCCTTTCTATTTATATTTCTATTGACCAGCCAAAAAAGCAGCGCGAAAGTTCTAGTCTACTTTTACCTAAAACTGTACCATGGCAAAGAAAACTATCTCTAGCTCTAGGGAAGATCTGACTGACAAGATTCTGCCTTCATTCCTTTAAAAAACCTATACTTGAATAATGGTACATCCCGCTTAGCGGAACTCAGTTCATCGCTACGCAGCCTGCAATTTGCGTGTGGGCAATAACCGCCATCTTGGCTGAAAACATAGACAAGACATAGATAAATCTATTATCTATTATTACGTGAAGCATGGAAGTTGAGTCAACGGAGCGTTACTTCCTGTGAGAGACAAGTAATTCCGGTGGCATAACATAACATGGGTAAGTAAAATGTGGTTGAACAGTTAGATATATGACAGGTTTTCCTGATGGGGTGTTCGCGTTGATGATAAAGAGTTTTGAGCCGAGAGTTAAGTAATACAGACTTGTGTGTCAGTAAATGTAGAGAACATTGTGTTGTGTTTTGTTATTGACTTACTCCAACAAATGATTTGAAATTAATTCGTAGCTACTTAAAAAACTCGTGTCTTTAAGAATAAAGTTGTTGCTATATTATAAAAAAAAAGTACATTTCTTATTTACATACCTGCTGACTGATTCCTCACTTAGAAAATCTTTATCGTGAGGTATTATTTGTTAATCTAAAGTTTAGTTTTTACAATAAGCTCGACATCATGTCTACAACAAAACTATTGATGTCCGCTAGTAAATCCACCTCAACTGCTCTCATATAGCAGATTATAGAAATGATAAAATCACTATAAGTAAAATTACGATGACACTGGTGTTAAATACAAAGTCAGAGTGCAGATCTCACAGGTTTGTGTGAACATTCGTTTTTGCTGAATGCAACTGGTTTGAGCTTTCTACGGCTTTCGCGACTAGGTAATCAGACATGGATTTCTCATTTTATCTAGTTTTTTAAAAAACTTCACTACCTAATTGGCAAGTTGCCTAATCTGTCTCGTTTGGGCCATGCAACTTCAAATTTCGCGAGGATAGGGCAGGACAACTCATGCCCAAAATAAGTTTTTTTTTTATTATCTATCAAACACATAATAATAAATGGGACATATTTGAAGAAGAAAAAAAAAACGCAACATTTAAATGTTTTTAGGTACACTTAGTTCAATTACCATTCTTATTCTCAAGATCATAACTTCTGTATTTATTGATAAATTATGGTTTTAGTAAAAATTTACAGGTAACTCCGATTTTTCTCCATCGACAAAATTTTAAGAAATCGTGTTTTCGAAACATTTGACGGGATAGGGTAGAGTTCTGAACTTTACCATGTACCTATATATATACAGTCGTGGTCAACTAATTAGGGACAATCTCTAGTTAGGCCAAATTGTGTTTTTTTTTTATTTTTTTCAACGAGTCTTAAAAATATTCCATATCTTTTACATGTAAGTATAATTAGTCATTGATGTGCCCGATTATACAAACAATAACAACTTCTTAAACATTAAACCTCTTTACAGTATAGCTGATAGATTATCATAGTGCTATTTGTTCAAATATTGCTGGCTGGCCATTTAATTAGGGACACTGAGATATTGCGTTCTATTTTCAAAGTTTGAATCTCAATACTTTTTTACTTCTTCTCTTATTGTTTCGTGGTAGTTTTGGCGGCAATCCCGATTTTTATTTTAAGTTTTGAAAAATATTTTGAAGAAAAATGGGCAAAAATAAAAGTTGCGATCCAACACTACGAAAAATTATCATGAAGTTTGTTGTCGAGCATGGTTGGCCATACCGAAGGATAGCAGAACATTTAAATTGTTCAAAAACTATGGTATACAATGCAGTGCAACATGTCAGACGCAATAACACAACTTTAAATGTGCCCAAAACAAAAAGATCGAGAAAAACAACTCCGCAAGAAGATAGAATGATAACCAGGTTAGCTAAGAAAGATCCGTTTCTAGGCTCTTTTGTAATTAAACACGAAGTATTTGGTACAGACGAAAGAGCTGGTGTCTCAGCGAGGACCGTTCGACGACGTCTGGTAGAAGCAGGGTTGTTCGGAAGAGTGGCTCGCAAAGTACCGTTGTTGAAGAAAGAACATAGAAATGCTCGTTTGGCGTTTGCACGTAAATATGGACATTGGACCTACGCCCAATGGCAACATGTATTATTCTCTGACGAGACCAAGGTTAATTTGATTTCTTCAGATGGAAGGCAAAACGTACGGCGTCCAGTAAAAGCGGAAATGAATCCAAGATTCACAAAAAAGCAGGTGAAACATGGCGGTGGAAACATTAAAATGTGGGGTTCATTTTCTGGACGTGGAGTGGGACCTGTGAGGAAAGTTCAGGGTAACTTAGACCAACATCAATACAAGGCAATATTGGAGGAAACGATGCTTCCCTATGCTGAGGAGCATCTCCCTATTATATGGACGTTTCAGCATGATAACGACCCGAAACATACCGCCCGTTCAGTCAAGTCGTTTCTTACCAGTCAGTCAGTATCGGTGCTAGATTGGCCAGCAAATAGCCCGGACCTTAACCCAATCGAGCACCTTTGGCACGAAATCAAGAAAAAAGTTGCCACTTATCGTACCACAACTTTAGATGAACTTAATGAAGCTTTTAGTGAGGCATGGGCAAACATTCCTGTCGAAACATGCCAGAAACTGATAATGTCTATGCCACATCGGTGTCAAGCGGTAATTACTAACAAAGGTTTTGCTACTGGGTACTGATTTTACACGCAATAAAATGGAGCTGTTAAAGATATTATAATACTGCAGATTATTAGTTTTGTTTAACTCTATTTTTCATTATAGTTTACTGTCCTTAATTAAATGTCCAGCTACAGAATAATACCTTAAAATTGAATACATGTTCAACCTTTGATATTAAATACTTTTTTCTATTTATTTATTCTTTTATTTACAGCCATTTATAGCATAATAATCGGACCAAATTATGCAAATAATAGGTGCTGAGAAATCAATATGGTTTTATATTTATATGTACATAACCGGTTATTGCTCTTCACTATCTTGAAAGTCCCTAATTAGTTGACCACGACTGTATTTAAAACTTAAATATTTCGTATAGTTTGGAAGATATGGAGATCTGGCGAAGTTGATTTCAGGTGGCTCTTAAGGTACCTACCTAGCCAGTGAGTTAACTTAAGCTTATCATTGCATTACATTACATAACTAATTCAAACTGGAAAAGCGTAGTTCCTTATCTATGGTGCATTTTCGTTCATCGGTCGTAGACCGCTGAAGTGGAAGACGAAGCAGATTTTGGGCAGCTTTCACCTGAATGACCCATTACCTGTTGCAGAGATGTCTACCGCAAGACCAATGGGCCTTGAATCCTTTTAAAATTCAAGTAGACCCAGACTCCACCAGAGCGGTGATGTGCGGAAATATCAAAAGCGGAACCGAGAAGAGGCGTTTTTCAGATAGTGCGTATCCACACTATCCACCGAAGCGTTGCGTAGATGCATACTGGCTACATTGGAGTGGAGATCTGTGCTGGCTAAAGAGGAGATGTGAACGGAGATGTGTGATGACTATAGCGGAACTGAGCGGCTTCCGGCGAGCGTTGGATGCTTGTTGTGACATAATAATCTCTTCTCGTCTTTGAACCTATTCTGATTGCGCGGGAACAGATATACAGAAATACATTTATTTGTAAAACCAATTTTTTTATCTAGATTGTTAGTTTAATACTAAATCGTATTAAAATAATAAATAAATAAAAAAAACATTATTTATGTTATATTATCCTGTGACCTGCTGTAAATACAAGTATCTATGTAGTAGAATGAAGGAATGACCAAATCCTTTACATACATAGAAAAACCTCTCACCCAAGAAATATCAAAAAAGGCATTGCACGCACTACGTACATACTATGTACGTAGTGTGTGCAATGAAAAAATGCATGTTAGATATGGTCAACATACCTATGTACTACATAGGTACGTTGACCATATCTAACATGCATTTTTACCAACTTCAGGAGGAGGTTCTTTATTCGGCTGTATGTATTTTTTAAGTACTTATGTTCGTTGATAGTCAACTGTGGACAGATTTTAAAATTTCTTTCGTTATTGGAAATGATCCCGTGTAAATATTTCCCCTTAAAAATATTCCCTATAGATTAGTATTATCCTGTCAATTTTAAAAACCACACAATACTTTTGAGAAAACACGGCTGTCTACAACAATTATGGTGATAGCTTCGCAAATCCTCAATAGATTTTGATGATATTGTCTACGCTTTATAGGTTGACTATTGTTGAAAGGTTAAATTTGAGGTGGTCCCTTATAATTTTGATCAAGATGACAAGAGGTCTTCATTCATCGTTTTATTCATGTGTCAACACATGAAACTACATTAGACTCGAATTTTAACTAGATGTCGCCACTAGAAAAATGAGATCATGCTAACGTACCTTCAGTATTCAGTTCAGTTCTCCTTAAGTGTACCTTCCAAAACCATTTTCACTACTTAGGAATTAGAAGCTGGTGTATAGTTTTTTAAAACAGGCCAAATTTCTTTCTAGCATCCCTGATGCGTCGGGTCAGGGACGGTACCAGTAGCTATCTGAAACTTATAGCTGGAAGGCTGGATACGGACTGCGCTTCCATGAAGCACTGGACACGCACACATAGCGCCATGCGCTTATGAAAATTGTGTTTCATTTAAGTTGTTTTTTATTTTACTTGTGTTATTTAACAATATTCTATGGCTGAAATATGTGTGTATCTAAGCTGAAATAAATGTATTGAATTGAAATTTTAAAAACAGGCACTACCTGCTGCTACTTGCTTGCTATTTAAACAAATTTGTTATGTTTCCAGGCATGTTATTCAGGAGATTTCTTGCAGACAACCTCAAGCGGCACGACTCAACGCCGCAGTATTCTCGCCCATGGAGGCGGCAACTCCACGGCACATGCAATGTAATTCGATAATAGCTGTTACTGACACCGCCGTTATGATACAGCACAATTAAATAATAACGGTGTATATGCGAGCCGAAGGCAAGCGGGTTTCAGGAATCCCGTTACTGGATTTGGCACACTGAGCTTTGGAAGCTTAAGCATCTAAGTTTGGATGCATGCTTAATGTGATACCCTACATGGGAATTGGGATAGGACGCGATTTGGCAACGTCTGAGATGCTTCAAAAGGCTGTCATGTTTGCTAGATAACAGATTGAATGCCCATGACACACAAGTTCGGTTTGCGGTAGCGGAAGCTGCGGCGGCGGTGCGCGCTAAGCTTGTGTCCGTTACGACTGCGGATCCACATTGGAATTTCATTATTCTGAATACGTTATTAATTAGTAAATGGTCCAAAATATCAGTAACATAGTCTCTAATTTGTTAAAGTGTGCATACAATAGTTAGAATCAGTGATATGTGGTCCCTCAGAAGCGGCTTCGATATCAGTAACATAGTCTCTAATTTGTTAAAGTGTGCATACAATAGTTAGAATCAGTGATATGTGGTTCCTTTAGAAGCGGCTTCGATATTGTCATATCTCATTTCATGAGGTTTCCTGCCGATTCCTTAATTTGCTACGTAAAGTAAAAAAAATGTTAATCAAAAAAGTCAGCCCATTCCGTCCTCACGAACAACGAAATCAATTGCAGTAGGTGGTTCCTTGTACGTGCTTAAACTCTCGTACTATCTTGTGAACTATTTTGCCTAGCAATTTTGAGTTTATGATTGAGTGTAGCTGCTTAGTACAAGATCTATTTTGGCCTCTTGACCGGGATGCAAATCGCGGTGACTCCAAAGATCGATTTAAATCTTTGAGTGACACATACGTATTTGCCCCTCACCGCTGCCGCAGGCTGCGATGGAAAAAATACCATTCTAGACATTTTGTGCGTTCCGATCAAGAGACCAAAGCTTTAGCAAGTCCAGGCAGTGACTGTTTTGAAATTTAACTGGTAACTAAAGTTGTGAATGCAAGAAATATCGAACGATTAGAATTTTGTATTCTTGAAAGCATAGAAAAATAATATTTATACCGTATGAAACCCAAACTATGTAGTTGGATGAATTGTCAGAATACAATTGGCTGCAACTCGATTCATTCGGCTCTTTTAAATATCATAATTTATCATTAATCTGATAAATAACATCACAAATAAGATGAATGAAACTAAGTAAGATCATGAAAAGTTACCCAAATTAACTTTTGATGTTACCTAAAACGGGTTTGCCGGTTACTTGATTTTAATGGAGGTAATGCGACTTCATTCAGCTTTGGCATCGGTTGCGCCATGCTAACGGAAACGAGTCATCTTCTATCCTGACCTGCAAGGCAAGTCGGAGGCAAAGGATCGAAAGATGTGGGGTATTGAACGAAGATTTAGGAT
Organism: Eupithecia vulgata; assembly: GCA_946478455.1. Lineage (NCBI taxonomy): Eukaryota > Metazoa > Arthropoda > Insecta > Lepidoptera > Geometridae > Eupithecia > Eupithecia vulgata. The sequence goes on from OX297867.1 coordinate 14,406,454, forward strand.
TCTTACAAGAAACTGTAATTTATTTATTTATTTATTTTGTAAACAGTATAAACATCATAACAGGTTTTTTTTTAACCCTAAGGCGATGTTATAAGTAAGTAATAAGCCTATAGCTACCTATAGCTACTAGTATAGTATTATTATATCTATGCTATAGCTTTGGCGGTGGAACCGCTCATCCAACTGGACAATTCAAATGTTTTTGTGAGTGCATTTGTAAATAAATAATAATGTTGGACAATCCACACACCATCATCTAGCATTCATACTATCATCATATTATTTTCGCTCATTGGCTGCATTTGTAACTAATACAATAATTATTTGGCTGTATTTTGATTACCAATTAAAGAAACCAGAAAATCAACCAAAAAGCGGTGATTAAAGTATGAATGAAACCAAAAATCCTAGTAGCTTACGATCATAATCACTATCGAAGTAACATTATTTCACCTGTGCCATGTGCCACTATCTTTGAGTGAAACCCTTACAAAAACATCTGAATTGACCAGCCAGGCAAGGACTTTAATTATAATTATTGGTCTTGCTTATCTCTGTCTGGCTGAATCTGGTTAGGTTTGTCCCTATGGACAATATTTTCAATATTTTTTTTAATATGTTATATGGACTCTATAGTCCCGGGGTTTTGCAACAATACTGCTAAAGTTTACTGAATTGTAAGGGATACAGACTATGACCAAATGTGCACTAAATCTAAAGCCCAAAAGACAGTCCTAATAATTAGACATGTTCCTGACGTCGGTCGTTCTGTGTACATTATTATTTCATCTTCTAAATAAAAACTGTATTAAAATATGGAGACCTCGCTTCACATAGAGTGCTCATTTACCTTCATATGTAACTACCTATTTTGTAATTATCCTGTAATCCTCAGAAACTCGTTGAACTGCCGTCATTTCTTGAGTTCCTTACAAGGACCGTACATGGACATCATGTTCGCAGAAAACAGCTCAAGTAATCATCGTTTTAGATATTTTTATAAGCTTAGATTTTGTAACATCCTGTCTTAAAAGTTTAATTGGTTGAATATGGCCATCGCAATCGTTTTTTGAAATGATTAACCAAATGTTGTTGCACCTGAACAATACGCAAACCAATTTTCGAAAGTTGTGTTCAAAATGAGCAATCCACGGAATATGCCTTCTGCTAATTTTAATTATTTTTTTCAGCTAATTTTTTTTAAGAACGATTGCTATTACTCGGAAAAAAGGATGGACCTGTATATAATGTTGTGCTTTTTGTAGTGGTTTATGTATAAAAATTATGTGTAGCATCATTTGATATTAACTTCTTCATTCACTTGATATTTATTTACGTTAAAATTGTGTTAGCTCCTTTATTTTTTTTGTAGTGTAATGGTATTTTTTAGCTAATAAAAATTTACTAGCCATAAATCGAATAGATAGAGTAAAGCCATTTAGCAACTTACCTGATGAGCTCCTTCAGCTTAGCAGCAGCCTGGAGCGAGGCGTAGCCGTATCTCGTAAAGTTGGCCGAGTCTTCCGAGGGAGCGTTGAAGGCAGCTACGTATCGGGCTGGATTGTCGTTGTCAAGCCAGAAACCTAAACAATAATTATATTTCTTTAATCTTGTTTTCGGTTACCACTTTATACTTGATAAACTGAAGATGGGAATCGATAGGAAACGATTTTCATAAGGAACTTATTCACTCTTGCCAATGTACTACGAGACTTGGAAGTGGTTAATTGGTTTTTTGTTACTTTTTACGCCTAGGTAGGTATGCACGTAATGCTCATTAGGGGAGGCCTATGTCCAGCAGTGGACTGGTGTAGGCTGATGATGATGATGATGATGCACGTAATACTGAAGAAATAAAAGCAAGATATGTGCTGGTGTACGTACTTCATCAACATCATATCAGCCCATACACGTCCACTCCTGGACATACAACTACTTCTACCTTCCTAAAATATGACATTCTAGTCTAGATACAGGTAGTTCAGGTTAGAGGTAATCAATTTCAATGTTACTTCCAGTTTAAATAAAAGTCATTTTTACCCAGGGAAAGCATTTTATAAAGCCCCGGGTAGAGAAGCAAGATTGAATAAAAGACAAGCGACAATGATTCTCTGTAGGTATACGTCACTGGATTTTCTGAAATTTGAATAGCGTTTACTGCAGTATAAACTTACCCATTGAATACAGCTTTGGTTCTACAACACTGTACAGTTCATGCATCTTCTGCATTCCGTATTCAGCTGCTTCCAGAATCTCTCTCTTATCTCCTTCGGAAACCACATCTTCCTCTTCTTCATCATCAGACTCGTCTATATCCGCATAGTAATCATATTCATCATTGTTTTCTGTAACTTTATCATTCTTTAAAGTATTGTTAGAATTTGTTTTGTTTTCATGGTCGCAGTATGTTACGATGATAGTAGAAACATTTCTTGTTGTTGAGTACGAGTGGTTCCTGTTTATATTCTTCTCTATTATTGTTATGTTGTGAAGTGTTTTTGTTGTTGTTGTATTCAACATTGGCATCAGATGTTTTAACACTTCGATGATGTTGTTTGATGACACATTTGTTTTCTGAGTATTGTTTGGTTCTATGGTTAATATTTCAACGTAATTGGTTTTTTCAGTTGTGGTTGAATTATTTCTTAAGAAGATTGTTTCGTTAACAGTATAGTTCTTTCTTGTCACATCTGATTTCTCTTCTATTCCGCTTTTGATCTGAGTTATAATTTTATTTTTCTCTTTATTGTTCTCGGTATTTAAAATGATAGCTTCATTCAATTTCAATTCAGTATCGCTTTCTTTGGTCATATTGTTTTTAATTCTGTTAATAGCTGCTATGATATCATCGACAAGCTTTTCTTGGCTGACATCATCTTTTTTGCTTGTGATATTTGCTATTGAATGTAAGAAAAGTTTTGCTCTTTCACTGCTATTCCCTTGTCCGGAACTTTTGTTAACTCTGAATATGTCTTCAAGTATTTTAGTAATGGGGCAGGTTTCTTTATGTGTAGCTTTGTTTACCTTTTCATTGCTCACAAATGTTGTCATTAATAGCACAGTTATAAAAATGTATTTATATCTGGAATAACAAATTATCCAACTTATTTATAACAATTATATTGATATTTTGTATCTTAACCTAATCTGCCTATTCTAAAATAGTTAAGTAGACTGGTTTCTAAAGGATGTATCTAAAATAATACCTATGTAAATAATTATGATAATTAACAGTTATTTTGAAAACAAATCTCTTCTAATCCAGTTAAACCGGTAAATATATATCTACTCAATTTAGTATTTATCCCATATGCAAATATTGCCAGAGTACCTTGACCTTTCTGTTTGCATAATAAGAGTGCCGAGAAGTTGTCAAAAACCAATCTATAAAGGTCAAGAAACTGCATACTACAATTAACTATAACATGAAAAATTTTATGTAATTTTTCAGCTTTGAAATATAATTTTAACTTTAATTGTTCTTGCTTTCGGAAAAAAGTGTTCTACAAACCTGATGATTTCCATTATAAGCGCAGTATCATCCCGCTATATTACGGAATTTCACAAATTCACTGAAAACAACGTTTCGCTTTTATCAGAAGAGATTCAAACACATTCGAAATTAGGGTAAATATAAAACAAGTGACAAATCTTCTTCTCAAACAAAATAATCACATTTGGTTTTGGAATAGGTTTGAATTAACGGAAATGCCGATACACTTTCCACGCGCAAAAAGGTTGTAATCGCGGGAATCTATTTTTATTTTATGAAGGGTTCGTTGGCACTCCCGGCGTGATGGTATGATGGCATCCACGGTAGGACTAGCTCTTACATAATGTCTGGAGGCTGTGATTAAAGTACTGTTACGAGACCCCACGGTGTCTTGACCACATCAATCTATTACTCATCGTATTTTACACTCTAATCCATCTGATGTTAGATTCAAATTAGAATGAGGTGTTGGAAAAATCTTCGACCAAAAGCCTGAAGCGCCGACTATCATCGTTGCTTTCATCAATTTAAAACGAGCTGTTTGTTCTTTACTTTAGCTTTGTTTTTCCAACGAAGAATTGGAGCAGTTGGTTGTGGTCAGAGATTTTGCAGGGATGTTAGCAGCTATTGCGTATGCTGTGCCTGTGAAGCGATGATCTTCGTTGTTTTGTTGAGAAAATGAGCTTTTTTGACGCTTCCATATTGGATGTTTGTCCCGCTTGAAAAATGCCTTTGCACGTCTCGAATGTTGTTTTGCGTTTATAATTGGCCCGTTATTCGATTAGACGTGTTGTCTAAGCTTTAATTTAATTTTTACCTAATAGTTGTTTTATGTTTGTCCTGTGTAAGTATTTTATGGTAATGTAGATAGGCATTTTTGTACTGCATCATCATCGTGATGACCTTAGCGCGCTCCAGTCTTGGGTATGGGCCATTAATAGTACTTAATAATAAATAACGCCGGACAATTCACACAGCATTACCTAGCCCCAAGCTAAGTAGAGCTTGTGTTATGGGTACTAGATAACTGATATACATAATACGATACAATACACAGATAGATATTTTTTATTATAAATAGAAAACTACCAGAACACCCTGAACAAATGTCTGCAGATCGTACATACATTTGTCCCGAGGCGGTAATCGAACCCGCAACCTCCTGCGTCGCAGGCAGACCTTCGCCCACCGCGCCGCAGAGGTCGTCAAATAGCGGACTCCTAGTTTAAGGATTACGTACTTATAAGTACATAAGGATTAGGTTGAGGTGGAATGAGAATCGATTGGTTTAGGTCGACAGATTAAAGTAGGTTTATTCCAGTGTTCTATCTCTTTTCTTTGTCTTAAAAATTAAAAAAATATTTAATAGTTTGTGTAGTTTAAAAAAGTGCAATGCAACCCAACTTCATGGAATAAGGTAGGTAGTTTAGTCTAAGTGAGGTTTTAGTTCATTACTTTTTCTTTTTATTTCTTAGGTCCTTCTCACTGATCTACAACAGATGGACTTTTTGCACGTTTGGCAATCAGAAAATTCTATAAAAAAGATAAATTAAAAGTCTAATGCTAAATGGACGTGTTCTGGTCACGTCGCAGGTTATTGACCCCGGTGACAATGGTTCTGAACTAACAATAAAAAAGCCAGAACTGTTTGTTTGTAATGGCTTCTTGGATCCCACGGAAGAACAGAAACAATCTGATATTTAGACATAAAGAGGTCGTTGACAGTATAAAAGTGGTGTGACAATTATTACCTTACATTAAAACTATTTTCTTTTCTAAGTAGATATACCTTCGATGTAGACAAACATTGCTGGACACATTCAACAGTGTTAGTAGATTAGATACTATCTAGGTACGCACGTTCTCTGGATCGGTATCGGTGCGTACGGAGCGTAAGGATTTGTTATTGGTACGGCATGCACTGGATCGAAAGATATATCGATGCCAGAAGAGATCGATATTTCTGCCGATGACGACATCCGTAACAATATCCTCGTCACTACGAGGCTATTGTTGCGAATGGCGTTTCTATGAAAATGCCTACATTGCCGATGCAAAATACGCAAGCAGTAGACTCATTATTACTGCTTAGCTTGGGGCTAGATAATGCGGTGTGAATTGTCCAGTATTATTTATTTATTATTTATTACTATCGGCATTATTGTAAACTAGTTTCTGTCAGCGCCTATGTTTGACTCCAGGCCTAGAATTACCTTTATGCCAATTTTCAGCCCGATCCGTTCAGTAATTTTGAAGTAAAGAGTTAACATCTAAACTTCTAAACTTTTGCATTAATAATATGAGTGTGAAATTTCTATGCCGTATTAACGTTTAGAATAGATTTGGCCATTGATTAGTTTATTATACTGTTGATCAGCATACAAACATCCGGCTGTCAAAATGAACCTCTGTCTCTCTCTCAGTCTCTGATGACATTGGCCGCAGTTTAAAGTCGCCTATGGAGAGAGCATATTGGGCAAATTTTCTCTGAAAGATAGGATTCTTAACGAATACTACATCCGACAGGGAACCAAGGTTATTGATTGACATAGCTCAAAGAATTAGTAAGCTGAAGAGGCAGTGGGCTGGTTTTTAGTGCTGTCAAATTAGTTTAGTTTTGGCAACGGTGGTGCCGGCTTAGAATTTGCACCACCCCCAACTATTCCCGTGGGTGTCGTAAGAGGCGACTAAGTGACAAACACCGGGGGGCAGGCAGCAGCGCCTCATGCAGAATAGATCTACCACCGAACGGCGATTCCCAACCCGCATGCCCAATGCGGGGATTATGGGCATTACCTTTCATTAGAGGTAGATAAAAAAAATCAGTGGAAGCCTGCATCCAGCTGTGGACCATTATAGGCAGTTGAGGTTCAGCTTGAGGTTGGCGACATCTGAATTAACACCAGCAAAGATTTCTGATGATGTAATAGCCATCGTAATTGTCATGACGGTAATAAATTAAAGCGTTTATTCGTTCTCCAGATATGCATGTACCTAGTTGCACCATCATAAATCTAAGTACGTTGTGATTTGGGTGACGGTCAACAGTTCTTCTTCCATGTCACGTAGTGTATAGTGCGTTTCACAACACGCCTTGAGCTATCAATGAGCACGCCACTTGCATTGCTGAGTGTTTTTGAATTGGATCCTTCAGTGCATACAGGGTTCTTTTGACTAGCTAATGTTACACAAAAATTGCGTATAATTTTGAATGGTTTCATCGGTTTGTGACACGTTTGGGAGCTAAGATGTCACACATAGACACACCTACATAACACTCGTTAAGCTTAGGGTACATACTAAAATACTCTTTGGTAATCAAACATTGTCTCAAATCCAGTTTTAATTTGTGGAATAGCATAATTACAAGAATAAGTAAATGTTATTTTTTGACTGTCACTGACTGATCTCAGGATGTTTTTTTATAGTCAATAGATCTTCGTTTTACCCAATCTCACCTGATGGAAAGTGAACATGTGGCCAACGATGTATCAAGAAGGTCTAGCTAGAAGATGCCCTGGTTGTGATAGACCGGAAAAACTAATGATAAAGGTGGAGGAAAACCACTTAGAACGATTGGTCGGTATATCCACCAAGTAGGGGTGATATGATAACGCACTGTGCGTCTGCTTGTCCTGGAGGGGAAGGGGAATGGTGTAATCAGATCATGTATTTCCTGTGAGGATTCTTCGTAAGGTATACTTTAAAAGATCGAGAGACACGCGACCTAGTGGCGGTTTTCGAGACTTTGGACCTTAGTCTCTGCAAGATTTTGCGCTTTGGGTAGTAGGTAGTAAGGATGCCACCTAATTGACATTGAAACTGTGGAGGTATTACCTATTACTCCAGAGATGATTACATCAATGGTGTAAATACTTGGTAAAATGTCGCCCAGTTCCGCACCGACAATAGTATTTTTATTTTTATTATGTAAGGAAAATAATGTTAAGCTTAGTCAGTCTTATACAAATATTAAACTGTATCTAAATCACATTATATTTAGACTTAGATATGTAAATAATAGATAATGTATTAGTTTATAAGTCATATATACACTTCATCATCATCATCCACAGCCGGTTTTTCCCACTGCTGGGTATAGGCCGCCCTCAGTTTGTGCCATCCACCACGGTCCTGTGCTAACCGCCTCCATATATATACCTACACTTACAAGTGCACTGGTGGACAAAAAATTGAAGTGGACAAAATCAAAATCAAGAATTCAAACTCAAAAACTCAAACTCAATAACTTTATTTCTTAATTGACTTGAATTGAATTAATTTGACTTGTCTATGTGCTTATTTTGTAAGCATAAACAATTATTGATATGAATTATTTGCTGAACTCCCCCCCTGCTGAACCGTTAATTCACCGCACAATTAATTATAAAGTTAAATTACCGATTTTAGAATTTGTTAAAGGATTAAAAAAAAACAAATAAGACACAATGTCAATAAACAGTTTTATTTTCATTAATACAACGTAAAAAAATAGACTATCTTATAGCAATCTCAAAATCTGACCACAAAGGTCTTTCCACTTGGTAAATACATTCATTATTATATTTAACTACTCAGTACCTATATGTTTATTATGTATAGAAAGTACCTAGGTAGCCCGGTCAAGTTAGCCCAAAAAAGAGATGAGGTTACAAAAAATCGCATAGAGCGGAAAAACTTCATAATGAAAAATGCTGATGTCGTCTCGCATCCTGGTATTGCGTGTGAAAATAGTTTTTATGGTTTTGACACTTTGGAAAGGCAGATAAACTTTTGGAGAATATATTATTTGCGATGATGAGAGCTTATTAGAGCTTTTTCAACAAGATCTCGCCATTCAAACCAAAATTTCACGATTACATGTATCATCGATTTACGATATAAAACTTTCACATTTTATTTATGATTCTACTTACTAACTAAGCTCTGTGCGATTTATTGTAACCTGGCAATAATTACTATAAAGTATTTCCTTAGTACAACAACAAATCACAGATAATAATTGTTGCCTTAAATCTATGAAATTCATGAGGTCTGACCTCAGTTTTATTATACCTACCTACACAGTTTTCGTTAGCTTTCAGATTTCGCATCGCAATCAACTGAAACCAAGTAGGTACCTACTTCGCCTATCATACTAGAAAAAAAAGTTAATATCGGCATAAAATTTTGAATAAAATTCATTAAAAAAGTTATAGATACACTAGCTATACCTAAGTACTTAATTACTTACCATATTGTTATTTGTATTACTTATATAAATCTCTTTTATAAACGAACTAAGAACTAAATTATGTATTACACCTTTATAAACTTAATATTTATTATTCTGGACATTACACTCTGTTCGAGATCACACCATAGCTTCCATATTCTTTCGCTCGTTCATTAGGTTCCTGAAAACAAATAAAGCAATATTACTTTTTATTCCATCTAGCGGTTTCAAATAAAACTAAAATGTTATTAACTGAGCAGCCAACAACCGCTCGCTAAGTTCTTTTCAATTGGTTACAAAGCCTTTCAGCGCCATCTTTGCAGAAGAACTTACACTAGGTACTGAAAAAGCTGAAAAGCGCCATCTGTGCAAACCACAACACACAACACACCATAGCGTGAAAATTAAGAACCATCAGACTCACTTGCTCGCCGATAGATGCCGCTAGTGCGTCCGCCGCGCCTCACGCTCGACTTTGTCCTGCCTCTTGAGGTCATTGATCGTGGTGACGCTCCCAAATAGAACTTTCGCCGTCACTTGCTGCAACAAACGTTGATTGGTCGTTAGTTGATGAATAGCCGCCTGATTGGCAATAACTCGCGCATCAATGCTTATAGGTAATGGCGGTACAGTACAACCTGACACGGGCTTTCTACATAGCTTCGTTGATTTCTTTGATCCTATTTAGATTAGACCGTTTCACATCGCAAATCGATGATACAATGTTTGCTGCTTATCGCAAATTTCTAATGAGTCATGCAACAATCACCTGGTACCATAAAACATGGGGTAAATAGTATAACCTAGGTACATCGTTTAGCAATGTAAACATGTAGGTAGGTAGGTCAAAATTGGTACCTAATTAGGTAATTAGTTATTAGATCAATATCTTTTGTACCTCTAAGTATCATCACATAGGTAATAAAAATGCGAGAGTTTGGATGTTTAGGTAGGTACTTTAGATGACTGGATGTTTGTAATGTACGCCTTCACGCAAAAAGTAGGTACCTACCTACCTACCTAGGTACTGAATGGATCGGGCTGAAATACAGCTCATATGACTTAAGTTTAATACATAGATGATGTTCTACACCTGGATTAACATAGGAAGGGTACATCATCATCATCATTATCATCAACCAGCGTCCTACACTACGTTTATCGAGTCGCGGTCTCCACTCAAGAACACGTTTACTCCAGCGGTTGTCGGTTCTTCTCGAAATACGGCCAGCCCACTGCCACTTCAGCTTGCTAACCCTCTGAGCTATGTCGATAACCTTGGTTCAGGCTACATAATACCCCGGAAAAAACAGGGCAGAAAAAGTTGAAATGAAAATTATATTTGCACACGAGGTTAAATTTATTGACTCAAAATATGAAATTTATAAGTTAAATAGTAAGTAGGTAAGTACTACCTTATACACTAGAAACTTCTAGATTGATATAAAAGGTACAGAAGTAGTTTAGTTCTGTAAGTATTTTGCATTACACTTCAAATTAACATCCTTCATACAGCTTTTGCAATCTCCGGGTAATCTCCGGAACTTCAGGTCCATAGTTGTTGAAAGTTCTTTTACCGTCTCTAATTTTAACTTTGAGCAAATATTACGTAATTATGTTTTATTTTATTTTTTTATTTATTTTTAGACAGGGCGCTATGACGCTCTTTAGGAGAGGCCTGTGTTCAGCAGTGGTCTGATATAGGCTGATGATGATGATGTTTGATTCAGACACCGCGTAAGCTAAACCACAGGCAGAAGTTTGTCAATAATAAATAGGTTCGGATCGAAGTGCTTCGCTCGTGTTGTTTCCATGGTAAAATTATCCATTAGATATGTTTTTGAAAGTCAACAAGGGTAATTTAAAAAAATGTTGGACTAATGACTCTGCATGCATCATCACATCACGTCTCCTAAGCTAAGCAGAGCTTTGTGTTATGGGTACCAGATACTTAATGCAATACACGAAATTGTTTTTTTTAACTTATTAAATATCCAGACCTTCTAGCTAGATCATCTGCAGATCGTAAAAAAAATTGTTCCAAGCCGGGAATCGAACCCGTAACTTTCTGCGCCGCAGAACCTTCGCCCGCCGCGCCGCGCCATTTTTGCAAGTTAAAGGTAATTTATGTTCTATAAAAAAAAAACTGAAATTTACTTATTAATGAGATAAAATTACAGGAGCTTGGAGTTTCATATTCCTGGCTAGACCTACATCTAAGTTTGCAAAATTTCAGCTCTATCAAGTAGCTAATCTATAAAAGGTAATAAATATCCATCCTCCTCCTCCCCTCGACATCCGATATGGTCCCCTGCTGGACGCAGGCCTCCCCCTGATAATCATACATCCATCCATGCATCCAAAATTTTATAAGTCTGAGGTTTGATAGTGATAACCAAAGAAATTGTAATAGGAACTCCTAGAACTAGAACTTGGATTTAGCAAATGCCTGTTAAGTGCCCATTCCACTCATCCAATATCTTTGTCCATGTTGATGAAATTTCTTGGATGGATGCCTATTCCACTCATTCAGTATCTTTGTCCAAGTTTCCTCAGCACCTATTTGATTTCATGAAATTACATCACATCACACTAATATTAAAAATGCGAAAGTTTGGATGGATGGAAGGAAGTTTGTTACTTCTTTATGCCAAAACTTCTCACCAGATCTGGCTGAAGTTTGCATAGGTGACCTATAGTAAACCCTAGGTTACAATTTAACCCATACAATTTCAGTTTCTATTGGAAAAAATTAATCTGCATACAAACATTACATAGAAACAATGCGTGCCAAGCCGCGAGCAGAAACTATTATCCAAATTTTTGATATAATATCGGTGTTGCTAGTAAATTGGAAGAAGTCATCCGAGTTCTTCGATCAAATGTAAATTGGCCAAAGAAATTGGATGAGTGGAATGGGCACCTTACACTGTATTTTTTAACTTGTACACATGTAGAGCAGAATGTTAAATAACCAATACACCATTTGAACAGGTTGTAAATACGCCTGTTTTCGCCCCACATCTATTAATCATCACGGTCGACTAAATGCTGAATTAAACCTCAGTTCTTATATATTTCAATGGAATCCTTCAGGAAATTTATGAAAAAAGGACTCCTATTTTGAAAATGGCGATCCTTTTTCTATAAATCTTTTATTTTACGTCTCCTCTGAATATTTGAAGGCGGCCTGATTTCAGAACTACGTAATGTAGTTGTCGGTATCTATGTCGTAAAGGATCATCGGAATAAATAACCGGAAGAATCCAACAAATCCAGAAACTTTTGATTTTTATTGGCTTACAAAATCAACTCAACGACAATTCATATTTTATAACTATCATTATTTAAGACCGAGTTATGATCAGCTTATGCTAGCGGCTTCACACCAGGTTTTTTGGGATTAAAAGTAGCCTATATTTTATTCCAGGTTCAGATGTTTGCAAAATTTCAACCTGATCCATTTAGTAGTTCTAGCGTTTACTTTGGCCAAACACAGAAATTATTCATTTTTACAACGGCACAAGGCACAAACTTTCGCCTTTGTAATAATAAATAATGCTGAACAATTCACACAGCATTACCTAGCCCCAAGCTAATCAGAGCTTGTGTTATAGGTCCTAGATAACTGATATACCTAATATAACACAATACATATATATATATATATATATTATTAAACATAGAAAACGACCAGAACAACCTGAACAAATGTCTGCAGATCGTACACACATTTGTACTGAGGCGGGAATCGAACCCGCAACCTCCTGCGTCGCAGGCAGACCTTCACCCACCGCGCCACAGAGGTCGTCAAATACAAGAATACCTTAATATACCTACTTCTTATTACCTGTGTTTTAATATATATTACAAATAAATAGTCAAATTATAGCAAAATTACCATAAAACAAGAAGTAACAGATAAAGTGACGACACAACGAGACATATTGATTATATCTTTTGACGATAGCTTGGTATGCAGAAGAAGTGGATTTGGAAGCTGTTAATAAATCTAGTTTCTTTTTCTGCATGTGTCTTAAAGTCCAGCTTTAAAACATTGTGGATATAAACTGACCAAGACTCTAATTATATAATGAAAGAACGTAACCAATTAAGATTAGGAACTGCTATTGGAACTTGGTACCTTTCTATATGATCCTCTTTTATCGGTGAAACCACTATTGAGCGACTACCTGAACGAACTTGGCTAGTTTTCTCATGAATGTTTTTGATTAGATGAACCTAACAGTGTGGCTAAATCACATCAAACTAATATTTTAAAGAATATTATTTTATAAAAAAAAGATTGTATGTATAAATGTTTGGATGTTTGTTACGTTTTCACGCAAAAAATACTGAATGGATCAGGCTGAAATTGCATACAGGTAGTTCAATACTGATTTATTTCTTAGAAAAAACCTGAACAGAACGAATGTCTCCCAGCGAAGCCGCGGACAGACACTAGTAACTAATAATGTCGAATGTCAGATTCAAATAACAACTAGATAAAGCTGTTCACCGTCCACTGAAGATCAGAGTCAACAGATGCATGTCCATTGCGAAATCCCCGATAATTCGATACGTTGGCCAACCTGCCGTAGAAATTGGATCGGTAGCCCTGACGAAATTAACGAGTTGCTCCAATTAGGTGGGCCATTGCTGTTTACGGAGAAAGGCTTTTTAAGGCCCAGAATGTGGAGCGATGTAATTGTGTTTTTAAGCTTTTTAATGTTTGCGTCTTTATTTGGTAAGATGTGATGAGGTTTTGGGTAAATATTGGAATTACCTGATTGGGTAAAATAAGTAAAATATATTTATACATATCATTTGCTTTGCAATATTTGGGGGTACCTTAATGTCATCCAGTTTTATGAACATAGATAAGGTTCTCATTTGGCATGTGCCTAGATTATTTAGTATTTATGACGTTTTTGATTTCAGCTCTAAATCAATGTAATTCTATGAGATCGTTACTGTATAATATACTTCGGTGTCTAGTGGAAAAAACAATCACCTAGGTCTAGTATAGTATTATATTATCTGTGCCTAGGTAATCATTTGATTGATTGAGTAGATTTATACGATTTGATGATTGAGCACAATAGTAATCCATGTTTCCGAATCTAAAGTATTTTGGACACGAAATGCAACCATTTAAGATTGTATTTGTTTTTTCATTTTTATTAGACAAGAAATGGGAGTAGCGAGTTGTTTGCTTCAAAATCTTTAGACACGAGATAAAGCTATACCTACCGTTTTGAAAAAACTAAATATTGACTTAAAATTCTTTAATTTCCCCTGGCTTAAGTTAATGTTTTTTAATAGGTATTTTCATTGTTTTTTTAATTTTCACCGGACCAATAAAAATCGATTGGAAATAAAACATTATGGAATCATCTCAGGATCATATTATATACCATAGCGAACATCAAAATCGGTCGATAATTGACAGAAAAATCGACGAATGTTAACATTAAAATATAACACTAAAAAAATTATAGAACATTCTACTTTATTTTAATTCGCCTAAAAAACATCAACTATTAAATACTAATGGTACCAACATTATCAATTGAAATAATTTTGAGGGTCTATTAGGCCTTTATTGAAGCTGTTAATCGCCAAAAGAAGATGTCAATCACCAAGACAAGCTGTCAATCGCCAGAAGAAGCTTTCAATCGCCAAGAGTCCTGCTCCGGTACCTACTTCAAAGAGCCGGGCTGGTTAGGGCCTCCTGACTTACAAGTTACAATACAATGCGATTTGTCAGTTCAGATCCCAGTTTCCCTACTTAGAATTAGAATTAGGCCTTTATTGCGTTACTAGTGGTCCGCCCCGGTTTCGCACTATATTCCATTATAGCCTACATATGTTCATCAGTGGTAATGTAAGATTCTAATGGTAAAAGAATTTTTCAAATCGGTTCAGTAGTTTTGGAGCCTATTCAATTTAAACAAACAAATATACAAATCTTTCCTCTTTATAATATTAGTATAGATTGACGTTCTTCTTTTACTCATTAACATTATATTCAATACCCATTTACCACAAATAGATCTAATGAATCTTACTTTTTTTAAAACATCTTTAATTAGTCAAGATTCCCAAAAACACTTCACACAACCATATTATTTCGTAGAGACGACTTCAATGGCACAGCACGCGAACGTCCGCCTGCACGCAGATAGTCGCAGGTTTGATTCCCGCCTCTGAACAAATGTTTTCTAAAACTTGCAGTTATTTCTACAGGATATACTGGGTCTTTTTTTCTATGTATAATAAAAAAAACTATTTGTTTATACTTTTGTATGATGTAATAGGTTATCTACCCCATAACACAAGCTCTGCTTAGCTTGGGGCTAAATGATGCTGTGTGAATTGTAAGATTGTTTATTTATTACTAAAAGCAGTGTCTCCTCATCTTACGCAACGTGTTAAGTACAGACTGGGCCTTAACAGTCATTTTATATGGAGGCAGTACGGTAGGTAGGCGACTGCTCTACATTTTATAATTATAATCTCAGGACGACGTCGGCGAGAGTGACAGAATCGAGGCAAAACTCACCGAACCACTAGAATAAGGTCGTTTTTCGGCAGGGACGGACTTAGGGTAGGAATTTATGAAGGTCGGGGCAAGAGAAAAGTACAGCAGAAGGTACAGGTACAGAAGTAAATTAAATTACCTCTCTACATCATTGATGAAGTGCGCATTGTTGAAAACGTAAATTTTATTATGGAATGTCATAAAACGACTTTTCGTTTAACTGAACTAACAAAAAGTTCAGTTCTTAATTAAATGTCAATTACATCCGTCAAAAACATCAACAAACAATCAGTTTTTATCAGGAGATTTGGAAATAAAACATCAAAATGAAGACACTTTGGATTATTAAGTAGTTATCATACGAATTTGTTTATTCTATAAACAGTAAATCTTTTAGTAAAACTTCGATTCACCCCCCTTGGTATCATCCTAGCTCCGCCACATTATGAATACTTTAATATAGAGCGGTTTTGGAGGACTCTATCTTAACATCTTAAGGTCGAATTTCTGCATGCACAGGGAATCCATTTTTGGTAATAACAGATTTCGCTACATTTACTCGTTCGCGGAAATGAGTAGGCTTCTATTTTAGGCAGGTTCTGTCATTGATTTTATTACATTTACAGTCTTATATCGCCAGAAAACTCGTTCTATATTATAAAGGACTTGCTTCCGCCCACGGCTTTCGTTTTCCGGGATAAAACGTAGCTTATATTTTTAATAGGTCTAACGAACGACTCCTCCGCAAAATTTCAGTACGATCGGTTCTGTAATTTCGTGAAGAAGTAACAGACGTTCAAACGTCTAGACTAGACGTAGACATCCAAACGTGCGTATATTTTTTATTAATGTGAAACTGAGCCTTCCATGTACATGTTTCTACTTAGGTAAGTATGTACATTGCTCATTAAGTAATTAATTCTGTGAAAAGGGTGAGATAATCTACGTAATCTCCACGTCTAGAAATTTGTTTTAAGGGTTAACATACGTGGCAAGAAGGAGTGAACTGATTTTATATTTTATGCTACCCAATAGGATGTGTACATTTGTGCTAACCACGGAACCATAGTGTTCTAATTGCGCTGGCTGGTTTATCTCTATAACTAGATACCTACCTGAAAAGAGGTGGTCATACAAAAAAAAAGATTTTTTCTATTTTCTTGGTTCTACAAGTAATTTTGATAGCAGATAAGCAGTTTTGTGCACATTGTAAGCCTATATGTATAATAAAACATTCATTTGTATTTTGGGAGCATTTGACTAAATGTAGAATTTTAGAGCGAAATTTTGTATTTTCCAAAATGCTCCAAAACCAGTGAATGTTGGTTTTATCATAAGATAGAAAATGGTTTATGATTTGCGTCAAATTACTTCACTAGTTTTATTGCTTGTGGAAAACAGAAAAAAAATTAATTCCCAAAAAAATTTTTATCTTGCGCCTAACAATCCTAATGTGACCAGACTGCAAAATGAAATTCTTATTTCACTAGTGGCTCACGCTTGAAAAAACGATATCATATTACATAGTGGACAAACGTCCCCTATTTCTTCTTCCCTTCAAACACAGCTTATGCGTCCATACGTCCACCAATATACTATATGAGCATATAATGTATGTGACATAATATATGAAATGGCGACATGAAAATCACCTTAAGGGCTCCCCATTTGCCAGTGTACAAAAACTGAAAAAAAGTATAGCCCTTTACCGGGTAATTTCCGTTGGTAGTGACAGCAGCGGGCGGGTATCTGCCCCCGTACCCTGGCGCTGGCCCCCCGTGATACAGGGTGTTGTTGTTGGCATCCCTCGTGGTTGCCGCTGTGTACGTCGACTTGCAGTTTTGGGACATCCTGTAGCTCTGAAAATATACAAGCATTTGATTTATTGGCGATGTATATTGAAATTTATGTAAATACTATAAAGGCTGATTTAAATCATAATGTTTTTTTTTATGCATGTTGATTAGATGTATAATAACCTTGGAATTAAATATCTCAATAGTTTTCGGTAGCTCGTTTATTACGCCATTAGTTTTTGTTTTGTGTAGTGTTTATAGATTGATGAATACTCACTGGAAACGAATACATCCGATCAGGGTGGAAAAAAGTATAATCTAATCCATTAATGGATTACCTCAGAGGGTCAGAGTGGAATGGAGTAATAGAACAAAATATAATGTATGATGTGTCTACTTAAACAGGAAATTCGATTGGTGCTTACCAATAAACTACTTAAGATATATATTGATAGATAAATATAGGAAAGATAACTATTACATCTACATACTTAAAAATTTACACATTAAAATAATCGTAACCGTTCATAAAATAAATTCAGACTACCTCCCAAAACGTGTGTCGGTTCAGATAAGAAATCCAGATCTGTCAACCATCTTGCCACTGTACTTATATTTTAAACTGTGTACGAAGCTTCGATGTCGATAAAAAAATAAAAAATAAAAGTCTCGCAAACGAGGTAATTAAAAAAATTCGACCCGTCTGAATCCGTAGCAGTAGGTAAGGTACAGTTACAAGCGGTAACAAGAAGCTTACAATTAAAGAGATCAGATGGTCTGTGTAATGAGGTGAGACGATTTTGTGATAAAAATTGAGGTTACGTTTGTTCAAAGATGTTTTTGAATTGCTTGTACAAGTTTTTTTTATCTTTTTGAATGTATCGAAAAATTGTTTCACTCGGGCACAGGATCGGTGTAGATACAATTCCGTAAGACCTGTGTTTTTTTCACATTTTATCAAGACAAATCGAATATTAGGGATTGTTGTGGCCATATCTCATTAGGACACCATGGTGGCGACCATGTGGCACCAAGATCGCACCACCATAGTGTCTTGAGCACCCAATACAGAACCACAAAAAAACACCGCCACCAACTGATGGTGTACCTACTGAGTGAGACGCCAAATAGCTATACATATCAATGATTGCGCCACCAGTGGATGATTTGGTTGCCGTTGCCGTCAACAAATTTGGTTGCGCAACCCTCCATACAACTGTACACATTTTGTTGGGGGGCGCGACCGGTGGCACAACAGCGTATAAGGTGCCTCAGCCTTTTTATTTTCTTATAGGGGTAATGTCCGTAATCCCTATGCTGGACATGTGGGTTAGGAATCGCAGTTCGGTGGTAGATTATTTATTCTGCTAGAGGTGCTGCTGCCCGCTCCCCGGTGTATGTCTCTTAGTCGCCTCCAACGACACCCACGGGAAGAGTTGGAGTGGTGCAACTTCTAAGCCGGCACCACACGGCAGTATATTATGTAGTAGTCGGTAGACTATTTTTTTCTGTAAGTATTTAAAAGTTCTACAACTTTTCACGTCAAACACTTGGGTAGAAAACACGCATTTCGCCTCTTAGCATTACAGCAAACTTTCTTTTAGCAATGTTTTGCAGATTTGTGTTGGAAAATATCTTCTTATATTGTTAACATTTCTAAGCATGATAACAAACATAATAAGAGCCTTTCTCAAAGCTCAAAGAAAATGAGAGAGGTACTTCACTTTGTCGGAATTTAATATCTTTTGTCCATCAACATGGATTACCTTGCCTCCTACGATACTGTTTAAATTTTCAATGGAAATGTCTATAAATTTATTACAATTAGGTAAAACTATCTCTTTATAAGAGGAATTTAGTTTTTAATTAGTGTTTTCAATAATGACTATACTTGTCTAAAGAACTTGACTAAAGAAGAAAACAGAAAATTAAAATTATGAAAGCTAAATTTATTTTCATTAGAGTCAAATTGCTAATGAAAGGAAATAGAAAACGAATCCAAAGTAAACCCTGATCGATATTGCTAAAATAAATAAATAATGCTGGACAATTCATATAGCATTATCTAGTACCAAGCTAAGCAGAGCTTGTGTTATGGGTACTAGATAACTGATATACATAATACAATACATTGCATAGGTAGATAAATATTTTTTTATCATACATAGAAAACGACCACAATCCAAGCATTATGTATTGAATAGAAAAGAATAATTTTATTGTAAA
This sequence comes from Eupithecia vulgata, assembly GCA_946478455.1. Lineage (NCBI taxonomy): Eukaryota > Metazoa > Arthropoda > Insecta > Lepidoptera > Geometridae > Eupithecia > Eupithecia vulgata. The sequence continues at coordinate 14,425,728 of OX297867.1, forward strand.
ACTGTATGGATCATAGTTACACGAAGGACTTAAAATAAATTAATAATTTCAACAGTTTTATCTGTTTTGGATTAATAAGCTCTTTGAAATATATCACATTATACTAAAATTTAATTACTAACTATATTAGAAAATACTATTTATCGTAAGATTAAAAGTATATGTAAAGTTCTATTTTGTTTATATTCACTGTAATGTTCTTTGTCATTAAATTTATCGTCGAAGCGACATTTGACCCGAAAGCTGGTGAGTATTTGCATTGCCTTTGCCATACAGCGGGGCAAGGTTATCGACATAGCTCAAAGGATTAGCAAGCTGAAGGGGCAGTGGGCTGGTCATATCTCGAGAAGAACCGACAACCGCTGGGGTAAACGGGTTCTTGAGTGGAGACCGCGACTCGGCAAACGTTGTGTAGAACGCCCTCCGACCAGGTGGGATGACGATTTGCGAAAGACTGCTGGCAGATGCTGGATGTGGCAAGCTGAAGACAGGGCGCTATGGCGCTCATTAGAGGAAGCCTATGTCCAGCACTGGACTGATGTAGGCTGATGATGATGGGCAATGAAGCCAGCGACTTGGCGACGCGCTAGTATTGATGTGGACCAGTTGAGCTACTCGATTGCTTGCAACAGTCTGCAGTTAGCTGAATTGTTTCAATTGTAAATACTAGTTCTAATTTGTTTCTATTATTTGATGATAACCAATTAAAATGTAAACTCGACATTAATTATGTAAATTAATAATTCTGCAAATCTTCTCATACATAATTTCGTCAAAAAGCAACCAATAACAGGTCCACATTGTTGTGAGTAACGGTTCGTCTTGATGAGCTGCTCTAGCCGTTAATTTGAGGGTTTCCCCGATGCTCTGAATACGTTTCATGAACCCGGAAGTAAGAACTGTGATCACCGTTATAGCATCACAGTTCTACAGGTTATGTCGTCATACACTTTGTATAGATCTGTTGAACAGATTTGACCACAGGACCTGTCGTAGAGACTTGTTACAGGTCTGTAGGCCAAGCATAGCGACTGTTGTCTTGGGTAAAATAGGCAATAATACTGTAAATGATATCGAATCATTATAATGCATAATGTTTTTATTTCATTCCTTCAAGTTCAATAATAATTTACGTTTTTTATATTCTAGTCTAGATAAAAAATCTAGTAGAATTTATAGCAGGATATTTAGATACCATGATCTGATTTCGAGTTTTTTTTTATATTTTGGCACAGCTTCATGCGCCATGATTACGGAATAACTGAAGTCACTGACAGTATAAATAAATAAATTACGCTGGACAATTCACACAGCATTATCTAGCCCCAAGGTAAGCAGAGCTTGTGTTATGGGTACTAGATAACTGATATACGTAATATTATACATAATATAGATATTTTTTATTATACATAGAAAACACCCAGACCAACGGAACAAATTTCTGCAGATCGTACACAAATTTGTTCCGAGGCGGGGATCGAACCCGCAACCTCTTGCGTCGCAGGCATACTCTCGCCCGCTGCGCCACTGAGGTCGACAAAAGTAGTAAAACAGTATAAACAATGTTAGAAAATTCAAAATACAAATCATGGTAAATATTCCGTTATAAATGACTTTTATGTTAATAATCTTGTTAGACAATAATCGCTATACAAGGGCAGTTAGCTTATCGTTTCTTTCCATCGTCAGTCTCTAGTCTAGTCGTTTTTTTCCAAAAAGGAATTGAAGTTTGATGTTGTAGAACTACGGAGCGTCAACGCTGCGACGTCGCAGCGACGACGCAGCGCAGCGGCAGCGCCCGTGTGGCATCTCTCTAAGGCACCTCTAGGCGTAAAATTAATTTTATCTAAAGTATTCAAAGAGGATTTCAAACAGCACCTCTACCTAAAAGCGAAATCCGAAGTTCAACGCTTTAAAAATCTCAAACTAATATACCAATAACCCTGTATAATAATATCCGCTATATTAAATATCCGCTTCCACTCCCGGGCACCAAAGGAAAATGGACTTGAGACTAGAACTAAAACTACTTATACTTATATCAGTAGGACCTAACCCACGCAACCCTTATTGATAGTGACAGTTACAGTATTGGTTACTTCACAGGCTAAGAGAAAGTAAAAAGCCATTTTTAAGCGTGTTAACGTGTAACGCGTTTTAAAAGTTATATCTGGTCACACCCTATTACATCCCAACTCTTCCTGTGGGTGTCGTAAGAGGCGACTAAGGGATGAGGGAACAGGGAGTGATGTGATGTGGTGTGATTCCTTAGCGATATATTTATGTATTTGATCCGAAAAACCAAAAATAACAGTCTAAATACAACGGAATTAGAAAACTATTTTTAGTTTTTTCAAATGTTATACTAGATTAAATTAATAGTACCATATTTTTTTTTATTTGTTAGTTTCTGTTATTGCTATCAGTTTTTGGGTTGTTTTCATTTATTATTTAGTTTTAGTTAACTTATATTGCAGATTCTGGAAGCTAGAAGGTTTGCTGGAAGATAACTAATTTTCAGGGTTAAGCTCGCCTATGTATATAGTACATATCCGATTAGTTAAGTTCAAATATATATTATTGTGTAGTTTTATGAGCCTATAACAACCTAATTTTTTTGTGAAAAGGACAGACATAGGATTTCGCGTTCATAGGAGCAAAACAGGGCATAGCAACGCAAGCCCAAAAATTCGCAAGTTTTAGCTCATTATCTATTAATTAGGACTTTATTATAAAACTCCAAAACAAATAAAAATTTCTTTAAACTTAGTTCTATCTATTACCATGTTTATTCTCTCTGTATTTGTTGAGAAATTAAGGTTTTAGTAAAAAATTAGTTATCTTTGCGATTTTTTTTCCATAGACTAAATTTTATGGGGTCGTGTTTTCGTAACATGATCGATATAATAAGTCCTGAACTGTACCATGCATAAATTTTAAAAATTAAATATTTCGTTTGGAAGATATTTAGGTCTGACGGAGTTGATTTGACGGTATAGGCCCTTAAGGCACAGTATACAAGGATTACAGAAGGAGTCGTTATAGATACCATAGATAGATGTCCAGCGATGTTGTATCATAGATGTAGTATGCATAGATGTAGTAGCAGTAGACCGGTCGCATTCAGAGCATTGGGTCATCGCAAGTCCGGAACCACTGCCGTTATGCACTCCAATTACTAGTGTACTGCCAACTGGTTTGTTTCTGTCTATTTTTATTACAAGTTATTGATTTCTAGTCGTAACTTGTCTTTTTGAGTCCAGGAATTTGAACGAAAGGCTTTTTCTTTGCTTTTCTTTGTTATAGGGATTGATAATCACACTAATATTATAAATGCGTTAGTTTAGATGAATGGATGTTTGTTGCTCACTCACGCCAGAACGACTGAACGGATCTTCTGAATGAAATTTGGCACAGAGATAGATTATAGTCTACCTATACGTCTTATAAATTTTACCTTTTTAATTTGAATCTCTCTATATTTAATTTATTATATAATTTGGAACTCTCCTTAAGATATATTATATACTTGCAAAGATCTGCTGACTTGGGTTAAATGCTATGTCGATTGATCAACACATTTTTCATATTGTTCGGGTAAGTAGCTTTTCTAACTGCAATATTTCCGTAACATTTAATATTTGGTTTCGTTAAGGGTCTCAAACCTCACCCAGCCACTTAATCCCTACGCCAAAGAAGTTGTTAATAAGCGTCACGTGGTTAATAACACGCATTTTGGACTTACCTACGTAATGAAAAAGCTAACTTTCATTTACAGCGTCATAAATTTTTATTCCAAGGTTTTTCCTTTAAGGCAGGATATACACCGGTAGTGACGCATTTACTTTCAATGTTACTTTCGGTAAAACAAAAAATCTTTATTATGTTACATAAAGGGAACAAATGTGGACTGACTACCGCAAAAGTTAAAGCTGTGTAGCGGAGGCAGCGTTCATGCGCGAATGTTCCGTCTTAAAATATAAAAAACGTCAAGTGCGAGTTGGACTCGCGCATCAAAGGTTCCGTACAAACTTGTACTCGTAAGCAAAGAATACGACCCAGAGGTACAGTTCACAAAAAAACAGATAATGGTCATAATGGCAGTACCCTGTTAGTATATTTACGAAAACTTGTTGTACACTCATAAAAAGATCATCGGTTCTCCAGAAATAGCGATGTACAAAATTTATATAGGTACTAGAAATAAAAATAAAATCGCTGTGCCCACAACGAGGCTACACAAGATTAATGTATCTTTTAAAAGGCAATGTTTACGCTTCTACAACAAAACTCCAAGTCAGTTTCAAAAATTATCAATAAATCAATTCAAACAAATTGTCAAACATATCCTTTGTTTTTTTTACACGGCTTACTACAAAATATCATACTATCTAGAGGATAAAAAAGCTTGGAGAGAGTTTTGCTTCAACTCGAAAACTACAATTCTAACAAGTTAAAGGTTTTCTGTTCGCTTCCTTACTTAACCTTAAAAGATACATTAAGTAATCTGAATTTTGTGATGTGTCCAAAAGTCCTGTAAGGTCTAATAGAAATAAAGTCGAGAGTCCTTTATCAGAGGATGTCGTGTCTTACACCACGCTTGCCGAGTTGTGGCTTCCATGGACCAAACATACCAATAGGTTAGTTCCACAAAGCCACGAAGCGAAGTAAGGAATTTCTATAAACTACCAGGTAGGTACTTAAATAAATAAAATGTTTTTATTTCAGACACCGATCCATATCATTGTTAGTACAGACTTATACTATGTTACTTAAGAAGAGAGGAACTTTACTATTTTATCGAATGGATCAAATTTAGCACAGGCATAGATAATAACAAACATGCAGGTAACAGCACGTGGGAATCAGTGAAACCTCCCCTAACTTCTTTCTTTGTATTCTCTTTAGCTAGGTGAGCAAAAAAGAAAGAAGTTAGGGGGCTAGGTAACCTTGCAAGCATGTACAGCGGTATTATGTAGTGCGAGTTCAGTTTAGAGCTTGTCGTGTAAACTACCCCTTATTCAATGATGTCCTGATTACGTATGCATACCCCTTACCCCCTGCCGTTCTATCAGTAATACAACTTAATAACCAGTCCGTTCTATTTACTATAAATCAAAACACATTATTTAATTTTACTCTTGGAAGCATCCTAATGAATTAATATTTAAATACCACTGTACTGGTTGACATGTTAAAAATATATGTTATCAGAATCATAAACTTTGAACTTTACAGTCATAACCTTGTTAGCAAATTTTTGGTTCCAAAATATTTGTTTCGTTGTAATCGAAGTTTTAACTCACTGAAAATGATATTCACCTCAACCTCAGCAGTCTATTATGGTCCACTGCCGGACGCAGGCCTCCCCGTGATTGTTTTATTTCAAGGGGGTAATGCTCATAATCCCCACGGTGGGCATGCGGGTTGGGGATCGCAGTTCGGTGGTAAATATATTCTGCAAGAGGCGCTGCTGTATATCCCTTAGTCGCCTCTTACGACACCCACTGGAAGAGTTGGAGTGGTGCAAATTCTAAGCCACACGGCGGAAAGATATCAGGTAAGATATAAATAGTATGATATGAATATGATATAATAAGTCCTTTGCTCTGAAGTGGGTCGGCACGGGCTAATAAATCCAAAAGTCTGTGACCTATAACAGTTGATGATAATGATTGGCCTGGCATGCCGTAGGATGTCCGTTGTCCGTGTCGCGGTCAAAGCGAATAAATTAGACAAGAATTTAGATTTATGTCCTCTGAGTCAACAAGACTTAGGTCTTAGCTAATTGTCCAATCCTGTTGGTATACTATCGGTACTCGATTCAGAGCGCAATCTCGATTATTGCCTCTTTTTTATTTGATTTTGGTGGCTTGTGTGTCACTGTGGCCATGATAGGCCTATTGTGATCGACACTTTATACGTGAACCCCTGAAGCTGCGGAGTTCATAATTCGCCACTAACCCAGCAGCTGCTAGAAACTGTAGGATTTTCTTCGGGGTGATGTCTCTTAGCTCGTCTGGGCTATGCAGGTGCTTGCCCAGGTGGATGCTACGTTCTTGCATTAGCGCTCCGCACTCTCCTAGCAGATGGAGAGGCGTTTCCTCCACCTCGTCGCAGAATCTGCAGGATTGTGTGTCGCTCAGCTTGAACATGTGCTTGTTGCCACTTATCTCAGAATTTTAAACTTCGAATTGAAGACAAATGACTACCAGATGAGATCTGAGTTTGGAGTGAATGGAGGAGGTCTAAAAAGGTCTAGATGATACCTCTTGTCTTGAAGAGATACAGAATGTAATTGCTGTTTTTTGGCGTGTTCCAAACCAAAGCGGCACGTATGATAAAGATCAAGGAAAACCTCTTAGTGCGAGTGGACGATATTCACCAAGTAGGAGTAGTAATGCGCTGTGCGTCTGCTTGTCCTGGAGTAGAAGGGGGATGGTGGAATCAGGTACTGAAGTTCCTGTGTGCATTCCCCGTAATGTATCCTATAAAAGATCTGGGGACAAAGCGACCTTGCGGCGGTGTTCGAGACTTTGGACCTGAGTCTCTGCATGGTGCTGCTTGTCAAGGAGTGAGTGTGCGACCAGCATAACACCCCGTAACACCGGTCAGTGCAGGGCTTTATTAATTCATATGATCTCGCTCCGTGGTAAACTCACAAATTCATCTAAATCGACGAGCAGAAATTTGTTGCCATTCGTTGTAGTCTCAATTGTTTTAATTGTAAATACACTAGTGTACTATTTAGTTTCAATTTGTTTTTATCATTTGATTGTAATTTTCTTTGTTGTTAAAGATCTTATTTTAATCTCTTTTATTTACCTTGAAGGCCTATATGAACAATTAAAAACGTAGGTATCTATTTTTCTCAAGTCTTTTTTTAAACACATACGAGCAAATTAAGTGTCAATAATTGTTCGACATTTTAACATTCAAATTTCCAGATTCTAACTACAATATTTTTGTGAAACTAGATTTATTTTTAATTAATAGATTAAGTAAGAACATTAATAATAAAGTTATTGCAGAATTTTGGCGAATAGTCTTATAAACCATAAACCAAAGAATTCTTATGAAACGCTGTTCCTCCGAAAAGTAGTTCCTCTCTATCCGGTGGGGGTAAGAAATTAAGCTATTGTTTTTGTCAAAGCTGTCTGATAGTTACTCGGCTGACTCGCTACTATCTCTCCTTTATAAACCTCTGTGGTTTTTTTAGCGTTATAATTACAAGCTTTCTACATGATGAAATTTTAAGTTAGTAGGTAAACAAATAAATAAACCTACAAAACCAATGCAAAGCTGCGGGCAAAAGCAGATGTTAGTAAAATAGCTGTCTGGCATCAGTCTCTACAACCCTGGTTAAGACTCACTCTTGTCAGTTTTAATTAAAAATACCAACGTCCCTGGCGCGGTAAAGTCGGCGGTAGATTTATGTTCGCGCTCGTCTACGTTATCAGAATTATCAAATGAAATTGTGTTTTTGAATGTTAATAGAATACGGTATTCATTGCAGTCAAAGATCCTACGTTCTAGGATCTTTGATTACAGTATATTGCAACTAGCTCCGCGAGCGGCTTTGCGCGCTTTTCCTAGATAGAAAATAGCCTATGCCATCCCAATACTTCAGCCACGACTGCCAGTCTCAACCAAGCTGGCAAGGTGCGCAAGACATATTTCAGTGAGCAAATGTGTGCGCAAATAGAGAGATATAGAACCGAGGAGAGCAAGCGCAGGACCAACGGCTTGGCGTGCTTTACGAGGCCCAGGGGTGTAACACTGTCTACTTCCTGAATCCAGGCAGCTACTGTGCATTTTCATTGCTAGAAAATCTAATAGATAGATCTAATATACAGTGTGGAAATTAAACTCAGGCCCTGGAGGGAAACTACTTAAAATCCTTAAGCTAGCTCATTTTACTTAAAGGAGACATTCCTTTATTTTTAAAAAGAAACAAATCTGCATTAAAATATTTTTTTAAACTCGCTTGCTTCGCCCGGGACTCGAACCAACTAAAATTTAAAAAAATAAACACTCTTTATTTTATTATACTAATCGGTAGTATTAATATTCAGGATAAAGTTTCTGTAACAAACATTTGGTCTTAAAAATAAAAATAATCGTTAAATCTAACATCAACTTTATTTTACTATCAATTTTGTAACACTTAAATTATTTAACTGATAAATTGTTCGAAATGAGCCCCGTCGTTCCGGCTACACAACATTAGTCGCCGTTGAAATTCATTTCTTGTAGCCTTCAGCAAAGTGTTGTGGTGTATGCCCCTGATAACATTTTCTACCGCAATCCTTAGCTCTTGAACGGTTTCATAGCAAGTTTCATAAACAACATTTTTTACATGACCCCATAAAAAGAAGTCCATGGGCGTCAGGTCTGGACTTCTTGCAGGCCATCTAATCGTGTTGTGTTGGAGAGATAACAGAACTGTTACGTGTCTTTTACTTGTTAAAAGTGAACAGTAACCAAATATTTTTTAGAGAAACTTTATCCTGAATATTAATACTACCGATTAGTATAATAAAATAAAGAGTGTTTATTTTTTTAAATTTTAGTTGGTTCGAGTCCCGGGCGAAGCAAGCGAGTTTAAAAAAATATTTTAATGCAGATTTGTTTCTTTTTAAAAATAAAGGAATGTCTCCTTTAAGTAAAATGAGCTAGCTTAAGGATTTTAAGTAGTTTCCCTCCAGGGCCTGAGTTTAATTTCCACACTGTATAGAGGTCCCGGCTTTGTAATGTAATATTGAAAGATAACCGCTTATGATGACATAAGCAATAGGGGACGGCCATAGCATACAAAGTTGATGTACCGGCTCAAAGAATTTGAAGTCGACTGTACATTGTGGTCTAACTTATACCTTAACTTTAATACGTTTTTCTACGAGCTTTGAATTTAATAACGTGAACGTGAGGTTGTAAAGGTAAAAGTTGATTTTACTACGACTTCTTTGGCACCGTCAAAAATAGAACAATGAGAAGCCGCCGTCGCTGGTTCGATTTCGCTGGTTATTACAACAGTCGTTTTAAGCAACACATTATTTCTTACTAGGTGCCGCCCATGGCTTCGCTCGCGTTGTTTAAGGTTAGTTCTATCCCATAGGAACAGATTTTTGGGATAAACGCCTATGTTACTGTCCATTCTTTTAACTGACTCTGTACCAAAAATTAGCGGCAACCACATCTCACACCTGCGATTTGCTGATGGCATAGAATTAATTAGCGGAGTCGCTAGAGGAGCTGAACCAGATGCTGGGCGGCCTAGCTTCAGCCTCGCGATGCATCAGTCTTGGCATGAATTGGATAAAACCAAAATCATGATCAATTTCTACGTTGATCCAATACCGGTCGTTGTACATGTTTACCTTCTCGAAATCATTTTCGAATACACTTGGGCAGATTCTGCTGTTAGTTATTTAACACAATTTTGAAAAGGAGGCCAGCTAAAATGGGCAGCTTTTGGGAAACTGCGTTAATTCTTCTCGTCATCCATACCGCTATGATTGAAAACAAAAGTTTTCAATCAGTGCGTCCTTTCCGAAATGCCCCTACTTACATGATACGTGGACACTCACGTTAGGGCTGGTTTACCAATTCAAGGTCGCTCATCGAGCTATGGAAAGAGATATGCTAGGTAATTGTCTGAAGGATATGATTGATAAAGAATACATCCGACAGAGAACTAAAGTTATCGACATAGCTCTAAGAATTAGGAAGCTGAAGTGGCAGTGAGCCGGCCATACCTCGTTAAGAACTGATAACAGTTAGGTAAACGTGTTCTTGAGTGGAGACCACAACTTGGTAAACGTAGTGTAGGACTCCGGCCTCCGGGCGTGACGACCTGTGAAAGACTGCGCAGGCAGATGCTGAATTCGTAAAGCCGAAGACAGGGCGCTATGGCGCTCATTAGGGAGTGGCCTTTGTCCAGCTGTGGACTAACATAGGATAATGATGAATGGTGGGTATAAACATGGTTTTGGTCATCACTCATCACATCAAACAAAAAGAATAAAGACTCGAATTGTCAAACTAAAGAAAGACTCGAATGTCGTCACTCGAATTTTTCGAGTGGCGACATCTATGTATGTAGTTACGTCGCCACTCGAAAAATTAGATCGCGCTATCGTAATAAAGTAGCCTATGTTTGATTCCAGGCTTAGCAACATTTGCAAAATTTCAGCTCGATCCATTAGTAGTTAGAAGAAGAAGAAGTAACAAACGTCCTTTTATCCATCTAAACTTTCGTATTTATAATATTGTTGTAATTGAAACAGTTAAGCTAACTGCAAACTGTATTGTTTATTATGTTTGACGTATCATGAAGTTATATCCATTTAATTGTTTTGAGGTTTTAGTCAATATTTTAATTGAATTTACTCATAAACACGAGTAACAGCTGGTACTACCTACCTAAATGCATTCGAATGTTAACTATCGACCTTCAGTTTGGTATGACAAAGAAAGCTATAATAAAAAGGTTAGTCATGTTTTATACTAAATGGCAATCTGCGGTTTTTCTGAGATTAATTTAATAAAGCTAATTGGTTTAGTGTTGCCAGCAATAGATTTGATTGCAAAAAGTTTGTAGGTAATAAGATTACTACTGTTCAGCTCCGAAGGTAGGCTGCTATCTTTGTTCAGGTCCGGAATAATAGACAAATAATCAACAATTTGTGACTCAAAAACTTTTTAGGAAACAGAGTGTCTAAGCTAAAAATGAAAAACTACGAAATTATCTTTTTAGAAAGACATATTTAACATTCTCCTATATCCGAAGTTTGCTGGGCATCTGAAATGTATGCATCGTTTGTAGACGTGGATCAGTGTTTTACAGAAAAAAAAATATAATCATAAGAAAAATATATAATATTGAGAAGTGGGAAGGGAAATTATTTTCCACTTCACACACAACCAAACAGTTTTAGAATTTTCTAAAGGTTTTCTATTCTAAACAGTTTTTGAAATTTCTGTAGATCTTTTAGAAATATTTTGAAAAAAGTCAAAAACAAAACCGTCGCCCCACTATCACCCAAATTTTCAGAGCAAAAAGGTAGGTTACCTAACCTACCTTTTTGCTCTGAAAATTTGGGTGATAGTGGGGCGACGGTTTTGTTTTTGACTTTTTTCAAAATATTTCTAAAAGATCTACAGAAATTTCAAAAACTGTTTTGAGATTTTGTAAATCTGTCACTTGATAGTATTCATTAAATAGCGAACTGATACATAGATTATCTACATATTTGTATACTTATAATTGACAAACGATCGCACGGGTCCCACTCGCAAGTGACGAATAGGTGCGAGCAGACCATTTTCTGACCTATTCATTTATTTTGCATTCCACGTTAGATCTTGCATGGGATTGTAAGCTAAACTACTTATCTAAATACTAAGTTAAATAGATAAGTAGCTACCATTAAGTTATGTCATTTTTAATTAGATAATTTATCTAATCTGTAAAAACTGTAGCTCTTACCATCACGCAAAAACAAATTCAATTACACAATGTAATTGATAATCAAGCACGGTCGAATCATTTAAGGTGAAGTAGGTCCCAAAACTCAGGTTTTGCCTAGACAGAAAATCAATTTTAAGGCAAGAAAACACCATTTTTTTTAATCTTTTTTAATGAGCATCGAAGGCTTAGGATTTTTGTTAGTAAGTTATGGGAGCCGAAACACGATTGACTCAACTTGACTCGATAGAAAAAAATCGCAAAGTTTCCTCTAAATTTTGCATTTCTACTACGGAAAACCAGTTTCATTTGCTAATTACTTAACATATTTGCATGAAATATCGTCTAAAAAATACTTAACTAAACACTTTAGAGGATTATGGTTTTAGTTTTTTGCGAAAGAGTATAATTTTAGAGCAAAATCAAATTTATAAATAAAAATCAGTGAAATTGCGCGCGGGCCGGCTCTTGCGTCCCTTTCTCGCTTTCACTGCGCGGTGTTAGCTCGTCCTTGTCTAGAAAATACGAACGTACTTCACCTTAACCATTAATCTGATAATTTGAATGGATAGCCGCTTCAAAAAACTTATAACAACTAAATTATTTACCATCTATAATAGCTATCGTTTATGTAATGCTGACTTTTATGTACTGGATTATTAAGGATGTTAATTATTAAATTCAATGGATAGTAGAGCTCAAAGGATTCTCATTAAGCAAGAAGGTATAATACCTTCATAGTTATTTATATAAATGCTAGAGTAATATAACTTGCATACACCTCATATACATTATTATATAGAGAATAACATAATTACTTTAGAGTCCACAGGTGATCGGAATACTGGCTTTTATTTCAGTCAACGAATTAGCATTGCCTTTCAACATGGCAATGCTGCCAACATTCTGGGCACTTGGCCTTCTGGTGACAGCTTAGATTTTTATAAAATAAATAAATAAATAAATAATACACAATTATAATAAACATTATTATGCACTTTGTACACGTCTTTTGCATTTTACACAATCAATCTACACCGATGTTAAAAAGATATAGAGTTGGTAAGTTTACATATAGGTAGGCGATATATGCACAGTCTCTTAAAAATATATTTCAGTAATCCATTACACTCGACAGACTAAGATATATAAATACTTTTTATTGCCTATACATACACTTTAAGCCTTGAACCAGGGCTAGCCTGTATAATAAATAACTATTAAAAATGTATAGTAAAAATCACTAAAACACCAAAAAGTTATGCTTGTGAAAAGTCGAAAACCCCATTTAACAAATCGTCGTCTCATAAAGACAAAGTCTCATAAGTACAAAATTTGAGGGCGAAACATAACTATGTTAGTTTTTTAATTATACTTGAAAATATTAGTAAATTGACCTAAAAGCTTGTATATTTTTTATGTTTAAAAGACCATAGAATTATGCAAATACATAATCCCACACCGAAAAAAGTAAAGTTTACATATTTCGTTTTTCAAAACTTTATAACTCAAAACTCCAAATGACCTACTAATGAAATGACCTTAGTGACTTTTTGCTTTATAACCACGATATATTTTTATTGCTTTTTTTTATTTTGAGTACAGCTTATGGATCATTGTTTTATACTAGGTACCCATAATACAAGCCGTGCTTACTTTGGTGCTAGATAATAACTGTGTGGATTATGTTCACAATGAATCATCTTATTATTTTCAAGCCAGACGCATCATACTCAACATCTATCAATGGTAATCGGTACCAGACACCGCAACTTTCTTCGGTCAAAGACCATAGTTATGCTAGACTTTCTCTAGTGCGGATGCACTTACAATGGGTAAGAAGAACCCCATACAATCGTAAAACATAGATTTGTATCGCGGAACGTAGAGCTACCCACTACGAAGAACTTACAAACATCTTACCTGTAAAGTAATTTACTAGTATATTAAGGATTTTGTTATTATATTGCGTAAGTCCTAAAATTTAGAGTAATTGTAAAAAGAAAAAAAAAACGTTTATTTCGGGCAACATTAGTCTAGTACAGGATGTAAAATACTAAAAACTACGACTCATATAAAATATATACCTTAATCTAACAAAAACTAAGCTAAGCTTGCTAAGAAATTTATGAGATACTAGGTTGGGAACTTTTATGGGTTCAAAAAGCATATGTTACTCCATCCTTTCAACTAACTCTATGTCAAAAATCAAGCCAATTGGTTGCATAGTAAGAGCGTGAAGGAAGGATGAACAAACAAACAAAAAAAAACACTTTCGCATTTATAATATTACTTAGGATTACTACCATTTCTTAGTAAATGTTTACCCCTTGTTAATTTTGTTATAATATTTTACGGTACATTATAGTTAAGAGTTTTTTTACAGTGTATCATTTTTGTTGCATGGAAATGGTAATATATGAGGGGAGAAAATGTCAGAAAAACGCATTATGTTAGACTAGCGACCCGCCCCGGCTTCGCACGGGTACTATATTATGCATGTATTATACATATAAACGTTTCTCTTAAATTAATCTATCTATTAAAAAAACTGCATCACAATTCTTTGCGTAGTTTTAAAGATCTAAGCACACATAAGGATAGACAGACAGTGGAAACGACTTCGTTTTATACTATGTAGTGATACCAAAAATCAACCTTTTGGATTGACCTAGTTCTATCTGAGAGGCCTTTTTACCAGCCCATGATTTACTCTTAGTAAAAGGGTACCCTTTGCCCACGGAACCCTAAAAGCGCCAGCACTTATCTTACTATAAGTTATCAGTGAGTGCTAGCCAAGTGAGGCAGACTCGTAAAACGTCAAGTTTTCAGAAATGTCAAATATTTTACACAGATCCGAATGTGAATTTTATTTGCAACACCAAGGCTGTTCACTCACCTACCGTGAACTACCGTCATACAGTGTAGGTTTTATGTAGGTATTTGGTGGTTTTATTCCAATTGGTATTTTTCACTACTCAACGATTAGTAATGAAATTTACTTAACCATTGTTTTTTGGAGGTTTTCTGAAAAAGTTGACGATAATTTCACTTCAGGCTCAAAGAAAAATCGAAAAAATTTATAAATATCTCAAAATTATTCTATTGAAAAGTTTGAATAAATTTTTTGAACATGTATTGTTTTTATGATCATTATTTGTATACAGAGATGTACCTATGCAAATAATGTGCAATGATCAAGTTCTTACACATAATATTAAAAAGTTTTGTATATTCTTGTTTTTATTTTATGTTTTGTGCATCTCAATGAACATAATATCAATATTAAATTATATTTATTGGCGCTACTGTTGCTTAGTGAAGATCATTTGTCTAGAAGATAACGAAATTCGAAAAGATTATTACATAATACTTACTTAAAAATAATTTATTCACGAAGATTCCAAACGAGTTTTTATTGATTAAAATTATGAATTAGGTAATATATATTCCAGGATTATGAATACAGAACACAGATATCATCATCACAAATCGTATAATGGTTAATCTATTACTAGTTGCTGTCCGTGATTTTGAATGCGCTTTTCGATTATCCTTAGTAGGTACGTCCTTGATATACCATTTTTCTCACCCAATTTTTCATCAACACCGTTTAGGCGAGAAAATGTAACAGACAGACAGAGTTACTTTAAAATTTATAGTATTAAGTACCTACCTAATTAGTTTTTTGTTTAAACGAAAACTGCAACGCCTGGGACTAAAAAGGTAATGCAGAGTTTTTTTTAATTTAAGCAGGTTTTTTAATAAGTACCTAGTAGGTTTTACAACCTAAAATAATATTATTCCTAAAGGGTAAGTATATTGTATTGTACCTATCAAGGCCTCTATCATAGATAAATGATTTTGTCCATGCCTCTATGAAAGTCTCTTGGAGAAAATACCTACTGCGAGAAATTTATACAGTGAGAACTAATTAACGTTTTTCTCACAGACCTCCATGTTTTTTCTGATAGAGCAGATAAAAAACAACAGTTTAATAGTACCAGTACTATCCATTGTGTTTGTTTACAATCCAATAAAAAAAGACTCACCTTTTATTCAGCCCGGAAAAAAACAGCAAATCAACCTTGGTACACGAAAAAAACAAAGCACTGGCCAAATAACAAAACAAATTAGGAAAATGGCGAACTGACAGCTTGTCAAAGTGACAAAGAAAATTCCGCGCGGGAAACTCGGGAACTCGGGTTAGAGAAATAAATGAATTTCAAATTTGGAACGGCTAGTGTCGTACCGAGTGCATCGCCGGTGCCGGTGTAATGAATGGCCGTAGTGAGGTGCTCTGTGGACGGCTTTGTCGGTAAATGTGTGCCTTCCAAATGTAGGAGGTCGTATGCTGCTAGATACTTTTGATTGCACTCTCGCACTTGCTGCAATGGTCACAACCAACTCGTATTTCTGTGACTGGTAGAGTTTTGCAAAACTGTGTTTTTATCGAATTAAATTGCTTATAATGTAAACCGTGAAACAAAGAACCTAACCGGTACTTATAAATGATATTTTCACTTCATAATATTAAGATTACTCTTTATGGAATAACAGCCGAATTGATACACGCAACTCAAAATGCAGAAAATAAGGCACGTACCTAATGTACCAATCAAGTATCGATTTCTTGACAGTTTAACTTTGAGAACTGTCAAAGTGTCGCGAATCGAGACGGTTTTAAATCTGGGTTTCTTTTTAGTATTCAAGGGTAAGTTAAGCAATTCAATGGCCAACGCAGACCGGGACGGGTTGGCAAAGGATCTAAATTTTTACCAATGGACATTCCAACGTATCTATATATAAATATGACATAAATTGCTATGCTTTAAAATGATGCCGCGGCATGTGCATTGGTAATCCTTTGCCATGACTTCCCGGTTTGCGTTGGCCCTTAGTTACATTTTCTAACTCAAGTATCAAGATGTTGTTTCCCGGTACAGCATAGCG
The DNA here is from genome assembly GCA_946478455.1 of Eupithecia vulgata. Classification (NCBI taxonomy): domain Eukaryota; kingdom Metazoa; phylum Arthropoda; class Insecta; order Lepidoptera; family Geometridae; genus Eupithecia; species Eupithecia vulgata. The sequence continues at coordinate 14,442,151 of OX297867.1, forward strand.
GTTCGTAGTAGATTCGCACCGCGTCGACCTGGCATTTCGGCTGACAAAATACTCACGGAAGCTGCATTGTGTGGAAAAGGCTTTTTAAACCATTGTTTTGTTTTGTGTTGTATTTAAAAAACTTATATAATATTTTTATTTAAAAGACACTATAAACCATAGGTTTGTCTAGTGTCTCCGGTTCCAGCATGTTGCCCATAGACATAGAATTTTTTCCCTTTTGTTGCCACACATTTGACATGAAGTTTTATATAAATGTAAACAATATCATAAACAAACTAAATCTTAGTAAGAACATAACATTGTTAGCAACTGAAACAAATAGTAGTTACCAATAACTACCACTAAAAGCTAAGGCAAGATACATACTTTAGTTTTTTTATTTATGTAATTTGAATTTCTCTTGTACGGCATTAAGGAAGGAAAGGACTGAGTTTTGAATACAATAACTGAAAATTTACAAGATAGATATATAAATGTAATATTATATTCATAAAAATTTGTTACATAGCTTGGTTAGTAGTATCTTAAAGCCTATGTTAGGTTTGTCTAGGCACTTCTCCTCTTATTTACCTAAAAATTAATGTGGTTACTATAACCAGCCTTAAAGTTCTAAAAGTTCTAATCAATATAAAATTACTGTAAAATTTTAACAAACTAATAATATCTAACTTAATATTTTAGAGCATGATACAAGAATTGATTTGTTAAATTTAACCAGTTTGTTCCATTTCTGGGTAAAAGCTTCATTTTTTTTTTACTGAACAAAGATTTCTTAAAAGTTCAACTACAAATTGTATGTTCTACATTTTTTAACTTTACCTTACTATAGGTAGGTACATTCAACTACGAACTTTAATTACGGTGTACCGCCCTGTGCTGGGACGAATGCGGAACGCGCGCGTCTGGAACCGCACTCACCCTGAAGAAGTCCCTCGTTAAGTGATGGAACGTTGGTGTTCTTCCAACACAAATAAGGTTCGTAGTTTAGATCCGTAATGAATTCGTCAAACTATAATACTGTAGTTTTTAGTACATAGGTATGTATTATTTTGAAGAATAATTTGAAATTATGTCAAGTATTCACGTACCTACTCTCGTTTAACCTTTTTTAACCTACCTCATTTAACCTACTATCGTTAACTTTACTTTGATGATGAAAATCTAACAATACAATCACATCACATTATAAATGCGAAAGTTTGGATGTTTGTTACCTCTTAACGCCAAAACTACTGAGTGATCGAGCTGAAATTTTGCATACAGGTAGTTCTAGGCCGGGAATAAAACATACATTTTATCCCATTAATCAGTTCCCATGGATGGTAATAACTATGAACAACGTGAGCGAAGCCGCGGGAAAAAATTAGTTAAAAAATTAATATATTAGCTTCTATCCAGGGCTTCACAAATTATTCCAGATAAAACGTAGCCTATATCCGTCCTTGTTTTACTGTCTTTATCTCTGCCAAATTTCACTAATATTCGTTCAGCCGTTTTGAGCGTGAAAAGGTAAAAGACAGACTGAGAGAATTAATAGTGGATTGGATTTTTAGGTGCATGATTATGATGCTCTAATAAAGATAACATTCGCAGAGCTGTTGTAGCAATGTCCTTGACTCGATAGATAGAAACTATTAAGAAAATAATTAAAATAACAAATGCAAAGCGGATGCATAAAGTTTGCATTTCAATGAAACAAGTAATCAAATCAAGATTCAACATAATTCATCAGAGCTTTGACCTTTTTAATTTGACTGCTGTTTGTTGTTGAGAATAATTATTACTATTTTATTGAAAATAATAATGTCATAAAGCAGTATTTTAAAGCATTTTAATTTAAGTCAAGTTGTTTTTTTTGGAACATTAATAAATTTTTGGTTAAAATTGGTGCAGTGAAAAAAAACAATAAAAATGTTGTTACTCTGGTGTTAAAAAATCCAGTGTATAATGCCGTAACTATTCTACTTCGAAAAGCCGTTTCCACGCTAATATAGCAGCAGTTCTGTGCGCCTATAGTCTATATCACCATAGGTAAGCTTCCCACGGATCACACCAGCTCTGATGCAATTCCAGTGTCTAATGTCAGAGGTGTAGGTTTTTTACACCGTTAGGCTCTGTACTGTGTGGGATAAGGGACAGGCGGCAGCGGTTAGAAGCCATGTTATGGACAAACATTTCATTATCATCATCAGCCTATGTTAGTCCACTGCTGGACATAGGCCTCCCCTAATGAGCGCTATAACGCCTCATCAACCAGCAGCAGCAGTCATCAACCGCGGGTCAATGATAGCGGCGACCATCTTTTGTTTTTGTTACACTTCATTAAAAAAACCGAAAAAGATAATGGCGCGTAAAAAACAGCCCGTTGACAGACGGAGGAACAGACAAATGGGCAGACAGACGAGAGATTTGGTAATAGGATATGTTGGGGCCTTTTGCGTACAAAATCTTAACAAAATAATCAGTCCAGGATCTTTTGTTCCTCCCTCGTATTATGCGATCCGCCATCTATCAACTTTTTAAGACCTCTTGTGTACCCTTTGCCATGGGAACCAATTTACCAGTTAGTGATAATAATGATGTAATTGTTGTGTCCAGTCGTGATTTTTCAAAAGTATCATGCTTTTTTTAACTTCTCGGGATAAATACTAATTACCTGATGTACTATTACATTGTACACCTAGACGAGAAAGTGCTTTATTCAATTACACTTTCTCCCAAGTGATACATACATATACTGCTTTGCTTTATACTACGAGAAAAATAAAAAGAAGAATAAATGTTAAATTGAAATTTATATTAAAATTATAACAGTTACTAAAACTTAATGTTATATTTTCCCAAAAGGTTTATGTTAGTCTGCGAGGTTTGTGACAAAGCAGATGATGTAACTGACACAGCACTCGAGGAACTGGCTGTTTAGGTGCTGATCGCATAGTCGCCGCCGTGCTCGTCGATGGCTGATGATTTCCAACCACCATGACCCTTGATTGTGGTAAAATCGGTACCATCATCTGCCAGAATAGCAGCTGACGTTCTACGAAAGCAGTGTTCGGTGTTTTCTTGTGATTTAAGTAAATTTAAATAAGTAGCAATTTACTTTGCAACAATACCTACTGATTTTTTTTAAACCACATGTTTTATACATTTCTTGTCTCTGTATTGTAAAAAAGCGATTGCTAAGGAAAAGGAATGGGCAACTATTATTATTATGGATCAATTTGAAATCATTATCTATATATTAGCGTAAGAATTTTCACCAATCGGTCATCCGGGAATCCAATCGATGAACATACAAAAACATTTACAGCCATACAACCGAAAACCTTCAAAAATGACGATCACGTAACCGACGTGAGGCGTTAAGGGTTCACCTAATGCAAAAATCAAGCAAAATGTGTATTTTTAAAAACTTCCATTTATGGTAACGGATGTAAATGATCAGATAAAAAAAAATCGGTAGGTAGGGAAAAATCCTGAAGAAGTCGAGTAATCGAATAGAGTTTTTGAAAATTAACTGGTTTCTTTAATAAGAAAATACGAAATTCGTCAAAAAACTGTTTTAATTGAAGTGCTCTAAATTATCAGCGACAACACCACATTATTTTTTACGAATTACATAGCCAGACTAATGTTTTATTTAAGTAATCGAGTAGTTTTTACCAATTGTTGTAGTTTCTGATCAAATTTTAAATTAAAGCCAAGTGCGAGTCGGAAATATCGCCTGTGACATAGACCGCACACCATGAGCGAAGCTTGGATGAGATCGCAGCGATAAGTCCTTTGTGTCTTCAGGACAAAGGTCGCAGTCGCGAGGATGGGCCGTGCGATTGGAAACGCTAAGTTCTCCAACTGCAATCTACTGTGGAAACTATCAGAGGACTTTCCAGTTTGGGATTTTAATGTTTTATCGCGCTTATAAAACAGGATTTTATTATTTCAATGATTTTATCTTTTTTCTAATTAGATAGATAGTAAATTGTTTATTGCACACAGAATTTAATACGATCACAAAGACAAGTTAGCTCCTAATATGCGTATTTATGCGAGCGGCCAGAAAAGTGAAAACAACGACTCTTTTACTCGTAGCTTACTGTTTAATTGATGCACGATCGATGACGTTACTTTTTTTTTAAGATATAAACAAAAGATCTTGGTCGAAGGACGGTTATGTCAAATTTTGTACATAAACGCTTTTTAAACGGTTTCGGAGTGAAAACAAATACGAATCGCTCTTAACACGCTTGTAATTCTCTTTCAAATGTAGAACAATCATCAATTTATGGACAATGTCTGAATAAAGAAACTTTTTATTTTGGAACTAACCCCCGAATACTCAAACGCATCTCAGATTCAAGCGCGTCTCAAGTGACGAATTTATGACTCATTTTCATTGAAAACTGTCAAAAAATCACGACTTGAGACGAGCTTAAATCTGAGTTGCGTTTGAGTATTCGGGCGTTAGTTCCTTATCGCGCGTTGTGAAAGGGGGCTGGACGGAAAAAAATGTCACGAAAAGTTGTAACGACACTTTTTGCTATAGTAAGCTATTGTAAGCCGTGCGGCGTGCGCATTTTTCTCTGTCTGTCTCTCTCTCTCTCTGTCATAGAAAGGAACTTCGTTCCATCCGGGTGTCCCTTGACACCTCTCAACTTTTTATTTTATTGTTTGTTCTGCACAACATCGTCGACCGACTCATAATTAGACAGATCTATTTTATCATCTAAGAACGTGTCGGGCGCGTACTCCTGCGCCTTTACGGTTGAAAAGAAACAGTCTACTTTATAAACACATTTTCCCGAAACAGGGCTTCCTTTGTAGCAGCTTTCGTTGAAGCTTTATCTGTAGTAGCTTTTTCTTCTATTTTTGGTTTTGCTTCATAATTTTGATCACTTTCTGCCATAAGTTCAAAAGAACCATCCGTGTAGGCACAAAATGATTTGAGGGTGGAGGTTGCCTTCCTTCATTAGACACATGTAGTGATTCAGAGAGATCCTAGGCCTCCGACTTGGGTGTATGGAAGAACTACTATGGAATAACGCTAAAACCACCCATCTTATAATTGAATTTTGAAAGCCATTTCAATGGCCTTAAAAGCATGCGCTGGTCTCGCATCAGGCAGGTTCTGTGGCGTCGAGTAACGGCAGAACTGCCTGTTATCGTGGGCGTCCGGGAAGATGCCCACCTCTAGGTAAATACATTATATTTGGTATGTGAGCAAAGGCTTTTTTAATTAACCTCTAATTGAAGTTGACATGTCCTTGAAGCGCCTGAAGGATTTGAATAACAATCATCGCAGTTTGCTCTGAATTTTAAATTTATCACAACCGAATAAATAGAATTTCATAATTTTAAGAGGACTATGTAACAAAAATTGCGAAAAGCACTGAAGACGTCGCATTGATTCTCCATGTTTTTTCTATTGTAGTTAATTGCATCATTTTTGGCAACCGCCAACGTTTGCGTTGACTGTTTTCTTTGCTTTCCTCTCAAGGCAAGGATCAAACTAAAGAGGTTCAGAACCACCCTGTTCACAGCTGCCGCCGTGCGCCGTGGCCTCGCACGGCCTCCCCCTAGCATAATCCAATAGTTGTTGTGTATCTCGCGATGTCGGACCCTAAGCGACCCGGCAAATGGGGTTATTCCCAATGTCTCACGTGAGATGTGCTCAGTCGCAACGGCTCACGAAAAGACTCTCGTGAGACGTTGCCCAGTCTCACCGTTTCATGAAAAATTAGAGTTTTTTCATATGATAATGTACAACATTTATTGATCATGATTTTCAAGAATATCCAAAAAAAAAGTAGTTGAACTAATTCTAGATTGTTTGCAACAGTCTGCAGTTACCTCAACTATTTATATTGTTGAAAAACCTAAAAGTATTTTCTTCGGGATAAATTTTGTTTTTTTATAAAAAAAACATTTTTCTATGACAGTTGTCAAAATTGAATTTGCTAAACGATGATGATGATGATTCTTTGTTAATGGCAATATGAGTCTGGTAGGACTCTTTTCTGCCAGTGTCAAGTAATGGAAAATAATAGTAAAATATGAGTTTTCAAGTTATGAAGAATTTTTATATTTTCACCAGAGCCTAGTTCGTTATCTTGCAGGGTAGGTTGGCTTGGGAGACAAGATCTTGGAGTCTCCCTTGTACCCCGAATTCTCGGGAACTTGTAATATTCATTTTGACAGCTGTCAAAATGAATCCGCCATATCTCAAAAACTACTCGTGCTAGAGTTTCGTTTTATGGCTCAAATGAAAGGTAATTAGAATATCTTCACATTTTATGGCAGCTGTCAAAATTAAATTCACTATATCTCGATAACTACTTGTGCTAGAGTTTCTACAAAAAAGGGAAGAGGAATAGTTCCTTTTTCTTGTAGTGGGACAGTGCAGGATTATCAAAGTTTCTAATTATGCAAAACAACACAAGGTAACTGATTTATTTTGAGAAAATTTGTTTTTATAACGTTAAAATGTATCTATCTGTAGAATTGCTCGTCTTCTAGACTTTCTGGCTGTTTTTCGCAAATGAACGGTAGTATCCAGCTGCAACCAGCGTCCCAAAGAATAGCGTTCCTATCAGTGACTCCGCAGAATTCCCCCTCGGGCTGTGTACCGTTATCGGGCTGGCCGGACGCCCAGCGGTCGAAGCCGGCCTCTGCCAGGGTCTCACCTGAAATCAAAAATAATTTATAGATGGAACCACTTTGACACCCCTTAGCGTAATTTAATTAAAATTGTAGGGAATGCACGAATCTTAGCTTAATCTGGGAACAGCGTATGCCAGACTCGGCATTGTTGGCATCGCCATAGATATATAAAAATTTATTATTTACGATGCTCTCAAATCTGAAAATTTCGCAGTTAGACAGCATCATGCGTGAAACTTTAATATTTACTGCTAAAGTCCTTTATAAATTTCTCATAGAGTCCGCAGGTGAGCAGAATGCTGGCTTCTGTTTTGGTCATCAATATACCATTCATCGTGACAATGCTGCCAGCATTCTAAGTACTCTGCCTTCTGGCAACGCTTTAAACTTTAGAAAATTAATATTTGTGTAAATACTAGTTGTAATTTTTCGTTGTTCTTTCGTGTCTTTGTTGAAATAAATTGTATCACTCTAATATTCATGTCGTGTTCTCGCATAATGGGCAGCATCATTGCTACCTACCAAGGGAAATCCCAGGTGAAAAATAGTATGTCATAGAATATCATCTCAAATAATCTACACATTAACTTAAATACATAGATCATCAAGAGTATAACCAGCATCGTGCGTGCCACATCCAGTGATGACCAGAGGTTTGGTCCGTTTCTTGTAGCAGACGAAAGGGAGAACATTTGTGCATTTCACGTCCATTACTGTGCCGTTTCCAGAAACATTCATTGCCAGGCAGCTTTCAGAGTTATCTCGATTGTTGGGTTCACCGGCCGCCCATTCTATCGACATCCAAGATAAAGGAACTCCTGAAAAAAAGAACATTTTTTTTCATTTTCATTTATTAATACATTACTTGGTACATTGATTTGATTACTTGACATTACTACGTTGATAAATAATTAAATACCATGGTTTCTCATGAGGTCACTATATAGAGATTTTTTATATCTTTAAATGAACAAAACAACAGATTCATTTGTAACTTAATTAGATATTTATTTTATTATTGTCAACGAATTAGCATTGAAATTCAACGCGGCAATGCTGCCAGCATTATGGTCACTTTCTCTTCTGACTTACAATTTCAGAAAATAAATTTAAGTGTAAATACTAGATGTAATTGTAATTTTCTAGATAAAAGGTGTTTCATTATTAATATTAATATTCTGAATCTGTATAGACTGTTTTCGACCTATAACTTTATTATGGTATACCTCTTATCTTTTATTTTATAACTAGTTTCTGCTTGAGACTTCGCACGCGTTGTCTAAGGTAATTAATTTCCTATGGGAACTGATAAATAAATAAATAACACTGGACAATTCACACAGATACATGGAATAATGTAGAATGTGGAATAAGGTAGTATGCAAAATTCAGCACAATACGTTCAACAGTTTTAGCGCTAAAGATATAACAATAAATAATGTTGGACAATTCACACAGCATTACCTAGCCCCAAGCTCGGAAAAAAACACCAAAACTTATGGGAGCGTTGAACAGACTGCAAACACAATAAAACAATATTCCCTTTCAAAGATAGGAAAACAACAAACACGATGCTCAAGATGAGCCATGAGGACTTAAGAACAATGGTGGGTTTCATCACAGGCCACTGTGAACTGAACCACCAGCCTGTGTCGTGGAAGAAGAGACTGTGGAACATGCTGTCTGTGGTACACTGCACGACCACAGAGGAGGTCAGGCGTTTAATACACAGTTAGGAAGCTGCTGAACTTCCTCTGATTTATTTTTGTATGTGTCCACGAGCTGAGCTGGAGGAATCGATATTCGAACGCAATCACAGGGCTACTACCAGCTACTACATAAAGCTGTCCGCGAGTTCTCTTTTTCTCAACTGAATTGCGCAACTCAGATGAGCGATTTGAGCAATGAAATGGGTCCCATTGTTCAAATCGCTCATCTAAGTTGCGCGATGGCATGAGTTTGGATAAAGCCAAAGTGCTATGATCAATGGCAACATTGATTAAACACCGGTCGTCGAACATGGTCACCTTGAAATCGTTTCCCGAATACACTTGTCGTACCTAGGGCAGATTCTGCAGTTTGGTAAAAACGATTTCATGAGGTCATGAGGAGGATCTAGCTAGGCTGGGCAGCGTTTGGAAAACTACTACTAACTACTTCGGACGTCAAAATCAAAAGTTTTCAATCCATGCGTCCTACCTGTCACTAATAATAAATGCGAAAGTTTAAATGGTTGGATGGATGGATGGATAGATGAGTGTTTGTTGCTCAATCACACCAAAACGGCTGAACGGATCTGGATTAAATTTGGCACAGATATAGATCTATCTGTGTGTATGTGATAGTGTCTAGAATAGCACATATGTAGGCTATATTTTATCCCGGGATTTCCACGGGAACGGGAAATAAGCGGGCGAAACCGCGAGGTGCTGCTAGTAACAAGAATACCTAAGCTTCTTGGTCAAAACTTATATACACAACAATTATAACAATAGGTATGCTTTGGTTGTTAAGATATTTGGGTAACTAAGATGTCAAATGTAATCTTACGGGGACTAGATAAGAATTTTGATTAAAACTCTCATAACAGAATGAATTTACCGGGTGGCTTTTTGAAACGGGAGTGGATTGCTAAATCCAAAACCATGGGAGTAAGAGAAAAGTTGTGAAAAGGGTCATGGGGTCATCCTAAGAGAAAATAAAACCTGCATACCATTGATTTTAATTGAATAGTTTGATAAAAAATATTGATTTGTGCCAAATTTAATCCAGATCCGTTCAGCCGTTTTGGTGTGATTGAGCAACAAACACTCATCTATCCATCCATCCATCCAACCATTTAAACTTTCGCATTTATTATTAGTGACAGGTAGGACGCATGGATTGAAAACTTTTGATTTCGACGTCCGAAGTAGTAGTAGTTTTCCAAACGCTGCCCAGCCTAGCTAGATCCTCCTCATGACCTCATGAAATCGTTTTTACCAAACTGCAGAATCTGCCCTAGGTACGACAAGTGTATTCGGGAAACGATTTCAAGGTGACCATGTTCGACGACCGGTGTTTAATCAATGTTGCCATTGATCATAGCACTTTGGCTTTATCCAAACTCATGCCATCGCGCAACTTAGATGAGCGATTTGAACAATGGGACCCATTTCATTGCTCAAATCGCTCATCTGAGTTGCGCAATTCAGTTGAGAAAAAGAGAACTCGCGGACAGCTTTATGTAGTAGCTGGTAGTAGCCCTGTGATTGCGTTCGAATATCGATTCCTCCAGCTCAGCTCGTGGACACATACAAAAATAAATCAGAGGAAGTTCAGCAGCTTCCTAACTGTGTATTAAACGCCTGACCTCCTCTGTATTCGTGCAGTGTACCACAGACAGCATGTTCCACAGTCTCTTCTTCCACGACACAGGCTGGTGGTTCAGTTCACAGTGGCCTGTGATGAAACCCACCATTGTTCTTAAGTCCTCATGGCTCATCTTGAGCATCGTGTTTGTTGTTTTCCTATCTTTGAAAGGGAATATTGTTTTATTGTGTTTGCAGTCTGTTCAACGCTCCCATAAGTTTTGGTGTTTTTTTCCGAGTCGAATGGTACCCACCATTATCAAACTTATGTTGTTCCTCTTCACTCAACGCAAGATGTTCATCTCATAAAATCAACAAAATTCATTTTTCTATGTCTACGACCTCTAGGTATGTGAAAGTTTAATCAATATACTTTGGTAGATAAGATATTTGGGTAATTCAGAAGTCAAATGTAATCTTGCGGGGGCACGATAAAATTTTTAGTTCCCGGTTTATTTTGTGATATCGATGTGTATTTACACATCGATATCACAAAATAAACCGGGAACTAAAAATTTTATCGTGCCCCCGCAAGATTACATTGGGTGGCTTTTCGAGATGGGGAGTGGATGGCCGAATCCGATACCATTAGATATCCATTAGAGTAAGAGAACAGTCGTGAATTTTAAGAGAACTACGAATAAATAATAAGTCAAGAAGTCTAATTCACAACCAATTCTACACAAAATGTGACCCTACTTCAAATGAAAACAATGTACATACCTATGATTCGAAATAGGAATCACTTCAGATTGGTTCGCGCTGCTGCAATATCTGCTATGACAGCTGGTCATAGCGCCGTGGACGATGTTATGCAAAAGACCGGACCAAGTCAATAACTAAAAATATTATTGCAGAATGTCTTTTTTTATTAAGTACCTAATTTTTTTCTTATTACTTCTTACAATTTCGTAAACTTTGTCCTGCAAAATATGATTAATTTATTAAGTTTTTATTCGACTTGTTAGCTGGCAGGGCATGTTGTATTTTACAATAAGGAGAATCGGGTAAAAAAATAAAAATAAAAGAAAGTTGTTCATTTGAAGATACATTTCAAAATAGTTTTTGAAATGGTTCTATATTTTAAACTTTTCAAATACTTTTAAACAAATCGAAAAAATTTGGTCGGGCGTGAGTGGCCAAATACAAGATGGCATAGTTGAAATTCAGAAATAACAAAGCGACATCTATAAGATTTTCCAAAATTTCCGCAAACCTTTTCAAGTAACCTCCTGTTTTCAAATCAAATGGCTGGACAAGTCACTCCCATTTCAATTAGACACCCTGTTTGCTCATTATGAATAATAGATAAGACAGTGATAATTATAATTAAAAAAAAATTGGAATTTCCCATTTGTGTTTTTTGATAATTGGCACACGGTATCAATGAAATTTACTTAATTGCTCTCGTATCCTCATCATTTTAGTATAGTCTTGTTTCTTCCCGCCAGCGTTCGTCAATAACAATGATTATTTTTTCGTTATTTTTGTTGTTTCTTGGTCACTTTTCAGATGTTGCAGGTATGTGACTTGAGATTATACTGGCAAGTGACCATTTTAACAAGTTAAGCCCTTGTGTTTCACTAAACCAATCTTGTATCAACAGGTGCAGGGTTCAGGTTCGACTATACGTTCAGTAAAGCTGCTGAAGGATGGTTTAAACTGCATGAAGTGCCGCAAACATGGAGAGTTGCTCAACTGATGTGTCATGACGAAGGTAACATTATTTTTGCACTTACAATATGTACCTACTATAGCATACATCCTCAAAAGCTGTTGAGGAATAGCATACAATACCCAGAAAACTATAAAAACCCCACTGATCCGGCTTCATACAGTTGTCTCTACAGCATCTACGGCACAATCTGTTTTGAAAGGAGTAGGATATCCACGGAACAAACAGATTTCAATCAGAATGTTTTTATGTCTTATCACCACCTAGACCACCACTTTTCTTTTGTTATTCACAGGAGCTGTGATAGTTTCCCCCCTTACTAAGGAGTTGAGGTTTGCTATCGTCGACTTCGTGCAATTGAAGCAGTCAGTGCACTCCATATTTACGGGTGTCCACTCCACCTTCGCAAAAGGCGTCTATGCTTCCATCGAAGGTATGTCAATCGAGTTTTTTAAATGAATACATATTATGTTTTTACTTATTATGCAAGGCTAGCTTTATAATCTTGGTACTTCTACGCTTTACCATTAAGTCTCTGTTTCGGGTTTCTCTATGCCATCCTTGGTTTTGGCTGATATTGTAAAAAATAAACCAATATAATTAATACAATAGATACATGAGTTACGTCGTAATTATCAGTTTCACATTTAACTAAGCTTTTTTGTTCCAGGGGTGCCATTATCAAGGTTGTCGATAGAATGGGCGGCCGGTGAACCTGACAATCGAGATAACTCTGAGAACTGCCTCGCAATGAGTGTTTTTGGAAACGGGACAATGAAGGACGTGAGATGCACCGATGTCCTGCCTTTTGTCTGCTTTAAGAAACGGACCAAACCTTTGGTTATAACTGGATGCGGCACGCACGATCCTGGTTATACTCATTATGATCTCATAGTATTTTAATTAATAATTAAATATTAATAAATAAATAAATAATGCTGGACAATGCACACAGCATTATCTAGCCCCAAGTTTAGCAGAGCTTGTGTTATGTGTACTAGATAACTGAAATACTACAAAACAATACGTTACATAGATAGATATTTTTTATTATAGATACAAAGACAACAACCAGAGCACCCGGAACAAATACCTGCAGATCGTACAAATATTTGTCCCATGGCGGGAATCGAACCCGCAACCTCCTGCGTCGCAGGCAGGCCTTCGCCCACCGCGCCACAGAGGTTGTCAAAATTTTATACGATAATGGTTTTGATATCATCGGAGATGATTTTCTATGACATTATGTTGCACTAGGGATCTCCCCGTAGCAAAGTAGCAATGTTGCTGTCCACGTAATTACTCTGGAACACATGAATTTTGATGTAATTGTCATCTACTACTAGTACGCTTGGCAGGCGACAGTTCAATAATGATATATCGCCTACCAAACCTACTAGTATAGTCACAATCTGCATTTTTAACTAGACTCATATACAATGACAATTTGAACTGTGAACTGCAAATCAGTAAATGTCATTTTACATATGTATGACACAAATAAACAGCATTATCATTTCGTCTTTCTTATCCGTGGTACAGAATACACCCTGGATAGTCGCACTGGAAGCTGCTACAAGTTCCACCGACTCGGACTGACCTGGCACCAAGCTTACAGGACCTGTATAGCGGAGGAAGGCCACCTTCTCGTCATCAACAGCGTACAAGAAGCTGACGTCATCAAGGAAATATACGCAAAGAATCCATATAAAACGATATTTTCGAAAATACCAGATCATATGTTTATAGGCATGTACGACTACAATGATGGTGGATCTTGGATGACCATTCATGGTGAGTTCATACTTAATAATAATTATCTTTTATTTAAGACTATAGAAAAGTTACAGATCTTATATAACTTATGCTACGTACGGTCCATATTTAACTATACCTTCAAACTAACATAGTACATTAAAATTAAAAACTAAAGTCATGTCACTTTACGGCGAGACGTGTAGATTACGCAATCAGGGTGTCAGCTGACGACGATGTACGGCAGTGTCCCCTTGCAGGCGGCCAGTGAGCCGTAGGAACTTGACACCTTTCAGTCAAAACTCTACGCTTAAGTAGGTCGAGAGATGTTCAGCTGGAACTCTGACCATAAATGAATTAAAATTCACATTATGGTCTAGTCCAGCTTCTTGACGCACATTTGACAGCTTTGTTTCAGCTTTCCTATGGGTGTGGACAGGTTTGATGTCTCTATGAGACTTTTCAATCCCGTTTTCTGTCTGGCCTCCTCTGTGGCCGCGCAGTGTACCACAACGTGTTCCACAGTTTCTTCTTCCAGGAGGCAGCCACGACACAGGCTGCTGTCTGTGGCTCCTGTCTTAAAGAGATGGTGGTTAAGCTCACAGTGGCCTGTGATGATACCCACCATTGTTCTTAAGTCCTCACGGCATATCTTGAGCATCGTGTTTGTTGTTTTCCTATCTTTGAAAGGAAATATTGTTTTGGTGTGTTTGCAGTCTGTTCGACGTTCCCATAGGTTTTGGTGTTCCTTTTCTGAGTTAAGTTTTAGTCTGTTTTTGACTTCTGCTGTTCTGGGTTTAAGAGACTGATGTCCTGTTTTGTAGGGATCAGTCTCACTCCCTCCTTTGCTAGTCTGTCTGCATTTATGTTTCCTGGACAGGATCGACTCGGACATCGGCTGCTCAATACAAATAAAATTATTAATTAATATTAATTTATTGATTCTGTAAACTCTTTCCGATTCTAGGTCAGACCCCGACAGAAGCCGGCTTCGACCGCTGGTACCACAACCAGCCCAATAACGATACACAGCCCGAGGGGGAATTCTGCGGAGTCACTTGGAATGGTACGGCTTCGGGCCTCGATCTTTTCGACGGACCCTGCAGCTGGATATTACCGTTCGTTTGCGAGAAACAGCCAGAGAGTCCAGAAGATAACGTAGTATACAGATAAATAGAATGTAATAAGCTTTTTATAATTATATAAGTGTATTTTTTACAAATCAAATAGGATAATAACGAAATAAATAATTGTGTAGCATTCTGATTAGGTACCTTTATTGAATTAACCCCGGCCAGCCAAGGTGCTAACCGGTTTGTTTTATTAGTATTGTTCTTGAATACGGGTGTGTGGAGTGGACACCATGGTGTCCACGCGGTACGCTGGGAGTAGGTACTCCCGGCGGCAGCACGGCGGCGTTGTGCCGGCTGGACGGGTCTCTAAATTATATCCGTGTTTTATTGACATTCGATAGTAATGTAACCCTTACCGGTATTCTGACTCTGTCAGTGACTTGAATATGAAACAAGAGATAAATAAAAGAGACAAATCCACTGGCGGTCCAGTGGTCCAACCTATGTTGCAATAAATTTTTGCTAATAAAAAATCATACCATTATAATTGCATTATAGGTGATTCACCTAGTGATAAAATCTGTGTAAATTAGGCAGTTCGTAGATAGATTTATCCCGTGTATTATAAGTATTTGAAATTTCCCTCGTCCCTGTATTTGACTGTAATTTTATGGTTGTTAACGTGTAAAGTAGGTACTGTAAATACGCAACGCAACAAATACCTACCTACCTATGTTATTAGTTGTGCCATTTTGAGGGAAAAAAATACCTTCACAGTCCTGAAAGATTAAAACCCGTATTCAAGAACAATACTAATAAAACAAACCATAAAGTGCATTGTGAGACTGAGACCTCACAAGGCTTCAGTCTCACAATCACAATGCACACGAACGCATAGGGACGGTAAATTCAATTCATAGACGATGCTTGAGTGACGTGCAGCGCTCATGTAGGACGACCCTTACGTTAAGTAGCTAGACAGCTATTTTAGCCAACAGTACCAACTACGATTCGAGTGGTTTCGATACCTACGCCGAGCGGCGCGCGGCGCGCGGCGACATAGGCGGGAGCGGGGGGCGGCATGCTAGGCTGATTAGGGTGTCCATGAAATGACGTACGATAGCGGAGAAATGAATTATGAAAATCCATCGAAACCAATTGACTTTTATTTTTATGGTAATCATATTGTATGATTTTATGTTAGGGTTTATAATTTATAATTTTTTATAATTACTTAGACCAGGTACCTAACTAATTGTAACTAGATTGTTTCCAACAGTCTGCAGTTAGCTTAATTGTTTCTATTGTAAATACTAGTTTTAATTTAATTCTATTATTTGATTGTAATTTTCTTTCTTAAGTAACTAATCATTTAAATTATGAATCAATTTTCAAAAGAACTAAAACTAAAATAATCGTCGTTGTTCTGCACAACATCGTCGACCGACTCATAATTAGACAGATCTATTTTGTCAGCTAAGAACGTGTCGGGCGCGTACTCTTGCGCCTTTTCAGTTGAAAAGAAACTGTCTACCTTATAAACAGTTTTAACAGTAGTAGGAGCTTCTTCTGTAGAAGCTTTCGTTGACGCCTTATCTGTAGTTACTTTTCCTTCTATACTTTGCTTAGCTTCTTTATTTTGATCACTTTCTGCCTGAGGTTCCTCAGGGCGACAGAATCCACCCCAGAAGAACCATCCGTGTGGGCACATGAAGATTTGTGGGCGGAGATACCCATCCTTCTTCAGGCATACGTAGTAGTGATTGAGCGATGATTTAACTGTTCCTGAGTCTCCGACCTTCAGACATGGAGGAACAGGTGTTTCTTTGCATTGTCCGTGAGGCAGCGGGATCTGGAATTATAGCATTATTTTTATACACTCTTTTTGTAAGGCGATAACTTGACCCAAACTACCAAACGCGCCACCTATTTATTCTGACTTTTCGTTTGACATAGGAAAATACAAAAAAAAATCACGACGTTTATTGTTAGGGGTTAATTACTAGTATATACCGACGACCTCTGTGGCGCGGTGGGTGAAGGTCTGCCTGCTCCGCAGGAGGTTGCGGGATCAATTAACGCCTTGGGACAAATATGACATTTGTTCAGGGTTTTCTGGTCGTTTTCTATGTATATTAAAATATCTATCTATGTATTGTATTGTATTATGTATATCAGTTGCCTAGTACCCATAACACAAGCTCTGCTTAGCTTATAATGCTGTGTGAATTGTCCAGCATTATTATTATTTTATACCTACAAATTATACTACTAGTCTAACGTATTTTTTTATGAATACCTTTGTGTCTGTTAAAAATATTATAATTATTTACCGTACTAAGGGTGGGACGCGGGTTCGAGTCCCGCCGAAGTCGAAAATTTTTGGGAACTTATTTCATTTCTTAATATTATTATAATTATCATTGGTATGGTATGGTATGCCCGGGAGAGGAAAACTTTTTATTCAAGACAAGTGCGTGCCGAACCGTGAACCGTGGCTGTTATTATGAGCGATCAATTCAAACGAATTCTGACGATAGGTCTCGTCCGAGTCGACACATACGAGAATTATTATTGTCCTAGATTTTACGTTACTACGCCATAACTTGAATGAATTTGAGAAAATTCAACGCCTGTGGCTCAGTTGTCGCGTTTTAAGCCTGCAAAGGCTTACTCTGGGTATTCTCGGAAAAAAATATTTTTAGTTGGTATTAGTTGATCTAGAACCTAACCGAGCACTGTGCAGTCTGGGGATTGTAGCCGTAGTTCCTGGGACACAGAGCGACGCCATGGTGTGCTGGTCTCCCATCAGGCAGGTTCTGTGGCGGCGAGCAGAGGTGGAACCGCCTGCAATCGTGGGCGTCCGGGAAGATGCCCACCTGTGGGTAATAAATAAATAGTGGTAAGAGTGATTTGATTAGGTATTTTCTCTTTCGTCTGTGAGCAAAATATTTTTTAAACTATCGTCTATAAAAGTCGAATTGTACTTGAAGCGCCTGAAAGATTTTTATTACAATCACCACAGTCTGCTCTGAAATCATTATTTTTTATTCAAGTACTAGTATTTTTTTACCTAAATTTTCACAACTAGAATAAAATGATTCATGATAACTTAACTTTTCTATTGTAATTAATTGCTTTAATCTTAGTTCATTTATCACCTTGAATCTTGGTTAATTTTTGACAACCACCACGTTGAATATCTCTCCTTGCATTTCTCTAAAGGCATCACGTTGAGGATCACACTTTTGTTAGAGGTTCAGAACCTACCTGTTCACAGCTATGTTCATACTCCGGCGCGCCATCACACTCAGGGACCGGAGTGGAGGAGCAGCCTCCAATGTGCGCATTGCAGGACTGGTTATCGTTGCACTTCTCTAATGGAAACTGGAAGAGGAAAAATTATAATCGGCACTGCTGGATATGCCTACGTCCATACAGGATACTATTCTATTAATTCTTTTGATTATCATTTCTGTGATCTGATCTCGGACCATTTAGTGAGGAATGATCCCTTGGCTGACGCCAAAAACAAAGAGGTTCTTTATGAGAGTTATTCTATGAGAGGGCTACACATCGTTATTAATTTTACCGTATGGTTTTAACGTATCTCTTTTTTCTACTTTTACACGACGATATTCAACGCTGAGATGGTCAGCAGTCAGCAACGATGGTCATCCGACTCTAACAGAGTGTTGAAGGTACGTCTCTTGGCTAGTTTCTCTATCCTTTAGCATAACACACGTCTTCGTTTGATTTTGGTAACGCTCGTGTTGTATTAAAAAAGAATAAATAATCTGTTTGAAATTCACGGTGCATGAAAGACGAACTGACCTTCAACCAGCCGACCGGCAGCGGTATGCAAGAGACAACCAGGCTGCAATTCTGGCAGGTAATACCGTTGGTGCTGCAGATTCCTTCCACGTCCACCTCGCCAGCTCCAAGCGACGAGCCGAGGGGTACACTGCCCATACGGTCCCCATGGATCACACCTTCCAAGTCGAAGGAGGACGTCAACTGGGGAAATAGACGTCTGTAGAGTGAACCTATCCATTGTACTGGACAATTTTAGAAATGTTTGATTGTCATCGGTATTTTCAAGCCAGCGTGATCTTCACTTTTGTTTTTTGATGACCGATGTGGCGCGGAGGGCGAATGTCCGCCTGCGATGCAGGAGGTAGCGGGTTCGATTCCCGCCTTGGGACGGAATGTTTGTACGATGGAAATATGTGTTTTGGGTTTTCTGGATATTTTCTATTTAATTAAAAAATATCTTTTTGTACTTTGTTTTGTATAAAAACCGTATGTAACTAACCGTAGTAACTAAAAACAGATCTGCTTAGCTAGGGGCTAAATGATGGTGTGTGAATTATCCAACAATATAACTATTTCAAAGAACCCTATGAATGATTTGTGAAGTTACATAATCTAAATATGAACACAACTCCGAGTTTTCATAATCATCAGTTTGTTCATCAAATTACCTCGGTTAATAGACGCCTACAGCTGAACAAATATCACCCCCAAAGCTCGTGACAATGACCGGTTCTGCGTGATACTTATTCTTGGAAACTCAATTGAAAATAAAAATACAAATGAATTGCATCTTATTTACACTAATATTATAAAGAGGAAATGTTTGTTTGAATTGAATAGGCTCCGAAACTACTGGGCCGATTTGAATAATTCTTACACCTTAAGAATCCTACATTATCACTTATGAACATAGGGCAAAGAATCTACCCGGGTGAAACCGGGGCGGGCCGCTAGTAAAATATATGGTTAAGGTTAATGGTTGGAGGGAAAACATTAGGAAACTCACAGAACCAGTAAATCCGAAAATTGAGAATAGCACAAGTTTCAACCACATGTTGACTGTATTTGTGTTGATTAAAGACTGTTTGTTACAAAAATCGTAAAAAAGCGTGATATTTGGTTTTGCTCTTTAACCCTCATATCAGTTGGGATTGATATTATGCTAAGCGCTACTCTTTGCAGTTTTATTACAAAGAAACATGACCTTATTTCGTGGTGATGCCTGACTAGTCTGAGTTTTGGTCTCATGGGCATAAAATACAGGTTGTTAATTGCATCGTTTGTCATAATACAATGGGGATGGGTAGGTTTCCTATATCCCCAAACCCTTCATAAACTTCCAGGCCCCACGAAAGTTTTTGTGTCGAATTTTGATTTTTTATTAGAAATTTACGAAAGTTTGCATTTATACTTGATTAAAAATTCAGTATAGCCTGCTAATTTGTGTTTTATTTATTTTGTAGTTTAATTCTATCTTAATTCAAAATTACTCACGTTTATCTTATTACTTTAAGCCATAGCTAAATTTTTTAATAGTCTCACCAAGTTTTAAATAAGCAAAATTCAATTTGAAGCTCAACTTTGAACGAAAAAAAACATAATGTTCTTCGAATTCATTAAAAAATCTCACAAGTTGTCTATCCCATTTCTAACGGTATAAAACATGCCATGAAAAAGATTGTAATTAAAAAAAGGTAATTAAAATTTTATTATTTACGAGATTTTGTATTTTAAGCCTGAGTCACCCATGGAAAATTAAAGATTTCAACGCATAAGAGCGAGATGGCAATTATTTGCTGCTTGCGTATGTTATAGTTTGATATACCTTTAATATAGGTAATATAAATATATCAGCCTCATGTGTCTCGGTACAAAAAATAAGACTATTAGTAGGTAAAGTTAGTAAAAAGGTTTTTTGGCATGTTGCATACTGGTAGAAAGAAGATAGAATAATGAAGTTTTTAAAATAATTTAAAGAACATACATTAAGTAAGAAGACGATATGAACTAGCGTTCCGCCCCGGCTTCGCTTGGGTGTATTCTCACATGAAAAGAGTACCTATCTCTCACTTACTTCGCTCATGTCACTATTTATATATAAATCGCCTATGTTCATCAGGAATAATGTGAGATTCCAATGCAGAAAGAATTTTTAAATCGGTCCAGTAGTTTCGTAGCCTACTCAATTATGACAAACAAACAAATCTTTCCTCTTCATAATATTAGTGTAAATAAAGGGGTAAACCTTCATATAATAATATACTGGTCAGACAACTTTTCGCTTGAAATAAAATGTAATTTTAAAAATGTTATGTCATAAAATAATGTGTAACCCAAAAGTACCTAATTAATAAGCATTTGTGGGGACGAATATATCAGAAGCGAAATTAAACTAATTTATGTGAAGAGGCTTTAAGGCGCACACCCCACCCAAAGTGGCGCCGCCACCTAATTTGTCTTATTATTCAGTTTAACAAAGGAATTTTCAAAAATCCATCTTCCAGTTTGTGATACCTATCATAAGCTTTTTTTTATGCCTCTGTAATAGTTTTATTCTATTTAGTTAAAAAATGGTGAAAATTCCGTTGTTAAACGGAATAATAACATAAAGTAGGTGGCGGCGCTAGTTTGGGTGGGGTATGCGCCATAAATAGTCTAATTAGTTTAGTTTAGTATATCGCATTCACTGCCCAGCCTCGGCGCACGGCTTCTG
Source organism: Eupithecia vulgata (assembly GCA_946478455.1). Lineage (NCBI taxonomy): Eukaryota > Metazoa > Arthropoda > Insecta > Lepidoptera > Geometridae > Eupithecia > Eupithecia vulgata. Next base: position 14,463,193 of record OX297867.1, read on the forward strand.
CGTCTCGGGCCATGAAAGTGTTAATAAGTATAATTTATTATGATTTGCTAAGTTGGTTTAATAAACATGTATCAGGACTTGGTATACTAAAAGTTGCGGCTGAATAAAGCTATCACCATAGCTATATCGCCAGAGTTAATGCGTAAAAATGCAATTTTGAGGAGTATAGCAGATCGTTTGATCTTGTCAGGTATGTTCAAAAAAGGTGGTTGGCTATTGCCTCCTAGAATAATAATATTTTTTTTGTCGCTGACTTAGGTAATAAACACTTTATTTGTGTATTTTCAAATACTAGTAGAATTGTATTGTGCATAAAAATAATCTCGTGTGTGAAAATAAAGAATTTATTATATTACTAGCTGACCCGGCAGACGTTGTCATTCGATTCCAACTGACAACTGACAGTTATTTCAACGCTGGGGCTTAGGTTACATTAAAAAAGTATATAATAAAGATAGTCGTTGAGTTTTCTTACCAATTATTAATTCTTCTGACCTTATCCTTCTTTATTGGTGATTAATGGTCCTTTGCGAATCCATTTTGACCTACTGCATTACATCATGGGGTGGAGTAGGTAAAACATTATTAATAACTGTCGAGAGAGCCCAAAGAGCGATACTTAAAGTTTCAACTTTCCGTCCTTTTACTTTTCCTACAAGTCTTCTCTTTGAATCATGTGGAGTATTATCAGTTCGACAGTTATTCATAATGAACATAATACTAAAACAACACGCAGCCCTTCCATATGTCACAGAAAGCACTAACAAAAGAAGGAAAAATAATGTTTGCCCTAAAGAAAGCCGAAGACATGCTTTTTCAAATAAATTTTACAGTTTCCTTGGTCCTTTTTTATACAATAGATTAAATATGTTAGCAGATATTTATTCTCTAAATTATAATAGTTGTAAGGAAAAACTTAGAGACACCCTACAATGTTGGTCATACGATGACACAGAAAATTTACTTACTGTTCTAAAGTAGGTCACTTATTACAAGCATATTTATTATTAAAACTAGTTTAGAGCCATAGCATAAGTAATTTTAAAGTAAGTTTATTGTTTTTATAATAAATAGGGTTTATTGAATTTCATCTTTATGTAAATTTTCAGCACTTACTTTGCCTGAAAAACAGGTATTAACCTAGTTCAGGCACATGCATTATCTTATCCCTAAAATAAATAAGATAAAGTACGCTTTGTAATCTGTTTAGTCCTAAGTTATTCATGAATAAAATATTTTATTATTTTTATTATTTTTTTATTATTATTCTCCTGACATCAAAAAACATAACAGACACAAAAAAAGAATAAATGATGGCGTGACCGAGGGAAATAGGGATTAATTTTGTTATATAATATAGATTATCATAATATTATAAGAAAAATTAATCTACTTTTACTAATGGTATTATAGATGTATTATTCTATCTCTTTGTTTAATTTATCATCTTCAAGACTTTCTGGATGCTTTTCACAAATGAAGGGCAATGTCCAGCTGCAAGGGGCGTCCCAAAGATTGGCGTTGTTCCTATCAGTGACTCCGCACAATTCTCCCTCGGGCTGTGTGCCGTTATTGGGTTCGCCGGGCTGCCAGCGGTCGAAGCCGGCCTCTGTCAGGGTCTCACCTGAAATCGAAAATAGTTTATGGTTTATTGGTACCACCACGACTCCCAACAACGTAAGTCGATTACAATTACTATTTATTATGTATATCAGTTATCTAGAACCCATAACACAAGCTCTGCTTAGCTTGGGGCTAGATAAAGCTGTGTGAATTGTCCAGCATTATTTATTTACTTTTATTTATTTCTTTCACAATAGAAGCTTAGTTGCTAGAATAAATGACAATTGAATAGTACTATAGTCTACGATAAGCGAGTGCCAAGTCACATGCAAATAACATGTACGAACATAAACATTATCCTTGAAAAAAGTGTTGAGTGTGAAAAAATTCTAAAATTGACAATAACACCAATTATTTATAGGTCTTGTAAAAACTTTCTCGTTTCGTGTAAACCAAATACATCATTTTACAACTCAATCACGTCAATACATTTAACGAGTTGACAGGTATTAATAAAGATGTCGACATTTTTGACTCAAACCTTAATAAATTCCGTAAAGCTGTTTCGAATGTAGGTAGTGAGCAAGAAACCACAGATAATTTTGAAAGCTTTGTTTGCTAAGATAATTTTGATCACTCTGACTGCTCATATAAATATGAAACAATGAGTAGTAAGATGTTTTGAATACATTGGGTGCTACAACAATATGATCATTCAAACTGCGTATATCAAATTGCTTTTATGCTTTTCAGTTCATTTTGACTACTTTTCACGCTTATTTCAATTTGACGCTGACTGTACCTACGGATGAATAAATAAATGATACCTATGAAATAAAATAAAAACCTGTAATTTCATCATTTGTAAATAATAATAATACTGGACAATTCACACATTCATTCTAGCCCCAAGCTAAGCAGAGCTTGTGTTATGGTTACTAGATAACTGATATACATATAATATACATAGACGATATTATTATTAATTATACATAGAAAACAAACAGAACAAATATCTGAAGATCGTATACCTACATATTTGTCCCGAAGCGGGAATCGAACCCGCAACCTCCTGCGTCGCAGTCAGACCTTTGCCCACCGCGTTACAGAGGTCGTCAAATGTAAGTGTCTGTAATCCGATTTGCAAACTTTATTAAAATAAACATTTCCATCCTGTAGCAACACTTACCATACCTGTTACTATTGGGGACAGAACTACAATTCAGTTGAATATGTTTATTTTAGCGTAATAATGCTGTTGATTGTAATTAAGTCGGTCGAAATTTGGAATTTAATCTAAACTCACCATGAATAGTCATCCAAGATGCACCATCATTGTAGTCATACATGCCAATGAATGCCCAGTTTCCACGGCTCGCAAAGATCACGCTATCTGGATGCTTTGCGTAGATCTGCTTGATGACGTCCGCTTCTTCTACGCTGTTGATGATGAGGAGGTGGCCACCCTCCGCGATACAGGTCCTGTAGGCATTCTGCCAGGTCACGCCGTACCGGTGGAACTTATAGCAGTTTCCGACCCGATTATCCAGGATGTATTCTGTAACACGTATACGAACGATCTGATAAAAGCAGTAATGGATTAGCAAAATATGGACAAATAAACAGTGCACCTGGATGGGAAAATGATAATAGTATTACGGATAGTTCAACAATACTTTGTAAACATGAACCTTGAGTAAAACTTGAAGGTTGTGCTTTTAGCAGGTGAGTATCAATGATCATCAAGTTGTTGCCGATCTGGGGATACCCGAAAAAGATCCCATAAGAGGCCAGTACAATGATTTTTAATCTCAAAAGCAATATACAATATCCTATCCATTATTAAAATACCATGAAATTATCAAGATTATAACCAGAATCGTGCGTGCCGCATTCATTGATGACCAGAGGTTTGGTCCGTTTCTTGTAGCAGATAAAGGGGAGGACATCAGTGCATTTCACGTCCGTCACTGTGCCGTTTCCAGAAACATTCATTGCAAGGCAGCTCTCAGAGTTATCTCGATTGTTGGGTTCACCGGCCGCCCATTCTATCGACAACCTGGACAAAGGCACACCTGGAATAAAGATAGGTTTGTTATAATTGGATTAGAATAATTAGATTTCATGATTTCTCAAGCCTATGTAATGATCCTATTAAAAGCTTTAGTTAGAGAGATCTAAAGCCCTGACATATTTTTTATAGCAAAACAAAGATGCTGATGTAAGACGACAGAATAAAATCAGAAGAAAAATTACTTTTGTTGTATGGGAGCCTCCTTAAATATTTATTTTATTCTGTTATTTTTAGTATTTGTTGTTATAGCGGCAACAGAAATACCTCATGTGTGAAAGTTTCAACTGACTTAAGATAAAGCCTTGTGACAGACGGACAGACAGACAGCAGAGTCCTAGTAATAGGGTCCTGTTTTACCCTTTGGATGCAAATTCCTAAAAAGAATAATAATAAAAAACAATTCGACCAACATACCTTCGATGGAAGTATAGACACCTTTTGCGATGGTGGAGTGGACACCCGTAAATACGGAATCCACTGGCCGCTCTGATCTCATAAAGCGGACGATTGCATACCTCAAGTGCCTAGAGAGAGGGGATACAAGCACTGCTCCTGTGAATAACCAGACAAAAGGTGGTGGTGTAGATGGTGGATGTATGTTATAAATATATGATTGACAGAAAAAAGTCTGATTCTGGAAGGAATCGGTCTGTCATATCGTGGATATACATTAGGGACCTACTCTCTTCCAACCTGATTGTGCCTAAATACTGAGTTGCGAGGGACGTTGTATTTTTTTCTACGTATTGAACGATAAAAGTGGACCATTTTAGACTCATGAAGTGAGGAGGGAGGAGGTGGACGATAAAGTACAGCATAATTGTAACTTGTAAGTAAATAAGAAATTTTAATAACGTTTGGGAAGCCTATGTCCAGCCGTGGACTAATAAAGGCTGATGATAAAGCAAAGTTACCTTCGTCATGACACATCAGTTGAGCAACTCTCCATGTTTGCGGTACTTCATGCAGTTTGAACCATCCGTCAGCAACTCTACTGAACGTATAGTCGAACCTGAACGGTTGACCTGTTGATATAAAATTGGTGAAAAAGAAGAAGAGAGAGTGAAAGTGAAAAAGAAGTGAAAAACAACAGCATAGTTTGGGGCTACCGCAATTGACATTTTATGCCAGTTTGAAGAGAAAATCAAACATAAAGCAAATGACTTACCAGCAACATCTGAAAAGTACACAACAAACAACAAAAACACCGAAGAAATAATCATTGCTCTCGACGAACGCTGTCGGGGAGAAACAACTGAATACTAAAACGTTTTGGATACGAAAGCAATTAAGTACCTAAATTTCAATGATAATCTGAGGACGACAGACCGTGCACACGACAGGTTAACGCTTGCTGCCCGCCATCACCGATAGTCAACCCTTTTTGATCTTGGGTCGCAAAGTGCCATACAAAATGTTCAAATGTAAGAAAACTAAATGGAAGGAAAAATTCAAAGATGAAACACACTGCGCCTGTGCCGGGGTCTCGATAACCAGATATCGTCGCCTTGGAGACTGGAACTTGTAGTGAAGGTGTTCTTTCTGCAAAATTTCCAGAACGAGAACTTTTAACTTCTTCTAAGAACTCTTAGATCTCTGGCATTTAATACTACTAATAGTACCACCGATACCAGCAGAGGTGAAAGCCGTGCTTGCAGAGCTTAAGTGGCTGTCCGTTCAAGTGGCAGTGCTCCCTAGCACTGCTACTTGAACCGACAGCCACTTTGTAATTGACCTTAGAAATGCTTTGCTAAGGGCAATTGCATTATTACCAGGGGGTCAGCGTAACAAGTACGAGAGCGTAAAAAGTATTATAACGGAGATCAAGTTGACGACCGCTACCAGAACTTATAGAGATTAAAAGGTCTATGGACTTCGATCGTCGATTGTAGAATTGGTGCATTATCCGATAAGATATAGGAGATAGAGAAAGACAGAAGTAATTGCAGAAAAAAAAACAAAAATACGTCGTCATACCATACCTATATAAGTTGCACTTGGAAAACCTGGAGAGTTATTTAAAAGAAAATGAGCAGAGCTTGCCCTATAATAATATGGAAACGGTCGTCCCAGTATCTAACTCTTAGAACATCTTTTTAATGTTTTTTTTGGGGATCGAAGCTCAGTTTTTAGTTAAATTAAATGCTAGATACCCAAATTCACAGAACTATAATTCTGGTGTTAATTACATTGCGATGATATAGGTGATCTGCACAAAATGCACTATCACCCATGGAGACCAGGAATTGAAGGGTAGTGCCAGGATATACGTTCTATGCAAGATATACGTACATAACTACTTGACACTCTTTATAATTAAATACTTACTCCTCAATAGAACCATGAACTTGTCGAAGGACCGAGGGTATGCTTACCTAAACGTGGTTAAAAGATCTGCAAGCGTAAAACCTCAACGTCCGGTGATAGTCATTATTGCGACGAAGCGGACCTACAAAAGTTGTAATATTCTACATGTGCTTATCGCTTGCTAACTCATGCTCACTTCTAAGAATATCTGCACCCAAGGATTGGCGTGCACTGTCTCGCAAACCAGTCCACACTTTATGCGCCTGCTATGCGTCATCCTTACACACCTACCGCTATCCGCATTGGCTTACCAATGCCTAATGTTGACTTATCGCTACCTATCAATTGGTTTTTATCTTTTGTTTCATAGGTGGTCTGAGTCCTTAGTATAGGCTGTGCACTTGTGCATTAGTGTATGAAAACGAAAAAGTTTTTAGTTACTTTCCATAGATTTTTAAAAGTTGTTAACAAAATATAAAATAATGTTTGTGCTCCATAAGTTATCATGGTTAAATACCACAAAGACCGTGTCCAATCCAATGATTTTGCCATCAAACTAATATTAAAAATGCAAAAGTTGATATACATAATCGTCAGCTCGCTTGAATGAAAATCACGAGTGCGCGCGAGTTGGCACCTTCCGTGAATGGATGGATATGTTATTCCTTCACGCCAAAACTACCAAACTCACTGGGCTGTTTTTTTCTCTCCCATTAAACAGTTCCCATGAAAATTCAACAGATAAATTTTTAAACCTTTCCATAGACACAACGCGTGTGAAGCCCTGCGCAGAAACTTGGTCCTTTATAATTTTAGAACATAACATTAAAAAAAAACTGTTGGTATTATTTTATTTTATTGTTTCATTTTATCATGCGCATCCTTTATAAGTCTAAGAGCGGAGACTGCAGAGCAGATCATTCGGTAAAGTGTTCAAAACACTACTTCCTCACCACCAAGTCTGTCCGTCCGGTAACAATGCAAATTGAGCTTTGTGTTTATGTCAGCATTTTCGGCGAAGTTTAAAGTTCTCAAATGCAGAGTGTCACACGATTCCGGCTTTCACGATATAAAGGCACAGACTACCTCGTGTTTTGTGCAGACGAGGGATGAGTCGCTCGGGCATCAACCACATTGTGTGGACGGAATCATTGGCGACTGTAATTCCTGTCGATTCTCACCTTAATCACAGAATAACTAGGTATCACAACTTAGTTTCACACCTTTTTTTTCAAAACTTTAGAAGTTAGAGATTTAAAATAAAAAAAAACGTTTTGTTTTTGTCTTTAACTCATTGTCTCTTAGCACCTAAAGGAACTCTGTAACACTGTATTCGGAGGAGGGCTTTAATGCACGGAACACAGTTTTTAGGGTTCCGCACCCAATGGTATGATGTATTTCTGTTGCCGCTATAACAACAAATACCAAAAAAAGAAATAAAATAAATATTTAAGGGGCTCCCACACAACAAACGTGATTTATTTGGACGTTATTTGTTTATTTGACTACAGACTAACAAAGTTTTGTTAGTCTATGATTTGGCTTGTATTTTGTTCCATTCACATACACATAATGTGTATTTTGTGTAAAGATAATTTTTATTAAAAATTTATTTATTTTTAATCCCAATTTTATCAAGAAATGGTCAGGTAGAGACTTCCTCAACACTAATGTCCACTGCCTTACGTGCCTCCCCCCCTCCAGAAAGGGGATTTGATATAATCACCAAGCTCGCTTGTCGAGATTTTACCTTTCTAACAACCACCTCATAATCCAAACAAGACATCACTGATTTACCTTCCTGAATAAAAACACAAGACCCACGCGATCTTATGGAACCATAGTGTTCTCTGTAAGCCCTCCCACCTTAGTTCTTATTTCCTTTGATCCGGGCCTACTACCGCTCTCGGTGAGTTTATTAGACAACATGTGGCCCGTCTGTGTTGATCCATTGCTTGACGGATCAAAGCCCCCAGCGTATTTCCGCTTCCGCTCTGTTGGCCATCGATCGTGACTACCCTTGTAGAGCAAGGGACGTGTAGAGGAGTACACTTGGTGAACACTTGTGCCTGGCTGTTGAAGGCTTTAACTTCAAGCGACGGTTTTTACGACAGATCAATCTACATTTCGAAATGTTTGCTTTTGCGTAGGAGGCGCCTGTCTCTCTTAAAATGTCTTAGCATTGTAGCTATATATCTTTTTCACCAAGTTGGTACCTTTTGCCGTGTGGTGCCGGCTTAGAACTTGCACCACCAACTCTTCCTGTAGGTGTCGTAAGAGGTGACTAAGGGACATACACCGGGGGGCTGGCAGCAGCGCCTCTTGCAGAATATGTCTGCAATCCCCAATCCGCATGCCCAGCGTGGGCATCATGGGCGTTACCACAGCGTTACCCTCCATGAGATAATGAGGCCTGCGTCCAGAGGTGGACCATTATAGGCTGATGAGGTTAAGGTTGAGGTACCTTTTGAGAGTTCTAAATTATGGTTTGATCGGAGAAGTGCCAGTTTCAGCCACCGAGCAGCAATACTTCCAATTGGTCTGTATAATTATACATACAGGCAGAAGAAGTACCTAGTGGGGAGAGGTAACCATTAGCAAGCTTAGCTTATCTTAGACTTAGTTATTACATTAAAACGAAATAATTACATCTGGAGTAGATGTAATTATTTTGTTTTAATTATTTAGGTATTTTTATGTATCAGCAGATCGTGCAAGTCACATTTTGTTCAATAAGTTTCGTCAAAAATCCACGCTCAGTTCTTCCAAAACGCGATTCGTCCAATTAGCGTTTCGACTAGTAGGTTCGTCTAGAATCCATGCGTAAACTACGCAAAAAGTCCAAATAGCGACATTAAAATGTGATCATCAAGCTAGATAGGTGGTCCATCCAATGCTGAAGTAAAATCCTCTAAAAATACAAAATCGTTCGCACAAATCCCACATCAAAGTGTGACTGGCGTGGCGTCCCATTGTACGGTCGAATGGAGGCTGTTTTTGCAAAACTGCTAATGGAGTGCACGGCTTTGAAGTATTGAGCGTGAGTTTTGGAGTTCCTGAAATATTTTTCACGGATTTAAACGTTATGTAGATACGTACGTCTGTATTTATTTTACGAATGTAGACGTATGGTAGGTACCTACAGAGGTTTTCATAGATCGGTGCCCCCTGGAAACAAAGCAGTTCTTTGGAGTTTTTAACAGTTTTTGGGAAGTATGTTTTTTATGGTACAGCTTCCACGTTTATTTAAATACTTGCTACTTCCTTCCTTGACGACCTCTGTGGCGCGGTGAGCGAAGGTCTGCCTGCGACGCAGGAGGTTGCGGGTTCGATTCCCGCCTCGGAACAAATGTGTGTACGATCAGAGTTCAGGGTGTTCTTGTCGTTTTTTAAGTATACCTAATAAAATATATCTATTTCATTCATTTTCATTTTTCATTTATTTCAGATAATAAAATCCATATTATAAAATTAAAATTAATATTGAAAAGTGATTATAATTAAATTAAATTTAGACTTAGACTAGTGAATTTATACCATTAATTACATTTAAATACAAATAAATCTATGTATGTATTGTGTTATATTATGTATGTCAGTTATCTAGTACTCGTAACACAAGCTCTGCTTAGCTTGGAGCTAGATATTGCTGTGTGAATTGTCGAGCATTACTTTTTTTTTCCTTTTTAGGGGTTTATCTAAAGGGTGCCAACGGTACCCTATTATTTAACTATTGTGGTTTATAATGTTTCATAATGTTTATTTTGTAAAATGTTTTTTAAGTATGTGTGCAAAAAGGTACCTATTTTATGTCTATACAAACATGAATTCATTCGATTTTAGTAGATATTTTATTTTAAGGTGGTTCGACGCGGATTGATCAAAAAATATTTGATGGCTTTTACTGTGTTGTGTGTGTTTTATTGTGTTCTCAAGCCATAACATTTTGTATGAACTCATAATAAACAAACTTCGATTCACAGATTTTTTTGGAACATTTTCGAAAATAGGAGACTGATAAAAATCAACATTTTCCCAAATTAAAAGAAATCATGAATATTTTGGTATAAGATGTATGATGTATGGTGTCGTAAGAGGCGACTAAGGGACATACACCGGGGGGTGGGCAGCAGCGCCTCTAGCAGAATAGCTTTACCACCTCACTGCGATCCATAACCAGCATGCCCTGCTTGGGAATTATGGGCTTTACCCATGATACACCATGAGATAAAAGCCAATAACGCAATTATCTGGGGGAAACCTGCGTCCAGCAGTGGACCATTACAGGCCATAAAGGAGGTGAGGTGGCAGTGTCTGATTGTGACCAGCTATAGGTATAGGTATCTCTTCGGGAGCCATTAATTTTACTTGAATCCCCATGAGCACTATTTATATCAAAGTACTCACATGGCCCAAAATACTCGTTATAATGTGACCCTTAAGTTTTATTCTTCGGAGCGAAGGGTGAATTGAATTTGAGAGAAGTAGTTCTGAAAGCCCTTGCTCGTTACCGATACGTGACTGCTTAGGTGCTTTTATTATAGATGCGTACTACTCCTGAAATTGTTTCGACCTCGATCTTCTAATGCGTGACGGATAGTGGTTTTTTTTGATGATTGACACGGTATCTTCTAGTCCCACGTTAAGCAGAACTTGTGTGATGGGTACTTAATAACTGATATATTTAATACAATTATACATTGCTCAGATAGATATTTTTTTATCTAGCATTGAAAACATCCAGTACACCAGAAACTATATTTGCAGAACGTTCAAACATTTGTACCGAGGCAGGAAACAAACACGCAACCTTTTGCGTTGCAGACTTCGCCCGCAGTGTCACTGAGGTTTTCTCTATTGTTTGATGTTAAGTACTTGGATCGCATAAAATTATATTATTATTAATATAATTATGTTTATTATTTATTTGTATTATATATAAAAAAAAACCCAAATCCAAAGCCAAATCCCATCCCAATCGTGGGCTTCGAAGCGATTTAAATGAAAAAAAGATATTTTTCTTCACATTTACGGCTCTTTTTATAGAAGAAAAAAGTAGGTACCCTACCTAAACTACTGTAAAAAGGAAACCTCCTTTTAGTTTTAAAAAAGTTCTTCAGCGCTAACCACCGCTGCAATACAAAACCGAAACACAAAATGCCAGACATTTTGTATATCTCATGAAAAGGCTCTTTCAAACAGAACTTAAAACTTTTATTTGTAACACTTTCGTTTAGAAAATTTCCTTAGTAATTTAACTTTAAACAGAAGAAAGAAAAACTTTTATGTAAATGAAATGTTATAATTTATTTAATGTAAGTACTAGGTAACTTTTCTTTCCACATTTTTAGTATTCATAATACTTACCTACCTACCTTTTTTGTTCTTTAATAATTCAATGGTTTATTATCTTACAATTGAATTGAATAGGCTCCAAAAATACTCGAAAGATTTAAAAAAAATATTTTACTGTTAGAATTTTACATTATCCCTGATTAACATAAACGATATAAATCTACCTGTGCAAAGCGGGGCGGGACGGGACGCTAGTATTTTAAGTAGACGCTACGTTTTTAATGTCAAACGGGTACCCCGAGCCAATCTAGCGCCGCAACCTATTTTATCTTATTATTTTAAATAATAATTATATAAATTTTAAATAATCTTATAAAATAGGTTGCGGCGCTAGTTTGGCTATATCCAGGGGCTAATTTGGGTCGAGGTGCCATGTATTGTCAGGTAGTTTTTTATAAAAGCGACATTGGGTCATGCAGTATGCCAGGAAGCTTTTTCCTTCGTTTACTCTCAAGTTTTGCACACAACCCGCCCGTTGGCAGCCATGTGCCCAGTGTTGTTGCCAAAACTGATTCGCTTTAAATTCCGCCGGATTTCGGCAAAGCACGAAATACTGCGTGTTGCCGTTTGCTATTGCCACTTTGCTGTCACCTTTGGCACTCTGCAAAACTCTAGGATATATCTTTTTCGGGTTTGGAACTATCGATCAAGGTATTCGGTACTTTGGCACGCTGTAAAACTTTAGGATTTCTATTCTGATACGGGATCCAATAAAGTGCCAGTTATAGGTACCTATATGAAGGAAGTGCTTGCAACCAAATGTCCTGACTCCCATTTAGAAACGGCCAGAAGACGGGCACGATCTGCAGAGCTGGAGCACGTTTGTAACAAACAATTCCGTGTCAACTCACACACAGGCCCGTGCCATTGCCGTTGGGACAAAAGAGATTTTGGGGGAGCAGCATCGGGGCAAGCGACAAGCCGTTACAAATTTGGGATGTAATTCCAGGTACGACCAAATGAGAAGGCTTTAAAATTTTATTAGCTAAAGAACTAGTGCTGTCGACGGAAGACTAAAAAGCTGGTATAACACTGGATATTTTGAGTATACCTTAGCCTCCCAATTTTACAGGCAGGGAGGCCTGCAACCACGCCTTGTCATCCAAATTAAATATACATTATATTCATAACCGGTGATAAAGTAATATTTTCTAAGCCTTCCAAGACCTCGCTGTGTTTCCACAGTTAACAACATTTCAAAGAATAAGTAAATTTAGGTAGAAACAGGCAAAACCGAATAATTATAAAAGCCATTATTGTTTATTAATTTTGAGAAGTCTGTCCGAAGTTCTGTTAAAATTTTGAATTTTCTCTTCTACAAATAACTCAAAAGACTCTTCAAACATTGGTGATCCAAGGAGTCGAAGTGAACATTTATCTACAATTGAAATGTTAAGGACAAACTGTGATTTGAACTTACTAATGATATTGTTTTTGTCTACACAAGAGTCCGAAATGAACCTCGTCCGTCCGTCCGTTCCGTCATAAGAATACCAAGTATTGATCTTGGTTTCGAGACGTTGTTTTATTGGTTTGATGGCAGGCTAAATATCATATGGCCCCTGCTGACAGCCAACACCGGATGAAACATAGACATAGAATTTTTTCACTACGGATGAAATGACCATAGACAGAGTTTTTTCACTACGGAAATGACATTGTGTCTGTAAATTAATTTTGATGGTGAACCAAAGCATTGCCAGAGAAGAGGGTACATTTCTGGAATTTTGTCTTTAAAATCTTTTATCAAGGCGCCCCGACGGATCCGCGCCTGTCTACGGAATTGAAGGCATTTTTTAACTGGGAGTCGCATAAGACTAGCGCGCATTAGCGATATGTATCGCTTCTGGGCACATGCTGAGCGATGCTCCCTTATTCGTCACTTATTTGTCTTTTGCTATCTTTATATTTTCTTTTTCCTTTGTGTTATTGTGACAAAAATAAAAACTTTTTAATTATTACTTTTTTACATTTTTGACGTCTACATTCAGAATTACCTCCCCATAATTTTTTTGGTCCAAAAATTTACGAAGGAAGTACTGCGGCCTCACATCGATTTAGTTAATGAATATTCTTGTGTGTGAAATGTGTTAATGTAAGAAAAAGGCATGCAAAGACGCAGTCAGCAGCTAGTTGGTCCTAAAAGTGCATGATAAATTGCTGTGCAGCATTGTACCAAATCCCATTGTTTTAACTAAACAGCACCGAAGCTAAATCATACCGTAATGGTATTAGGTATAAATATAGGTAGTTTTTGCCCGTGGCTTTCTTCGCTGCTAATAATTTAGTATTTACCTGCGTCACAGATTAGGTAATGTTTTTACGTTATCTAGAAGATACTAAGTTATATTTTAACAGCTGCTACTTTGACAATTGATGAATAGAATTAAATTTAGAACAAGTTCTCTGTTCTTATTTGTTTCTGTTCACAATTGCAACAGTTAAGCTAACTGCAGACTGTTGCAAACAATCTAGAGGTACTTAGCTTCTCCAAGAAGTTATTTATGTCAGTTGATTTACTCATCCTTAGATTGTTCGGAGCAGACTGCAGTAAGCTCGACTGATTCCATTGTAATTACAAGGTAGTCACAATTTATTGCAATTTTATTCTTTGTTTACTTAACAGACAAATTACCAGTAAATTGTTAGTAGATGCGTTGTTGGTGGGTAGGTATGTTATGAACAACGTAGCCTGCATTCCGCCGCCAACGTCGCATCGGTCGCATTCCTACCTTACATAATGTCCCTGCATTCATCCTGTATCATGCATTAGGTTTGGTTAGCTAAGCATTTAACGCATTCACTGTCCAGTCCAAACATAAACGTGTTACATGGGCAATATATGAGCCAACCACACCAAAATGACTGCGTGATTTCTGAGCTGAATATACTCAAATTGCCGTAGGAGTCGAAAGTATACAAAATGACGTAACGTTGATCACGCACGGTGCTACAGAGGCCCCAAATGCAAGTAGGCTTGTGCAAGTTTTTTTTATTCGGCTTGAATAAATAAATAAATAAAGCTGGACAATTCACACAGCATTATCTAGCCCCAAGCTAATGACCGATCAAACGCTCAATTAGGCACGTGCTAACAAAATTTGCGCAGTCGAATCTTCAGCATGTCAAAGATTGCACAAGCCACGCTCCCTTGCGCTTTGGGCTTGCGCGAACTACCGTCTTGCCGTCCACATGTGCCGTCTTACCTGCGCAAAAAGGATTGTGAAGGCATGCTTGCAAGTAAAAATGAGTGTGAAACCGGGCTATTAGGAACGTTTGTGAAGATATCAAGTAATTTGTTATCTGTGATCTCCAAAAGTAATGTACACATCAAAATGAAAAGTGAATTACATGTAGAGCATAATTCGGCTGCTTTTTAACGAGGTATAGTGCGTTCCGAACCGGGACCAGAAGCTTGAGATATAGGAGTACTTCAGAGTGGTTTTACGCTTGAATGTTTCTTGCTTTTCCTTTCAACTTTTTCCTCACATTATTCACCATTCTATGCCTTATCGCGATAACGCAGCGTTCATTTTTCATGTCTCGAAAAATAACGCTTCTTGTAACATGGGAGAGATCATATTTTATGGCAAAACCCTTTTTGTAAATGGGCTTCAATGTAGGCACTTACGAATAATCGGTATTCAGAAAGAAATGACGTCAATACTTGAATAATTGAATTAACAATATATATTGAAGAATATTTTTTTTCATAGCTTTGTGGTCAAAGCTCGCATTATACATACATTATTATAATATACATTACTAAGCAAAATACGTGATTTACATATAAACCTCCTAGTTATGTACCGTATACCTACAGCACCAATTTGTATCTAGCTTGTAATAGATAATATCTACCACAGCTATATTATAATAGGAATGAAGCCATTAAGTGCTATTTATTAAGAAGCTGTTAATTAAAAACCCGACTCCGTGCTAGCTTTTACACTTTTTAAGGAATGTAAAGCATTTGACATGATTTTGTAAAATGAGGAGACTATGGCCTACAAAGAGAAGCTAATATTAACTATCATCGTTCAGACGAGTCTATTAAATCCTAATTTATGCCTAGATATAGGCCTGGATGCCCGAAATGTTTTTGTCTGTCCACAGCACCCCAGAGGCCGATTGGAGGACAAGCTTTTCGATCCGGAAAAATGTTCGCGTAGTCGCGAACTAATATATAAATTTGTAGTTATAGTACATCTCCATGAATTTATGAATCTGAAATAACAATATGATGATCCATTTATAAGCACGGCGCTCCAATTCCATTACCATTCCATTCCATTAGCCATTATTGAATCCATTGCGACGTTGTTAAAGTGGATTGCGTAACTAGTGTCGGGGGAATGGCGTAGTGGTGGCTTGCTTTTGGATGTGAGTTTGATCATAAAATGAAGAATTTCCTGACAACTGTCCCTATGCGTAAAAGTTATATCTTACTCTATATACAGTACTTTTTATGCGGGACTCCTGAGGCCTTAGTCTGAGATTATACAATAAAACATTCGTTATACGTAATCGAGAACCATTGCTGTCTTCCTCGAAAAAGGCCTAGAATGGTACAGACAAACAAAGTGTAGCTTTAAAAAATGCGTTAAATACGTCTCATTTTCCTATTCGCGTTATTGTAATGCGTGAAAGCACTGAAGGTGTAATTATGTTTGACAACTCACACATACCTACATATATTCGTTTTTATTTTTGAAATCATGAGAATTGTTGAGTGACCGTGTTTTATCTCTATAAGTGACGTGTTTGAGTTAGACTTGGTACCCTCATAGGACGCAAAGTATTCGATGCAAGTACCCAGTGAAATGTTTTTCCGTTTGTTCTTATTTTTCTTGAAGCACGAAATGAAGACATTTCTGTGATCAAGCTATGTTGGAGGTGTTCTGTCTACTTACTTTTATAACATCGATGCCGCAAACGCGACTGCCGCTGTCATTTCAGAGTTCAACAAATTGCTCAAAATCATTCGCAATCAGCTAATACCAAGATAAAATGATGATGATATTGATTTAGTTATATTTATTATTTAATCGAAGTTTGTTTTACCTTAAGTTCATAGAAAATTGTTTACAGCAAGCCAAATCATGTACTTTTCAGCTACATTGTTCCTGGTTAAAAGCGGATAATACTAAAGTCTGCAAAAAAGAACCACTTCGCGCCAAGGTCAATCAGGATTTTCCCTGCGGCCTACTAATACTTTAGCATTAAAGATACATTTTTGCCAAATGTCTACTCGTATACAGGTGGTCATCAAGGTACTGTCAGCTGCTCAGATATGTATAAACTCCCAAATTTTCACATTTATGTGTACCTACTCATTATTTTCAAAGACAACACACCACAAAACTTGATAAATTGTATACAAAAATAATTTCTGGTTGCAATTACATGTCCGGAAATTATTTACTTCTTTAAAATCTACAAAGATTTTATTAGAAATCCGTATCTAATAACCGTGTCTCCATACTTTTGCTAAACTTGTAACAGTCCGGACAGTGGCTACACTGTTTTATGCAAATATTTTACATTTAGCGTTTCTTTTAAATAATATTTAACCCTAAGAGTGAATCAATTATAAAACTGCTTTGGTAAACTACATAAAGACCTCATTAAATAGAAGTATAGACAAATTATTTGAATTCGTAGCACGTTGACAAATCGAACACGGAGGGGTCTTTGAACAGTGAAGGGGTACGATACTTCTTTTAAAAGATTGAGACTTCTTCAAGAAGAGTTCTCAATTAGAAAAGAAACATTATTCGAGTAAAATTCGTATAGTGCATCCATAAACCAAAATCTAAAAGAGAGAGACATCGATGATTTCAGATAATTATGGAATTTCTATCGTGATCATTATTAAATTGCTTACTGATTTATAGGTAAACGATAGAAAAATGTCGATGAAACTTTACTTCTCTAAAATAATAGAAGACATCGTAAAATAAAATATTTTACACTTGGAAACTTCTGGAAGGATTTGTGCATAAATAGAAGAGAATCCTTTCACGGGGTTTAGTTGATATTCATATTTTTTATAGGGAGGTCAAGACGTTTATTTGATTTTTACTAGATTTTGCGTCCCGGAAGACATTTTACAGTAAAGTTTTAGTTGCTGGGTTCAATCTTGCATAGTGAGTTCCAGGACAGTTTAAATATTATTCACCCCAGAAGGGCTGTGAAATTGCTCTAGTTGTGGAACCAACTATGGAAAGGTTTTGGGGGGGTGTAAGGTATAAATTCTTGAGAAACCAATAATAATTATTTAGGTTGTAATTTTGCCAAAATCTAGCTTGAGTTTTCCCCCTGTGTATAGGAAATCCAGAGTCAATAACTCTGGTTATGTGTTACAGTTCTAGTAAGTGTCTGTAATACATATTCTTTTGCTAGGTAGACTAGGGACTGGGTTACCTTTGGAGTGGGTCCAGCTCTGATTATACTCTTGCATTGAGGTCAGAGAACTCCCCGTCAATCAGACCCCGAGGTCCCGTGGAGGGACTTCAACTGATGTGACGGTCTTATATATATATTTATGATATACACAACCATATTCTGTTAGCCTGCCCATCACAGCCCAGGCTCGCGAGCCAGTGAGTGGGAGGACGCACACTGTTATAGTATAGGACAAAATCAGGCCTTACAACCCTGTATTCCCTAGAAGCGCTAGTTAGAAGATCAGGCATTGCACTCCGCCGATCTACATAACACACCTCACGATTAAAGTAAATGTGAAACTGCGGTTTCAAGTTAAAGATCAAGTTTTAACCAGAATAGGTTAGGGTAGGTACATAAAAGGGATGGTTAGGATATTAGGATCTTCATAAAGGTATGGATAGGATATTAGGATCAAGTTTTAACCAGAATAGGTTAGGGTAGGTACATAAAAGGGATGGTTAGGATATTAGGATCTTCATAAAGGTATGGATAGGATATTAGGATCTTCATAAAGGTATGGATAGGATATTAGGATCTTCATAAAGATATGGTTAGGATATTAGGGCCTCCACAAAAGGTAGGTATGGTTAAGATATTAGGATCTTCTAATAAGCATCGGAACTAAAAGCTATTACAAGTAGGGACCTTCTCACTAAAATATCGGGTCTTATACTAAACAAACGGAATTAAAATTACTACAAACAGGAACCTAATCAATACCTAATATAATCTTTCTTCTAATAAACAACGGAACTAAAGGAACGAGTAGGGTTTCAACATCTAATTTATGCGGATCCTTTTATTTATAAAACGACGAATGCGTTCTTCAAAGGTTCTATCATGAAGAAATACAATCTGTTGTAGGTACATAAGTAGGAAGCGGTTTCGAACAGACGTCTAGGAAGGAAGGAATTATAAATTTTAGAGGTAGGGTCTCCTGCGAAGGTTTCAAAAATAGGTAGCTAGATAAGTAGGGACCTGTTGAATACTTACTTACAATGTACTTACTCAAGAAGCTCTATCTAGTTAAAATATATTTTGCCTAAAGGAAATGAATTCCAAGTTTGCTCTAACTATCTTTAAATTGAATATTGTATTTATGGGTCTTTAGTATGTGAAAAACAACCGTACTGAAGACTTTAAATTCGGCAAGCGAATTCGAAGCGGTCGTCTTCCATAATTCGTGAGACAAAGTTCTCGGCTGAAGGAGTATCCTAGATGATCATTTCGTCGGATATTTCAGGGTTATTATATATATTCTTTCGGTTTAAGAGTTATAGTGAAGCTTGAAATTCAGGTCTTAAGATTCTAGGGAAGTCTCCAGGCTTCTACTAAGGCTCCTACTCTGGGAGTAGAGCATAATAGGAGACGAATAGTACTAAACTTTACCAGTTTAGTAGTGTTTGATTCCGCCGATAAATTTGGAATTTTCATTACTTCTCTGGTTAAGTACAGCTAGGGACCAGAGGACTGATACTTTTGTGATATGTCCCAGTACCTTATCTATATACACAGTAATAAGCATGGAAAACCAGCTTGCGGTCTTATTTGTGTTGACGGTGGAGGTCTGTCCAGTCTGGAAGTCGAGGATCACAGATGTTGGGCGGAGGAGGGGCCCTCATCCTTGCCGTCATAATTTTGGTGCGCGATAGTGAAAGTTATTTTAGTCGTTTATGTAAATGGAGGATTAGGATTTATCAGGTTTAGGTAGGTAGGTATTCTTCAGAAATAGGGAGTAGGTAGATAGTTCATTTGACTAAGCTTCTAAAAGAACCTTGCGTTACTACAAAACAACGGGTGTCCTACCACTAGACGACACTAGACGATCACATTGGCCTTTATAATCACTTTTCTGTTATATTCGTTTATCTTCAATAACTATCTCTTAGGAGGACGTTTCTTTGGTATAGGAAGATTTGCAGCTTCTTTCTGAATTTTAAGATAACATAAATTAGTTTATGATCTATGTTTAATAAGTTCTGTAATAAATGTCTTGAATCTTTAATTTTGAAGTTATATTTATTTTATTTATAATAGATAGGTAGGGGTGTTACAAACTGTTTACTGATTTCTAACGATTACGATAGCTACATTCATTTGTAATATAGTTGGTGTACGTACCTGTCTTAGAAAAATAACAAGTATACATGGGAGTATAAACATATTGTATCAACTGCAATAGTCGAAAGTGGAAGCACGAACCGTTTGAAAGAGCCAAGTGTGTTTAAATTCTGTGTCCATCTGACTTTTAAACTCCCATTGAACCTTTTAACAGCTCATAAAGCAAACAAGCGTTTATAGGACCTAACCTTTTTGTGACGACTACTAAACACCCATTTAAAAGTAAACACAGGAGATAGTGGTAAAAAGTCACGTTGACAAGGGACAACCCCCTGCTACCCCTACGATTTACGAGCCAATCGAAGGCAGAATTAAAACGATTCTCCTTACTACCCTTGATTTATTGCCGATGATGTTAATGGGGGTCGAGGCTTTTTAGGGGATGAAATTTGCTTAGTTGGAGTAATCGCTGGGTAAGCTTTTTGGAGGATCTATTACACATTCTATTGGCTCTCAAGAGATCAATATCTACTCGAGCTTATAGTTAGCAGTTGTGGTTCTTATAGTTAAGAGTTGTGGTTAGCAACAAATTTTAAAACACTAAAATCCACGGCTTTGAGTCGAGATAATGATATATAGTTAACAATATTTATTGAAAAAAGGATCGTTAGTTTAGAATTAATTCTGATGGTGTTTAAAAATCAATAAGAAGAAAACTTCTGGTTTACTACTGCATTGTTTATATTTTTTGCAGATAATAAAAATATAGCTTCGCGTTTAATTTTTGCTCTAGAGTAGATAACTAGGTTAGGTACCTTTAATATGTTGTTGCTGGTTCGACTCCCACTGTTGATAACCGTTTCATAATTCTATAGTCTGAAATAAATGATTAATTAATTTATTTGTTAAATTCGGCTGATGCAGAAGCTATTTTCATAATTCAGAAAATTGCCATTAGAGCTATCTCTAAACTTGGCTCGTGAGTATCTCTAAAATAATTGTTTAAAACCATTAGTATAATGACAATGCCTTTGTTTATCTATACATCATGTATGTCAGAAAAACCTATGACCAGCAAAAAAAACTAGGCAACGGGCATCTACATGATACTCGTACCTACCAGAAATGGACTCGCTTGCACATCAACAAGACTAGGTAGAATTAATAGGTCATTTATGCTTAAGCATAAAAATAAATATAATAAATTATACCAAACCATAAAACAACACAGACAGAAAAAAAAACCTGTGTGGTACCGAGGCCCTCCGAGTTTTCAAAAAATTATCCGAGTTTCTGGTCTAAGCGATGCATGACCCGAGAGCTGGTGAGTATCAGCTGGCACAGCGCATCAGCATTGCCATACAGCGGGGCAATGCAGCCTGTGTCTTAGCCACGCTTCCGACTGGTATTGACATGGATCAGTCGAGTACCTATTCTAATATATTCTACAGATAGCTCAATTGTTTTAAAAGTAAATACTAGTTTTAATTTAATTCTATAATTTGATTGTAATTAACCTTCCTATACCCGCGCGTTGGTCTGTCAGACCGACAAATAACTTTCCTGTGTTTATTGACGTTAGGACAAATCTAACGCTTTATTTTATTAATTACTCTCTAGAAAAGCGTACATAGTGTTAAGGATAATCTGGATGACAAAAATAAATAAATTGAATTGACTATATAAGTTGCGCTGGCGAGGATCAGCGTGATGACCAGCACACAGTTCTACGAGAGGTCGATGCAGATCGCAGATCCCTATAAATTCGATACTACAAATTCGACACCAAATAATGTTAGAAGTGTCTGTGTAATTCCTACTAAGTTTACGCGTACATATGTTTTTAACATTACTACAAAACTGGCTCCGATTCAGTCGACAGTTTATCACTTAATTAAACAACGAAATTAACGAATTAACTTAACGTTATTGGTAAAAAAAAATTACATAATATTATAAAGAGGAAGATTTGTTTGTTTGTTTGAATGCTCCGAAACTACTGTACTTACCGATTAGAAAAATTCACCATAAGAATCTTACATTATCCCTGATGAACAAAGGCTGTAAGATATACCCGTGCAAAGCCGGGGCGGACCGCGAGTATAATATATTAAAATGCGTGATATGCTCATGTATGCATCTAAGCTATTCAGCAGTGATGATCTTAACCTGAACTGCCAATTTTTCAGCACAACTTCACCAATAACTTAGGAACCTAACCAAAACTAGCTCGCTCAAACGGTTACTGGCAAGAAAAGGGTCATAAATTTATGTTTCAGCTGTCGTGAGGCGATTTATGTCGCTTAAGATACGTGGCCCCGGAAATAGGAACATCTCCACCACTCTATATTATTAGTACTATTATTATTTATTTATTATTAGTACTAGATCTGACACTTGACTGCTCGTACCTACATTTGATTTATTGGTTTACAATTATGTACATATGTCATCATGCTCATCATCAGCTTATATTAGTCCACAGCTGGACATAGGCCTTCCCTTATGAGCGCCATAGAGCCCTGTCTTCAGCTTGCCGCATCCAGCATCTGCCAGCAGTCTTTCGCAAATCGTCATCCCACCTGGTCGGAGGGCGTCCTACACTACGTTTGCCGAGTCGCGGTCTCCACTCAAGAACACGTTTACCCCAGCGGTTGTACGTGCGGTTCTTCTCGAGATATGACCGGCCCACTGCCACTTCAGCTTGCTAATCCTTTGAGCTATGTCGATAACCTTAGTTCTCTGTCGGATGTATTCGTTGCGAATCCTATCCTTCAGAGAAACTTCGAGGATATCTCTCTCCATAGCTTGCTCGGCGACTTTAAACTGGTGGACCAGTCCTACCGTGAGTGTCCACGTCTCAGCTCCGTAGGTAGGCGATGACGGGTAGGACGCACTGATTGAAAACTTTCGTTTTCAAGCATTGCGGTATGGATGACGAGAAGACTCGACATAGTTTCCCGAACGCTGCCCAACCTAGCTGGATCCTCCTCTTGGCCTCCTTCTCGAAATTGTTTCTAACCAACTGCAGAATCGCAACAGACATCCCGTAATCTCATTACCATCAGCCTATGTCCTTTGCTAAATATTTGTCTATGAGGTAGCATCATCCCCACGATGATGGGGCATACGTGTTGGGGACAAAAAAAAAGTGGGAAAGTGGTATAGGAAAAACGGGACATCAAAGTGGGTTGGTGCTTTGGTATACCACTGATACGCGGATAAGACCAATATGGCGTAAATAGTAGATAAGTGGGGGTCATGGGTTCCTGTGTGTGTTCCTGGTGTCCATTCAATGCAGATTTGAACCTCCCAATATCCACTTTCATCTTCGATTGGAAAACTATATAAATATAATGTAGGTGTATGTACATACAGTGTGGAAAAAATCTATGGGCAATGGAGAGGAACTACCTTAAATCCTTTAGTTAGCTCATTTTACTTAAAGGAAACATTCCTTTATTTTTAAAAAGAAACAAAACCGCATTCAAAGATCTTCTAAAAATCACTTGTCTCCCTGGGAATCAAACCAAATAAATATAAAAAAAACCCTAGCTTTTTTATTATGCGAAGTCGTAGGATTATTGTTCAGGATAAAAATTTACAAATAAACATTTGGTCTTTCACTCATCTGTCGTGTGAGAAACCCATGAAATTTAATACTTATTTTTCTTTATTAACAATACCTAGTATTGTTTATTCAACACGCAAATGACACGTTATTTTTTCCTTATCTCTCTAACATCCAGAGACATCGTATGATGTAAAGGCTTGTTAATGTTATTTATCTCTGAGTAGGTACCTTGTTGAAGGCTTCGATAAGAAAATAAAAATATTAAAAAATGGTACTATAATAACAAATATATCCATAGTAATATATAACTTAAAACTAACATACATATAACATTAAAAACTTAATTAATGACACGTTTTTCTGTAATTACGGCGACGACGTATAAATGACGCAATCAGAGTGTCAGCTGGCGACGGTGCACGGCGGTGTAGGCGGCCAGTGAACCGTCGGAACTTGACACCCATCGGCCAATCGATAAAGTATCAATATCCTATGAAAATATTTTATGCACTAACCTGTTCGTCTCCTGCTGCTTTAATGATATCCTTCCAACAAGCATCAGGCATTTTAGCTTTAATCGGAGCCAATCTCTCTTTGGGACACGTTGCAGGAATTGTGCATAGCACAATTCCTTCTTACACGAGGCGTTCTGACGAAAAGTTAAAATGTGTCGTTTTTCCACTTGGGGCTGAAAACCTGAGTTTAGAACGATAAGTTTCATCATTTTTAAAATCGTTAATAAGTTGAAAATATTCGACTTTTAAGTATCGTTTTGTTTTGCTTTTATTCCGTAATTGTGTAATAATCAAAGATTTTGGTAATGATGGCGTATCAAGAACCATTCGATTTTCTTTCTTATTTCCTTTCAGTAAAATGAGCCAACTAAAGGATTTAAGGTAGTTCCCCTCCAGGGCCCATAGATTTTTCCACCATAGACCTCCATAATAATTAATATATTTCTATCTCATAATATTATTATTGCGATAGTTTGGATCAATGGATGGTGGTTTGCTCTGCGCACCAAATCTATGGAACAGATCGGGTTACAAGTTTGCATAGATGTAAATGTTGACAACTGAACTATGTGGAGTCTTTGAATTTGCACCACCCCAACTCTTCCCGTGGGTGTCGTATGGTGACCAAGGGACATACACCGGGGGGCGGGTAACAGCGTATTACCCCCATGAGATATAAACATAAGGCGATGATCAGGCCTAAGTCCAACAGTGAAACATTTTAGGCTGTTGAATAGATCTAGCAATAGGCTACTTTTTACCCATAAAACAGTTTCCATGGGATATATAACTTTATATTGTATATCGTATCTATAAATTAAAATTCCGAAACTAACCGGGGGCAGAACCGGGTTATAAGAAAAATAAGGAACGCAAATAAATCTGGATAAGTCTGACTCGTGTATATTTCAAACACTCTTTTATTTGTAAGTCCGTAATAATATAAAGGAAGCAAGTTATTATCAGATAACATATCGTCGGTCAATAGGACAGGAAGTTGAATAATGGACTCGCCGAAACTAATCCAAACTTGTCTAATAAGATCCTTGGCGTAATCGCCGCCATTTCTCAGACATTGTGATAGAGTGATTCTTTGATGATAATGGTATTAGTTAGTTATGCTTAATTTTGTTTTACTATAAGGAAGTTTGAACACCATGCAGTCAAGTAGAATAAAAGTTTTAGAGCCCAACGCGTTGAGACGAAGATCACATAATATAAGTTTAGAATTCGATTGATTTGTGTTAATCCATTTGCGGACGGAATTGCGTTAAGAAAAAAATACGTGAATGTCAATGTGCGTGTAATTGGGCAAGGTTAAAAACCAATAAGTTCTAACTTTGAGGTACTTTCGGGCACGATCCCTTAACGATAGGTGCTTGGCTCAATCCGATAATTCCCCACGAAATCGAGTTTCTTCAGTAATAATAACAGCGGAAAATCGATGAAGGGATTTTTTATTTCTACAATGAATTATTCCTGTTGTCGGATTCATATCTCGGCGCTGCTGGCACCGACGTGAACATGTACATGGACGCTGTTTTTAGTTCTTTTTGTTTTTGCAGAAATTGTGATTAGGATAAAGAAGTGTCCCCCACGCAAGTGAAGCAAGTGATCCAAATGCAATGTAACTTTATTTAATTGAAGTAACATGTATGTATAGACGAGTGTGAGCACCAATACAAACCTATTTTGGTTTAATGGTGCAACATTGATAAACACATGTATAACCTTTTAATAATAAATATTAATTCATTAATTCACTGGCTATACTATGTGGCACGTCTAGTTGTTGTGGAAAATCAGTTTAATCTTGTTTAGAACGAAAAGACGTTTTTCCTTTTCTCAAGCCCTTAGCAAAAAATATTTATTTCACCGCTTAGACCTTACAACCATTTGTAAAAATACTATTTACATGCAAATCAGGAGTACTGTATTTCAACTACTGTGCACCACATTCTACCAAGCTAGTGATCAATTTAATGAAAATTATAAATACGAAAATACTCACGTACCTAGACAAAAAACAACAAGAAATCTTGTTTTTTGTCTAGGTACGTGAGTATTTTTAAACATGATGTTTTTTTTTATTAAAATTTAGACATTGAAAGAAAGTATATTATTTACTATTTGAAAAAGCATAAATGCTTGATTTTTTTAGGTAGGTATTTGTTCACTCTCTTTTGTTCTTTATTTGTAATCTAAATGCAACTAATGAGCGATGAAAATGTAACGAGTATATCACGCACGAATACATCTAAATTGACAGGTTACATTGAGTATGGAGTGTACGTGCACCACAGTCGATTAGCGGCTTAAATCCTATCGTTTATGTCTGAAATCAGTAACGACGTTGCGCTCATTTTTCACTCTGGACCGGCCAAGCCTAAAAGCCAGCAAGCCTAGGGTGTGGCCGCAAAACGCGTTAGATGATGTCTTTTAGAGAACGAGTGTAAATAAAAAACTATATTATAAAAGTACGAGCTAGATCGTAATAAGTAAGATACTACCTACCTATACTCTAAAATAAAAAAAATGCTTTATATACAAAACATAAACAAATATAACAAGCAACCTTATCGATCAAAGTGATGTTTTCCAGTTAACCTGTGTAAGACGCACCATCATCAGTCTTCAACACTCCACCTAGACATGGGCTTTCTCTGCTAATAAACGTATTGGCTTTACTAGATTTATCAACGGATTTATTACCAAAATTGGATAAAAAGCATAATTGTTATCGCTTTTCATTCTTTGCCCCGGCATAATGTTATTTATTAATATTATTTCGTTATAAACATCCCATTTTTATAGTTAAACCATTGATTATTTATTTTGTCTTTATATTGGCACATAAAACGCCATTCTTATAGCCCGAGCTAGGATAATCATAATATATGTGAAGCTTCAGTTACCTCGGCTTATGGAATCTTGCGATATATTACACGTCCGCGAGTAGGTACGTCTGGCTTTGTTGGCAGGCAGCTTTACTACATACAATTTTGCCATTTCCAACTTACACTTAAAAGTAATAGAATAAAAAAACTAAAAAGCTCTTTACTAAAAACTTAAACTTATGACCCGTCCGGCTTGAAAAAAAAACGTAATTTTTTGCATGACATCTTCTACCGGAAAGAACGCGGGCAAAGAGGCGCGCAGATACTAGTCTATGATACATATACACTGGCCTGCAAAATTAAGTATCATTAGGTAATATAAAATTTAAATTTTTCTAAGCAATAGAAGCTAGAGATTTAAAAAAAAAGATTTATTTCAAATTTAATCAGCTTTCTTTGAAACTAAAAGTACTAAACTTTATATTTCTTAGAACAATAAATTTGCCATTTTTAGCTTAGTGTTTAAAAATTCTATTAATATTTTATAATATTAAAGATTATTTATCGGGTATTTATCGCGCGTACCTTTTTCTTTCTTTTCCCCAACGTTTCAACCGGGTTAGTATGTTTTACATGTTTTTAGGGTTTCAAAGATCGGTTTTGAAACCCTTATGGTCTCGCTCTGTCCGTCCCCGCTCTTTCTTGAATATCTCAGTAACTACTGCAGCTATTAACTTGAAATTTGAAATAATGATACATTTCGTGCGCCATTACTGATTTTAAGAAAAAAATATATAAATAAATGAAAAATGAAAATGAATATTTTCAGTACAAATTTTGATGTTGAAATTTCAAACGAGACCTAGGAAGGCAAATGGGGTATCGAATGAAAGGTATCGTTTTGTACATTTCAAAACACTTTTTGAAATTTCTGTAAATTTCATACTTTTTGAAATATTTCAAAAAAAGTCGAAAAATTGACCATACCCCCCCCCCTATCTCCGAAGATTGCACACCGATCCACGTACAATGTATAAAGCGTTTGTAGATATCGATCTATATTTTACAGGAAAAATATAGAGAAGTCTGTAATAATAATAGTTTTTGAAAAATGGTCAAAAAGGGGGAGAATTTTTTTTCAAAAGGGGGGGTACCTACCTATGTGGGGTATCAAATGAAAGGTATCGTTTTGACCATTTCAAAACACTTTTTGAAATTTCTGTGAGTTTCATACTTTTTGAAATATTTCAAAAAAAGACGAAAAATTGACCATTCCCCCCCCCCTAGCTCCGAAGATTGCAGACCGATCCATGTGCAATGTATTAGGCGTTTGTAGATATCGATCTATATTTTACAGGAAAAATATAGAGAAGTCTGTAATAATAATATTTTTTGAAAAATTGTCAAAAAGGGGGAGAATTTTTTTTCAAAAGGGGAGGTACCTACCTTTGTGGGGTATCAAATGAAAGGTATCGTTTTGACCATTTCAAAACACTTTTTGAAATTTCTGTAAGTTTCATACTTTTTGAAATATTTCAAAAAAAGATGAAAAATTTACCATTCCCCCCCCCCTAGCTCCGAAGATTGCAGACCGATCCATGTACAATGTACTAGGCGTTTGTAGACATCAATCTATATTTTACAGGAAAAATATAGAGAAGTCTGTAATAATAATAGTTTTTGAAAAATGGTCAAAAAGGGGGGGAATTTTTTTTCAAAAGGAGGGGTACCTGCCTATGTGGGGTATCAAATGAAAGGTATCGTTTTGACCATTTCAAAACATTTTTTGAAATTTCTGTAAGTTTCATACTTTTTGAAATATTTCAAAAATAGTCGAAAAATTGACCTTTCCCCCCCCCCTATCTCCGAAGATTGCAGACCGATCCATGTACAATGTATTAGGCGTTTGTAGATATCAATCTATATTTTACAGGAAAAATATAGAGAAGTCTGTAATAATAATAGTTTTTGAAAAATGGTCAAAAAGGGGGGGAGTTTTTTTTTAAAAGGATGGGTACCTGCCTATGTGGGGTATCAAATGAAAGGTATCGTTTTGACCATTTCAAAACACTTTTTGAAATTTCTGTAAGTTTCATACTTTTTGAAATATTTCAAAAATAGTCGAAAAATTTACCTTTCCCCCCCCCTATCTCCGAAGATTGCAGACCGATCTACGTACAATGTATTAGGCGTTTGTAGATATCGATCTATATTTTACAGGAAAAATATAGAGAAGTCTGTAATAATAATAGTTTTTGAAAAATGGTCAAAAAGGGGGGGAATTTTTTTTGAAAAGGAGGGGTACCTGCCTATGTGGGGTATCAAATGAAAGGTATCATTTTGACCATTTTAAAACACTTTTTAAAATTTCTGTAAGTTTCATACTTTTTGAAATATTTCAAAAAAAGACGGAAAATTGACCATTCCCCCCCCCCTAGCTCCGAAGATTGATGACTGATCCATGTACAATGTATTAGGCGTTTGTAGATATTAATCTATATTTTACAGGAAAAATATAGAGAAGTCTGTAATAATCATAGTTTTTGAAAAATGGTCAAAAAAGGGGATTTTTTTTCAAAAAGGGGTACCTACCCATGTGGAGTATCAAATGAAAGGTATCGTTTTGACCATTTCAAAACACTTTTTGAAATTTCTGTAAATTTCATACTTTTTAAAATATTTCAGAAAATTGATTGTCCAAATAATTGGCAAATGTTTGAAACCCTCGGCGCGCGAGTTACACTCGCACTTGGCGAATCTTGTTTAATTTAACTGGCATTGTCTTCTCGGGCTCTGATTACAGCTTTTAGCCGGTTAGATATACTGGACACGAGGTTTCAGAGCCGCTTTTATGTAATATTTGTTTAATATATATTTGTAATATTTTTCTTTAAAGTCAAAACGTTACTTTTGTATCGTTTACTATTATAAGTTTCAATGAAAGCTTTAAATTAGCTATAAAACTATTTTTATTCAAAATCTCTATTTTCTTTATTGTTTAGAAAAAACAAATCAAATTTTAAAAGTGTGATACTCTGGTGTGATACTTAGTTTTGCAGGCCAATGTAGTATTGTGATTTGTCTCACCATTCACGCAATATATTATTATTATTCCGGGCAAAACTACGGTCACGAAAATATTCTTGTCAATAAAATATTCCTTCAGTAACAAAATTGTGATTGAGTCTGTCACACCCCCGCTGGGAAATCACACGGTGCTGAAAGAAAAGTGTAGTAGGTAAGCATACGTTTTTAGGAAAATATGACTTTTAGTAAGTAATTGAAAAAAAATTATAAATTACCTACAGTCTGTTCACCCGGCTTCGCACGCACTTTTAAAATACTCTTTATCCGTCCCCGCGACACCATTTACATCTCAATTTGCGAACGTTACGCTTAGGCGTGAAAATGTAATAGACAGACAGACAGAGTTACTTTCGAATTTATAATGTTAGTATATAAACAAAACCGAGATAATCGCAAAAAACTGATTTTTCCTATTTTGTATATTTTTAAATCTTAATCAACTAAAAAATTGTCTTTTCACAATGTTTTGAACCGAGTTTTTTAGTTCAAACCATCGAACTAAATTGTTTATTAAATAAGAGCTCCCACTTTTTCACTTGCACCACTTTATTTAAACTACAGCGTCTTTCTCATACTCTTCATCTCCTATTTTTTCCTCTTCCATCACTTCCCAGTAAGACGGCGGTGCATCCTCTATTCCTGATGATGTCTCTGCATCAGATTTTTCTTCAACTATCATTCTTTCTCCTATAAGCACTGGCATTTCTACATGTTCATTCCTATGTGGCATAGGAAGCTTTACAGAAACTCTCAGCTTGTACTCTTTTCTCATAACTTTAGAGTTGATAGAGTGTAGGTCAATAGTCGTAGGGATACTCTGTGAAAGATTAACTGTGCCTTGCGGTGGAATGCTAGTTATGCCTAAACTGCATTCCCTGATTTTCTCAAATGATGTTGTAGTTCTCCCACAATTGGCCGTGTAGACTTTATAACAGTAAAGGCTTGTTCTTACATTTGCTGTAAGATTACTGTTGTTTGTTATATGTAGCAATGTATTTATATTTTTTCCGGAGTCACATACCGTCTTCTCCACTTCTGCCTTTACCTTAATTACAGATTTAATAAGCGCAAATAGATCTGTGAGCGTTTTATCAAGACCGAATATAACAGGTCCTTCTGTTGTTGGTTCTATATACCCGGTCACAGGGATTTCAGTGCTGAACAGTTTGTCAAAGCTAAACACTCTTGGTCTTTTAAACTCCAGTTCTATGCGATAGCATATAGTGCAGACATGGTCTTTGTGTGATGTTGGAATACCTTCTGGCAATATAAACTCAAATGGAAACTCATAGATGCCTTCCAGAATTTCTGTGTCGGCTTTTGTTTGCAGAAGGTCAATTTTAGTATTTTCATATTCTTCAGTTCCTGTATACGTGGTGGACGAATTTTTACTGCGCTCAGTCCAGCTGCATTTTCCGGTCCCGAGAAATGACAGCGTTACTGCTTTGTATTCCGTCGGCTTGTCAATGAAGTATTTCACGATTCCTGTAACACTTGCACCAGGTCTGAAGACTCCTTCTTTTGTTTTGTTTATTAGAATTTGACACACAACACCCATGACGAATATTTCGATACAGTTTGGTTGACTAATGGTTGACTCATATGTTTATAAAAGGGTTATCGGTACTATCTATAGATATGAATCAGTCTGATAATAGCGGCTTCGATTTATCGCTTGTCAGTCCCTGAGCTCAGTGGCCACCTATCGTTGTATTTGGGTTGTTGTTGCTACTAGAGAATTATGTCCACAAGCTCCTACACATAAGTATATTGTCTTTTTATATAGTGTCCTCTGGAGTTCATGATATTTTGCAGAAACGAGGACATTTATAGGGTTTGTAATTGTATTGCGCAAGCCCTTGCATTCTGGGACGCGGGTTCGGGTCCCAACAAAATCGAGAAATTCTTGAAATAAAAAAAACATCTTTAATTTCTTGAAGACATTTTATGCATGAAAATATTAAAAAATTCAATAATAAGAAAACAAACGGGTAATTAAATAACTCTTAATGACAAAATAGCTTTTAATAGTATGAAAGTAAAATAGTATGTAAATTAATCTTAACAGTGCTTTAACGCACCTGCACACACCCGCTAATGTTTACCACGTGGACTACGCTGTGGGTCTGATATATTTAGCCTTAACATTAGTTGTTATATATATATATAATCTAGTTTATACCATAATATAAGTACTGTTTGTAGTTCCTTAATAAAAAAATAATATTCTTGAACAAAGGTAGATTTGACATAGTGGTTCTAGTTGTAAAAGAAATTATAAATATTGAAGAAAGTGGTGCTTAACAGTATTTTAGTGAGAACCAAGAACCGCGGTTCTTCTGAACAGCAAATGAGTATTATGGAGATTGTTGTCAGCTTGGCGGACAGCGATATTAATAACGTTCCCGAACAATAGAGGATAAGGTGATTAATAATTCAGCGTTTTGTCGCATTAAGTATCCTTATATATGAAGCTACGATGACAGACAACGAATAATATTGTTATATTTCTAACAAGTCATAATACTTATTTCACGAACTCTGGGTATTTGGACTTACCAATTTACATCTTGTTTTTAATAACGAAGAAAATTACAAGCCAATAACAGAATTAAATTAAAACTAGTATTGACAATTGAGCTAAATGCAGGCCGTTTTAAACAATGTACAGGTAGCTCAACTAGTCCATATCAATGCCAGTACGAAGCGTCCCCAAGACGCAGGCTGCATTGCCAATGCTGATGCGTTGCGCCAGATATTCACCAGCACTCCGGTTACGCGTCGACATTATTTCATTATTAATTTAGGAACGCGAATTTTTTCTATGTCCATAGTTTATTGACCACAATCTCACCTGATGGATAGTGATTATGTGACGAACGAAAATATCACGAAGGCCTAGAAGGTATCTAATCACTCTTGTTTTGAAAAAAACCAGGTTGTAATTGACCAGAAAAACAGTAGTATGGGAGGGTGTTTCAAACACAACGGTATGAATGATAAAGGTGAAGAACCGCTTAGTGCGAGTAGACGGTATCCTATCCACC
This sequence comes from Eupithecia vulgata, assembly GCA_946478455.1. NCBI lineage: Eukaryota > Metazoa > Arthropoda > Insecta > Lepidoptera > Geometridae > Eupithecia > Eupithecia vulgata. Next base: position 14,496,063 of record OX297867.1, read on the forward strand.
AAGATAGGGGTGATAATGCGCTGTGTGTCTGCTTATCCTGGAGTGGAAGGGGGATGGTGGACGAGATGTGCAAGGTAGCGGGTTCCATAGTCCGTTGACTACGAAGGATCCACATGAAGTCTAGGAATGATTCTACGTAGACGTCTACGAAGGGGTCTACGAAACATCTACGAGAGGTCTACGAAGTTGCTACGAGATGTCTACAGTTAAGTCTACTGCAGATCAAATTATTTAGCAACGTTTTTTAAAGTCTAAATTGGTAGGTTGACAACCACTAAATAAATAAAAAATAGCTAAAATAAAACAAATTCGGCTTTGTTAGTTTGGGGCTAGATGATACAGTGCGGATTGTTCAGCTTTATTTATATGATTGTAACTTTTGTATTGTCTATATATACCAGAGAATACTGTGTGAAACGATAATTAATTATATTCTTACAAGGTAACAAGTAAAATTGCGACCACTCATGCCAGAAAAGTCAGAAGTCTGACAGGGCACATTCCTATTAGCGTAAAAGCCTTTGTTGTGTATTACTACATTCGGGAGATAATGTAACAAGTTTTGTTATAATTTCTATGTTTTACTACACAGAAGTTACAAATTACAACCTACAATTTTGGCAGGGAACGGGAGAAATACAAAATCAAGTGGGTAACTTACGAATTACTCCTGCCTGTGTTTTCAATAAGAAAACAAAATTTATTTATTTCATTACATGTACACTTAGAAAAGCTCAATCTCAAAAAATTAAACTGAATACATGGAATTAAATCAATAAATAAATAATGCTGGACAATTCACACAGCATTATCTAGCCCCAAACTAAGCAGAGCTTGTGTTATGGGTACTACATAACTGATATACATAATACAATACATTACATATACAGATATGATTAATTAATTACGTATATCTATGTAATATATGTTTATATAAGTTTATTATTATTTATTGATTAATTAATACGATATTTTTGATATCTATCACTTTGATACGTAGACTAAGGGAAAGAAACGACGTAGAAACCTTTAGCTTAGTCTAGTATAGTATTGTGGTCTGGTAGTTGTTGTTATTCAAGTTGGAGCAAATCCATCCCAAACTATTTTGTTCTCCATGTAGACTATCTAATATTTTGTTCAATTAGTGCTCGTAGCTACTAGACGAGAGACTAGACTACCTAAGACATATTAGCACTCAGTTATTCATTGATAATAGTAAAATATTTACAAGTTAAAACTGACTATCAGATTATTAAGTAATAAAATCTAAGAATCAATGCCTTAAAATACTATTACAATTTGACACACACCTGAACACCGCTTAGACAAATTTCTACGAAATTTATATTACTAACATAAAAATTATTCTGAGTATATTATTCTTATTACCGAAATTATAATTAAGAAAATTACAATAGGAATAACTTATGGATCAGTTGAGCTACCTGTAGATTGTTTGCAACAGTTTGCAGATAGCTTAATTGTTTCTATTGTAATTACTAGTTTTAATTTAAATTTGTTATTTGATTGTTATTTTCTTTCTGAATAAAGTACCTAGTTATCAAAAAAAAAAAAAAAGAAAATTACAATCAAATAAAATAATTAAATTAAAACTAGTATTTATAATTGCAGCAATGGTTCAATTAATGACATCATTCGTCGGGCTTTTACCAGCGTCAGTGTGCCAGCTACTCTCGAACCACGTGGCCTAATGCGAGATGATGGTAAAAGGCCTGACGGTATGACTCTGATTCCTTGGAAGATGTGTCAGCCTTTAGTTTGGGATGCTACGTGTGTAGATACCCTAGCACCTTCTCATCTTGCAGGGACATCAGTAAAGGCTGGCTCCGCAGCAACATCAGCGGAGTTCCTGAAACGGCGAAAATACGCTAATCTTGACAGAGGTTACCTATGTGAGCCGTTTGGGGTGGAAACCCTAGGTCCTTGGGGTCCTGGGGCACACGTTATCTATAAAGATCTTACAAAACTATTAATAGAGTCCACAGGTGATCGGAATGCTGGCTTTTATTTCGGTCAACGAATTAGCATTGCCATTAAACGTGGCAATGCTGCCAGCATTCTGGGCACTCTGCCTTCTGGTGACGGCTTAGATTTTTAGAATATACATAGATGTAAGTGTAAATATTAGTTGTAATTATTTTTAGTTGTAATTAATTAAATAAATTCCTGAGGTAGATGTGTTGTTATAGCTCAGAGTGTCCGGGAGATCGTCTGCCAATTTTTTCGACTTTACAAAGGACCAAAAATGTTTATTGCAGCAATTGAGCTAACTGCAGACTGTTGCAAACAATTTACAGGTAGCTCAACTGATCCATATTAATACCAGTCGGAAGCGTGCCCAAGACACTGGCTGTTATTATTTGTAGATATATTTTTAAATAAAGTTTTTTTGGATATTTTTTTCATACCTGAAGGATCTATCAGCCGACGAACGGATGAACATGACTATGAAGATCGTTAGTCTTAAATTTTTAACCCGGTTAAAAAAAAGTAAGACAAATTTATAGGTCATTTCGAATAATAGTTATCGTTGTTACATTTAACATAAGCATGTACATTCACGTCTGTTCCATGCAACTTCCATTAGTGCAATCGGAAAAAACAGCCATGAAGATCCTTACTCCTTTTGCCATAGACGTAAGCAGTCACCTTTTCACGCTGGGCCGGGGTCGGATCTCACTTAGCTGCATAGGGTATTTTGAAATAGCTTAAGCAAAACAGTCGGTAAAAGTTCGTTTTAGTTTATAAAATAACAAAATAAATTTTAAAATTCAATTCAAAGTTTTTTTCCGGGTGTGATTGGCAACCCTGGCAACAGCTATTCGCTTTTGTGTTCCCTATCATTTATTTTTAAAATAAATTTTTTTCCGTAGTTTTTAGTGCCCTTCACGATTTCATGGTATAACCTAAAACAAGTGTACAAATAGTTATGTAACTAATGTGTTTTGGCCTTAAGACGCATACCCCACCCAAAGTGGCGTCGCCACCTAATTTATAAGGAATTTTCATTAAACCATCTTCCAGTTTGTGATACCTATCATAAGCTTTTTTTTAATGCCACTGTATTAGTTTTATTCTATTTAGTTGAGGCAGAGATACGAAGTTGCCCTTGGTGGCCACCAAAATCTATTTTCGTATCTCTGCCTACTAAATTGTGTAGTACTTTAGTCTGCTCTACATACCGAAGCGATAGATATCAGAAATATCACTTTATTTCCGTGTCAGTGTTTTATTTTAAGAATTTGGCGTTTTCTAGGTGTACATTTATGGAAATAAATCATTTTTGATTTGATTTAATATGATTAGTTTTATAATGTGTCTAAATACACCATGAAATAGAAGGTGCAATGTTTTTATGGCTGTGTAGGTAAACTAAAAAGTATCAACTGTCATTAGCAACATCAGCGCATTTGTTCAGATCTCATATTTAACTGACGCCATGACCATAGAGAATAGTGGCGGTGTCCACTGCGTCCAGCGTTTTCGTCAAGTTACGCGCGCAGCTTGATGATGTAAATTAATCGGAATTTCTGTTCAGCCGTATAAGCGTAATAATAATAACTTAACAGACAGACAGAGTTACTTTCCAATGTGTTATATTAGTTAATGTAGATTAGATTTGTAAGCATTTTATTCGTGTTTCCTTCGAGCCTAGCCACTACCCATCCATCAAGTGAATTACAAGTGTTTCAGCATTGAACGCATGAGTGCTGATGATACTCCATCATAAGTGTTGAAGAATGCGTTTTTGGGCGGATCAGTGTGAACCAGTCCTGACTCAGCAGGTGCGTGATCACGGCTCTGTCTGTAAAGTCTATGCTGTAGGTACCACACAGTCCTGTTCCCATCAAGGATTAAAAGGAACTAGATACTGGGACTATTGTTGCCTGAGTAGTTTTTTTAATAAGTATATTGTTTTAGAATGTTTCAGATCGTGGCATTCTCATGAGCTCTATCCAACTGGAAACAACTGATGCATTCAAGGAATTTCATTATAAACTTAAATGAGTACCTAAATTCGATTCTGCGGTTTAATGTCACCGTAGTTCGTTTGGAAAATTGCAAAAGTAGTGATTTTTATACTTTTTCGACAAGACAAGTCTCATTTGTAAAAAATCAAGTGAGCCTCCGTCTTCTGACTTTATTCCTGCTAGTATTTTCTATATAAGTGTAAAGGAACCAGTGAGAATAATTCTTCTCCTCTATGAATGTCGGTCTACCCGTGTAGGTTACCGGCGCACACAACACATTCTTGGAGGCAGTCTGCGATTGTCGTGTCTGCAGTCATTACAGGGCCTTCTGATGTGACAATATAACCTGCACTCAAAAGGCCTGTGCCTAGGGTGATTATGAACCAAGGCACCATAAGATGCAGTAATATAAAGCTTTTTCACTAGGTAGTTCGTTTCGTTCGTATCCTTTTTCAGTTTCATAGTTAGATAGATAGATAGAAGACTCTTTATTGTACCACACAAACACAAAATACAATACAAAAGGAAATACATGGAATAAAGGAAGTACAAAGGGTGGCCTTATCGCTATGAGCGATCTCTACCAAACAACCTTGGGATGGACTGGACATAAAAAACATTATAGACGGATAGTTCTATGATGTTGAGGAGAACATTTACCTCAGTAGGTAGTTATCTAATAAAGTAAAACTTTTTTTACATAATTGTAGTACTTTTTATTTTTCTGGAAAGTAAGTCAACAAGAATATAGTCGTTTAGTCTTTTTCCTTTTTAAAGTCATAAATCTGAAAAATTGTCTAGGTTGCCTTTTGCAAGGCCAAAACTGCTATTATGAAAATTGCTCAGACAAAGCGAATCAGAATTGTTAAATGAAATCAAATCATCTAGAATTCTCTCAGCCGAAGTCAAGTTCGATGAATATCAAAGCGACATGACAATCCAATTGGACAAAATATATTTCGACGTTTCATTTGGATGAAAGTGAATGTAAATGAGAATTGTATAATAGCGCCTGTTCATTTGGTACAGTCGTCTTTACATTTACTCTTCGATTTTCATAAGGAGCTTTGTTTTTACGATCTAATCCCATTTCAGCAGTCTGAAATATTTTAAGAATAAAGCTGTAACATTTGTCGATTTAATCATTTTCATTGAACTAATAATATTTTATTATACTAGTATTTGGTAAATACTAGTTTAAGATGTTATAACATTTTTATAATATTCCACGACCTTTTTCCCATTTTTGGGGTCGGCCTTCCTTTATCATTTTCTCCTTTGCGCACGGTTTTGTGCAGTTTCTTGTCGAACTGAGTTTCTTTTAGGTCCTTTTCAACCGTCGTCAATCAAGTGAGGCATGGTCTTACGTTTTCTCGTCTTGTTCCTGGCAAATTGAAGTCAAGCTTGACCATATTATTATTATCCTTCGAGATATATAATTTTATAATGATTGCGAATCACACTATCACAATAGTAATATAAATGCGAAAGTTAAGATCGATGTATGGATAGATGTATGGATGGATGGATGGATGGATGGATGGATGTTTGTTACTTCTTCACGACAAAACTACTGAACGGATCGGGTTAATTAACGGGTTTAATTAACGATTTTAATTAACGGGTTTAATTTATTTATGCTCAAACAGTTCCCATTGGATAGAAATAACGTTTCCATATAAGTTACGCCTGCGAAGCCGCCTGCAGAAATAAGTAGACATATACATAGGTTTATAGCAAGTAGTCTTTGTGCAAAAATTCACTATTCAAAAACATACCATACAGGAATTTCCTTAACTTCCTAATAACCAATTGAGTCACTGTTTACAACTACGCCATTTTGAAAATGTTTGATGACAGCAATCGAGTCGGTTAACAAACGCATCAAAGAAATACACAAATAAGACTACTACAATATCTTTCATGCGACAAACACAATGGTCACCAAAAATTATGATGAACTTAGTATGACATACAAAATAAAGTCAAACTGAAAGTAATTTTGTGTTGATTTTAATAAATAGTTTACCTAACATCAATATTGTCTTTTACTTCTACAAAAGTATCATAGTACTTTTATAAGCGACTGTACCGAATTGGTACATGCTTTGAAGCAAAATAGAAATCGGATGAGTTGACGCACGAAAATAATATTTATTAAAGGGGTCAACTCATCCGAAGCGGATGAGATTTGCGTGGATGAGATGACCTTACCCGAAAAAAAAACCTTTTATGGTTCGAAATTAGATCGGCTTAAAATTTATCTTTTTTTGACGCTGACTGTACACAAGCTGATTATAAAAGCGCGAGCAAACAAAGTTCTGTCAGTTGATGTTCTCAGCAAGATGAGGCTCCTTGTGTTACTCTACCCTGTCGCTATTTTAGGGATCAGAGATACTTTGGTTTTCTCTGTCGATTATTTCCAAACTAGAAGGGTTCCGTATGTCTGTGTTGTAAGCTGCGGAGTCAACGCACTATGTAAGATAATTTCTCTATGGGTATTTAATGTTCGGTACTTACTATAACTGTGTTTTAATACGCGCTAATTTCCAAAACCTTTGACTATATTTCTCGATTGCATATGGTTAGTTAAAAGTCAAAAATAGATTTTGTTGGCCACCAAGGGCAACTTCGATTCACTGTCTACACTAAATTGAATGAAACTATTACAGAGGCATTATAAAAAGCTTATGATAGGTATCACAAACTGAGCGATGGATTTTTGAAATTTCCTTTGTTAAACGGAATAATAAGACAAAGTTGGCTTTTACGTTTCTATAATTACAAGCTGTCGTCGCAAAAATACTCTTTTTTCAGGGAGCAAAGAGTTTACGAAGTTAGCTTCAAACCATTCAATAGCCGTGTCCGGTATCACCCCTGATGAAGGATGGGCACATAAGATGGAGGCCTGCGTCATGAACAGGAACTTCCCTGTTGGTATTGTGGTCAATGTTGCTTGCGAGATCTCTGCTGTTGAAGATCTCTTGATCACAGTGAGTGAAATAGAATAAAACCGGAGTTACAAGTGCGAGCCGGACGCGCGCACTAAGGGTTCTTTACCATTATTTATAAAATCTTGATTATAAAAGTTTGATGTAACGAGCCCACTTAAATATTAATTTTATTCGGTTTTTTTTTAGTATTTGTTGTTATGGCGGCAAGAGAAATACATCATTTGTGAAAATTTCAACAGCCTAACTATTAGTTCGGGACTACTAGTTCATGGGATACAGCCTGGTGACTGACGGATAGACAGACAGACGGACGTACAGCGGAGTTTTAGTAATAGATTACCTTTTGGGTAGGTACGGAACTCCAAAAAGGGATTTTGATTAATCCTTACCAAGATTAACCAAGAAGATCTTAAGCAACATTTTAAATATGGATTTTTTTAATTTACCACGGCAAACAATGACTCTAGCATGCTTTTTCCCTTAATAATTATAATAAGTAAGATCGAATGTCAAGAATCCATCATAACTATTTGTATATTTTGATTTAATAAATAACTTTATCAATATCAAAGCAACGTTTGTAAATTGCATAGTTTTCTGACTTTTTTTTTATTTATAGTGCTTTAGCCTCTCACTAATCTATGAGAAATTAAATGGGTTCCCAAAAATTGGAGCGCAGGTTTGAGTCCTGCGAAACTCGAGAGCTTTTGTGTAAACGTATGAATTATGCAAAAACAGCAAAAGCAATCCTCATCAACCATTTAGTTATAACATTTAGCATAGTCAACGGTTAAAAGTAAGTATTCTAGAGTTACTGTCGCAGATGAATATAAGCGTCGATGCTGATATCAAACTTGCTACTGCAAAAGGCAAGTTGTTCGTTACTGCAAAGTACTATTGCATGAAATGACGACCGATGTGGGTTCGATTCCCGCCTTCGGACAAATGTTCTCTGTGGGTAACTTAGTGAGGTCAAATCTGTCCTGAGGTGAGGATATTATTAAAGTTAAAGGTTTCGCAAATTCTTAAAATCTCCCTGAAACGATGGCCTGTTTTCTTATATCTTCAAGTCGTTGTTAAAAATTCAACTTTTTCTCGCATAAACATAAATTCTTCACTTTCGATCAATAATTTTGAAACTTTCATTACTGTTAGAAAGCTAAATATTTTTATGCAAGAAAGTACGATTTATTATACAAAAAAAAACTTAAATTCCACAAATAAAAACAGATTTAACCAAAAATTGACAAGCAAAACGTAAAAATCATAAATCGAAAATTACGAAAAATCGAAAAATATACATGGGGTCTATACATGTATTTGAAAACATGTATTTTCAGGTAGGTACCGGGGGGGGGGGGGGGGGGGGGTGAGACAATAATTTTATTTTTGTCGTCTCTGTTTGGTTCCTTCTGTTTAAGTTTAAAGAAATGGTTTTAAATTTTTAATGGGTGTAGATACCTAATACTACTCTAGAACTCACAGAAATTCTAAACCTTTTCTCATCCAACGGTTGATGATGATCATGTTGGTTAAGGTACCTCTAAGCTCCCATATATAAGTACTTTCCGATTCATTTGGAAACTTTACCGTTAATAAATTTAAAAAAAAACCTAAAAAATGTACTATACCGTTTATTGCAATTAGATTATGCACTCATAATCGGATAAGAAGTAACTATGTTTGTATTGTTTTAGTTTCTCAAAAAAAATAATCACAAAAAATATTTTTTACTCAATTTAAAGTGAGTAAAATTAAATTTATTACTTTCGCTATTATTTAATGATGATTATGTATTTTGAAAAATTAAAACAAAACTGAGCTGTTTCTTATCCGATTATGTATGCAAAATTTCATTAAAATCGGGGACGTAGTTTCCAAATGAACCGGAAAGTACGTTTGTATGGCAGCAAATTATTTTGTACCAGGGGAGATTGGGGTCAAAGAAAGGTGTAAAGACTTTAAAAAAACTATTAAAGGTACATTTCAAAGCATGCAGATGTTTTAAAATTCTATCCAGAGAGGTTGATTTGATGTTTTCTTTAATTCTAAACCCTAAACTAAAAATAATTGTGTGTTCGATTTAGGTATACCTTCCCTTGATTCGTTTTTCCAATATGTACAATTTATTTATTCTAAATAAATTCTTATAAATAAACTGAAACAGGTCTAAATTATCTGAGACCAAAATTTATCTACATTTTCTTTGTATAATGTTTCATATTATAATATAAATGTTTATCATTATTTTTCAGTCGCTTTTAATGGAAACGTTTAATTAGGTATCAGTACTTTTTTGTAGAGCTGTTAAATTGATAAAGTGTAATTTTTTTATTTGCTTTGGGTGGCTTGTGTGTCACTGCGGCCATGATAGGCCTATTGTGATCGCCACTTTATACGTTCACCCCTGAAGCTGCGGCGTTCATAATTCGCCACTAACCCTTGCAGCTGCTGGAACTGTAGTATTTTCTTCGGGGTGATATCGCCTTAGCTCGTCTGGGCTGTGCAGGTGCTTGCCCAGGTGGATGCTACGTTTTTGCATTAGCGCTGTATCCAAATTGTTAAAAAAATAAATTACACTAGTAAGCCAATGTACAACCACGGATAATTTTATACCTCCGCCCGTGGTTTAACCACTTGTACATTTCTGGGTTTGGTCTCCAGAGAAGTACACTCGCTGCGCGCTGTGAGCATAGGTGTTTATTTATTTACTTCAATGAAGACAACTTTATTACAGGATCCCTAAAGTTCACAATCGCTGACATCTTCAACTTCGGAAAAGTTCAGGGAGGCAGTTTGAAAGTCGCTGATATCGGCTCATGGTCTTCATCGGGATTTAGTACGAATTTAAATCTTTACAAGTACTATAGAAGGTGGAATTTCGAACAGTGGTCACTGAGGGTGGTGTCTGTGGTGCGTAAAAAAATGGATTCTATTCAAAATTCGTTAACGCCTTCGCTGCTAAGCTTTTCCACATGATCATAATCTTCGGTGCAACAGCAACAGATAATGGCTGTTTTTGTGCCTTTGCCTTTAAAGCGCTGATGCGCGCGCATCGCTATTTTATGAACAAGTACAAATTATTCCATTTATTCGCACTTTTTCTTTTCGCTGTATTGTTTTGTCACTTGAAAATGTCGTTAAGTAATGATCAATTTATTAATTTAACACCGCCAGAAGTCTCAGAGGCAGCGAGAAGGCTACTCTAAGCCTCTTGCCCGAAAAATCGACCAATAGACACTTACAAGCGTATGAAAATTTATTCGAAAGTCCGAGTTTTAGTTATTCCCTCGCAAATATATTATAAAACGTCGTCGTATGACACACGTACGCTTTGATAATTACAGCCTCTGCTTTCTAGTAGCAATATCGTTTCGGCTGTAATTTTCAACTTACCGCACTTGTATCATACTACTACTTATAATGTCCTCGCATGAATGATTTAAAGAAGAATGCTTACCTCGGTTGTAAGTAGCTATTAGATCCTCGAACTATAGCCGTCTAAGTATCTCGGAGGCCCTTTGCGAGCTGCGCTCGCACGGGCGGCAAATTGGATCTCGTTCTGTAATAGCTTGCTTACTTCCCTTGTGTAACAAACAACTATAAATTTATTAGCTGCTTATGGAGCATCTTGACGGGCATGTGTGAGGCAGCAGTCTAGGAGTCCTACCAAAGAGAATGTGACGCTATACGCAGTCCTACTAACTGTATACTTAATATACTTATGTACTACATACACTGTCTACCCACACACACTCCTGTGTAGTGTATGTGTGTATGTATACACTGTATATCTGTATTGATAAATAGGTACCTACTATTTATCAAACATCAATTTGAGGTTACAATATATGGCTATGGCGCTCATTAGGGGAGGCCTTAGCCTACAGTGGACTACTATAGACTGATGATGATGATGACATGGTTATGATATTTCAGAAAGATCAAATTCCGAATTCATTTAGCATTTTTAATGACTAAAAATAAGTTTCCGTAATTTTAATTAGAGATTCATCGAATATGTGTATTTTTTAGAACCAAGATAGCGTAACCACGTGTCCATCCATCGGTTCTAGGGAAATGTAGACCACCAGTGATTGAAGTCTTTTGAAACATCAGTTCACTGAACCACTCAGTTAAGTAAACAAAGTTGCTCTAAGGCAGAGAATATCTAAGTAGTACCTACTAACGTACGGTCATGATGTGGTCTGGTAAGATGCTAGCTAGGGCTACATTTATAATTATATTTTTTACAGGCCACAGTTCCCGAAAACAGCTTTGACCCCGCGCTCCTCATGAGCAAGGTGCCAGTTCCCGGGGTCTCTACTGTCACCAGGACCACCACTATCATTCTCAACGAAATGGCTGAAGTGCATAACATCAAGTAGGTAAACATTCACATGCATAAATTGTTCACTTACGTCATAAGCATCATCTTAAAGAGCCAAGTTGTGTTGTAAAGTTGTACAGACCGTTCACTGTAAGATGTCCCCTGCCTTGGGAAGAATTCTTCCCAAGGCAGGGGACACTTACAGTGAATATAGTTCGAGGGTGTAAGCCATGGGATGAATTCTTTCCAAGGCAGGTGAACGGTCTGTACTTTGTGGTCTGTACACAGCCCTGAGTTCAACTTAAACTTCAACTTCATCTTTAAGGCACCGCTTGCTTTTCGCCACGACTCTACCGTGTGTCTGTGTCAGAGTGAGCCCTGAGTTCGGTTTAGGGCTAATATCGAGACGTCATCGTGACGTCTCATGTTTATTTGAAACCCGGCGAACAGACTAGTTAAAAAAATCGATCGTTAGAAATACTCGAACGCGTCAGATTAAAGTAAGTGCAGAAAAGTAGCATTACATAAGGAAATAAGAGAGTAACAAAGTTGCAAAAAAAAAATTCAAACTGGACATCTCATATAAAATAGTATTCATTTTTTTCAAAATGACATTAGATTAAGGAAGTTCCTTTAAATGACTGTCAGATAATGGGTCAGTACGACAAGCACATCAAGATGAAGCGTCTGTATAATTATCTTACCCACCAGTGAAAGGAATACATGATATAAACTTTTTTTCTTTTTAGCATCTAATCTTCAACACCTATCAATACCCACGACGCTCGAATAAATTCCCTATTTATCCTCTTGGGCTCCCCTACTACAATGCTAACACTACATTTTTGCTTCTTTTTCAAAAAGAACTGAACACCGCACCGACACACTCCGGTGTACCAGGCTCTGTGTCCTGTAGATAGTAGCGTGTATGGCTTACATAAGTACGCAGGTTATACAATGCATCGTTCTGTTTCAGATTGGTCCACTCAATCACTGACAGATGGATCGGCTCTTTCGAAAGGAACAATACAAAAGTAGGTTTGTGTGATACATTGCGGTATTCGTTATCAATACACTATTACAGACAGTCAGTCATAGAAATCTAAATAAGAAATTATTTAGATTTTTATGATTAGTGCATTAACTGATAGCGCGTGATGTAATAATAAATAAGTCATCAGGTATCTTTCAAGCATTACTTATATACCTATCTGGTTTTCGTAATAACCTTTAGGATGTTATCTAATTACTATTTGTGTTACATTTATTTACTTTCTTTCTTTCTCTTTCATTTTTAGCGGGAAGCAGTTGTAAATTTTTAACAGAATTTTAACTGTTACTATATAATTAATTCATTTATTTTGTAATCAAGCGACCTGTAACAATATTTAATTGGTCAATTGTAAACTCATAAGTTTAAATATTTGCATGCCTAGATAAGGTAGAATATTATGGACATTATTTTAATTTTAAGACCAACACTGATACTTAAATTCGTGCAAATAAACATCTTTCATCTTTTTACTTTATCTTGTCGTACACAAGATTTTCCTAGGATAATAAAATTATTAATCGTCATAATTATTAGTCTGCTCCGCTAACAGCTGAAGCTCTTAGTTGACTATCACGTAGGTCTTGAATAGAGCCCATAGTTCGGTAAGAGAATCATGGAGATGTCTCCATATTATCACCTACGGAACTATGGGCTTGCTTTATCTCTTATCTCCTACCGAACTATGGACGTCTCATTTTGTATGGGATTAGCGTAGGTAGTAGCCCTATGTGTTCGCATGATAGAGGTGCTGAACCAAAGCCAAGAAAAAGGAGAAGTCTCGATACCATCCTCATCCGAAATTAGCTGCTAGCGGCTTCACACGTGTTGTTTAAAGATTTGACCATGTCCACAGATCGCCGGCAACGCTCTACACTACCGCACGCAAGATCTGACCTCAGTTTTACGGATCAGTAAGAACCTTACCTTCAAGTTTGGCTTCCTTTATCCTGCGTTGACTTCGTTGGAGTAAGTTTTCCATACTTATCTTAACTCGGTACTCAATCTACTGAAAGAGTAAGAAAAATTGCTTTCAAATATGTATTTGACGTTGTTTGACGAATTCATTGTGAATGGAATCAGGTTAAATACGAACCAAGTTTGTGTTGGAAGAACGTTTCATCCATAAATGAGAGGATGTTTCAGGGTGAGTGTGGAACGAGTCGGGACTCGGAACGGTTTCTTATTAACTCGCAAATATTCATAAGAAAACTCTTAAAATTAAATAAAAGGAAATAGCAGTAGAAAAATAAAAATATTATTTTAATACTGTTACGCCGGTGGATTAGACCACAAACTTCGCGATACAGTTTGTACAGTTTTCACTGCGATACAGTTCAGTTCTAAGTGCGATACAGTGCGAAGGATTATATAAGTGCTTAGTGTGACTAGTGGATTTTTCAAGTACAGTTTGTGTTAGTTCTGTGGTAAATTTGTAGTAAAGTGTTTGTTTTAGTTAGTGGATTAATTAGTGCATTTTTCTAATAAACCTGAACCCTTCGCAACAATACTTATACATTAATAAAAATATTCTTTTTGTGTGTGTATGCTAAACTTTGGATGATTAGAGTAGCTCATTACGAAAAATTTACGGTACGTATCGAGCTGAATCTTTACAAACATTTTAGACCTAGACACTAGTAGGTAGTACCTAGATAGGGTTTAATTAAGTTAAGTACTCTGGACCAGTTTTGGCGTCTAAATAGGCTACTTTTCATCCAGGGGTAAATCGCAATCACTGGAAGAATGTTCTGCTTTCATTCCGTGCTTGCGATTTACCGATATGAGACAAGTTGAAGACCTTGCACTATCGGTACATAGAGTTAATCTATGTCCAGCTGTGGACTAAACAGTACACTACTAGTCTATGGATTTATTTAAGTGACCGTCTTGATTATTGTACTTTCATGTCCAATCTATCCCAAGGACGCCTGGAAGAGATCGCTCACGGCTAAGGCCGCCCTTTAAATATCCTCTTGTCTATATTGAGTAGTCTGAGCGTTTATGAACGCAATATTATATTTTTTTGTGTAAAGTAATAAAGTATTTTCTATCTACATATCAATTTAGTCACAGTTATCATCTCACGATAGATAGATAGAGATAGATAGAGAATACTTTATTCATCACCAATTAAGAAAAAAAATAGATTATTTTAAATTTAATAGAACAGCAATGGATTTTTTAAACTTTCGCGATTTGATAACATATTTAAGATTATTTATTATTTAACAGTTTGCAGATAGGTTAATTGTTTCTATTGTAAATACTAGTTTTAATTTAAATTTGTTATTTGATTGTCATTTTCTTTCTGAATAAAGATTATTTATTATTTATTAAATAATCTTAAATAAACAATGGATTTGGCGGCCTTATCGCTTAAAGCGATTTCTTCCAGGCAACCAGAACAATTCAAAGATACACACAATAATGATGATGAAATTTCAGAACCCGCTACTACTACCGGATCCCCACAACCGGGCCTGGGAAGTACGAGAACCAGTTCCTCAGACCGTTCAGTGCAGCCGTCTGGTCGTGTTCCTTTGGCATATGCCTGATCTGTGGAGTCATCCTCCTCGCGGCAGCAATGCTCGAACGAAGACCATCGGCGGCGCAGTTCGCTCTGTTCTCTGTCATCGCTAATGTCTGCCAGCAATGTATGTTTTTTTTGACGTTTCATGATCAAAGACACTACAAAGTAGAAAAAGAAGACGCGATGCAGGCTCTACTGTTAAAACCAATAAGTGCGTGAAATTTTAATGTGTGAATATTTTAACCGTCTTCGAAAAAAGGATGTTCAGCATGCATGTGTTTCTAATTAGGTATGTGCGTCGGTTTCTTCGACAGTATGGACCGATATTGATCCCGAATGGCCCAAAAAAATTATTTCTTGAGCGAGTACTTGTCCAGAAAACATAAAAAAGTGTAGAATGTTTCAATTAATTTTACATATTAGATTATGTTTCAATAATATTATTATAAAGGTTGAGGTCAGTTGAGCTACCTGTAGATTACTTGCAACAGTCTGCAGCTAACTTAATTGTTCCAATGGTAAATATTAGTTTTAATTCAATTGTATTAATTGATTGCAATTTTCTTTTTTTACTTATCCTTTCAGATTTTGAAGATGACTTGCTTACAACAAGATCCTCAGCTGGTGAGAATTCACAAAAAATACAAAATCATATGTTCAATAAATAATAAATAACCAATAATGCTGGACAATTCACACAACTTTATGTAGCCCCTAGTTAAGCAGAGCTTGTGTTATGGTATTATAACACAATACATACATCGATTTTTTTATTATACATAGAAAACGACCAGAACACCCTGAACAAATGTCTGCAGGTCATAAACACATTTGTCCCGAGGCGGGAATCGAACCCGCAACCTCCTGCGTCGAAAATTAAAAAGTTGAAAATTAGGAACAACTTGCATGCTTTCAAATTATTTGATATATTGATAGTGACTTGAAAGGTTACAAGTGGTAGAGCGGCGACTCGCAAAATCCAAGAAACTGGTCCACGTGATGGGGCCAGCCGTTTACAACCGCCTTCCGGAGATTTTTACCGCTGCCCGATCAATTTACCTTTAAAAATAAGTTAAAAACTGTCTTATCGAGCAAGCCATCTATAGAATTGACGAATTCTTTAATGAAAATAATTTTACAGTGTAACCTTTACACTTTATTAATTTATGTTGTGGAATTTAATTATGATTTTTTTTTTATTTTATTACGATGAGCAATATTATTTAATTAATTTAAATTTATTTTTTATTTATATTATGCTAGATAATGAACTACACTTGCGAGCTATAAACTGGAATCACTTCATCGCTGGTTTCTGCAGACCATATTTTACAGTTTCCATGGAATAAACTGCAGATTGGTGTATACCATTTGAAAAAAAAAATTGTTAGCTTTCGAATGGTATAAAAACTATTTAAATTTAATTAAGTTTCCTACCTTCATTTAGTGAATTATTACAATAGGTCGAAGTTGTGGATGTTTAAATTAATAAGAAGTAATATGAAAATATCAAATTTTTATTTAAAATCTTTGTTATTTCCCGCTTAATATTTTGTATTGCCTGGCCCTAATGACTGCTTGTAAACGGTTTTTCATTGACCTAATGAGTTACCTGATGGAATCCTGTGGAATTTTAGGAACGTTTTCACGTTCCATGACATATGATGAACATTTTTTTCGCTATGATATCGAAAGAGTTTGAAAGCTAATAAAATTATCTTTAAAATAATATACCTACCACAACCTACAGTTTATTGCATGGAAACTGTAAAATATGGTCTGCAAAAACCAGCGATGAAGTGATTCCAGTTTATAGCTCGCAAGTGTAGTTCTTCATATTTGTACTTTATGACCTGTCACAAGCGTTATTAATAAAGAATCTGAATCTGAATCTTTGTAAGGTGACTAATTAACGTAGTCATAATGATTAACCTATTGATATATATGGATTATAAAAGTCTATTGATTATGACTTTAAGCTTGAGTACCGAGAAGAGTAGGATGACTAATGACTTGTTATCTGTACCCAGCCAGAAAGCTGACGGTCTTCATCACCGGCCTGTCTTGCGTCCTCATCTACAACTACTACACAAGCAGCGTGGTCAGTTGGCTTCTGAATGGGCCTCCGCCGTCCATAAATAGTCTGCAAGAACTGCTGGACAGTCCTCTAGAATTGGTTTACCAAGATGTCGGGTACACCAGGTCTTGGCTATCGGTAACTGAGTTCCTTGTCATCAAACATGATACACATGTTGAAAATAACGTGCCCAAACATGGGGGTTCTGCCATAATGGTGGTCCTGGCGTAAAAAGTAACCTTCTTGACTGGACTCTTACGATTTTCACGGCCGAGTACATGCACTCTGGACGGGCACTGCAAAAATGAGTTCGTCTCTATTTACTTAATAATGTCAAACACAATTTAAAAAGAAAATAAAAAAACACTTGCATAATAACAATTCCATATAAATTTCACGCAAAATCAAATATAATTAAATTAAAATATAAGCCAGAATGTCAATATTAAAATTTATTATTCCATCATTTAGGTAAAGTCATTCTACATAGTTTATCTGATAAAAATTGGTTCATAGAATAGTAAAAAAAATCTAATAGTTAAAAATTGTTTTAGGTTTTTACAAAAAAGTGTATGTTTTTCTTTATTTTTTAAGTTTTTTTAATGATTTGATTAGATTTTTCCCCCACCACCATTACGTCAACACGACTCATTAAACTAAACTTCTTCAGGAAAATCTACAAGCTAGGTGATGTGGAACATACGTACCTACCTTAAGCATGTGTTAGGAAAAGATAGACACAAAAAAATATTAATTTAAGTAAGGCCAATAACCCGATCATTATTATTTCTGTTACACACATCGCTGCATAATGATGATTTGCTCAGCGACCCAAACGTTTTTTTCAACGTTTGAATAATACATAAAACATTTAACAGTGTACTGTATAATTGTTGTATTTTGTATGTGTGTGTCTGAAGATTCAAATAAAGATAAAGAAACATATATTTGACTCAACAAGAACAGCACAGACAGACATACACACACAAGCTAGAATACAAAATTTGAGGATATGTTATGTACTTGTAGATAGATGATTTTACTAATTATTAGAATACAGCTTACACTATAGGTACCTTACCATACATAACATTTAATCGTACCTATAAAGTCATCTATCTATCTAACAGAATCCAGTCTACTATTACAACAAAAGAAACACGGAAGTAGAAGACAAAATTCGCCGTAAGATTCTCAAAAAGAAGGAGCAAAGTATTTTGAAACCGTTGGATGAAGGCATTGCTTTGGTCAAAGCTGGAGGTGGGTATGCTCTACGTAGGATTATACAGGGGGTGACCAAACAAACGTTACCTGAAAGGGAAGTACTTGAAATTTTCAAGATTTACGAGCAAATTCTATTACAAAGAAACATACTTTTATTAAACAAAAAACTTTTTCATCACAATTTAATTCACTTGCCCTATTGTAAAAGATATATTAATCGAACCCAACAAAATCGGAACAACATCCTAGTTTTTGGTTAATTTTATGGTCTTCGTTTAATGAAACTAGTTCCTGCTATTGGTCCTGCTAAGTCAATGTATAATAAGGTTTTTATATTATAGTGCGAGTCCTGCCGAAATCGAAAATTTTTGCGAACATAATTAGGTCAATGTATGATCTTTGATTAAAAAAGTCTGTGTGTCAAAAAAATCGAAATCTTTTCCGTTTTCATTAATTAAATAAAATTCGCTTCGAACTTGGCAAACCAAGGTCATGTCATCATTAATGCCACGACTCCGGGACCACCCGTCGTACATGGCCACCTTCTCGAACTTGTTTCTTGTTTTGCCTTGGGCAGATTCTGCAGTTGGTAAAAACAATTTAGAGAAGGACGCCAAGAGGAAGATCCAGCTAGGTTGCGTTTGGGAAACTACGTCGAGTCTTCTCGTCAACCATACCGAAAAAAATTGCGAACTGATGCTAGCCACTACGTTTTTCAACTACAGTACCTACCACTAATTTTCAGGGTACGCTTATCACATTGAAACGGATGAAGCTAACCGTCGTATATCAAGAACATTCCGGCTAAGCGAGTTATGTGAGCTAGGGTCCCTCAAATCCCTAGAGAGGACGCTCTTATACCCAGGAGTGCAAAAAGACAGTCCTTACAGGGAATTTCTTACTTGGAGGTAAATATTCTTGGCTCTAAATTCCTACATCTTTTTTTAAAGGGATTACAAATCAAAATTATTTTACAGTACTGTTGTCATCGTAGCAAATGGCAAAACTTCCAAACAAATTTCATGATTTATTTTCATTCATCTCTTTTATATTCATAGGATATAAAATATGCAATTAATGAAATTTTTTTGAGTAAGTTATAAATACAAATTTTATTGTAATGTCAATAATTTGTATACTTAACACACATTTTATAAGACGGTGAATAAATAAAATCTACAATCGATTCCGGTTTACCAACTCAATATATAGAAATTTTTCATCATTTAGGTTATACCAAAATGCTAATGTTTACATTAGTTAATAGTAACTGAATCATAAGAAATATTTCTTTCATTTTATTTTTCGAATAACGTTTAATATAAGAAGCTTCCCTTGCAGCCTGATGCGCCTGGTAGAGCGGGGGATAGTCTCCAACGTGCAACAGCGCACGGTCGCCCGCCCTGTCGCCTGCCAGGGCAGCTCGCCCCGTGCGCTGGCGCTGGGAGGAGCCGCCCCCGCCTTCATCATGCTGGCCCTCGGCTTCTTCATCAGCACCCTGATAATGTTACTTGAACGAGCTATCCACAGAACAAACAAGAAACGTAGCTTCGTTTAAAATTAATAAATTATAGCGACATCTAATCATAAACTTTCAATTTCTCAACCTCAACAGCCTATATTGATCCACTGCTGGACGCAGACCTCTCCTGAAAATCGCCTCATTGGCTTTTATCTCCTTGGGGGAAATTCCGTTTAATGCCTTCCTTCACAGTGGGAGAACTCCAAAGGCGCGTGGAGCGGGATATTGGTGGTGCTCTTTTTTAAGAAGAGAGATAAAACCCTTCTTAAGAACTACAGACCCATCACACTCCTGAGCCACGTCTATCTATAAGCTTTTCTCACGAGTTCCAGCCTCCTCAACAGGCCGGGTTTCGTGGAGGATACCATAGACCACATACACACAGTGAGGCAGATTATACAGAAGTCCGAAGAGTATAAGCAGCCCCTGTGTCTAAAAATCTTCTAACGTAATTTCCATGAAGTCTTACTATGAAAATAATAAAATAATAGACCATTGATTTCCGTGGCGTGGTCAACCTACTTTATTCTTCTTGTTGCTTAAAGTAATAAATCGTTTAGTATTAAACTTACTTTAGGGAGTTAGGCAAACGGACCCCACCCTATTTTATCATTTATCATATTGGTATGCACGTGCGCTCCAATCCAGACATGTAGGTACTCGCACAAATACTATAGGTACTCGCCATGCAGAGAGGATGGCTGCAGCACCAACACTGGCGAAATCGGGAAAGCTGATGCATATCATGGCTCCCACTGTGAACAACAGGTTCCCATGGGACTAGTAGACAAGTTATACTCATAATATGATGAGTATTATGAGTATAACTTTATTTCTTAATTGTATTTTTTTTTCTAACTCTCATGATTGCGGATTTTGCCATTCACTCATGTCTCAAAAAGCCATCCTGTACGTAACTAACAACATGTTATTCTAGATATTTAAACGCGCGTTTGGATGAGTAAACGGATGTAAGAATCAAATCGTATTTAAAACGCGCGTCACGAAACCGTGTTTCTTGCCTTATGTATAGCTATTTCCTCTCAGCACTAACTTAAAAAATTTGAGAATTTGGTACTAATTTTGGCCTCTTTAACGTAAAGGAAGTTATTTCATTCGTCAACAAATGGATACGAGGTGTAATAATTGGATCGATTACGTTTTATCTGTCATTCAGGTTCCCTAAGCGAAGCCTAATTCTAAAACTTACGTCTATTACATTAATGAAAAGCGATAAGACCGCTCTATGTATATTTTAGAGTAATATTTTTATTTCTTTCATTATTTAATGTTCTAACAGTTATCTTGTTCTCACAATGTTTTCCAAGCTATAATATTTGGTTATTCTCGATATTATATTCCAACTATCAGAAGCGATCTGTTAAAATCTGCCTCAGTCAGGATTTGGATCAATGTTTCCAAGTGTGGCTGATTTATACGCGCACTCGACGGTAACTGCCGACCAATTCTCAGGTGCTTTAAAATTGCCTTAAAAAGAAAAATGGACAAATCGTGTGATCTCGTTTGTAGCCGGTATAATTTTGCCGAATTTCCACTTTGGCTGGACTTGCCAAAGACAGAGTTCGATTTTATGCTTTGTGCCTTTTGTCAGGAGATATTTATGTTCATGTGTGGACTAAAGACGGTGGTTTCTAACAAAAAATCCTCAATGATATTGTCAACTGAAAATTAACTTAATAGTACTTTGTTACCAGGGATAGAAGTAACTTATTTAGTCCCGAGACTAGCGAGGGCGCCAATAGTTCGAGGGACTAAATAAGTTACTTTCACCCGAGGTAAACACTGTCCTTTTCATTACGAATACAAGAAAGTCAAAATAGGAGCTCAAATTATATTTTACATAAATTAACAACTTAGATGACATATTTATTTAAACTGATTTAGCCTCTTCTCTTATGAAATCAGACGTTAAATCCATATCTGAATCAGATGAACTCATTGTTATACAAATCTCTAAGTAAAAACAAAACTCTAAAACACGAGAAAAAAAATGAAGTTTGAATTGCCGCTTTTCCTTTTTTTTGCGTCAGCCATTATTTTTACATTCAGCCATTAACATGGTTAAATCATAGGCTTAGAATGTACAAGACCAACAGTGACTGTTGCGGCGAGTGTAATCGGTTCAAGATACCAGCTTCTACACTCAATCGCCAGGCCAAGGGTCAGTGCAGGCAATGCCAAGCTTCGCGGTATGCGAGCTCAAAGCTTCAACTCGGTACTCTACACGTGGCACTCGGCAAACCCGGTCTGCGTCTGTTGTCCGGTGACGTGGACGAGGGGCGTGAAGTAGATGACTTACAAGCAGCTGTTTAACCAGCCACCCAGCGCTGTAGTAGAATCGAACCCAGCTACCGGCGTATACTAGAAGAAATCCCTGATGATGCAGTAAAAGTCCGTCCTTCCAATGATATGCGTTTATTTCCGCACACACAAACACTTAGCACTTAAGCACGTCTATCGGACTTATTCTTACGGCACTTCACTAGTTTCAAACACTAAACACTTATAAGCACTGAAACATGCACTTCACTAGTTTTAAACACTAAACACTTATAAGCACTGAAACACTGAAACGTTCAGGAATTCACTATACTAGGAACACTTTTCCTCAGGCTCGGGCCTTGAGAGCAGATCAGAACTTGTTCACTTCTTCGTATTAGATCACTTCAGATTCACGGTTAAAATAGAACTAACTAACCGACGGACAAGCTCCGGTTTTTATACCTCCGTCGGGGCCTTCAAAACTCACTAGAAAAATCTACAGATTTCTAGAGAACTAGTTCTGTCTCACTCACTCATACTACGCATTGTCAGCCGTCCTTGTCTACAACTTTCCACGCTTTTCTGGAAGCTATACCTATCTCTGTCTTTTATAACTTCCTTGTCTTTCTTTTCGATTCGTTCTAGAACTTATATATATAAATAAGTAGGTAGAAACATTCGAGTCTGTATGCTATGGCGTATTCGGAGATACATACTATTGCCTATTCTGTAATTTATCAATCGCAGAGTATGTTCGATTTTGAACTCTAAACCTTTATGATAAGTTCTAGCTATCTATAGAGACGTTATCCTGTACAATATTCTAAAGCTTTCTACGCATTTCTTTACGTCTCTCAAAAGCTCTAGAATGTTCGACTGACAATACGTGGAAATAAAATCTTAAAACTAGCTTAACCGAATTAATTTACACCTAAGTATATCGGTTGCCGACATCCTCCCCCTTGTGTTTTAACACACTTCCTTGTCTCGGCGACTCCTGTACCGTGGATGACTCGCTGCGTAGCCTTTTCGTGTATTCTGTTGCTCTGCCGCTCCTCCTCCATGAGAAATACAGTCGCAGCTTCAGGTACGCGAACTTCGTTGAGTCTCTTCATATCGTCACGACGTTCTTTCCTATTCTGAAGGAACCAGAGTTTCCGCCTTGGAGCAGGGATCTGTAAGGATGTTTGCCAATGTTCTCCGCCCAGGATCTCGGTGGCGTTCAAAGTTCAGTCTCTTACTGCTGAAGTCGATGCTCTAGAGGCGATTCTTTGCTGCTCGTCCATATAGATCTTGAGAGAATATGCTGGGTTCGTGAGTTCCATATTCTCTCACATGGGCTATTGCAGCTGCCTGCTGCTCTTCTCCAGTTATCCTGTATCTCGTTGAGCGCGCTTTGAGCCACTTATCTTCTTTATTATTAGGACATTTAGGTCTGCCTTTTCTTTGGTGGCTCTTGTCCCTGTCTCGTTGGATTTCTCCAGGGGGCTCATCTGATGGGATTTTCTTCATTCCCCAGCGCAATTGTTCGAACTTCAACATGTTCGTTCTTTTCGTTCGTGTACGCGCCACGAACAACGCCTCTGCGAGTACTGAATCGAAATTCGTCTTTGTACACTCTCCCCCTAGTGCTGTGGATATGTGCACGTGCATCTCCCCCTTGGTGTTGAACCAGATGCACCCTAGTACTCCTGGACACGTCTCGTTCTGGCTGAGTCCATTCTGGAATTTCTCTCTCTTGGGTGCGCGCCTCGTTTCCTTATTGGCAGCATCATTTCCCTTGGATACTGGAAGTGCTTCTATTTCCTTCAGGATGCGTTCATTTTCACTTCTTCGAGTATCGTTCTCCAAGAGTTTTGAAGTACGCTCTTCTGCGTCCATCGTCGATCGGCAGGGTTGTCTACTCGGCAAGTCAAAGCAGTCTTTCTTGAGATTACTCATCGTTTGGTCGCTGACGTTGACGTGTGCGCAAGTAACTTGGCTCACATCAAGAGTTTCCTCTTCATCTGTTCCATGAAGTACCCAGCCCAGGTGGGTCAGAGAGGCAGCTGGTTGGCCTCTCTTGCCTTTGCGCGTTGTCCTTGAAACTATCAGCTCCCAATTATCTTGTCCAATGAGTAACTTCGGCGAGTCTTCATCGTAGTGCAGTTTATTGATAATCTTCTGTAAGTGTCTGCACTCCCTCAACCTTGCTTTGTCAATCTTCTGAGGCGTTAATAGTAAAGCCTCGATCGTTCTTGCTCCGCTGATCTGTCGTTTCTGACTGGAGTGTAGGCCTTTCAACTTCATGTTGATCGTCATGGAGTAGTCGTTCTTGATCACTCTTCCGCCTACAGTCTCAAGAGACAGCGGTTCCCTAGGTCCATTGAGTCCTACCCTTTCTGCCACCGCATGGTCTAACAGGGTGACCGTTGAACCTTCATCTAGAAGAGCTAAGATCTGCACCTTTCCTTTAGGACCATAGATCTCTACGGGCACCATCTTCAGGTACGCTCTCATTTGATTCTTCAGGTGACAATTGCTGGTTACTTCATTTTTCTCTGAACCGCCTTCAGGTTGCTGAGACTTACATTTTCTTTCTTCGTGCAAAAGCCAATGATGCCCCTTGTGACATCTTTTGCACGACGGCTTGCGACAGGACTCCTTCCGGTGTCTGCCTCGAAGACACTTGAAACAGAGTTTCGACTTCTTGGCAATGTCCCATCTTTCTGACACTGATGCTTCTTGGAACTTCCTGCAATTTTCGATGTGGTGATGCCTTTCACAGTGTGAACAGGTACGTTGTTCTTGTTTATCCGCTACTACAGTAGCGTACGTGGCTTGGCGGTTTGCCTTCTTGCCAGCGTCTGTAGCCTCCAGCGTGACGTAAGGCCCGCATCGATCTGCTTCTCGGTTCAGAAACATGGCCATAAGTGCCAGGTCTGGATCTTCGTAGTCTGCAGCAAAGTCGAACCAGCGATACCTTATGATCATAGGCAACTTCTCAATGATCACTCGTATCATCTCCGGTGAGTTCAGATAGTGCGCCTTCTTCATTCCTCTTATCGCTGCGACGGTGTTATTAATTCTACTGGCAAATACACACACGTCTTGAGGATGTTCTGTAACCTTCGGTAAGTTCCTTAGTTTCTCTAATTCGGCTAAAACCAAGATCTCTGGTCTTCCGAATCTTCGGCGAAGTGATTCCATCACTTCCTCTGGCTGACAGTCTGAGTACAGGACGCTCTTCACGGCTTCTTCTGCCGTTCCCTTAATTGCCTTCCGTAGCCGCGCCATATTCTGGACGTTGCTGAATAGCGCCTGCGTATCCTCGTAAACCGTCTTGAACGCCAGCCATTTATCACAACTGCCGTCAAATTCTGGGAGTTCATACATGAATGCCGGCGGCAGAAGTGGTTCGCTCTGTCTCTGTGCTGAGTTAATCGCCTTCAGAATTGCAATGGCTAGTGCATCCATGCCACTATCCTTTGACACTTCCCTAGAGTTGACGTCATTCTTAATCTCTGCAGACGGGTCTTGAGGTTTATTGAAGCGTTTTCCAGGTGAATGTACTTCACGTAGCTGCCCCTTCGTGGACGACTCCTCAAGCCCTGAATGGCCTTCGCTAGACATTCTGCTCACCTGAGATTTTACCCAATCTCTGACATCATTCTCTCTTCCGTCAGCCTCATTTACTGCAGAGTTTCTCGATTCCTCTTTCTCTAATCGGAGAATTTCCTTCTCTGCCTCAGCAAGAGCTATTTTTTCTTGGTGATATGCCATTTCTTCTTGGCTAATAATCATGCGGAGTTCCAACTCACGCCGTCTTCTTTCTCGTTCTGCTCTCGACCTCGACAAGCACACTGATGATGAACGGGCAGTTTCCCGCTCCTTCACCGTTGTTCCATCCTCGTGCGTTATGGTGGTTTCAAAATTGAAGGTTGTCGCACTTGTGGGACCCGACGACTTTCCAGTTGTCGCCAGCTTTCTCGTGGCCTTTGTGCCAGAGAGCTCCTCCTCAAGCAGACGATCTGACGATTCACTTCTCGTCACAGGCATATTTCCACTGTCCACCAATCGCTCACTGCTCTTCTCTGCAGTTACGCACACTCCTTATCTTCTAGTACCGGTAGTTACTAACAGCAACCACCTCTTCTCGTCACTAGTATCCAATGACGCAAATCCGGCTCGAAGGACCAGCTGTTGCGGCGAGTGTAATCGGTTCAAGATACCAGCTTCTACACTCAATCGCCAGGCCAAGGGTCAGTGCAGGCAATGCCAAGCTTCGCGGTATGCGAGCTCAAAGCTTCAACTCGGTACTCTACACGTGGCACTCGGCAAACCCGGTCTGCGTCTGTTGTCCGGTGACGTGGACGAGGGGCGTGAAGTAGATGACTTACAAGCAGCTGTTTAACCAGCCACCCAGCGCTGTAGTAGAATCGAACCCAGCTACCGGCGTATACTAGAAGAAATCCCTGATGATGCAGTAAAAGTCCGTCCTTCCAATGATATGCGTTTATTTCCGCACACACAAACACTTAGCACTTAAGCACGTCTATCGGACTTATTCTTACGGCACTTCACTAGTTTCAAACACTAAACACTTATAAGCACTGAAACATGCACTTCACTAGTTTTAAACACTAAACACTTATAAGCACTGAAACACTGAAACGTTCAGGAATTCACTATACTAGGAACACTTTTCAGATTAACGGTGTTACAAAAAATGAAATGTAAATGTGTGCGTGAAATAGTGCTGCCTTGACTCTAACATAATATTATCGAAAGTCTTACGGGCGAAGTCACAGGACATAATGAGTTAGTTTAACAAAGTGATATAAAAGTGTTTTATAATATAAAAAATTAAATACTTTTCAAATAGGTAAACAAATAGCAACATAGCTAAAGCTAGGTAACCTATTATTTATAAATGAAATGACTTGGTTCAGTTAATATGAAATAATTGTATGTTTATATACATATAAAATGGATATTTCTGTGTGTCTGTTTATTACCATGTTTGTAAAATAAAACGTATCCAAAGTTGTTGTGTGAAAGTCCAATGCATTTATTATAAGTAGGCAATGTAAAGCACTTAATAAAAGTCAAAAGTACGTCTCATCATCACAAAATTAAAATAAAACTTTATCAGTATTTGACTTCCGCTAACAAATTTAACTATATGCTCCCTTAATCACATTCACACATTGTGACTAAGAAGAATTTATATCCAAAAATAATGGCTACTAAAACAAAAAAAATACTATTGGCTAACTAATTCAATAAAAATTGTATAAAAATCTTAAATAAAGAGATAATCTCATGTTCTTCTTCTGTTTAGGCTTGTTTAAAATTTTGATGTCTTGTGTTAACTAGTTTTAAGGTGGTTTCAGTGTTTTGAGCTTCCATGATAACGTTGTGAACTCGAGTTTTCTATTATAACCCCTTATCAGATTTTTTTATATTTCGAACGAAAGCTTTTTAAGAGAGCGGACCCACTGAAACAAAGACGGGGGTTAAAAGAAAAGCAAAAATATTAAAACAGAGATGTTTTAAAAAAAATCTGAAAAAAAAAAAATTCTATAGTTTTGATTTTTTAAAAGGGTGCGAGTAGATTTAATTTGTTTAATTACAACAATACTCTGATATTATTTCTAAGTGACAAGATAATAAAATATAAATAGTTATAAAGAAAATAACACTATGCATTTTTAATGTAAATTTTTCGAAATAAATTTATTAACTTCAAAACCGTAAATTATCGTGGAACATTATATGGCGCTCAATTCATAGCTTAGTACCTCCCCAATAAGCACTTAAATACAGTATTGTGCTGAATTGCTAGTAGTCCTGTATATTATGTTATAATAACCACCCTGTACATTACATTACGTTCTTTTTATTTTACAGGAATGGAAAGTAGTGTTTTATTGTACTTTACAAATCTAAGCCTGTATTGTAATGATAATCCTAGCCAATCACGTCGAACCTACCGGCCGACACGTATTATCGACTATCGATACAATGACATCATCACTTTGTCAATCCCTATCGTAAACAAACAATTTTAATTTTTACTCAAAATTTCCTAAAATTCTTCATTTAGCAATGTAATTTGATGATAAGTTTTAAGAGAAACCTATTATCTAAGCTTTCAATAGCTCTTTTGCCTCATTTTCATACAGCAAATGACGAAATAATGATTATGAAGATTTCAGTAAAAACAGTCATAAATTACCTGTAAAACGTGTTTATAAGCGAGTTATTACGTTTGTAATGTCACATTCACTCGCTGAACAAGACACCATTGTGGCAGAATAATGATTTTATGTTTTAATCGTAAGATTATTAATTAAAAGCACAAAATTCTTCTCGACTTGGATTAGCGCGGGATCTTAAGGCCTCTTACTCAACTAAAACAGTGACATATCGACATCTTGTGTCGCTATCTCTTTTTCTCTCGTGGCAGTGTGTATTAACTAAATACCTCTCGCTCCCACGCTTTGTTAGTCTATTGAACGTAGTGAAAAAATTCTATGTCTATGGGTTAAATAGAAATTTGGCATCTGTCAGTTGAAAACTATTCTCTCTATGGTTGAAAAGTATCACTTTCAACCCACTCCTCAGGCAACTTCAAACCTACTTTCCTAGTATGAGTAATGAAAATAGCTTTATTTTGGTTATCGTAGGTCTGGCGCCCGAATTTCATTTTCTTATTTTATTATTATGACTTACTTATATTATTTATTTATTTATTGATCACCAACATAGTGTACACTAAAACAAGCGTAGAGTTACCTTAATAAAAATCATGATAAGTATCACTATAATTATAGGTGAAGACAGCATGCAAAAAATAATTCTGAGCGAGTAACATATAGATAAAACTATAAATTATTATTATTATTCATTATAAATGCGACAATGTGTTTATTTATTTATTCGTTTATTTGTCCTTCCTTCACTTCTAACAAAGCAACCAATCGACTTGATTTTTGGCAAAAAAAAAAATTGAAAGGATGGAGAGTTGACATAGGCTACTTTTATCTCATTAGCCAGTTCCCTAGGGATAGAAATAACCTTAAACAAAGCGTGCGAAACCTCGGGCATTAGCTAGTATTAAATAAAAACCTTTTCAGGGTTCCATAAATTTTATTCGGTAATTCTCCTCTTATTTAACTCGCACACGAAGGGTTCCATACAATTTAAAAAAAAAAAAAATACAATTACTTATTAAACTAAAATACAACACGACTTAACTAAATGACTTTGAAACTAATCTATGTTATTATTATCTTATCTATGCATAAGTTTGTTATTATATTTAATATTATATATTATTATCTATAATAGTCAAAGCTATATTACAGGTTAAACCTATTCTTAAACAATCGAATCTAAATAGTAACAAAGTAATGCACAGATGAGATAATAATAACATAGATAAGTTTCAAAGCAATTTAGTTAAGTCTGATTATTTTTAGTTACACTTTGTTGTACGTCTGTCCGTCTGTCCGTTTGTCAACCCTCTTTTCTCAGAAACGCATGGAATTAACGAGTTGATATTCACATCATATACCCAGGCTCGTAACTTCTTGGAGACGCGATATAAATCATACTCCTAGGTTAACGGAATCATGATAAAAAAATGACTATTTTTTTAATCTTCCAAGGGAATCACATGCGCACAAAACCTATAGGGTACTTCCCGTTGACCTAGAACCTTGAAATTTGGCAAGAAGCAAGGTCTTATGGCACAAGTAAAGGGAAAATTTCGAAAACAGTAAATTTGTAGTTTATTCATAGAAAAAATAATTTTCGAATCTCGCCATGGACCAAAAACCTATAGCGAGGTACTTTCCGTTGACCTAGAACCATGAAATTTGGCAAGAAGCAATAACTTATAGCACAAGTAAAGGGAAAAATCTGAAAACCGTAAATTTGTGGTTTATTCATAGAAAATAGTACATTGTGACCCTAGGGTTGGAAGTAACTTATTTAGTCCCGAGCCGGGGGCCAATAGATCGAGGGACTAAACAAGTTACGTCATAATCGTTATCAAATCAGAAAATTATTGTGCACTATTCGTCTGGGTTGATTTCTTTACTGAAGAGTAGAAGTTTGTACGGAACCCTTGATGCGCGAGTCTAACTCGCACTTGACGTTTTATTTTCTGTTCTTTTCTGTAGTAGTAGTAGTAGTAGTTGTTGTTGTAGTAGTATACCTACCCCGTATGTTGAGAGGTGGCTGTTCAAAGTACGTTCCCAAATCTGTGAAGACCAAAATGCTTTCATTGCCTTTAGTAACTGAGAAGGCTCCGATCCCGTACAAATTGATTCCGTTAAACAAGGGCGCTCCTGATTGAATGCCAATGAAATTGTGGATGTTGTTCAAGCATATGAAATGACCCCAAGGTCGGGGCAGCCATTCCTCACAATCAGCCAGTACATTTTCATCATTACCATAATCTACTACAATTAATTTCAGACTCATTCTTATATGATAAGGACTATGGAAACCAAATCCAGCAAATCTCCAGCCCGAAGGATTATACGGCTTTTCTGGTGCTTCCATAAATATGGCTTTCGGTAGACGCCTTTCATCGGGGTCGTATCTTTCCATTTCCCAATCCCAGTAGCTTATGTTATGTGTTTCTAAGGTAATGAATACGATATCGTGGACCGTCGTATGCCGGTTGTCGAAACCGATGTTTACCCATCGCTCATGGTTGCGATTGTACTGGTTTCCAGTGATTGTATCAATTTCAAGTGTTTGTACATTTTTTGGATGACCGTGGATTGCGTTAATCTGAAAAGCATATAGGTACCTCCGTTTAGAGGGTGTATATACGAGGTATCTATCCGAAAAGCCACCCTTTGAGGGAATTATTTAAAGACATAAATATTTTGACAGTAAAATCAATACATCTATGAAAATCTAATGTATACGCACAAAAATAAAGATATCATAAAAAAAATGCAATGTTTACAAAATAAATACAAGAAACAAGAACAAACTGCACATTCCATCTTATAGATTACGAAAGGTAGGGAAATCATTTATGGGAAATGGCGTACGCTTCTATAACAAGCTTCTATCTGAAGCAACTGAGCTCCCTATTCCTAAATTTAAACAGTACATAAAACGAAATCTTATAAAGAAAGCCTATTACTCCATAGATGATTACATCAATGATGTAAATGCTTGGCCATATGTCGCTCATGTTGACACCGAAAATAGTATAAAAGGAAAATAATGTTAAGCTTAGATAGTCTTACTTAAATATTGACCTTTATCTCAATCACATTATATTTAGACTCAGAAATGGAAATATTGTATTAGTTTGTAAGTCATATATACACTTACTTGTAGTTTATATTCCACTTCTTCCACTAGTGGACAAAATAAAATAACACTTTGTTTCTTATTTGATAATAATTACTATTTATAAAAGTGTTTATAGTATACAATTTGACATGTCTAAATGCTTATTTTGAAAGCTTAAAGAAATAAACTTTATTGATATTTGATAAATTTGATATTTGCTGACTGGATTCGCTACGGGTTGTGGGATCCCCGAACTGCTACTAATGTCACATCCCTCTTATCCCCGTGCCAGTACATCAATCCCATCAATCCCTTCCCCACGTGTCCGTTTATTTTTCCTGATTACCTCACCTCTTTCTTTCCAGCCTATACATGCAGAAAGTAGCCCTTGGCCGTCAACGCGAAGCTCAGGAATAGACTGGTATAGGATGAATGTTGTTATTGTTTAAATGACACCATTTATAACCCAAAGATAATTGAAGATTCGAAAAGGGTTACAGCAGAGGAGGCATGCACTGCTTTGATTGAAGATGATGAGGATTATTGTTCAATACTACTAATAAAAAATATATAAAACATCCTCCCCTGGTTTATTTAAAGAAAAACAGAAAGAAAGAAATTTATTTAAGAAGTAAAAAAATCTGCATTATCTCCTATTAGGTGCGATTAGAAAATTGGTTACTTACCTCTACGAATCTTCCAAATGATTTATTCCTTATCCTGATATTATTAGACGACCCGTAGAGATCATCAAACAAGTATCTCTGGAAAGGATTGGCTGCCGTGACGACGATGAAGGTGGCGATGAGGACTCCGGCGCAGCACGGTCTCCCTCTGACCTTGATGCCGACCACGGAGTCGTAAAACTTATCGTTATCCCACTCGAACTCCCTGTTAAACGCCATGAATTATTATTATATTTAATTTTGATCTGGAAAATTTCCGGTAACAGTCCAGAGTCAGGAGGTTGGCAGTATTACACCCCCGTGCATCGTAAAGTACGTTAAGCTGTTGGTCCTGCGTCTGACCTCTCCCCGGTTGTGTCGGTCTGTCATCCCATAGGATTATGACAAGATAATACATAAATATAGAGTGTTTGCGCACACACTTGTGACCATTATAGGCTGTTGAGGAAGATAAATTGTTATAAATTTTCATTAATTATAATTACTTTATAGAATAAGTAAAATGTGCAAGAAACTGAGCCTATAAAAGGGCTTTGAAATAAAAACATTTGGATATTCTTGAAACCGTTTCACGGCATTATTAGCAGTATTGTATAATGTATGGCAAGGCTACTTAAAATTATGTTAATTTAAGAAATAATTGTTGCAAAACCAAACTATAAAACAAAATAAAATACGTATACTAAATACCCGTCATTTTTATCACAATTCCAGTTCCGAAAAACGGTGCACAGTACCACAAAAGCAATGCCTACATGAAAGCTGAAAACAAAGAAAAAGATACGTGTTATCTAAGAAAAAGGTACGAGTAGGTCTAGACACTATGTACGAGTACTAAACTCTACTCTCAACAGGTAAAATAATAAAACTTTTAAAACTATCATGGTTATTAACATTAAAGTCATTTGAAACGGGATATTTACCATTTTAAAGTTTTACTACTTTATTTCTTCCGTGATCATGGCGCATGAAACTGTGCCGAAATATTGGAAAACTCAAAAATCTAATCATGGTAAATATCCCGTTTTAAATGACTTTAAGGTAAAATAATATCTGCGGATCGTACAAACACTTGTTCTGCGACGGAAATCGATCCCACAATTTTCGGTGCTGCAGGTAAAGGTAAGGTTTCCTGCAGCACCTTTACGCGTCGCCCGCTATGCCACTGAAGACATCATGAATAGAAAAGTATGACATTTATTGCATGAAGTTAAATAGAAGCTAAAGACACAAGTAGCACAGTGACCACAAGGACGACTCTCACCTTTTTGTGAACATGTTCGTAGATCATTTACTAAGTTCAGAATGCTTTCAAGACTGAAAACCGAGTAATCATTTCTTATAATAAAGTGCCCCGTATGAATACTTCAGGTTTTGTCGTCTCCTATTGTTTTCTGTATAATGACTGACATAGCAGATCTGTTGACTCTTATGATATTGTTATTAATTATATCTCTTATAACAGCTTTGTTAAATTCCAAACAAGGTGAATATTATTGGATGACACACTTTAATTGCAAATTATATACTTTTCTGCTGGGCTAAACACTGGTCGTGTACTAAGGACACTATGACTACATAGTGTACATAGCATACTATCGGTGTAGCTTGACAGCGGGTTAAATTGTCTAAGGGTGTAACTTAGTAACTTACGGACACAGCGTCCGCCACATCTTCACTTTCCATCAGGTGAGATTGTGGTCAAATCATAGACATAGAATTTTGGGTCAAACTAAGGTCTGCAGACTATAAAAAAAAATATAAAATATAAATATAAATAATGCTGGACAATTCACACAGCATTATCTAGCCCCAAGGTAAGCAGAGCTTGTGTTATGGGTACTAGATAACTGATATACGTAATATTATACATTACATAGATAGATATTTTTTATTATACATAGAAAACACCCAGACCAACGGAACAAATTTCTGCAGATCGTACACAAATTTGTTCCGAGGCGGGGATCGAACCCGCAACCTCTTGCGTCGCAGGCAGACTCTCGCCCGCTGCGCCACTGAGGTCGTCAAAAAAAGGTGTCATGTCGTAGGCTCTAACGTCACGCTTAGGTAAACATTGTCATTTGTCTACGCGTAGCGAAGAAAGTGAACAAAATAATAGGGGTTAAAATATTATTTTTCAGATTTGTACTGAAATATTGAAACTCGTTTTTTTTTTAAATTTAACATAATTTATCTAATCAAAAAAATCTTGCCTTAAAATTGATTTTCCGTGTAGGCAAAACCTGAGTTTTGGGACCTACTTCACCTTAACTATACATTGCTGCCATCTGATAGGAAGGTTATAAATGTATTCCTTTGTGATAGAACTCTGGTGATCTAGATTCGACAAACTGTGTGAAAGCATTTTGTACTGCCTCCTGGGAAGAAGACTTTCTATCACGTGGAAAATTTTCCGAATCACGAAAAAAATGTTAGTCCGTTGGAGCAAGGTCTGGAGAAAACGGAGGGTGACGAATGGTTTCTAATTGCAGTTCCCGTAGAGTTAAATCGGTTTTGTGCTGTATGAGGTCTCGCATTATGATGGAGCAATAATGGTGAAGATCGATTCTTGAGTCGGGGCTGTTTCACTGCTAGTTTTGCTATCGTTGTTCGAAGTTCGGCACAGTGGACAGCTGCCATTATTGCTTGACCAGATCGATGAAGCTTTAATGAATAACACTATGCACTATGAGCCAAACAGTTACTATTA
Organism: Eupithecia vulgata; assembly: GCA_946478455.1. Lineage (NCBI taxonomy): Eukaryota > Metazoa > Arthropoda > Insecta > Lepidoptera > Geometridae > Eupithecia > Eupithecia vulgata. The sequence goes on from OX297867.1 coordinate 14,530,737, forward strand.
CCTTTTTATTGGTAAGCTTTGCTGTAGGACACTGTTGCAGCGTTTGACCTGGGGTCAGCCATTGCATTTTTCGCTTACGGTTATCGTAAAGAATCCACTTTTCATCACAATTCGTTCCAACATTCCTTCATTTCTGTATCGATTCAACAAGGCAACACGCGTTTCTTTCTGCAGATCTGTCAAATCATGAGGGCACCCATTTTTCACAAAATATTTTTTTAAATTGATTTGACGCTTATGAGTCAATATTGTTGGTAAAGTAACGTTATACCATGCCGCTAATTCCTGGGTAGTTTGGCTCGGATCGGCTTCCACCATGTCTTTCAATTCATTGTTATTCACCTGTCGCGTTACTTCCGCGTCGGAACTCGTATTCAAAAGCACTCGATTTTCGAAGTATCCATCTTTCTTGTCCAAGCTGAAAAACAACTGAAAGTCGACAATCGAATAATGCACATTTTTAAAAGAAAAATCTCATAAGTAACCATGTGAAAAAAGTTTCGCCCAAAAATCTCAAACTATGAAGGTTCTATGTCAATTCGAAGTATCTATTACAATAAAACAGCAATTTCATACTTTAACCATTAATAGTATATCAAATTAATCTATGTAATATAAATGAATTCCAATGTTTATAAGTGGTGTGCAATACGGAGTGTGAAACCGCATCAATAACAATGCCCAACAAAGTATTTTTACATGTTCCAAACCAAGAAAATAATAAGAGCCCGAATGGCAATGAGGAAAAATATTACTAGTGATTTTTAGTTGTAGTCGTTTTTTCTGGTATTATCATGGTATTATATTAACTCTAAAATTGCAACTTACAAGCTGCGAAGGAGCTAACCTCAAAAATAAAACAATGAGAAGTTTGTCGTAAAAATAACCTTCATAGGTTATTTTACGACAAACTTATTAGGGATGTTAACTATAATCACAAATTAAAGTTTAGTGTTAATTTTATGATCGTTAATTTGTATTATTAGAATATCGAAAATCACATTTTTATAATATAATATAACTTATTAAATTTATTAAAAATGATTCTAAATGCTATATTTATAATCTGTTGTCAAGTGACAGCAAACGCCATTATAAGCTTATTACGTGACTAGCCGCAAAACAAGCAGTCGCACTGTTTGTTTACTTCTCTGCATTTTCTCATAACGACGAATTAGTCTGTAAATATACATAATATTAATACATAATGGAATCCGGATTCACTAAAGGGAATAGCTCCAACTTACCAAAAGTAGATTCGTTGATGGTGGCAAACTTTTTTGCAAGAAACGAAGACTTTTGTGGTTCAGAATTCAGGAACGTGAAAACATCTTTGTAGGTACACTTTTACGTTTAATACCATTTATCTATCTACGAATACATTTAATAACAGTCACTTGACATGTGTAATAGATGATTTTCTGCTTTTTATATCTAATTTATCGTGTTTAGAACATCGTTTAAATCGCTGTTTACAAAGTTAGGTTATGTGCCTAAAACAATAAATTCGTAACATTTGCTTATCTTTTGGCACATGAATAAATAATTTTTCCGGTGTAGTAATTGTTATACTTTACGCATGGGGCACTGCACAGGTTTTGTAAAACTTTGTGTTCATTTTGATTGTTTGTATTCCAGTAAAAATTAAGAAAACACATAATCGAACAAGGACATACAGTCATGAATCGCGACCAATGTTTTGCGGTTAGTGACGTCATTTCAGTTACGTGACAGTTGTTAGTGTATTAGCGGAAAAATTTAAAATTAGGTACTCTGTTTTTGTTTATTTTCTTATCGATCATTTAATCGACCATTTTTTGATACTGTCGTCATGCCTATTCTTAAATATGTTTACAATAATACCCAGAGATTTAAAAAAAAGGATCTTCATCATATTATTATAAATGCGAAAGTTTAAATGGACGGATAGATGGGTGTTTGTTGCTCAGTCACGTCAAAACAGAACGGTTGAACGTAGTGAAAAAATTCTATGTCTATGGGTTGAACGGACCTGAATTAAATATGGCGCAAAGATAGATTATAGTCTGTGTTTGATCTAATAAATAATAATAAATAAATAAAAATAAATAAATAAATAAATAATGCTGGACAATTCACACAGCATTATCTAGCCCCAAGGTAAGCAGAGCTTGTGTTATGGGTACTAGATAACTGATATACGTAATATTATACATTACATAGATAGATATTTTTTATTATACATAGAAAACACCCAGACCAACAGAACAAATTTCTGCAGATCGTACACAAATTTGTTCCGAGGCGGGGATCGAACCCGCAACCTTCTGCGTCGCAGGCAGACCTTCGCCCACCGCGCCACAGAGGTCGTCAACTAACTAAAGATCAGGGACATTTCGCTGGTGTCTTAGCCGAACCTGCCGCCGTTTTGTCGCTCGTCTGTGCTGGGGTGAATTTAAGGAAAAATATATACATATAAATAAATGCTATATTATATCTAAGCTTTGCACCCCTTTGGTCGGGTCACACTCCTGCTATATTTCTCACTCGATATTTTGATTTTTTGGATTTAATTTCTCTTATCAGCTTATCACAACACACTGCTGCAGGCAGGCCATTTTTTCAAGTGTCAAGTGTCTGTCAAAATTCCAACAAAATTTTATCAACTTATTTCTTCGAATTATAAACAGAAAAGTTAGAATAAAAACCCAAATCTCGCCGGTGTTGCCAACATGTAAACAAGCAAATTTCCTAGTAAGTGTGGGATATTAAAAATGTTTCAATACCTACTTGTATTTGTTCAATTATTAATAAGGTTGGTAGGTACCTGTACCTACCTACTTCAAATTATGTAGTCATCATTTTGATGATTTTTACATGTATACAAATAAATACAAAGGAATGATTGTTTATAGTGTTAATTCAACAGTTTTTTTTATTACAAAATACAAATTTTGAATTTTTGTTCTTCTATGTGTTTGTTTGAGCTAATCTATGAAACGGCTGGACCTATTTTGATAAAACTTTTACTGATGCTGATGCTACGCATGTAGCTGATGTTACAGCAAGAATAAGGGATCCGCACAATAAAATAATAGATGAAATGTAAATTTTGCATGGGCATAGCCGCGCGCGCAGGGCACAGCTAATGCCGCGTACCAACATACTCAAAGAACTTGAATGTATCTATAATGTATCTTATTTATTTATTTTATTACTGGTCGGTTCGTGCTCGCGTGTAATCATCGCACCTTCCACTCTGACCTAGGTAGAAAGAAGGTAGATAGGATAGGAGCAGGTACCTACGCAGGTATATTTACCTAGGTAGGTACCTAAGTAACGCGTGTGCGTGCAGATACCTACCTATTGCGTGTGTAGATTAAAACTAACAAGAAGTGTCTATACAAATGTGTTTTTTGGTAGGTATCACAAAAACAGGTACTTACTTATTTAAGAAGTAGGTACCTTACCTACTTAGCGACTAAGACAAACTTTCATAGAAAAAAATTTAAGTGGGTAGGTACTAGGTACCTATTTACATAATAAGGTAGATTCCTACCCAGTACGCTTCCGACAGGTATTAATATGGATTAGTTGAGCTACCTGTAGATTGTTTGCAATAGTCTGCAGTTAGCTCAATTGTTTCAAGTGTAAATACTAGTTTTAGTTCTATTACTTGATGGTAACTACTTACTTTATTCAAATAAATTAACCTAGTACCTACCTACCTTCAGAAGAAACCTGTTTTCCCATTCCATCAACGCAAAAAAATCATTGTTTTGCCAAATTGGATAGGTAGGTAAGGTCGGCTTCCTACTTTACTTTTCGTGAAATGTTCCATTCGCATTACATTTCAAAGTTTTAGGTAATACACTTGATACTTACAAATAATTTTCAGTTCAATGACTTTAGAAACTTATGAAAATATTAGGGAGTTTTTTCCTCAGTTGGCAACTCTATAATCACAATGACTCGTCCGCCATTGCTGTGCTTCACATTTGATTCGGTAGGACTACGTCCGTAAAATTTCCCTCGTCCCTGCTTACTACATTACTCAATTTGTTATACAGATATGGACTTAAAAACTGTGAGTGATGGTGAGCAAATGATGTTTTGCAGAATTTCGTAACAAAATTTTTATTTTTTCGTCTCTTGGTTGAGACTTCAAAGTGAGGTGATTTTTTATGCTGTTTTAGGATGAGTTGGAGGACGAACATTTTCCTAACCGAAAGGATTTGGATTTCGTTGTATAGTTGTGTTGTTGGGTATTTGTATGGCTTGCAAAATGCCACCTTCAACACCGCCCTCTGTGCTCTCTCTAATGGGAGGAGACACGTCTTCGCGGCACCTCCCCAAGACCCAATGCAATATAACACCAGGGACTGGCAAAGCGCAAAATACGTAGTTTTTAATTGTTTATCCGATGCTGCATGTTTTATTTGTTTAAAAACGGCAATGAGATTGCGTACTCTACCTGTTATTAATCTGATGTGATGATTATATCTTAAATGCTGGTCAATTTTGACTCCAAGGTATTTAATAGTGGAGACTCTTTCAATTGCAGCAAATAAGAGTCTGGGCAACGGGGGACCCAGTTAATTATAAATAAAAATAAAAAGAGCTTTATTTTCCAATACACTGATTTGATTACAAAATATAGGAAATATAATTTAGAAAAGGTTGTGTAGGTTAGTATTTTATAATTAGTTATCTTATTCTAGTTGTAAGTGTATGGATCGCCTGTGGCGGTGAAAGCCTCCTCCAAGCATTTCCATTCTTTTCTATTTCTAGCCGTCCTAGACCAGATCTTTCCTGTCTTTACCAGGTTGTCACTCCAACGGGTTAACGGCCTCCCTCTCTTCCGTTTTGAGTTGCGGGGTTGCCAATTCGTTGTGATTTGACACCATCTGTTTTTGTTTAGCCGCTCGAGATGACCAGTCCAGCTCCACTTGAGGCTAAGTATCCTTTGGATCACGTCCTTAGCCCGGGTCTTGCTTCGGATGGTTTTGTTCTTGATACGGTATTTTAGTTTTAACCCAACGAAGCTTCTCTCCATTCCCCTTTGACATATTCTTAATTTTTGTTCGGCAAGCGTAAGTGAGACATGGTGTTAGACAGATGTTCATTGCCTTAGTCTTCAGTTCTAAGGGCATATTTCCCTTGAAGATCTCTTTCAGGGTCCAGTATTTGTTCCATGTATTTTTCACTCTGTGGTTGATCTCCTTTTCAGTGCAGTCCTAAAATGAGATGATATGGCCCAGATACATATATTCCGATACATATTCCAGCGTGTTTGTATCTACAGTTATTGGGGTTTAGTTTCTGTTGGTCATAACTTTAGTTTTTGACATATTTACCTCCAGTCCAATAACTCTACTTTCTAAGCATAGAGACTGTATCATGTTCTGCTTTTTCTCACATTAAGACCAGGTTGTCTGCGAAACTTAAATGAGTGAGGTAGTTACCGTCAATCTTGATTCCTATTTTGTCCCAGCTGAGGGTTTTGAAGATTGTCTCGAGTGCGGCGATAAAGAGAGTCGGAGAGAGTGGGTCTCCTTGTTTTGCGCCCCGTCCAATAGGCAAATCTGGTCCAGCTGAGTCCAATTTTATTCGCGCTGTGCTGTTTTTGCATATTTCTAGTATTAGCTTTATGTACTCGTAGTTGATGCCTTGGTCTGCCAGAGATTACCATATACATAGAAGACCGATGGGATATAGAGTCAAACGCTTTTGAGTAATCTATTAAGCAGATAGACAACGGTTTTCCATATTCCGTATACCATTCAATGATCTGTTTAATCGTATGTATATGATCCACAGATGAGAAGTTTTTCCGGAACCCAGCTTGCTCCACAGCTTGGTTTTCTTCAATTAATTTGTGGATTCTTCGCAGTAGAGTTTGAAAAAACTATCTATAAAATAAATGCACAACGCTTTTATTTAATAGATTTTTTTTTTAAGATTTCCTTTAAAAGATACATTATCTCCAAAACTACAATAGCTGCTGAATTAAAGGTATAAATAGAAAAAAAACATTAAAGGTTAAGATGATATAGGATGATCTATTGTATTTATTGCATTATTATTGCTATTATAACAAAAAAGATACAGATAAGATTATTTCTTGACAAAATCTTATTTTGCTTCTCCTGAACAATCTTGTTTTGGCTACATTACTACAGTCTACTACATTTCTTCCCAGAAGAGTCTATACCATGGGCGTAGCCATGGTGGGGCAGGGTGATGCGCTTGCCCCACCCTGGCTCTCACCTGTGTAAGTACCTATCCATACGTAAAAAACTAAATTATCAAGGTACTAACTATAAAACTTAATATCCATAAGAAAGTTCACACTCGACAGTCGACACAAAAAAACAGAATTTATTGTCTCTGTTTGCTTATTGCGAAACATTCCGCATTGCTTCAACCGATCGTAAATGTGTTACAGTCAAAAAACATTAAGGTGAAGTAGGTCCCAAAACTCAGGTTTTGCCTAGACGGAAAATCAAAGACAAGAAAACACAATTTTTCAAAATCTTTTTTGATGAGCATCGAAAGTTTAGGATTTTTGTTAGTAAGTTATGGGAGCCGAAACACGATTGACTCAACTTGACTCGATAGAAAAAAATTGCAAAGTTTCCTCTAACTTTTGCATTTTTACTACGGAAAACCAGTTTCATTTGCTAGTTTCTTAACATATTTGCACGAAATATCGTCTAAAAAATCCTTAACTAAAAACTTTAGAGGATTATGGTTTTAGTTTTTTGCGAAAGATTGTTATTTTAGAGCAATAACAAATTTATAAATAAAAAGCAGGGAAATTGCGCGCTCTTGCGTCCCTTTCTCGCTTTCACTGCGCGGTGTTCGCTCGTTCTTGTCTCGAAAATACGAACGTACTTCGCCTTAAGTCAATGTTTTTTGACTGTAACACATGCTCCAGTGTGCGAATGTCATTCAAAGAATCATCGACACATTAAAAAACATCGTGAAAATGTGACGATCACTTTCAGCGTCAGCGATAGCTGAAGCTTAAGTGATCGCTGACGCTCTAAAAGTTGATTTTACAATGCCACGCATCGCGAAAAGGCAGACGCACCGTGCAAATCCACCGGCAGAGAGTCCTACCCAGTTTTGGAATTATGAATTATGAATTCATAATTCATTATGAATTATGACTTGTATATGTATACTATGTGTATACCACTCGTGGAAAAAAATATGGCATTGAATGTTTTGAAAAACATGGAAGTGGCAGAACTGATAAAGGATTCAGAAATGTTTTATCCGAGCATAACAACTGCGCTTGCTATTTTACTGATTAAACCGTATACGACCTGTACGATAGAGAGGTATTTCAGTACGTTACGGCTTGTCAAGACGTGGCTTCGCTCCACCATGAATAAAAATCTTCTGAGCGGTCTCTGTATACCTTGGACTCGCCTTGATGGATCTTACCCCTCTGCCAAGGACCATGATTTTTTAATCAAGGTCGTTTATAAAAACTACTTCTGTAATCGATTTCATCAGTCGCAGTATCGTTATGGCCGAGTAAGGAGCTCTGATAAAAATGCCTACCTGTGCGGTCAGCGTCTTTATAAAAAAATCAAACACCTTGAACAGACTAAAAGATGGTGGTTCATTTCACATGCGAGTATTTTTTTGTGTAAATAATACTTATTTCCTCCAATTTGAATCGTTGCAAATTATTTTCATAGTGTATCCATTTTCCGAAATAATCAAGTATATAAAAAAAATCGAATTGCTTTGCGTCGTATTTTTATTTTATTTTCAATCATATCACCATTGTGTAAAGTCTTATTTTGAATAACTATGTCCAAATAAACGAGTATTTAACATTTTTTCGCAAGCTAAGGGTACTCCCCACGAGCCTAGTGGGCGTTTTTGACAGGAGATAGTTTTATACCTATGGTAATTTATGCCAAATTTCCTTATCACAGGAATGCATTTTCGACCTTATTGCTTAACTCATAAGGTCACCCACGAATTTTTGTTATAGTGCTTACCCGCACTCTGGGCATCTCTAAGAAATGAACAATCTCAAAGATTTTCGACTAAACCGACTGAAGACTTCTTGGCTTAGTTGGTTAGAGCACACCAGTACTAAGGGTGGGGCGCGGGTTCGAGTCCCGCCGAAGTTGAAAATTTTAGTAAGTAAGTAATATTTTTATGGCATCAAATACATGTGAGTCAGGTACATAGGTGTTGTATGTTAATAAAGGAAACAATGTAGTTGTTGTAGTTGTAGTTGTTTAGGGAACCTATTTCATTTCTTACGAACGAAACCGTTATCAAGCTTAGTAGTCATTTATGTGAAAAATTTATAAGATTGGGTCTAGACGACTACAAAAAGTTAAATAACAAATTTACAACTGCATACAAAATAACAAAAGGCCTTCATCACTTGAATGGTGATGATTTATTCTCAAATACACATTACAGATATTTATGTTAATCAAAAATATTTAAGTAGCTACAGCAGTTATAATGTAAAAATATACAGATACCAGAATCTCATATATTGCCAAAAACGCGACCCTGAAAAATATATTAGGCACATTCACACAAAACTGATTCTTTAAAAAAAATTGTTTATTTGATATTCTGAACCGACATTCGGTTCAGAATCAAGCGATGTCTAGCCAGGCATTACATACATTATTTAATAACCAGCTGTTCCGCTTGCGATGTCATTCGCGTGAACTTTAGAATAAAAAAAGCTCGATATCAGCTGAAATCCTTAGGAACCAAAAGGAGTAGGAGCATACTTAAATCCGTATTCAAAAACCGTTTAAGCTCGTTTTGGATAATTTCGAAACATCCTGAAATCTGTATTCAGTCATTATCTGTTTTTTTTTATTTGAGTTTAAACATTAGTTATATTATTATAATAGTGTAATTACAAAGACGATGTCACAAAAAATCTAATTACATTAAGTAAAACTATACAGTACATTTAGATTTTTTGTTCATTTCAATCTTTTTAAACGTAAAGAAGCGAACAAGAAACCAAAAAGGTTTTTTTAAGGCAGACCAGAAAATATCGTCTGATGAACAATGAGGGAGAATTTATTACTAGTATTTATTTTACTTTAGTTTTAATGTAAATCTATTCATTACGAAGTAATAATATTTTAATAATATAGTAAAGATACATAATGGACTTGTCATGGTTGTTTTAATTCGCTACCAAGTGAAAAACATGGACATCGGAAATCATCGATATTTATAAATCCCTACGAACTTTTGACTTTCATACAGTAGTGATACCTGAATTTATTTTCCCAAGATTTTTGGTAGTTTAGGCATAGGTTATAAGTAATTTCTGGAGACTAATTTATACTTACAATTTTTTCGAATCTAATGACTTGAGTAAGTCCATTAATGATTATGATTTCCTTCAGACAAATACATAGTAATGCCCACCAGGAAGCTGTAGTTTGCATAGGCATTAATTTGGACTATATATATGAAATAAAAAAAATAATAAATTAGAATTGTTCTAATTTCATTTTTTAAACAAAATATTTCACAAACTTTCAAATTTAAGTAAGTTTTGATTATGTTATGAGGTAATGAAGTTTGATAGTAGGTATCACCATAAATTTTCCCCATTCCTCCCCTCCCGCTAAAAATGGCAGAATATTTTGTTTGTTTGAAAACAGGCGAGCCTCGTCCATTGACAGCGGGTTAAATTGTCTAAGCTGTATACTGACAGTTCACAAAAACGCGAAAAATAAATTGGAAGCCGAAGTTCAAAGGAGGTTCCCTCAGAACCCACGCCGGCTTCTCTTAAAGTAATATAATGAAGTGAATAATAACCTCTAATACATTGTGTAATACTTTAGGTACCTACCTGAAAGTACTATCTATAGATAGATATAAACCTCTAAATTGACTGATTAACAAATTGGCATACGCCCAGTGCCCAAACGGCTGAAGTTAGAGATACAGTTTTGGATGGAAGCTTTTTTTTTTTATTATCTTTATTTATTAAAATGGAGTTTTGTCACAAAGTGACTATGTCACTCCCATAAGAGATCAATTCTATATATATAAATAAACAATACAAAAGCACTACATTACTAGTAAATAAAGCTTGACTAGCATTTTGGCTTCCTCGGAGTACGGGGAAGACAAAATGCTATTACAAACACCTACGCTAGAATCATAGAAACATCTAAAGTCTTGTCGCTGTGCCTCGTTACGGACACATTCCGTCAAAACATGATGTACATCTTCTATCGTGTTACACTCTGGGCAGTTTGGAGAATCTGAAATTTTCATTAGAAACCTGAACTTATTCGACGGAATGTGTCCGGAGCGTAGTCTCATAATAGTTACAATATTCTTCCTTGTCATTACATCTTCATCAAACCACGGGCAGCGGGGAGGCCGACTTTGGATAGATTTGTACCATATACCCTTTGTCAATGAGCGCGCATCAAAATATTCATGCCACAGTTGCCTACACAGTAATCGAGCACCATTCAGCAACTCACTATGAATAGGTAAGCACGTATATGTAATACCATCGCTTATCGCTTGTCTAGCGGCGCGGTCAGCCTCCTCGTTCCCCAGGATACCTACATGAGACGGTACCTACTGTATAATTACCTCTTTATTTGTATTGTTAAGCAGACAGATAGTTCTAAGGATATTGTAGGCTATCGGCAGACCTCGAATACTCGAGGTAAGCCGAGCCAAATGTAAAAGCGCGCTCTTGGAGTCCGATAAGATAATAAACTTATTGTAATCCAATGATGCAGCATACGACAATGCCTCCGAAATGGCTATTAATTCACAGTGCATTATTGAGATATCCGCATTTATATGAAACCAGGCGGAGACATCTAACTGTGGGTCGACAAAAGCCGACCCACACCCCGAATCATCCTTCGACCCATCCGTATACAGTTGGTAGTGTGAACTATAGTTCTCATGTAGGTACTCACAGCATAAATTATGTAAATTAGTAATACTAACTCGCTTCTTTGACCGTGTTAACCCGCTTATAGATGTTTTAATATTCCTCGATACATCGAAACTGGTTATCCAAATATCTAAAGAGTACAACAACATTTTACCTTCAGAATGTATAGGTACGTTACAGTATCTCCTGTGTGTCTCGACTAACAGCGGTATTTTTTTCCTACCCCAATAACCTCCGCAACATTGTAGGTCCAATTCACCCAGAACATTAATAGTCACATTATTCATTATTGACCTTGACCTGAGCCAAAACTTAGCTGCTAGATATGTTCTTCGAGTAAACAGAGGTTGGAGGCATAGCTCACTTTCCATCGCATGGATGGGTGTAGTTCTTAAAAAACCACCGACAACTCTCATTGCCTGATTCTGTACTTTGTCCAGCCTGTACAAGCGACTTTTTGCACTGGTGTCATATAGGAAACAACCGTAATCTAACCTGCTTCTAATAATCGAAATATAAAGCCGTCTTAAGTGTTTTGGATGTATACCCCATTTAGACCCTGCAAGAACTTTAAATATGTTTAAAAACTGACTAATTTTGTCTGTTGTTTCGTTTATATGTTTCCTCCAAGTTAAACTCCTATCCACCCACATACCTAAATATTTAATACTATGAACTTGTTGAATGCGTACGTTATTGACGAATAAGTCTATATTGAACCTATCTAAATTCCTGGTGTATGGTCTAGTAAATACACAAACCTTGGTTTTCCTATGGGAGATACCTAACCCTAACTGTGAAATACCGTTATTAATTGTGTGTAAGCAATTTTGAATTCGAGATACTGATTCCGACAAATTTAAACAGCTGGCATAAAGTACAAAATCATCAGCATATTGAGATATGGACACCTGACCCTGGTTTTTACAAATACCTACAGTTGTTGCGTTGAATAATAGTGGTGCATAGGGTCACCCTGTGCTATACCGGTTCCTGTAATCCTGCTTATACGGCCATCGTGTAGTTCAATAAACAATTTTCTCGAGTGTAAAAATTGCCAGAGGTAATTGCACAGTGATTTACCCACTCCAAGATTATCCAACCCATGTAAAAGACTTAAAATATTAACATTATTATAGGCGTTGTCAATATTAACAAAGCAGCCAACAGTTGCTATTCCTTTGCTAAATCCCGATTGTATTCGTGAAACTAGCCTTGTCAAATTGTCCATGCAAGACCTCGATCTTCTAAAGCCTACTGTTTCTTCTGAGAAGTAATCATTTCGCTCGAAGTACCACTCGAGCCTGCGTGTGAGAATTGTATGAAGTATCTTACATAGACAAGATAACAAGGCTATTGGTCTAAAAGACGCTAGATAGGGACTATTACCAGCATTTGGTTTAGGTACAGGAACTATTTTAACCTCTCTCCATTGTTGCGGAACAAAGCTGCAGAAGATGAATCTATTGTATAGAGATACTAATATATGTTTAGCTTCATCTGGAAGATTCTTTATCATAGTGTATGAGATATCATCAGGGCCTGGTGCAGTATCAGTATCCTTAATCGTGTTCGCAAGTTTCTGTATCGTAACCGGTGCTGATAAGAGAGTGTTCACACTAGAAAAGGTAGGAGCGGAAGGGCTCACATAATCAGGTGCCAGGTTGCCCAGTAATGATTCAGCTCCTTCGCGTGTAATATCTGCCCTACAAGATTTCCTTCCTTTGAGCCATCTCATTTTATTCCACATATCCCCAGCCGACGTAACGTTATCAATACCATCACAAAAGCCCTGCCATGACTTACCCTTATAGCTGATCGTTTTAATTTTTGAGCAGCACTTACTTCATTTCATTTCATTTATTTCTTGCTTACATGTACATACATACTTAGGTCTAGGTGTTTATATCTACATATGTACAGTACATGCACCCTGGAAGGGCACTGCAAAATTTGTTTGTTTTAATTTTAATTACAATAATAATATAGAATTTAAAAAGAAAATAAAATAAAAAGATCACTTACATACAAAATTGTTAATAACACATAAATTTCATGCCAAATTAAATATAATTGAATTAAAATAGAATACATTAGAATAAAATAAAATTAAATTAAAGTAGAATTAAATTAAAATTAAAATAGAAGGCAGAATGTCATTTAATTTATTATTTTATTATTAAGGTAATGTCATTCGAGTTTATCTGAAAAAAATTGGTTTAGGGAATAGTAACATTTTTCTACTAAAAATAGTTTTAAGTTCTTGCAAAAAAGTGTATATTTATCTTCTATTTTTAGGTTTTCAGGGATTTTATTATAAATTTTTGCCAACCTATGGTATGGGCTTTGGCTAACCAATTTAAGTTTAGTTGTTGGTACTAATATTTTGTTCCTATTCCGTCGATTATAGTCAATATAGCAGTCTTCTTTAGTTTTAAAAAAGTTTTTATGTTTTCTTACAAATAATGAGGCTTGCATAATATAAATAGATGGTAATGTCAGTATTTGGTTTTTTATGAAGTGTGGCCTACAGCTATCCCGTGGCTTAGTGTTGGTGAGGATTCTTACACATTTCTTTTGCATGACGAATAGTTGTTCGAATTCTACACTGTCTCCCCATAGAATTATGGCATAATTCAGCCAACTATAGGCGTAAGCATAATACGCAGACAAAGCGGTTTCGTAGTTAGTATTGGCTTTTAAAATACTAAGGGCGTAGATGAATTGCGAAAGTTTAGTTTTTATTTTTTGTACATGGGCTTTCCAATTTAAGTTTGTGTCAAGTGTTATTCCCAAAAGGTTAAATTCATTTGTTACGTCTATAGAAAGGTGTTTTGATAGTTGGCTTAGGTCGAGGGGGGTTCTTTTATATGTCCTGAATTGGGTTAACTTAGTCTTAAGTAGGTTAATTTCTAAATTGTGGTCTTTTAGCCATGAGAGGCATTCATTAAATACTGTGTTTATGTGTAAAAAGTCAATTGATGAGTCACTAGAAAAGAGGAGGGATACGTCGTCAGCAAATAAAATAGTAGTGGTATTAATTGATTTCGGGAGATCATTAATATATAATAAAAACATTAAGCATCCAAGAACAGATCCTTGGGGAATCGAATTATTTACTATTTTTATGTCAGATACTACGTTATTTTCTAGTTTATTGTTTATGTCATGGTTTATTATTTCTACGTATTGTTGTCGGTCATTTAGATAACTTTGGAACCATCTATAAGTAGCACCTCGAATTCCATAGTCATATAATTTGCGGAGTAGAATTGTATGACTTACTTTGTCATATGCTTTTGTCATGTCCAAAAATATCCCTAAAGCGTATTTTCTATTATTTATTATATCATATATTTTATGTAGATAATTATAGACTTTAATTTGCAGATCAATTAAATTATCTGGAGTAGAGTTTCTCCTAAAAGTGGCAAGTGCACGTCGTCTCTTGGCTACAGCTTTCGAGATATTTTCATTCCAGTACGACTTTGGAGTGAATTTATTTTGTTGAACCGGATTTTCACATATTCTAACATAAGGGATAGACTCGTCAGCTGCCTTGTTGATAACTTCAATCAATTTATCATAAGCTGATTGGTTTTCATTTGGTGGAGTGTAATCCTAAAGTTCTCTCTCAATAGCTGTTTTATATTTCAACCAATCAGCTTTTTTAAAGTTACGTTTCTTTTTAACATTATTCGATGCACCAAGGCTCGTTTTAAGCTTAATCATAAGATGGTCACTTCCTAGGTTTTCATTTAAAACTTCCCAACTGAAGTTTAAAGCAATATCAACAGATGCCAGAGATATATCAGGAGAAGTACGCTGTACTCTGCCGTTAGCTAAGCTAAACCTAGTATGTGTGCCGTCATTTAGACATGTATAATTATTGTCTAAAATAGAATCAGCGATTTGGTTCCCTCTTGTATCTGTTCTATTTGACCAAACGCTATGATGGCCGTTGAAATCGCCAATAATGAGAGTCCTACCAGAAGATAAACTAAGCATTTGATCCCAATCACCTTGGTGAGTTCTAACAGATGGTGGGCAATATACAGAATATATTCTTTCTACGTGCTGACAGTTTAATAGCTTGACGCATAGTATCTCGATCTGTGCATTCGATAGAGTGACATCTAGTTTTTGGGCTTTTATCGAATTATGGACCAATATTGCCACACCACCATGTTCGTCGTCTCGATCAAGTCTAAACACTTTGTATCCACTAACACTAAATTCACAATCCGGGTTCAGCCAGGTCTCGCATATAGCCGCAATGTGTATCTTCTCCCGACTAAGTAGCGTTTCAAACTCAATTTTTTTGGTCCTGATGCTTCGAGCATTCCATTGTAGCACATTTACAATAAGTCTTGGGTGGTTGTAATCCATATTTGTTTTATGAAGTTACAACTAGAGATGGGCGTTGTCGTTAAATTTCCACAACGATGCGCATCGTTTTTGTCAGAATGGCATCCGTTGTGAACAACGATGTTGGCCGGGTTGCTAACACAACACTGACACTAGGGTGTCGATGTTGCCGCCAACGATGTCGGCCGGGTTGCTAACACAACACTGAGCATATGAAACTTACTGGAAGTGACATGAGCGTTTTAGACGGGTAGGTCCTAAATTACGGAATTTGAACAAATAAAAATAATTCAATATCTAACTTGGTTCCTAGTAGTAGGGTAAATCTAAAATACCATAATACTTATATTAAAACGAGACATTTGATAAAAAAAATAGATATCGTATTTTTTTTAATAATAAAACATTGGTACATGGTTCATGCCATATCTAGTTAGATATAATAAAAAGTTCAGTTCTATGTTCTAGCATCCTCTCCTCTCGCTCACACACACGCAGGCATGCGGGCGGTGAGGTATGGATGGATAATAATAATAATAATAATAATAATATATTTATTTATAGAAATAGGTTTACAGAGTAGAAACTTACAATCTACTTAATATTACATAGCTATGTTACTTTTCTGTTTAGTACGTAATCCCTACTTGTTAAAAACCTTTCAGGTCAAAGATTATGACACCTCGCTCTAACTAAGTTTGCTAACTTGTGTTTAGACACGAGGATGTTCGTAGCTTAGGTTTGGCAATCGGCATTACTCGGCTGACTTCGTTGTTCGCCATCCGATGCCGCGCCACTAACCTCCCCGCTCTTCCGATGTCGGTGTGACGTTCGTTTGTTGTCGGTGGCGATCGGCATTACTCGGTTCGGCATCTCGTTGTCGCAGGCATCCGTTGTTCACCTATTCGCCATCCGATGGGAACAACGTACACTGACATCGTTGGTCAACAACGATGTTAGTAAAAACGACCACCTCTAGTTACAACAAGGCTGATCAGCTATAAACTGCATAACAAAAGATACCAGCGCTTCCAACAAACTACTTCCACAGCCTTTAATCTTATCTTCCCAATATTTATTTCTATCAAAAATTACATTTTTGATTTTTTCAAAAAGTAGGTTCCATGATATTTTCCCCTTAAGTTCAGATTTCTTCTCATCATTTATTTTACTTGTCTCTGTATCTTCATTTCCACTACCCTCTGAGCCACATTCAATTAAATCTTCATCTAGTTCTCTGTACATAGCTTTTTTGTTTCTCTTTTGTTCCGACTTAGCTTCTTTTTTCTTTGAGGTTCCTGGGGTAACCTTTACTGTTTCCACATACGATCGAGGACTGTTTGTTTCCATATCTACTTGCTCGTTGTCCCTAGTAGATCTAAAAGAAGGCAATACTTCCAGCGTGTTTGGTAGAAGTGGATCTTCATTCATGAATTCCCTGTCTTCATCTGGTTGAGGCGATGGCGGTACATAAATAGTTAGGGCTTTTTTATAGGAGCAATTAAACTCTGCCATTAGCTCTCTAACTCGTCTTTCCCTATAATAGGCTGGGCATACTTTTGACATGGCCATATGCCTTCCCATGCAATTGTTGCATTAAAATCGTGTAGTCTCGCAGTTTGCATGAGGTTTTGTGCATTTAGGGCAGATAATCTTCACAGATGGACACATTCTAATTGTGTGACCAAATCGCCAGCAACGTGAGCATTGCGTGACTGGGTAGGTATAGGGGCTTAAAGATGGACCATCAAAACATAACCTTACCGATTCACATAGTTCCCAATGCCCATCGTATGTATTCTTGCGTTTTAATCTCTTTACGGCTAAAAATGCCGTCTAGCTAGTAATCTGTTGCTGAATCTCTTCATCGCTCAGGTCGAGATCGATATTTTGAATGACGCCATACGAGCGGTTTATTTCCATAGATCTTTGGCATTTTAATCCATTTTCATTGAAAGGCTTGCAATTTACTAAAACATCGGCACTATCCTCGTCAGTAAATTGAATTAAAGCCTTGTAAGAATTTACGTACTTAACTTTCAATACATTCATTATGTTTTCCCTCTTCAACATTTTAGCCAATCCAAACTGTCGAGGGAGTGCCTCGGAGCCAGTCAGACAAACTTCGATATTAGTCATCGAAAACCTCGTAGACTCGCCACTCTGTAAGCGACCACGGGAAAATCTTTTAGGCTTCGCCATACGCTCATTCCATTCATCCCTGCCCTGTTCTAGTCTTTCCAATAATTTTCGCTTAAGTATTTCCTCATTTTTCGCAGTATTCTCACTTACGTACTCCTTGCTCCTTATCTCCCTTGTTCTAGCACATTTACCAAGTTCAATCTCCTCATCACTTGCCTCTACTGATCGTTCCATATCTTCCCTCTGTATCATATCATTCTCCTCTTCCAAAGCTGAATCCAAAATCTCAAAACGGTTTGTCATGATTGATTAGCGCACGATCTTAAATGCAGTGAAAGTCGCACGTGCTAAGCACACACGGCGAGGCGGCCGAGCCGCTAACACCGATAAGGTTCAAACAATAACCAAACGCGTGTAACTGTACTAAGCGCCCGCGCGCGACCGATGGAAGCTTTCGTGGTGTAGATAGGTGTCACCTACCAGTTTATTAGCTGTCCAAAACACTTTATTATTGCTTGGCTACTAGGTAAACAATAAGAAAGTGTTTTAGATAATTTGAATTATGCATACAGATACTATTTCCTCATTTTTCGCAGTATTCTCACTTACGTACTCCTTGCTCCTTATCTCCCTTGTTCTAGCACATTTACCAAGTTCAATCTCCTCATCACTTGCCTCCACTGATCGTTCCATATCTTCCCTCTGTATCATATCATTCTCCTCTTCCAAAGCTGAATCCAAAATCTCAAAACGGTTTGTCATGATTGATTAGCGCACGATCTTAAATGCAGTGAAAGTCGCACGTGCTAAGCACACACGGCGAGGCGGCCGAGCCGCTAACACCGATAAGGTTCAAACAATAACCAAACGCGTGTAACTGTACTAAGCGCCCGCGCGCGACCGATGGAAGCTTTCGTGGTGTAGATAGGTGTCACACTGTTTATAGTATAAAGTTTGACTTGTCTAAGTGCTTATTTTGTAAGCTTAAAGAAATAAACGTTATTGATATTTGATATTTGATCACCTACCAGTTTATTAGCTGTCCAAAACACTTTATTATTGCTTGGCTACTAGGTAAACAATAAGAAAGTGTTTTAGATAATTTGAATTATGCATACAGATACTTATGTATGAAAAAAATAACTGGGGTAAGACCGCGGGTATAGTTTGCTAGTTACACATTATTTTAGACTGCTTCCCCACCCTGAGCCCATGCCTGGCTACCCCCATGGTCTATACGGGCGTTTAATGGTAACATATATTCTTATCCCCGATTGAACGTACACGGATATGTCCGTGAATACCAGGATACTTTCATTTCCTTTGGTTACTTCAAAGGATCCGAGGCCGTACAGTTTCTTGCCGTTGAACAGTGCTGCACCAGATTGTATTCCAGACAAATTTTCGACGTTGTTCAAGCATATGAAGTGGCCCCACGGGCGAGGGATCCATTCGTCACAGTCGGCCAGTACCTCTTCATCATTGCCATGATCTACAACCACTAATTTATAACTATTTTTTACATGATATTTGCTTATAAAACCAAAGCCAGCTATCCTCCACCCATAGAAAGGATATGGTTTTTGATTATAATAAAATTGATGATAATAATTGGCTCTCGGCTCGCGGTTTTTTGGTCTGAGTTTGGCAGGATCGCCGTTTATCGCATAGATTATGAAGTCGTGAATTGTAGTATGACGGTTGTCTAAGCCAACTTTTACCCAATTTTTTTTATCTCGATTGTACTGGTTTCCCGTAGTCCTATTTTGTTGGAGTTCTTGAAAGTTTTTTGGATTACCGTCGATAGCGTACAACTGAAAAACAAAGTTCCATGTATTTCACTAATTTTAACAAATGTTTATTTGTTAAAATTAGTGAAATAAAATAATGCTCACTAAGCATTACCTAGCCCATACCAGTAGCTAGCATTCTAATATTACTGAGGTACTGATTAATTCCTTAGGTAATTACGATATTTACTACAAACGTTTCCATAGAAAGGCTACTTCTATCCATGCGGGCCTATTCGGGATTCGTTGCCAGTCTGGGTTCCTATCTTGCCATTAAAGTCCCTTATAACAACGTTGAAGTGGGCCTTAGAGGTGTTATGCAAGGCTTTTGATATTTCTTCAAAAACTGTCTTGTTTTCATACATATCCTCCACTTCATCATCCGAGGGTGCCGAGGTCGGTACGTAGACCTGAATAACCTTCATGCTCCGTTTGGATAGCCGAAGGATCAGGTACGCTACCCAGGTCGACACACTGGAGATTTCTTGGACGTTGTTAGATAGGGCCTTATTGACGAGGAAACCTACGCCACCCTGGGATATTTTATCACCCTCACGAAAGTAGAGAAGATGACCCGAGTCTAGGGTTACGGTGTCCTCCCCCACTCTGCGGACTTCACATAACCCTAGAACATGCCATTTGATGTTCTCTAACTCCACTTCCAACTGCGCTAGATGTTGGTCAAGACTCAGAGTGCGTCCGTTGTACGTGGCCAGGGTCAGTTGTTGGTGGCAGCCTGAGGTAGCCCGTTGATTCCTAGCACCCCCTGCCCCGCCGTTACCATGGCCGCTGCCATGGCCAGGAATAGCGAGGCGGCCGGGAACTAGGGAACATTTTTTATTGCGTCGTACCATTGGGTGGGGGGGGGGGGGGGGGTGTAATGCCCATAATCCGCACATGTTTCTTTCTCTCACTTTGGGGATCGCAGTTCAGTGGTGAAATTGTTCTGCAGGGGATGCTGCTGCCTGCCTCCTGGTTTGTGTCCCTTAGTCGCCTCCTACGATTCCCACGGGAAGAGTTGGAGTGATTACTATTATAGGCCGGCACCATACGGCCAGGACGAATTAGTAGTCAACCGTAATAAACAACATAATAGTTTTAATAAATTGCGACTACCTACTACAATTTTGATGACCTTCTCTAATTCTTATTAGTTTTTGATGATTCCTGTGTTGTATGTTCTTTGACCCTCGTGGAATGCGATAAGATGTGAGCCGTAAAACGAATCTTATCGTAACGTATCAATATATGATAATTTTCACAAGTACTGGCAGTGGCGTCAGGGGGCGGTTGGTTTGTTTCCATGCTTATAAATGGTTTCCATTGCATCGGGATTAAACAAAAAGTCCAAGTTCTTTAAAAAAAATTACAAAGTAGACGGTTGAATATAAGATCGCGCTATCGAAATTTTCCACGGTTAAAATTACCATTTATTATTTATTATATTTGTAGATCCAAAACATTTTTTTTAGTTGTTTTATGGTTTTTTTCAACACTTTAAATTATTGTACTTAAGTTTACACACATCAGTAAAATTAGGGTCCGGTCTAGTATGACTGAATGTTGAAATGTACATATTCCAGAAAGAACAATTCTTAAAATGTACTTTTCTACGCTACCCATGGTACAATAATATACTCCGCCAGGTATGCCATTCCGAAATACGCATCTTTGCGTGTTTAAGTAGTTATTGTATTCTCTTTAGTGTGGGTGCCACCAGCGACGGATACGGTGGTTTCAAACAAACTTTTTAGTTTGGGGGAAAAATAATTCTAGGCTTTATTCCTGATTTTATTACTGAGTAATTTAAACTTTAGTGTAAATTTAAAGCCACGCAAGGTTTTGAGGTTCAAAAGCCTGCGTGGCGCTGTGCCACTTATGTGCATGGTTGATGATTACTATAAGGCACAGGTCTTGCTCGTTCTGTTACTCAATATAATAAAATAATGTTATAGGTATGTAATTAGTAATTACATATACATACCTACTTAATCTTTTAGGCTACTAATATGATACCTAGGCTCCTACTCACCTATTGAAACTAATATACCTAGGTACCTACATCCTAAATAAACAGTTTTATTAAGAAAGAAAATAACAATCAAATAATAGAATTAAATTAAAAGTAGTATTGACAAAAGAAACAATTGAGCTAACTGCAGACTGTTGCAAACAATCTATGGGATAAATAATATTATAAATTGCGAAAGTGTGTTTGTTTGATTATCCTTCTTTTACGCCCTAACTAAGCAAGCAATCGACTTGATTTTCGGCATAGAGTTAGTTGAAAGGATAGAGTAACATAAGCTTTTTATCCCATAAATCAGTTTAATGCCCTAAATAAAAGTTAAGGTAAAGCTGATAGAGCAACCAATCACTTCGTAATATTCCTTGTCATAGTTATAACATGAAAAAAAAAGAGTTTATACTACACCTATTCGGAAAGTATATTAGTTCTTACTTGAAAAGAGGGAAGAAAGTACGTAAATCCAAGCGAACAAATATGCGGGCGGCAAAAATATATGAGATTTACTTTCTCCCCTGCTGCAGCCAAAAAAGCCAGAAAGCCAGCACTTTCTCCCCTCCTTTATTTTAAATTCAAGGCTAGAAACAGGCGGATGCACAAAATAAAAAGTTTTTATCTCGAAGCCCACCAAAATGTTATTGGCCACTTGCATTTTTTAAGAAAACTTAGGCTAACTTAACTTACGGCAGTGTGTGCTTTATTTAATTTGCCTCCTCAGTATTTAAAAAAAAAACGGGTTGTAAGCGCGAATTTTCTTTTTCATTGCATTCTGTTCAGTTGAAATTTAAACTAAAATGTTTTTTATTTTCCTCACAGGTGTAGTATACTCGTAAAGCACTGTGTATAACTCGGAAGAAAATGCGATTCGCGAATCTTTACGGAATCGGTCATTTTCATCCCTCGATAAACAATGTACTATTATTGTTTCGCGACAGTAGAAAAGTTTCGCGATACTAGTAAAAGTAAAAAAAAAACATAGAGTAATTATACATAAGCAAGAAAGCGATATGTGGTACAAACACGTTGGACAGAGAAGACGAATCAAGAAAACTTCTCGGAAGTTCAATGAATGAATGGTGTGAATGAATGAATGATCTATGAAATTGCCTTTTTCTGGTGTTACCAGTAGCGTGAAATGGTAACTCCCAGAGCTCCTTATTTTACGTAAACGAATTCTATGTGTTTTTGTATTTAGAAATAATCTTCAAATTAACTCGTGTTAAACTAATACTGTTTTGACTGATGTAATAAATATAATTCAATAAGTATTGTAAGTTTCTGTTTTTTTTTCAATTGAACATTAGGACATTTGTTTTCCAAGTTCTGTTTATTGCAATAAAATGGCAACATGGACAGTGATAAGCTTGTGTGAGTGCCACCAGTAAGTCGCAGACACAGATTAGATCTCTGTGGTGGCAGACCTTGTATAATTTGACCATGACGCTACCAAACTTAATTACCCTACCTTTACTAGATTAGATTCGATTCTAGATTAGATTCATTCCAGATTCATTAAAGACTTGGGAGTCACATTTGACCGTCACCTTAATTTTCACGACCATATGACTGCCGTTGCCAAGGAATCTTACAAGAGGCTGAGCTTTGTGCTAAGAAATGCTCGTGACTTTAAAAGCGATCAAGTCGTACGACTTCTATACAGCGCTCTGGTTCGAAGCAAGCTAGAGTCCAGTTCTTGCGTTTGGAATCCGCACGAGGTAACATACGCTCTCCCTTTAGAGAAGGTACAAAAGGCTTTCCTTAGGTATCTCTACAAGAGAACGTTAGGATACTACCCATATATGTACCCTACGAAATTACTGCTGGGGTGTCTTGGGTACAACTCCCTTAGTACGCGGAGGGCATATGATCAAATGATCACCTTCTGCAAGATTGCACGCTGCGCCATTGATGCAATTGACTTGCACAATGAACTGCTTCAGCTCTACGTCCCGAATAACTACATTCGGGGAAGGAGCCATCGACTTTTAGCCACACCCTCGTGCCGAACCGTCGCACGCGCCAACTCCCCGTTACCTCGTGCTCTGAACTCTCTCAACAAGCTAGTTGCCAACTATCCACACATAGACATATTTGATGATGAATGGAAGGATTTTACCAGTGAATGCATGAGATTTTGTGAGATTGACGGATGATGGTTAACAGTGACTATGACATTAAGTTAGTGAAATTAATTTTGTAATTTATTTTATCATATTTGTAAAGTGACATTATTTATTTTGATTGTAATTTTTGCCATTGCATGTATATTTATTTGAAATTTGTAATTTTATTTTTTTATTCTTAATTTAGATTTGATTGTTAGTTTTTTTTTATGTGACATTTGTATCCTTAGTCTGTATAGTACATTGACTTTATGTATAGTATTACTTAAAATTAGTTAGTGTAAGTGGTTCAGGACCGTTCTAATTAAATAAATAAATTGAAATTGAATTGAATTTACCTACCTTTATATTTCTGGAAGGATCATGTCCTCCTTTTGCATGAAAATGATTTCGAAGGTACGGATTGGCTGCGGTAATGACATCAGAATCTTCAAAAAAAATTCCCGTGCAGCACGGCTTACCGTCTACTTCAATGCCGACGAGGGCATCGAAAAACGGATCATCATGCCACTCGAAGGTTCTGAAAAAAAAACGGACGTTGGTTCGTACACAATTTAAATTGATAGATAGGTAGTAATTTATCTGCATATCGCCGGCAGACTGTAGAATCAACTCGCTCATAGCAAAGATCCTAGGATCAAACGTTCCGTAGGTTTACAGACAGTTTAGTTAAAATTAATTAGGTTATCCCGGTAATGCCAGCAAAAGAGCGTTAATTTGCTTTAATTGCAAACGATTTAGCTAGGTGCTCTACAAACGTACTGGTTCTACGATCCGGTGTCGACATAATTATATAAAATAGGCTTAGTTTAGCATCAAAAAATCATACTTTGCCGTATATGTATTACTGTTATCATTATCACCTATTCCGCATGAACATTTCTCAAGAACTTCAAGTAGCAACAAGACTACTATTTTTAATGAAAACCTGTAAAAAACAATAATAACTATAAAAACAATAATAACTATAATGGTAAGGTGATGTGAATTCTATTAAATGCTGCTGGATGAAACTAAACAATTTTGAATACACTTGATTTTAAAAAGACATGATTTAAAGTTATTTTATATAGTATAGATAAACTTCTAATTTAGGTCTCTAACCTTATTAAATACATTTATTTACTTATAGTAAGTAATTAATTTTTTATTATTCATCTATCTACCGACTCTTCTCACTCTTTCAGGCACTCAATTGAGTTATTTCAGACAGAGATTGTATAGTTATCTGACCAGAGCTAAAATATAAATACATCGTTTACAAACACTTTTTGTTATTCCTAAATGATAATAATAATGTAAGTATTGTGTGTTTATTATTATACACCGAGACAAATTGTTTATTTAAAAACAGGATATAGAGATAAAATAAACAATCATCCATTTCTTTGTATAATTTTGAATCTTAAGTACATAACTAGTGTATTTGGTTAAATTTCTAATTATAAATAAATAAATACTCAATAAATGATACAGAAAATGCAACTGGACGTAGGGTCTTTGTACTTTACAAATTTATAATTTGGGACACAAAAGCGTAATTTAGTACTAGTATCCGCTCATCGTTTGTAAAAACTAATTTAACTAATGAACCAGTGTTTAATTTAAAATTTTGCATGCCATCATTAATGGTAGAACATATAGCGGCCTGCGGCATACACACGTAAGGTTCGAACCGCGCATCTGGGACTGCATTCAAAACCGCGGATGGGTCCGGTTTTGACTGTAGATCAAACTGTCGTGCTAATTGTTTGGAAAGCCGCCGGCGCCGGTAAATCTTTCATATTTTCACAAACGATCTAAATGCAAAATTGTAAAAAAATGCACGGGCGCGGGTTCGAGTCCCGCCGAAGTCGAAAATTTTTGGGAACTTATTTCATTTCTTAATTGAGCTATCTGCAAACTGACATAGTAGATAACAATTATAAATATTTAGTGTTGTTATTATTATAGTATCGTATAAAACTGCTATGTTAAAATGTAAACAATTAGGTGATGAGGCTATTGGATTACGCACATTTTATGCTATAATTGTAGTTTTATGTTGGGCTGAACATAATGATCGCGTTATTAGTCGAAACTTGGCGCATTGTTCACAAACGTCTAATATAGCTTTCTGTCTCCGTTTATTTGTGTCTAGGCACCTTATTATTTTTCTTGCAGGGATTCACTTACATTAAACTTCGTTAAAAATATCTATAAAAACATACTACTTCAACAGATACTTGTATCAACGAAACAAATCGCAAAAGTCCACGAGTTAATTTATCATCACTTCATTCCTCTCTGTATTTACATGTCGAGACGAACGAAATGAGAAGAGAAAATGTGTCCGGTTTTTGGAACGTGTGTGTATGCGTTATGTAATTAGCAATACAAAATACAAAAAAATATTTTCAAACATAAAATGTCTTCAAGATTTAAAGAATTTCTCGATTTCGGTGGGACCCGAACCCGCTTCCCTGAATGCAAGGGCTTGCGCTCTACAATTACAAACCCTACAAATGTCCTCGTTTCCGAAAAATATCAAGAACTCCAGAGGACACTATATATAAGGACACTATACTTATGTGTAGGGGCTTGTAGACATAATTCTCTAGTAGCAACAACAACCCAAATACAACGATAGGTGGCCACTGAGCTCAGGGACTGACAAGCGATAAATCGAAGCTGTTATTATCAGACTGATTCATATCTATAGATAGCACCGATAACCCTTTTATAAACATATGAGTAAACCATTAGTCAACCAAACTGTATCGAAATATTCGTCATGGGTGTTGTGTGTCAAATTCTAATAAACAAAACAAAAGAAGGAGTCTTCAGACCTGGTGCAAGTGTTACAGGAATCGTGAAATACTTCATCGACAAGCCGACGGAATACAAAGCAGTAACGCTGTCATTTCTCGGGACCGGAAAATGCAGCTGGACTGAGAGCAGTAAAAATTCGTCTACCACGTATACGGGAACTGAAGAATACGAAAATACTAAAATTGACCTTCTGCAAACAAAAGCGGACTCTGAAATTCTGGAAGGCATCTATGAGTTTCCATTTGAGTTTGTATTGTCAGAAGGTATTCCAACATCACATAAAGACTATGTCTGCACTATATGCTATCGCATAGAACTGAAGTTTAAAAGACCAAAAGTGTTCAGCTTTGACAAACTATTCAGCACTGAAATCCCTGTGAAAGGATATGTAGAACCAAGAACAGAAGGACCTGTTATATTCGGTCTTGATAAAACGCTCACAAATCTATTTGCGCTTAACAAACCTGTAATTAAGGTTAAAGCAGAAGTGGAAAAGACGGTATGTAACGCTGGAGAAAATATAAATACATTGCTACATATAACAAACAACAGTAATCTCACAGCAAATGTAAGAACAAGCTTTTACTGTTATAAAGTCTACACAGCCAATTGTGGGAGAACCAATACAGCATCTGAGAAAATCAGGGAATGCAGCTTAGGCATAACTAGCATTCCACCGCAAGGTACAGTCAATCTTTCACAGAGTATCCCTACGACTAT
Organism: Eupithecia vulgata; assembly: GCA_946478455.1. Taxonomy (NCBI): domain Eukaryota; kingdom Metazoa; phylum Arthropoda; class Insecta; order Lepidoptera; family Geometridae; genus Eupithecia; species Eupithecia vulgata. The sequence continues at coordinate 14,557,647 of OX297867.1, forward strand.
TAACCTACGCTCTATCAATTCTAAAGTTATGAGAAAGGAGTACAAGCTGAGAGTTTCTGTAAAGCTTCCTATGCCACATAGGAATGAACATGTAGAAATGCCAGTGCTTATAGGAGAAAGAATGATAGTTGAAGAAAAAACTGATGCAGAGACATCATCAGGGATAGAAGATGCACCGCCGTCTTACTGGGAAGTGATGGGAGAAGAAAAAGCAGGAGATGAAGAGTATGAGAAAGACGCTGTGGTTTAAATAAAGTGGTGCAAGTGAAAAAGTGGGTGCTCTTATTGAATAAACAATTTAGTTCGATGGTTTGAACTTAAAACTCGGTCCAAAACATTGTGAAAAGATGATTCAAGAATATACAAAATAGGTAAAACCAGTTTTTCGCGATTATCTCGATTTCTTAATATATACTAACATTATAAATTCGAAAGTAACTCTGTCTGTTTATTACCTTTTCATGCCTAAGCGGCTGATCGGATCTTAATGGAATTTGGCAAATTGAGATGTAAAATGGTGTCGCGGGGACGGATAAAGAGTATTTTAAAAGCGCGTGCGAAGCCGGGTGAACAGACTGTAGGTAATATATAAAATAGATAATTTTCAATAACTTTTTTTTTTCCTAAAACCTTTTTCTTTCAGTACCGTGTGATTTCCCAATCGTTTGTGACAGACTCAATCACAATTTTGTTACTGAAGGAATATTTTATTAACAAGAATATTTTCGTGACCGTAGTTTTGCACGGAATAATAATAATAATATATTGTATGAAGTTTTTGTGGTGTTTTTTGTGAATTGTCTCACCACAATTCACAAAAAACACCAAAAAAACTTCATTTTGCTCTTTTTGTAGAGTTTTTTTGAATATTTCTAAAACATTGTATTTGAATTTATGAATTTTTGATATACAAAATAAATTCAGGTCATTAGCATAATTATAATAAGATACATAATAGATATTTGGAACCAAAGTACGAATCTCAATTATACAAAATTTTTATGAATATTTTAAAAAATCCTGATACAGGTGTTCAATAGTTTTGTATTTTTGGTATTATCTGTAAGTTTCAAGCGAATCCAGCCATTGTTTACAAAGTTTCAAAAAAAAATCTCAATAACTTCAAAAAAACTTCAACCCAACTTTTACTCCCTTAGGGGTGAAATTTCCTGAAATCCCTTCTAATCGGGAGCTTGTGAATTAGATTCAGCGGTTTGGGCTGGGCGTTGGGTGTAGTGTATACAATTTTAGACTGTATTACAGACATACTAGATAAAATTGTATAAACTTATAAAACTAATATTTACACTTTCATCTATTTTCTAAAAATCTAAGCCGTCACCAGAAGGCAGAGTGCCTAGAATGCTGGCAGCATTGCCACGTTGAATGGCAATGCTAATTCGTAGACCGAATTAATCGAGAACACACATGTTTTCATTAGATTTTTGTTAATTTAAATTAAATTTTAGCAGTGATAATTATAGTCTTTTATATCTATTGAGAATTTTATATCTTTATATCTAGAGGCTAAGAGATAACCACCACTCAGTATAATGTGCTGCAGTCACTCAGCACTCTTGCCCTGCGACGAAGTTCAGTTGCTGCTCGATCATTGTGTATAGGTAGGTATCAGCACATGCATTTGCTTTCTAACTGTTGATATTGATATCGAATATTGTTGAGCAGTTAAACTAGTGTGAATATCAACAATAAACAAACAACAAACCAGTCTTCTTTTTCTACCACTCTCCTTACATTCAGATTCCCTTCGGATAGACATCTACGCACCTATAAGCGCACAGTTTTAATCGGTAAGAAAACAGAACAATCGATAAATATAGGTATTTCATCATTATGATGTTATAGATGACAAGACAAAAAAACATTTTTAATAAAAATATAGGTATTTGCTTCATATAACATAAGTAGATTACTTATGGGATTCCTTCAATACAATAATGTTATATTTATTTTATGCTTAATCACTAGGCTTTAAAGGAGTCTTCACTAGGTCCACTAAGGAAGTCTACACACCAAAGTCTGCGGACAGGCGACAAGATGACAAAACACTGTCGGCTGCCAGCAATATTCATACACTTAAAATGTTTTTTGTCGGACAACAAAATCCATATTTTGTTATTAAAATTATTATAGAATAAGAAATACATTTATTTGGACACAGGTACACACAAGTATAAAATAAACAAAAACAGAAAACAATAACAATTTAACATGGAGGTAGGTGATAAAAAAAAGGGTGTAAGGTCTCTCTGCCTCCATGACCCTGCGCCCAAATAGGGGTTGGCTAAGGGTGTGCTGAACAAATTTTTTTTTGCTCAGCGCTGTTTTTTAGCCAAAGAGCTGAAACTGACGAACTGAAGAAACGGACAGCAATTCGTTTAAAAAAAAAGGTCTTAAAATTAAAGTTATTAACGACATCATCCGGCAGGCCTTTGCCACGGCTAACATACCAGCTATTCTCGAACCAAATGTACTGTTGCGTGACGATGGTAAGAGGCCCAACGGCATGACTCTAGTCCCATGGGAGTTGAAATTTTAAAACAGTTTTGAAAAATTCTGTAGGCTTCATTCTTTCCAAAATATTGCCATTCGAAAAAGTCGAAAAATGGACTGTCCAAATAAATGGCAAATGTTCGAAACCCTCTGCGAATTATAAATCTGGACAAAACAAGGTGTGACCCGTCAATGCAGCCAACGAAACTCAGTCCTACAATGCCCTAGGCTACACCTAGTCTTTATATAGAACCTAAGTTATTCTTACTAGCAGGTGTCCTCGACACTACGTCATAGTTCTAACGGCCTTTGTCTTCGAAACGAGCTGCCTTTCGCACAAACTAACCGTTATAAATAAAAAATATTCTTTAACAAGACGCTTTGTTTTTAGTGTAGGTACCAAACCTGCCTAATAAGTACGATAGTATTTTTATTATATTCTCTGTTCTGTAACAGAAAACATAATAAAAATACTATCGTACTTATAAGGCATATGTTATTCTCTGACTAAAAACTATGCTTTTGTCAGAGAATAACAATAATACTTACTACGGGGCAGTTGCGGTTGGCCAAATATCATTACAATGCAAAAAATTTAATGGATGTATGGATAGATGGATATTTGTTACTTCTACTCTCTCAATTTATTATTTTACTATAAATTGAAATATAATTAGTTATATTAATACAATCAAGGCAATCAATATAACTTATAACTCTACAATTTTATGACTGCATGTTAATCAATTTAAATCAATTTTAGTACACTCGAAAGAGTAGGTTGTGTAGACCGAAAACTATATTTAAGACCTGATGTATTTTTACCACAATCACAATAAATAAATGGTTTCAATGGTTTCTTTACGCCAAAGATACTGATATTTGACTGAAACTTTTAATGAAAACAGGTCTATGTTTGGAAGATAATATAGGCTTTTTACCGCAATTCTCATGAGATAGAAATACCTTTTAAACTTTACCATAGAAATAACGCGTGCAGAGAGTAGTAAGCAATAGCGAGCCAAACTCAGTGAGAATCTGCACATTGTTCATGATTGTTACACGGAATGGCGGGGAGGATTCGCCGTTGGACGAAGCCGTTTAAAATGGTTACCTAGGCCAGATATCGTTTTTTGAGTAGTTTCTATATTGTACGAGATGCTGTTATCGAATAGGCATTTTTGGTCAAGCACGCACGTACCCAGCTGGTATGGATGATTCAGGAATAATATAAATCAAGCAGGAGATGTTAAATAATTTTTTATCAATTTTTAGGGTTCCGTACCTCAAAAGGAAAAAAGGAACCCTTATAGGATCACTTTGTTGTCCGTCTGTCCGTCTGTCCGTCTGTCCGTCTGTCCGTCTGTCCGTCTGTCAACCCACTTTTCTCAGAAACGCGTAGAGTTATCGAGTTGATATTCACATCATATACGCAGGCTCGTAACCTCTTGAAGCCTCGATATAAATCAAACTTCTAAGTCAACGCAATCAAAAGTTACAGCTGTTTATGTCTATTTTTTTTCAATTTTCCTAGGGAATCATATGCACACAAAACCTATAGGGTACTTCCCGTTGACCTAGAACCATGAAATTTGGTGAGAAGCAAGGTCTTATAGTACAAGTAATGGAAAAAATCCGAAAACCGTAAATTTGTAATTTATTCACAGAAAAAATATTTTTTTAATCTTGCCATGGACCAAAAACCTATAGGGTACTTCCCGTTGACCTAGAACCATGAAATTTGGTGAGAAGCAAGGTCTTATAACACAATTAAAGGGAAAAATCTGAAAACCGTAAATTTGTAGTTTATTCACAGAAAAAATAATTTTTTAATCTTGCCATGGACCAAAAACCTTTAGGGTACTTCCCGTTGACCTCTAGAACCATGAAAATTGGTGAGAAGCAAGGTATTATAACACAAGTAAAGGGAAAAATTCGAAAACCGTAAATTTTTAGTATATTCACAGAAAAAATAATTTTCGAATCTCGCCATGGACCAAAAACCTGTAGGGTACTTTCCGTTGACCTAGAACCATGAAATTTGGCAAGAAGCAATGACTTATAGCACAAGTAAAGGGAAAAATCAGAAAACCGTAAATTTGTGGTTTATTCATTCAAAATAGTACATTGTTACACTAGGGTTGGACGTAACTTATTTAGTCTCGAGACGCCAATAGTTCGAGGGACTAAATAAGTTACGTCATAATCGTTATCAAATCAGAAAATTATTGTGCCTTATTCGTCTGGATTTGACTGATTTCTTTGCTAAAGAGTAGGAGTTTGTACGGAACCCTTGATGCGCGAGTCTAACTCGCACTTGACGTTTTATTTTATAAAGAAGTACTTTTTTAAATAGTAGAGTATACCCTAACTACCTACCTAACTATTGACAAATTAAAAAATTTACTACTGAACTCTTCTTTCGAAGAAGGTAAAATAATCAGCAACGTTTGTGATCCAGTTTTAAAAAACATCTTAAAACTAATCATTCATCATCATCATTCATCCGTAACCCGCCCAGCGCTGGACAAAAGCCTTCCCCACATATCGCCACAAAAAGCATTCCGAGCCAATATTAACTCCCTGCGACCGTTAAAATGTACCTAATCTGTTCTTAGACTTAACCCCTATTTACTTTTTTATCGATAACCTGCAACTTTAGACTAAGGATCTGGGCTTGTTGTGTCACAATAGAATATTACCAGAACAATGTCAGTGACTTGCCCTAGTCATGCTTTGTTCACAGACGTCCATAGAAAGCTGTCAAAGTACTGCTCAAAATGGCCTTACAACGTGCACTGCGTGTGCCAACGAATTTAGGAATCCGGACTAATAAATTCAGCTGAGACATAAGTATGGGTTGTGCTGTAATAACGCATTATTTACGAAAACTATACAAGTTTTTGTTAATTTTTTTAATGAATACTAAGTAGAAATGAACACTATTATTATGTACTACTTCAACCGCGGCTTTACATACCTTTTCGGTGTAATAAGTATCTTAATATGTCTCAAGCTACGTTACGTTAAATTTCATCTTAATTTCTTAAGTAGTTTTGTAAATATAGGTAATGAAAGTATCCTGTAAATATTATATAACAAAACTTTGCGTTCATCGTAATGTCAAAATTGCGATAAGTATACATAATATAAATACTAGAAATAAACAATAATTCACTGTACCAACAACCAGACTTCACAAGATGATTCTATATTTTAAAGGGCAATGTATACTATGTTTCTATAACAAAACTTAAAAACTATCACTAAATAAATTCTAACAAATTGTGAAAACCTTTCTGTGCAAAAAGGCTGACTAGAAAATATCAGATTATCTAGAGGATAAGAAAGCTTGGGACTTGTTGAAAAATAATAACAAACATGCTAATGAAATACTTAAATCGTGAGTTAATTACATATTTTATCAACCGTTCGATACGCTTTGACACCAAAAATTGTGGAATTTCCTTTAAATGTGTTAACAAAATGCCGACGCACGCACACTAATGAGTTGTTTAAAATTTTGCTAATAACCGGCATCGTAATAACCATTATAATAACTAAAAATATGATAATCTATACTAATGTTATAAATGCGAATGTTTGTTTGTTTGTCTTTCCTTCACGCCCTAACTAAGCAACCGATCGACTTGATTTTTGGCTTAGAGTTAGTTGAAAAGACGCATAGTTTTTATATATATAATAAAGGTACCCTGGGATATAAATAACCATAAACAAAGCGAACGAAGTCGCTGGCATAAGCTAGTAACCATACAATAACTAAAAACATGATATGTCAGTGACTTTTCAATGAAAAAATATGTTCTTTTTAATTTTATAAAAATATAATAAATATTTTATTTTCAACTTAATCTCCCTTTAGCTCGATACACTTAGCCAATCGATATTCCAACTTCTTTAAACAATTCAATTTTTTTTGAACTCAAAAATATTTGTCAGTTTCAGCTATGACTTCGTCATTGGATAAAAATCGCCATTCCACTAAGCAATTTTTTCATGTTTGGGAACATGAGGAAGTTACTGTAGCCAAACCTGGAGAAAGAGGTGGGCGTGAAAGTTTAGTTTAATTTAAATCGTTTATTTGTAACTAAAACTTATAATAAACCTACAAAAAATTAAAAAGCATTTTGTAGCGTAATTCCACCAGTTTGGCGGTCACAACTGCCGACGAGTGTGCTGGTAATGTATACACGTTTCGTCAACAGTGACAATTCGGCGGAAAAACTCGCATGTGGTTACGTTTAATCCTGTCTAAAGACCGTTGAGAGTTCGTCACACGATTGCGATTTTAGTCAACTAGATAAAATAAATAATAAATAAATATTGCTGGACAATTCACACAGCATTATCTAGCCCCAAGGTAAGCAGAGCTTGTGTTATGGGTACTAGATAACTGATATACGTAAATAGATAGATATTTTTTATTAAACATAGAAAACACCCAGACCAACGGAACAAATTTCTGCAGATCGTACACAAATTTGTTCCGAGGCGGGGATCGAACCCGCAACCTCTTGCGTCGCAGGCTGACTCTCGCCCGCTGCGCCACTGAGGTCGTCTAGATACCCAAATACCACACAATACTCGTGTACCACACCACCAACCATGGAACATGATGAACCATGATGGTTACAAAAACTTACTTATCTAATAAACTGGGCTTTTGATTATATTTAGACTGAGATATTGTATTAGATTTAAGTTTTGTTTATACTTACTCGTGGTTTATTTTTTGCTTCTTCCACCAGTAGACAAAAAAATGAAGCGAATAAAATCAATAACATCTTATTTTTTATTTGATAATAACGACTATTTATACAGCTTTTTATGTATTAAATTTAAATTGTCTAAGTGCTAATTTTGTAATCGTAAATAAATAAAGTTATTGAGTTTGAGTTTAAGTTTGGGCATGACAAAGGCCTACCTTCCTTTCCCTACAGTGGATTTTGCTATTAATTATAGGTTGCTTTAAACAGCACTAACTTAGCAATTATGAAGGCTTAGCCCACTGTGTGTTGTAGGGTCTGCCTTAATTGGGACAGTGACCTCTGGCGACCATGGATGAAAACCAGATACCGACTAATTCGCGAAAACACGAGGGTCAAATCCTCTGGAATTCCTGTTGTGTCCCCATAATAAACTCTTTGATATAAAAGTCGTAGTTCCATTCACAGCTGAACGTTCCGGGACCGGGGCGTGATCAAATTTGTTTAATGTCCGGCCTCTTTTTCCTCGTTATACAAACTAGAGACGGCTATGTAAGAAGGCCAAAAGCTCAAATAGTTGGTAGATGGAGTTTAACTCTTCTAAAATTTTCATGGCCTAATGGACGTTTTGTCGTTGCTACAATGTGCCCATTTAGGGGCTAAATTCTGATAAACTAATTACTTACTATGACAATATTATGGTCTCAGAATGATAATTATATTTTGGCATTTTATCCACAGATTTATAAGTATAGTACTAAAGATTTTATCTATGAGGAAATAACAACAGATAAACGACGCACATCAAAACTGACAAGGTTCAAACCGGACGTAGAGAAAAAATTCTATGTCTATGGTTCTATCAATCTCTCCGTGCAAATAGCAATGCACGCTCTATTTACAGAGATTTACACTCAGTTTACAGTATCTTTCATCTATAGATTCGGTAATAATACCACTGACAAAGTAAAAAGGTTGGCTAGCAGAATTCAGTCCAAGGTCACACCCTTAGACAATTTATTCCTCAAAGGTCACTTTTGCCGCTCAATTTTGTAAACATCACAATTTTAATAATTTTTTCACAATTATGTGAAACCTAGGTACCTACCAAACGATATATAAAATAAACAACGGCCCAAGAACTCACAAAGTGGTGCCCCGTAATGCAAAACCCGATGTCCAAATATGAAAAGTAGGTACATCATCAGCCAATGTTAGTCCACTGCTGGACGTAATTGGGCTGTAAAGGTACATCACGCTGATTTTACTATTTTCTAGGTTCTAGCAGTAAACAAATTTTGCGCTCATTGTAAGCTATTTGCTATGAGCCCATACTAAAATCAACTTAAATCAATTGTCGGGTTAGAGTCTGTTGACTTTAGTCTTATAGAAAAGTCCATTTTATAAAGTCATGTACATTATACTCCAAAAGGACAACTTTTTGAATGTTTTTAATATTTCTTATATTTGTTACGTGCCGGTGCGTTGTGGATCGGGTTTCACCGACTGGGCTCTCACGTCACATTCGCTGACCCTCACCGGATGCGAGGTCTTTTGCGGAAATGTGCTTTTCAGTTTTTGTAGGGGTCATTTTGGTCGCAATACACGGGAGAAGGGTTATTTGATAAAAAATGAAAGAAAAAAAGTGGAAATATTTAGACGTTTTCGATTTCAATTCTTAGGGAACACATAAAAATACAATAAATTCACAATAAATGGTAATAAAAACACTAGCTGTTTTATTTACTAAGTATTTGGTTATTATACATAATAGTAAATATGAAACTGCCCTCGTATTGAGAAATCATTGCATTAGCTGAAATCACATGCGAGTAGTTTTTATTGACATATATTACTGAACTACCCTCTTATTAATTTATTACTATATTTTCCCGCGTTTTCATCTGTGTCAAATTGGAATTTCAAATATCCGTATCCGTATCTGTCATAGGAATTTGATGTTTTACCGGAACAAAACGTAGCCCATGTTACTCTTGATCCTTTCAACTAACTCTATCACAAAAATCAATTCGATTGGTTGCTTCGGTGGTAGGTTTGTTGAAGGCAAACAAACACACTTGTAATTTGTAATCCTAACTTATGTTATCAATGCGAAATTATATTGTTATTTTGGGATTGCACATTACATAAACAGTTTACTGCTGGTTTCCGCACTGTGTTTTGAACCTGCATCGCGCTCGTTCGATTAACAAAACTGATTTTTTTATATATACCCAACGTAGTAAACAGAGCAGCAGTTCACTGTAGAAAAAAACCTAGTCCGCTCTGTCTTTTGCTACGAAAACCCACAAATCGTCACACTGTCACACCAGATTTTTATTATAAATGGATGAATAAGATGGTTGGATGTGAGTACTTCATCACGCCAAAACTACTGAAAGCATCGGGCTGAAATTTTCCATACAGGCAGTTCTTATATATAAATATATTGATTAAGGCTTCGGCGACAGCTGCTCGCAACTTCAATTCGTAAATTATCGTGTTCCGTAATACCAAAAATAATGACTGAAAACTTTTTGTATTTTCGACATGGTGTTGTTATTCTGTAACTAGACAGTATAAGCTATGTTCATATCATTTTCGACGTAAAGTTATGCAAAATTGCATTTTGAATATTTTTGTTTACATTTCATTATACTCGTAGGTGTGTATTACCTAGATAAATACTATTCGAATAAGAAAAACAACATGGTATGGTGGAAATATAAGTCCACTGCTGGACATAATGAGCTTCATAGCGCCCTGTCTTCTGCTTGCCGCATCTGCCAGCAGTCTTTCGCAAATCGTCATCCCACCTACTGCCGAGTGATTACGGTAAGATACCCCATTGCCATTGAATGGGCCATCCGGGTAGAAATGTCATAAAAGGTTTCGGTTGCCAATATTGTACTAAAAGCATGCATCTTTCTGGCAGGATGGAGTCGATCGACGACGGAATTTTAAACGTCAGTCGTCAACGTCAAGTTGAAACCTAAGTAAAAGTAATTTGTTAGATAACTTTTTTTTCTCGATTTAAGCATTTCTGATTCAAATTTACAAGAGGTTATTTCATTGCAATAGTGAAACGTAGACGAAAATTCGTCGAAAAGTGTAATTTTTTTGTAACATTAGTGATAGAAACAGAAAATAGCTGACACCCAGTCTCCCGGGATGGCGATCCATTGAATGGGATATTTGACCGAAATCACTCGGCTGGTCTGAGATGGGATAAGCTAGTTATCCCATTGTACGTGATAAAATTTAAGTTGATTTTAGTGTAATTTTTTAAAAGATATAACTTGAATAGAATCAGTGAATCGAACGATTTCTGCAGTCCTAAGCTATTTTTTCCTCAATTCTACGTATAATAAAAAACTTTTAGATAAAGCCGACAGCTCACCTCCAAGCCCGACAGGCCGACACTGATGAAACCCTGAGAATTCTTGGCAAACTTTCTGGAAAGTTCGCGAACTAATGAAAAAGATTTTGTAGAGAAAAACTATTTCCCTGTTCAAAATGCAATTGGATCTGTAGAATCTCATTGGAAGAGGAAGATGTGCCACTTATGATTGGATGTAAAGGGGGTATTACACCCATTTTTTACAAGTGATCAGACCTAAGTGTGTATCAGAGCTTATTTCCAGCTGGCATTACCTAAATACGGCTGTAGTTGACCTATAATATACCTACCCCGTTTTATTTGTATTTATATATATTTTTTATTTCCCACTTCTTCTACAAGTGGACAAAAAAAATAAGTGGATGAATCAATAACGCATTTCTTATTTTGATATTATTTACTACTTATTAAGCTGTTTGTAGTATAAAATGTAAGTGCTTATTTTGTAAGCGTAAAGAAACAAAAATAATTGAATTTTAATTTGATCTTTTTGAGGTTCCTGGTCATTTTGGTTAAGAGAACATAAGACTAACAAACAAAGTGCCTATCTAAGAACTATCATATATAATTTGTTATTTGATTGTTATTTTCTTTCTAAATAATATAATAAAGAACTATCTAACATCTATCTAGATATCCGAGATAGCAATATTTTTAATCCGCCTCTGCTGGTAAAGCTCCCCTTCTCTGTGGCAGTATTGACAGGGTAGGGCGGAAGTCGGTACACGCTTTTGGGCGGCCGCCAAGCGTCTTCTGCAGGCAACTAGGTGAGCCGTTATACAAACTGGTGCCTACTCTGGAGAACAGTTCTTATCCCTATCTCGTATTCTATTCGAGCCTTACTTAATTTTTCTGCCTCTGTCTGAATTTAAAATGCAACCGTAGAATCAGCTAACACTGAGACGCGACGTGACGTTTCGCGCACTTTATAAGATTCGAAATATAACTTTATTATTAAGCAAACGGATACAAATTTCATTGAAATAATACGAAAACTCATGGCGTGCGTGAGGCGCAGCGTGACGCTAATATAACTTTATATTTATTACACAAAAAGATAAAATGTTATTGCAAGTTAGATATGACTAATACATTATGAAAGCTCCCTGCGGCGTTTTACTGCATCTTGAGATGTCTCGTCGCGTCACGTCACGCGTAGCGAGATGCAGCGCGACGACGCGCGACGTCTTTTCTTTCATAGTAAAGAAATTTCTAATATCATACTTATTCCACAATTGACAATGCACTCTCAGCATCTATATTTTATAATTTTATTTTTCAATTTAACTTTATCGATTCCAATTTACCAAAATAGCCATCGCGCAACAAATACCTGCAGATTGTACAAATATTTATCCCGAGGCGGGAATCGAACCTCCTTCGTCGCAGGCGGACCTTCGCCCACCGCGCCACAGGGGTTGTATTACGCACCTTTTACTGCGAACTATTGTAAACTGACATATGCAAGTGCGCCCAGTGTTCCGACAGAATTAATGAGTAAGAATATTTTCCAAGCCCTCATAAGTTTTCCACATTGTTGTTTATGTTGATTCGCCTGTCACGGGTACCTAATGCCCCCCATCACAAAGTTCGCAGCAACACGACCCAGCACCATTAGTCACAATTTATTAATGAGGGGTCGGAAAAGTTGGAATGGGGTGCTAATGACCGAATGGGGCTGTATTGAGATGCGTGTAGGATATTTAGGGTTGCAGTACGGAAGGTAGGATCCTAGGATCCTTGGGTTGCAGAACTTTAATACATTTGGTTACACTATTTGGTTGCAAAATAAAAAAAAAATACTAATTTTAAAGATTTTTTTGTATTTAAATGAGCATTGTGAATATGGAATCCGTTAATAATAATAATAATAAAATGAGTAAACAATACTGGACAACACACATCACTATCTCATCATCATCATCAGCCTATACCAGTCCACTGCTGGACATAGGCCTCCCCTAATGAACGCCATAGCGCCCTGTCTTCAGCTTGCCGCATCCAGCATCTGCCAGCAGTCTTTCGCAAATCGTCATCCCACCTGGTAGGAGGGCGTCCTACACTACGTTTTCCGAGTCGCGGTCTCCACTCAAGAACACGTTTACCCCAGCGGTTGTCGGTTCTTCTCGAAATATGGCCAGCCCACTGCCATTTCAGCTTGCTAATCCTTTGAGCTATGTCGTAGCCTTGGTTCTCTGTCGGATGTATTTGTTGCGAATCCTATCCTTCAGAGAAACTCCGAGCATAGCTCTCTCCATAGCTCGCTGAGCGACTTTAAACTGGTGGACCATCCCTACCGTGAGTGTCCACGTCTCAGCTCCGTAGGTCATGACGGGTAGGACGCACTGATTGAAAACTTTAGTTTTCAAGCATTGCGGTATGGATGACGAAAAGACTCGACGTAGTTTCCCAAACGCTGCCCAACCTAGCTGGATCCTCCTCTTGGCCTCCTTCTCGAAATTGTTTTTACCCAACTGCAGAATCTGCCCAAGGTCACTATCTAGCCCCAAGTTAAGCAGAGCTTGTGTTAAATAGATATTTTTTATTATATTATACTCGTTCATAAAAGAAACGTTCAGAACACCCGGAACAAATATCTGCAGATCGTACAAACATTTGACCCAAGGTGGGAATCGAAACCGCAACCTCCTGCGTCACAGGCGGACCTTTGCCCACCGCGACACAGAGGTCGTCTTAAAATAAGTATTTTTGTTCTGAGAATGTACACAGAGCATAACGAATAACATAATGAAAGAAAGAAACCAGAGAACCATCTAGACTTCTAGAGGTTTCTTTCTGTCATTACATTCGCTTCAGAAGATTGAAACGGGGAATATTAAAAGATAACTTTATTTATTTAACAGCAAAAAATAATTACAACTAATATTTACTTTATTTAATTATTTTAATACTATTTGTAAGAGAAACCTTTTTAATAGAAGAGTTTGATTACCTTGTAAGAGAAGAGTTTTGTAAAAAAAAGCAGAAAAATTAAATATGACCCTTATTTTCTACCTCTTGGCCAAGTCATTCTAGGTTTTATCCGACACTCTTTAATATAATTTTCCTAATATAAAAATAACTCTAAACGATGATCTAATATAGCTAATTCTAATAATCTAAAGTGCACCCTTTCAACAAATTGATATCAGCCACAGCACTTTGCTCAGTATTAAAACGAAGGAGCTGATAAATTGAGGAAAAATACTAAAAGAAACCAACAGAGACCCGGTCTAAGTAAGGACCCTGTTGCTTAAAATACCAATAAAAAAATCTAACCACAGACCTCTATGGCTGTTATAGTATACCTACCGCTATCCTCCAATGGACGCTAGGAATCTTAAATACCTATCAAAAGGGTACAAGATAAGTCGACCAATCAAATGGAACCTATTATAGTCCTCCACGCAAGGTCAGTTATTAACTATATTATAATGCCACGTTTCTCTAATAGAAATAACTTTATGTACCTTGAAAAATTTCAAAGACATTTTCTGTTTGGACATATATTTGAAACATTTAACAGTATAGACAGATTGTTTGACTATATAATATATTTGGTCATATCTTGATATCATACAACAATTTTAGCCTATGCAAAATTGTTTTGGGATTAGGAAAAAAAAACAAACTTAGGTAAGGTTTTTTCCATTTATTTCAGTGATTACTGATTACATAATTAATATAACATACGATACCTTACAGCTATTGATTCTAAAAAAATCATTTCCAATATCACCCTTAGCTATTAATCAAATTTTGAATTATTCCATGAAAAAAGTACTGATACATATTCTTAACTTTACTCAGGAATTACAAAACATGGCTTTGAACGCCTCATTGTCCACCATAGTAAAGAAAACGTATGTAAATTGAGGGTAATATTCTTTGGTTTCATTTAAACTTAGAGTAAATGGGAATAAATTATGATAAACAACAAAAACTTATGTAGGAGACTGCCGGTCACTGCCTTGAGAATACGAAACAACTAAAGTAAAAACTAGCTTTGCCATCGCAGCCATCCATTACCCTTATTTAAACTAAATCTTTTATTTAAGCTGTTAAAATTATCAATTTAAATTCTAAGATTAATATTCTGAATTGCATTTTTATCATAAAGATTATTTAACAATTTTTCTTTTTTGTTTCTTATTTAACTCTAGCACTACGAGTTACTTGCTAAATTACTAAATTTAGACTATTTTTATCCTAAGAAGGGATAGTGTGTTAAAGATGAATATTATATATATGTATATATTAAACGATAAAGCCGAATTAATTTAAGTAGCAGATGAGGTTAATATTGGAGAAAAAATCAAGAATTGACACTGGTTTCATGCGAAAGAATGTGAGATTCTTAACAATCAAGAAATTGAGAACGATAGTATTGAAGTTAACGCTGCATGAAGAAGTTAATGAATTATTGTCGGTTTTAGCAAAGATATCATTATACTTATAAAAAGTAAGTTCTCTAATGTGTGAAGCATCTAAACGAACAAAAGCTTTCACAGCCAGAATGATTTTTCATACTTCGTGTATTAGATATGATAAAGGGAAGGTAGATTAAATTTAAGAATTTTTAAGTTATTTTATTTAAGTTTTTATATTTATACTATAATTTTATCTACAGTGCGTAAGTTTAAATTTTTCTATTTATTCGAAAATAGGATTAAAAAGGTTAGTCAATCCTTTTAAATGGAATGTTAGGTTAGCACTACGAGGGAAGAGTAATATTGAACATGCGCAGGGAAGATCTCCATGAGCTGGTGCATCCGGGATGTTCAATACTTTGTCTCCCAGAAATCTTAGATTAGTTTTAGAAGAAAGTTTATTTTGGAAACTACATTAGATGGTAGAAAAGCTGTCAAAGATTTCATACTAAGTTAATTTATATCTAGATTTTAGTTGATGAATTTATGGGGGTTTTAGGCAAATCAATAGATGGCTAATTATAAGATAGGTGATGCTAAAGACAGGTTTGCGCAGGTGAAATTAAATAGTGATATTGAGAGGGGCGTGGAGAAAGAGAACGCTAAGCTAATAGAAGCATTACAAGATAATGGCACTGCGGAATGTACCCAAGTTATAAAAAAAGTATCCTAAATCAGCTTATTCATATATTGTTTCAAACGAGATTATGTTGCCTTTTAATCCTTAATTTACGAAATCTTCTACGTTTACACCTTCGATATTTTTATCCTTCGACTATGTTTCTTTATTGCCAACACCTTAACACCGTTCTTAATTAGTGATTCAACAAACACATGCTAAGTTGTGACGTGCGATTTAACCCTATAAATTTAATTATCTTTTAAATACGAATATTCGTGAGCTCAATCAATTCGAATCTTCGTATTTATTTTTATTTCTAACACGATGGCAAAGTCGATTTGTCTGTGACGCCGTTCAAAGCGGTTCAAAGCTTTGATTGGCTCAGAGCAGAATCTGCAGCAGCCCATACAAACAGACGAAAGAGGAAGTTGCTTTTTTGTATGAAACCGTACGGATTCCTGTAACCAATAAAACCATATTCTCAAGGCAAGGACCGCAGTCGAAAACACGACAAACAATAATCGGTTGTTATTTTATACATTCCACACCGCCGCTGTTGCCTCCATCTACCGATAGTATCATTTCCGAACATTCTATTACTAGAAAATACAAAATTTAACGTATTTACAACCTTTTTAAAATTTCCCCTTTAAACATAACATTCATAAGTACATCCTTGCAGTCGCAGCCGAAATGTACATCCCTTATATTAAGGACTAGAATTATTTGGGAACGAAATGCTACGTGAAAAAATCATAATGTCTAAATAATTTTTTACTCTATCGTCTGGCAGTAAGGTTGGGTGTTGAGCATCGTGAATGCCAGTCATGCCAGGGCCAGATCTCGACGATCAAGTGATGAGTGACGATGGGGTAGGTTACATGATGATGCACTTCCCCTTCTCAGCCCAGGGGTTGTTTTTCTTGTCGGGAGCGTGTATGAGAGGATCGTTTTTCTCATTCTCCTCCACGTACTCCCGCATTCTGGAAAAGAGGATCATTATTAGCAAATGAAAGGTTTTATGTCTATTATACATCTAGTTCCCCTAAGACAACCCAGAGGTACTGAGTAGAGTTACTTTATACGTCCCAAACAACTACTGCAGAACCGGACGCAGTCTTCACCGGCTATTGTCGCAGCTACCAGCACGCACGAGGCACGGCAATAACGCACCCACACTCAGATCTCTCGAACTTCTCAATGGTTTCTTACAGGAGTTCCAACATGTCGTCATATTTAACGACGCTACATGTTATATATATTTATAAATAAATAAATAATGCTGGACAATTTACACAGCATTATCTAGCCCCAAGGTAAGCAGAGCTTGGGTTATGGGTACTAGATAACTGATATACGTAATATTATACATTACATAGATAGATATTTTTTATTATACATAGAAAACACCCAGACCAACGGAACAAATTTCTGCAGATCGTACACAAATTTGTTCCGAGGCGGGGATCGAACCCGCAACCTCTTGCGTCGCAGGCAGACTCTCGCCCGCTGCGCCACTGAGGTCGTCAATGTTATGTCGTTATGCCTTAGATCATTATCTGACTTTTAAATGAATGTTCTTTGTTCTTTAATTTAATAATTTGTCTTCCAACTGGTATTGATATGGATCAGTTGAGCTACCTATAGATTGTTTGCAACAGTTTGCAGATAGCTTAATTGTTTCTATTGTAAATACTAGTTTTAATTTAAATTTATTATTTGATTGTTATTTTCTTTCTGAATAAAGACTTCCTTATTATTTGTCTATTTTAATGTTTTTTTCTATTTTACTTTTATTTTTAAGTACCTACATGATTATTTTTTATAAATTTTAATAGTATAGTTAATGCTTTGGGTTAAACTGTAAGCTAACTGTAACTACTTTAGTTTACAATAAATAAATAATTTATCGCAGATCTCGACCGTTCCACTGCTTTATAGCACAAAACTGTGCACTCATAATATGTATATGGATTTTATATTTAAATGCACTTATTTCCACGGCATCAGATAACAAACATCTCGCGAGCAGCTCACTTGCACAGTCTCACAGACTGACGCGGCTTGCGGTGGCGGTCAATTTGAAGGTATTGTCAAATTGTACTGACCACCACCGCAGGCCGCGTCAGTCTGTGAGACCCCTTACCTCAGAGCAAATTTAGTTATTGCTCTGAGCCCATGACACTTGCGTCAAGTGAGCTGCCCGCGAGCTGTCTGAAACCATTTTCTTGTAAGAATTACAATAATTCACTTAAAATTAGAACTTGCGACTAGGTATTGCTTTTAGTAGTTATAAAGTTGGGTCAAAGAGTTAGTGTTAAAGGTAGAGTTGGTGTTAAAGGTAGGTATATAAGTAAGCATTTTCTTACTTAAAAATGTAAATTAAATTAAAAATGTAATAAATATGTAATGTAATAAGTTTACAAGTTGAATTCTATATTTGAATGCTTATTTTTGTGCTGTGCGGTAACGGTGCTGTTTGCACGTGATGTGTCCTTTTGGTTCTACTAGTTTTGAACATAGATATTTTTCCTCTAGGGCTTAGCGTTATGATGTTGTAAAGGTTTATGACGGACATTTCCAGGAAAACGAAGCACTTAATAATTTTTATGGTAATCCCGATCTATCACCAATACTATGTTATGAAACATTATAACGAGATGTTCGATCCGATTCAGTCAGTAGTTTTGGATTTGATAGATATATAGAAAATACTTTATACCACACAAACACAAAAAAACAGTAAATGAATGCTTCGAGTAGACGAAACACAAAGGCGGCCTTATCGCTATGAGCGATCTCTTCCATGGGATGGACTGGATTATGTAAGAAGAACAAAGAAGGTAGCACTTAAAAAAAACGTTAATACTTACACTACATACTATAATACCCACATAACATATACCTACAACATTATAATAAACTGACAATAAACATGAAAACAAGGTTATAAAAAATTATAACGATCCTTAATTTTGTATTCTACCTTGTGTGTGTAGGTATGTCTGTCTGTGCTGTTCTTGTTGTGTCAAATAAATGTATTTTTATCTTTATAAAACTGATGAGTCAGCTTGGTTTGGGCTTTGTTCGTGCGTTTGTGGACATATAGGTTTTCACAATATTTTGCAGACATGTGTATTTGAAATTATTCTTTCCTATAATCTTCTTGGATACCAGAAGAATAAGATCATTTTCGAAGAAAAGATAGCTAAGAAATTCAATAAGTTCCCAAAAAAATTCGATTTCAGCAGGACCTTCTCGAAACAAATAAATCTTTATCCTCAAAAAGTAAAAAAAAAAGAACGTTGGCTCCAAAGTATTTATTATTTTCTATAATAACGACGTAACAAAGAAAAGCTTTCAGCGTATTTCTTACAGCTTCCACACATAAAACATAATAAACGCAGGCAAAGGGCCAATTCTCAGAATAACTGTTCGCCTATGTTTACCAGTAATTGCCCTAAAAGATAAGCATAATGAAAATACTTCATTAAAATCAAAAACAAAAGAAAAATACCCTTTTCAATCGAAAATTGAATTTATCTTGTCTGTTTTGTTCTATGCTATTTGTTTTAAAGAATTTTAACTTAGATCATGAACATAGAAATGGTATAAGTATTATGAAAATTTCATGTATTTTATTTTATTTTCCTATTACAATGTAGTGATCGCACTCTGTGTTTTCAGCCATGAAAGTGCTAGTCTAGTATAATAGATCCACCAATAATTATTAAGTCGAGCAAAAGCGGCGAAGAACCATCACGACGGAATGAATTATTTTATGGCCCCTTGTGAAATTTTAATTTGTTTGATTATAATTTTCATAAAGCGGCAACAGAAACATAGGTAAGCAGTCTGTAAAATATAGGAAAGCAGTCTGTAAAATATAGGTAAGCAGTCTGTAAAATTTTGAGATGCCTTCATTCGTGATTCATGAGATATAGCCCACTGACGCTCTCAGACTGACAGATTAGTAGAGCCTCCTGGGTCCCGTTGGCACCCTTTGAGTACGGAACCCTAAAATGAAGTTGAATTAAAGTTACGAGATCTGAAGTTGTTTGCGTTCTAATAATTTGATGAAAGCGGTTCTTAGTGGGTCTACGAAAACCAAACGGTTATTTTATAATCAAGGGAATAAACTCGCTGAAACTGTATTAATCACGAAGATTAGTCATATTTTTGAACCTTTCGTTAATTAATCAAAACTTAGGATGGGTGCAGATGGCGCATAATGTCTTAGTTACTTACCTAGTTAAAAATAACGGTCATAAACCATTATAACGTAGGTTTTTTATTCAGTACAAGTTGTTCATTCTAACGACTTAGGGCATAAAAGTTAACGATTCTGCTGTAATGATCGTTAAAAATAATAATGGAGCCTTTACGACTAACTCTCATTCAAAGGTACCTAAAATTACAATTGAAGTTTATTATACTCGTTAAAAATTGTGAAAAGGATTTGTTGAATTTCAAAAATATTGTTACTGGACACGGGTGCGATGCGATCTATCGGCGGATACCCGCGGTTTCACCCGCGTAGTTTCCGTTCCCGTAAGGATTCTGGGATAAAATATGCCTATGTGTTATTTCAGCCTATAATCTATCTCTGCGCCAAATTTCATCCAGATCCATTCAGCCGTTCTGGTGTGTTTGAGCAACAAACATCCATCCATCCATCTAAACTTTTGTATTTATAATATTAGTGTGATATATTTTTTAAATCATGTCGTCGCTATTTTGCCCCTTTTCATAAAGTGCAAACCAATTTGTTCCAATAACAAATTTATAAAAAGAATCTAAAAGTTTATACTAAATCTTATGCTTGATTAGATTAGGTACATTATTGAACTAAGGAGTTCGTAGATCTAAAGTTTTTAAGTCACATTATGCTTACAAAGACATAAGAGTCGTAGACGTCATAAATTCATAGTTCTATCGTGAAATCACTTTTCAATACAGCTTCTAAAGCACTTTTACAGGCTTCTCTAAATAAATAGGAAGGTAGCTAATCTTATAACCCAGCGAACACAATTCATCACCGTCTACTTAATAAAACAATATCCGAACCCCTGCTGGCTACCAAAATCTCTTTGTCAACATTATGGATTCCCATTAAAGGCCGTGAATTTTTAATCAGCACCCAATTGGGCCGTTTGATTGGCTGCGGCCGATTTATTAACCTTGTTTGTAGAATACGATACGATTTCTTAATCACACGATCCATCGACACCTTAGCAAGAAACATTTCACTAGAATTAAGTGAGACTCAAGTTAGAATTAACGACACCAAGTGTATAATGTAACCTACGGTGGGAATTAAGTGAAATTAAATGAAAAATTAAATGTCAATCTTCTGACTATCGTGTACGGGTACGTGGGTACCCCACGACTCGGGCCATGAGCCTAATGTGGGGCCGTCGCCTTTAGACACTACCTACTTACCTATTATAAGTTAGCTCCTAAGTACTTATTTTTATCTTTATGTAAATTTTTTGAGATATGTGTGATGCTTACGATATCGATCATAATGTACCCCGCACATCGAAAAGACTGACACTTCCCAGCGGGTTAGTGCGTCATTTCACCGTATGAATATTGTAGGTGGTCGACAGTGTTTCCACAAGCTGACATCTCGCCAGGGCCCTTGTTTGGTGTGTGGGTGGACTACACTTACCTTTTAACAGTGTTTTTTATGATCTTTTAAGTTTTTTCCTGTGCTGTTTGTACGTGAACGTAAAAAAAGTCCACCTATCTACATATATCTACAGCGTACAGCAATGTTCTGCACTAATAAATATGTATGAGTATCGATCACAGAACTATCTGGCGTCAACGAACCACTTTATAAGACAGCCTTTTACACAATTAAAGTTCGAGTAAAAGTAAAAAAATGGTTCTTGGTCATCTTGTTATATTCTTTTGCTGACCTTTTTTGGTAAGGTTTTTTGGAAAGGTCAGCAAAAATCAGGCCTAAAAATCGTATCGTATAAGAAAAGTTTCATTTTCACCGTCCATACCGGATGGATGGATTAATTAGTCCTGGGTTCCGTATAATAAATCTTTCAGTTCGATATTGAAGTCGATTACCCAGAATCGATATGTGCGGGATGTTTGTTTAAAATTGAGTTCTATACTGCAGGGAATAGGGATTATTCAAATTGTTTTAAGCTTTCAAAGGAAATTGGCATAGGAATTGGCTGCGTGATCTGCTGATAAAATTTTGCGTAAATTACGAATAAACCTACTTAGGTATTGGTACTCTGAATGCCACACACATACTAAATCGGTAACCTATAAAACTGCTTCAGAAATAGCGTTATTCAAATCTAGTACCTACAACAATGCGTTATGGGCTATTTTAGATCGTGTGTGGGAGCTTTATCGTTTTCGATATTGAGAATCAATTTTATGTGCTTTTTTATCGTTGAAAAGTTATGATGAAGGTTGAAAGTTTGCTCGCATTTTGGCAAGCCACACTCTTGAAACGCACTGCGCTGCTCTTAAGAGCATATATAAATGTCGACTGGAACGTACTGCATTGGCTAGATTTTTACCTGCCACATTGTAAGTAAACTACATACATATATTTAGGGTAAAAAAGGAAAGCCAGTGGTGATACTTGCCCCACTGCTAAGAAACCGAACTTCTGAAATCGAAAAAAGTTTTTGAGAGGCAAAAAGTGAACATTGGTACTACTTTTTTTAGTATTTGTTCTTGGAATTTATTTAACCTACATATTCTTTATTTTTTACTGCCTAAAGAAAAATTGTTAATTATGATTGTTATTATATGTATGTATAGTACAGGTATGTATGTACACGCCTGGCTTTCTTAAATTTTTCAAATTTCTCTCCATCCAAAGGTTGCCTGGAAAAAAAATCGCTTCTAAGCGATAAGGCCGCCCATTGTACTTTTATGTTTAATATCTATGTCTGTTTCTTGTTTTTTTGTGGTGTACAATAAAGAGATTTGTATTGTATACGTAGAGAAAAGACATTATTCCTTACATTAAATATATATTAGATATTAGCAAATGAGCCTATTAGGAAGGCACTACTACAATACGCCCCAAGGCCAGAGTTCTACAACAATACAATTATTGGAGATACACGGGGTTGGGCAAAATGGCCGCCCTGTGAGTGACGATAGTATGTTCATGATTAGAAAAGTCAACTCGTTTTATTCATTAACTAAGCTTCATGAGCGGCTTCGCTAAAAAGTTAGCTTTTTAACGAAGGTATACTCCGATTAAAAGACTGACTGTTAAGCTCTCAGCTTAGACCATTTAACCCGCTGTTAAGCTCTCAGACATAATTTAGAGTTTTTTTTTGTGAAATAATTTTTAAAAAATCTACAGGTAGCTCAACTGATCCATATCAATACCAGTCGGAAGCGTGCCCAAGACACTGGCTGCATTGCCCCGCTGTATGGCAATGCTGATGCGCTGTGCCAGATACTCACCAGCTCTCGGGTCACGCGCGTGACCTTGAGACATTTTTTGCAACAGTCTGCAGTTAGCTCAATTGTCTCAATTGTAAATACTATTTCGATTCGATTGTAAAAAAAACGTTAAATCAGAAAGTAGTTGCATTGATATTCTACTAAATTCGAACGTTACGAAAAAAAACATACTTTTCTTTTAAATTTTTGACCATAGGCTTTCAGTAAGTGGTTATTTCAGTATGTTAATGACAAAATTTATTAAACCTCTTGTTTTCCGAATAAACTAAAAGAAAGCACAAAATCTGAGTGAGCAGGAAATATAGTGTAAGAGCAAGACAGCATCTTTTTACCAACACCGCACTAACATGTCGGTTCCTGGGTTATTCAATTTACATTTCATGTAAAACAAAGGTGCCAAGACCGATTCTACTGTTTTTCTCACATTACGTCGAGGGGCGCCGAACACCCCCTGTCACTTGCCAACTCGGGGGCTGTTTTTAGGTCACTGTTGCCTAAGTGACTCTTATGGCGTTT
Organism: Eupithecia vulgata; assembly: GCA_946478455.1. Lineage (NCBI taxonomy): Eukaryota > Metazoa > Arthropoda > Insecta > Lepidoptera > Geometridae > Eupithecia > Eupithecia vulgata. The sequence continues at coordinate 14,581,317 of OX297867.1, forward strand.
TAGTATAATGCTGAGATGACGGTTTTCTTTAATTTTCCTGTAATTTATGGTAAAACTGGCTTCTGGTTTGTGTATATAATACAACCTCCAGGTTGTATTAGTACCGTTGTTCTTTGGTTCAATTATTTATATTTCTTATTGTTTTGTTTTGTTTTGTTTCGTCATAAGTGGCTAGTTAGTTATTAATAGACAAGTATAACTGCATGATAATGGCTTCCAATTTTAATAGGTTTTGACACGGATTATCAAGGTGTATATTATTCGGCCGTGTAATGAATTGTAGTGCATTATAATGACCCCATAGGAATAATTATAAAGGTTTTTTGTCAAAGTTATAGAGTCAAGTACAATTATCTATCTAATTCTAAACTTTTAAATCTACACTAATATTATAAAAGCGAAAGTGTGTTTAAATAAATAAATATTACTAGAAAATTCACACAGACTTATCTAGCCCCAAGCTAAGCAGACTTTGTTCCCAGGCGGGAATCGAACCTGCAACCTTCTGCGTCGCAGGCAGACCTTCGCCCACCGCGCCACAGAGGTCGTCAAGACGTGTTTGTTTGTCCTTCCTTCACGCCCTAGTCTTGATTTTTGGCATATAATTAGTTGAAAAGATGGAAAGTAACATAGTCTTTATGCCATAAATCAGTTCCCATGGGATGAAAATAACCTTAAAAACAAGTGCGAAGCCGCGAGCAGCAGCCGGTTAAATATTATTTTGGATTCAAAATGCGTTCTATCACACAGCAATGATTTTAATCGCCCAGAGCAAAACTGTGAGAGCGAATTCTAATAATAGCTATTAGATTATGAAATAAAACTCGGCAATGTACACACATGGCCATACATCTTTCAGCGTTTTATGGCTGCCCATCCACTGATGCACACGTACTATAAACGTACTTGATTCTCATACACGCACGTCGTACATTATTACGGACATAGTTCTTTGATCTTTTTGTAACAAGCTACTATTATCTAAAGAAATACAATCAATGCCTATATTTATAGAAAAAAGGGTGAACAAGTAAACTGTTGGGGGATAAGGAAAATTATCGCGTATGACGGTGTAGCCGTCGGGCAAATAATTAATTAAGAAATGTGAAACAACCTTCAATGTCTACTAAAAAATTCCCCACAACTTAGTAAAAATTGGAAGTGAGAAATCCTCAAAAACATTAAATGCTTCCGAAACATTTACACAAAGCATTTTAAATTGTTAATTTTCATTTGAATAGCCAGTAGTCAGTAATCCGTGAACCGCTATGGTTGGATGCCTTTACAGTTGATCTATTTTAACCCTTTAAAACAATATCCCGATTACGCTTGTTAGTCAAAGTAGATACATTCCTTTTTTTTTAATTTGTATTGTCCCTAACCTTTTTCTTTAAAATAAACCAAAAAGAAACCTTCCATCTTCCTAACATTTCCGTGAGGGCTGGTGCGGCGGCAGATTTGCCTGAAGATCTCAAGAGGCGCAAATATTCAGGTCTCGACAGAGCCTACGCATTTGCTCGCCTTGGAGTCGAGGCCCTAGGTCCGTGGGGTACTGAGGCTCTCGGGCTTTTCAAAAATATTATTTGATTATCTGGTCGAAGCAGAAGAGAAAGATGTAAGAGAAGATCTACCTATAACACAGCGAGATAGAGAGAGAACTGAGGTGTTTGAAATGTGTACCAGAAGCAATAAGGTAAAAAAAATAACAAAACTACTTGTAATAGTTATAACTTCTTATAATGAAGTAGTTTTAAGTTCATTACAGTCAAGAAACTGGATAGTGAAAATGTGCAATATCATAACACAATAGACATTGTATTCACAGAGTTTCTGTGAATTTTCGAACACCGTCATTAGTTATTTACTTCTTATAATAAGGTTTTTCCACGAGTTTTATGCTGTACCTATTGTGTCATGGCTGCGAGGTAGATGACACGAGAGATATTCTAGCTTGCTCGGACAAATATATACAATTTTCCTTATAAATATATAATTTTTACCTGTTTTAACCAATTTTACCATTAATCTACGGAAAACGAAAGAGGGGCGGGCTCTATGTTCAGTTGTATTTATTTTTTTAATGTGTGATCGTCGATTTCTATTTAAATTTATCGATGTTATTCATAGATATTGTAGGAAAATGATTCCGAAGTGGTCTCGTGATAATATTACTCGCAAGGTTTTTACAAAAACGTGTCTTTAGGGTTCCGTACCTACCCAAAGCAAAGGGTAATACGGGACCCTATTACTAAGACTCCGATGTCCGTCTGTCTGTCTGTCACCAGGCTGTAGGTATCTAATGAACCGCGATAGTTAGACAGTTGAAATTTGATGTATTTCTGTTGCCGCTATAACAACAAATACAAAAAAAAGAATAAAATAAATTTTTAAGGGGGCTCCCATACATCAAACGTGTCTTTTTGCAGTTCTTAAAGATAGTACAGATAGTACGGAACCCTTCGTGCGCGAGTTTGACTCCGACTTGACCGGTTTCATTTATTCATTTGGTGTTTTCTGTGAGGATGAAAACCCCGCACTCATTTTATATATTTTCTACAATGATTTTTATAAAAATATTGTAAAATGAACATGTGGTTCAGATATTGGCAAAATTTTGTGTATTTCTATTACATTCGTTTTAGAGAAATCTTTAAAACGGTGAGGAATGAATTGGGCAATTTACCGCGGAGCCCCCTTAATATTACACAAATTGTCATCTACTAAATATTTTGGAGCTTGTATATTTACAATTTGAGGGTGTGGCGCAGGTTCAAGTCCTGTCGAAATCAAAGTTTTTTTCGGAACTTATTAAATTTTATCACAAGCATTGTTTTTGATACTCTTTCACGCTGAAATATCTGAATATATCAGGTTAATTCGAATAATTATGTAACAAAGTAGTTTTTAACCCGGGATAACATAGATAAGGCTATTTTTGAATCTGCAGCCATGGGCAAGTATAGTTATATCATCACTTATTGTTTTATATGGGAAAGTTTGTATGAATGGATGTTTGTTACGCCAAAACTACTGAATGGGTCGGGCTGAAATTGTGCAGAGATGTAGTTCCTGGAATAAAACAAAGGCTACGTTTTATCCCATATATCCGTTCCCATGGGATAGAAATAGCCTTTAAATGTCTCTATAAAACAACGCGTGCGAAGTCGCTGGCAGAAACTATGCACCACTTAATAACAGCGGAGGTCTTCAATCTATAATTAATTAAATAATTAAAATCATTAAAAGAAACAAATTAAGTTATAAGAAGACGACGACGACCTCAGTGGCGCAGCGGGCGAGACTCTGCCTGCGACGCAAGAGGTTGCGGGTTCGATCCCCGCCTCGGAACAAATTTGTGTACGATCTGCAGAAATTTGTTCCGTTGGTCTGGGTGTTTTCTATGTATAATAAAAAATATCTATCTATGTAATGTATAATATTACGTATATTAGTTATCTAGTACCCATAACACAAGCTCTGCTTACATTGGGGCTAGATAATGCTGTGTGAATTGTCCAGCATTATATTATTATTATTTATAATATAAAGAAGCTGGAGAACTTCACAAGCCATCACCTAGCGCCGACCGAAGAAGAACAAATCTAAAGTTATTCACCTACGATTTGGAAATAAAACACTTAAATTTGATAAATGGTTTCGAAATAGCTATAAACGAACTTCAAATTCCTTAATTACACTGTTTTTAGGAGTTATTTTTTCAGGACAAATATCGGAATAAAATTTTATGGGACCATCTCGAGAAGTATAATAATTCTCTATGCAACAGCTAAAGAGAATTTTCCAAAATACCAAAGTTAAAAATCGACGAAAATACAAACATTATACTCCAGAAAACAACATTACAAAGAGACATTACATCAGATCAGATATGTACAATGGGCGGCGTTATCTCTCAGAAGCAATCTCTTCCAGGCAACCTTTGGTCGGAAAGAACTTTGTTAATTAAGGAAAGGCAGTAGTATAGGATCCCGCTATACAACGACCATCACCGAGATGTTTATTTGATGGAACGTATTTTATCTTTAAATTAATATGTCAATAAATATATTGCATAATGTACAGGGGGTGGGTACACCATAACCGGTACATTATAAAGACCAAAATATTATTTTGAACATAGCTACATGAAAAAAACATACAAACAGTCAAACATAGAGCAACCACCTCTTTTGTTTTGCATCGGTTGAAAATGATCTTTATATGATTAGTGGTGGTCTTATTACAAAGCATAATCTGGCAGGTCATATATCGGTATACAAACACAGTAGGGAACCTTAAGTGAAAACTTAGGAAAAACTGAACAATAGGTAGGTAATATAAAACAACGAGATACCTAATAGCAAGGTTATCACTAAAAAGCGGGAAAAATGCACAAATTCAAAGTGACCACAGATAAATAAAATGATGAACGATGACTTTCAATACTAAAATATTACTTTGAATTGCGGCTGTCGGCTTGCGAAGTTGCGACGCAGGAGGTTGCGGGTTCGATTCCCGCCTTGGGACAAAAAATTGTACGATGTGCAGGTATTTGTTCCGGGTGTTTTGGTCGTTTTCTATGTATATTAAAAAAACTATCTATGTAACGTATTGTATTATGTATATCAGCTTTACTCATAACACAAGCTCTGCTTAGCTTGGGGCTAGATAATGCTGTGTGAATTGTCCAACATTTTTTTTATTTTTGCTTCTTCTGGTCCGATTATAATGTTGTAAAATATTATTCACCAATATCACTCTGATTTTATAATCCCATTGTTTACAAAATAAACACGCAAAAAAAGTTAAGAAGTAGAAGTATCTAGTAGCGTAGTATGGTTTCAACTAATAGTCTAAGGCGAATTAAAAAACTATGCTCAGTAATTATAGATCTATACCCACCATTCCGATCCGGTACCGTGTCGGAATGGTGGCTTCACCGAAATGACTGTGTGTATTGACTTTATGACTTAGAAAAGCGTCTCTAAAGCATAGAGCTATGACTGAGCAAGCTTTCAAAATATGGGCCTTAGTTTCTACTTGAAACAAACCCCATGTAAGTCTTCTCTTAAACTTCAGACGTTTCAGGAAATACCAATGACTAGGTACTGAAAATATATTTAGTGGTTGTAAAGCTTTATGCGTGAAATTAGGTACCTAAGTATATTAATCTTCACAATATTATGCGAAACATAAACGGAGGGTAAGTTAAGAGATTCAACAGACTCACCATCTGCAAAAGCTTTGAGTTATAAATGACAGAACATTATTTGATAAGTCACACGTAAATTTACAGCAATGTTAATGAAAATAACATGTAGAGTCATTGGAAACGTGATTCCTTTTGATTTGGACTGAGTTTAACAGAAATAATATTCAAGGAAACAAACAAATAAACGTGAAATAAAATTATATGTAAATTGAACATAATAAGGAAGGATTTGTCCGAAACCGCGTGCTAATCAATTATACACAAGAATTAAAAAAAGATAACGTTTATAGCACATTAATAAACAAAATGAAAACAGAAACTGTAAGCATAGAGAAGTAGAGTGCACAGAAAATTTGAAAAACGAAAAATCCATAAATCGACATACGCCTATCCGTCCGCTGCACGCTACACTAACCCCAACGTCCTTACACAAAAGCACCATATTCCCTTACACTCACGAACCACTCCCTAGCACTTCACAATGACGTCACTTTTCGTACATTTTTAAATATTTTTCTAATAAAGGAGGTTACTCACGCTGCAATGCTCTTAGAGAGCGGCCAGCGTTCCATCGACGCTTGGTACTTCATGTTTTCAATCTGCTTTTTCAACGCTTCCTTGTCCATGGCTGCGAGAATACTGGGGTCCATGGCGCAGAATCTGTGGCAATAGACACGCACACATATAAACCGTGTAAAGCGAGCTTGTGTCGGACGGAGAGACAGTCGCGAGGAAAATGGTTATCGAGTACATTTGTTTGCGGTTGTGGTTGGGTATGATGAACTTCTGTGGCTTGTATTCTAACAATTACGTCCTACAGTGGTTAAATTAATGTGAGGTAAATCTGGTGAACAAATCACCTATTAAACTAACATTCACTTTCTACCTATTTACATACATTCTACTAATTCACACGTTTTATTGATATTTCTGACTGAATTCATGACACATCAGACTCATGATAAATAAAATAATCAAAATAATTAGGAATTAGGTAAGTATGTCCAAGAATTAATGGGTAGGTAGCTCACACATTTTATTGATATTTGGATTGAATTTAAAAATAATAATAATGATAAGGAATTATCTATGTCCAAATAATTTAATAGATGCGCAACCAGATTATAAATTTATTTATTTATTTATCCAGTTGTTACATGTTGTGTTGACAGAGGGTCTTAAGTAGATTTAAAGTATCAAAAATGTACCTACCCCGTTGGAGCGCTACAAAATAACATAAAACTAAAGTCTAATTCAAAAAATTAACTTACTATAGCAATTATACAAAAAACTTTATTGCTTTTGAGAGGAATTAAATAATATTTTAATTATTTATTATTAATTTAGCAACTTTTTTTACCAGCTTATAGGCCTTCTAAAACTTGAATGTTAAATTCAACTAAAAGTTCAATTAAAACTACATTCTGTTTTCCAGTCTCATAAACACATTTTCCGAAATCACTTCCAACCTCACCCGTACAACGCTACCCGCCTCCCGCACACAACCAAACTCCTTGTATGTGTGTCTACGCTAGTGTGCAATGCGCGCGCAACTTACAGTTTCTATGACAACCCCTTCACGTACACTGAAGCAAAGTTAGTTAACATCTCCCGTTGCAGTTTGAAACCTATTCAGTTATGTTAAGGAGCTTTTTTCAGTACTACACTTGATGTAAAATTAATGAATTAAGGCGTAATGCCCAGTAGTTGTTCCTTTGTTTCCCGCGATAGACATAGAGGGCGCTGGAAGTTCAGACGTCAAAGGTATTGACGGAAACCATAGATAAATAATCGAACGAAGAGTTTACTCCTTCATTGTAGACGTAATGTTACCTTAAAATTATGAGACACGCCTAGAAAAGAGTTATTTTGAATAAGTTATTTTATGTCTACGACATTCATTTGGTACCTTATTAACTTGGCATGAAAACAATATGTCATAATTTTCCTTGGTTGTAAGCTGTTATAAGTAATATTCAAGGATTTATAAAATTAAAGTTGATTATTTTTACTTAAGGATCACCTCTACGGTCGAATGTCTCGCGAAGAGTCATTCAGTCAGTCTCATCACAAACACGTGTGATGGGATGATAATCTTTGGATGACGTCACGCGCTCATAGATTAGGAAAGGTGTTACTGATAATCCGTGTACAATCTCGAGCTAAGCTATGCGCTGCGTTCTTGTCTTTTTGGTAGGCTTCAGAACACATTCTTATTAATTACTAGCTGCGCCCACGGTTTTAGCCGCGTTTGAATACATGTTCGTATTATTTGATTATCTCACAAGAAGACTGCAGTTTTTGGGATCAAAAAAGTAGCCTTGAAAAATCTCAAAGTCATTCCAGTATCTAAATTAAAGTTTGTATTTTGTTCAACTAATAAAAAAACATCGTTTCTGTCTTGGTCTGTTTAATGAACCTTGAGTAAACAATATGAAGCACAATCATCATCAGTCACGGTTTTTCTTTCTAACTGGCCCGGCTCGGGCTGAAAATCGCGATACCTGGGTTTTGAGCCCGGCTCTCCCAATTTTCAACCAAATTGATTCTAATAATAATAATAATCAAGAAATAATCTTTCGTAGATGTTATCAACCCAACGATGATATAACTAGTGATGTGTGTTGCAGTAGAAAGTAATATTGTGATCACTATCCATCCGGTATTTTCATAGGTATATAAACTATCGCCACGTTTCTCTCGCCCGTAGAGTTAGTCCCTTATGAATGTTGCTGACCATTATCTCACGTTATTACCTTGTACAAATGATTCATTAATTGCTTCAATAGGTTAAATCTAACTCAATTGACTGCGACCGAACTCCGAAGGTGATTCATGATTTTCTATCAAGAAAATATCGACAAATACAAATGATCCATACTTATAATAATGGGTGCTTGCATAAGCCAGAGACTTTGCACGCGTTTTTTTTAAATAAAAGTAGGAAATAATAAGTTATTTCAAGTCCAGATCTTTACGTATGCAGAATTTTAGTAGATTTGGTGTTATGTTAACTTTGGTACATTTTTAAGAAGGCCTTACCTACCTTCAAACTTTCACCTTAACAATTTATGTAGGAAGTAGGATTATAAAATGAAAAAAAATCTGTCTGTCTGTCCGTTAAGTACCTTTATAAGCCTAAGCGGCTGAATAATCCTAATGAAATTTGGCAAGGAGTTAAGTAATCAATATCCCGGGGATATAAGCTACATGGAAGCTAGCTACTTTAAAATATGTACCGGCTCTTGGTCCTAATAAAGATAATAAAATAATATGAGATACTGTGACAAGCTCAATAATCAGCTATTAACAAGATTGAGAGTAAGCGAATCTGAAGCGACAGCAGTTTATAATAAGACGCAAATTGGAATGGGCTGCGGGGTGGACAGAAATTGAGTTACAACTCCATCTGCCGCTCATTTGTTCGAACTAGCGAGATCTTCCGGCAGACTTCGTTGAATTCGAATTATGAAATTACGAGCGAAACTGATTGCAATTCTTAGACTATAGGGATGGGACCACTTTCCGCATCAGTTGTAATTATTTTTAAAAAAGGATTCAAATTTTAGTAACGTTTTATTTTTATTTGACTATCCGGATGTCACCGAGTCCACTAAAAACGTAGGTTTATACATATAAAATGTAAGGAATTTATTTATTTATTTAGGTGGAAAACAATCAGCTTATAAAAAACTTAAATAAGTATTAACAGTAGTGGTATAACTTTAGCTTAATTTGCATGAATTATGAAAGAACACTATTTACTTTTCTATGATGACTAGACATAGACACTATAAGTTAAAAATATCTGTCTTATGTAGTTCCTGATTTACTAAGAAATAATGATTTTAAATTAGCAAAATATGTAAAGTAATCTCTAATGAGGACTTGTTACGAAATACTCACTGTCAGTCTCCTTTTTCTAAAATCTAAAATTCTTGAAATTTTATTGTTTTCAGGGTTTGGATCAGCACGTCAGCCCTGTAACAAAAAAAATACCTATTTAACTTTATTAATCCATTCTGGACAATTCACACAGCATTATCTAGCCCCAATCAGCTTGTGTAACTAGATAACTGTTACACTTAAAGCAATATAATATAACATATTAGTATTTTATTATACCTACATACAAAACAAAACACCCAGAACACCCCAAACAAAATGTTTACAGTACGAACATTTGTCCCGAGGTAAGAGTAAAGTAAATTTTATTCATAACTATTACATACGTAGACAATTCTGATTTATGAATACAGTTACAGTAGTGTATCTAGCTGTGTAGGTACATGACTATTTTTAATAGTAACTTTTTTTAATGTTCTAAGGACTTTGTGTGTGATAAGCTGATAATTATGGAATAAAGCTCTTTTATTTTTTATTTTCTTTTATCTATTTGTCAATCTAGGCACCTATTGTTACCCGTGGTCGAGTAACTGTTTTCCGTAATAGTTAAGTAATGCAGTACGCATTACAGCAAGAAGTCTTGTTCTTGCGAGGCGGGAATTGAATCCGCAACCTCTTGCATCGCAGGCGTTCGCCCCAGGTTGCATTTCGTCCACGGCGCAACAGAATTCAACAATATTTATTTGTGAGACTTGAAGGTGGAGTGGAGGTATCATTTTTCTTATAACTAGTGTTCCCAAAACGGAGAATAGGTAATGTTTTAAAAATGAATAAAGTAATATGTCGGTAATTTGTATCATTCGGTAAAAATGTATTTGATTGTGGGGAGTAGTTCCCTATATACCTAACATTAGGTGTCTACAAAGGCATGCAGGATGTTAAGATTAAACGTGAAGGTCATTTGGTATGTATGTCATAAACAAAGGCTGTCCGTAGTTGCATAAAAACAATAGTCCACTTTATAACACAATGCCCAGAGCCGTATGCGCACGTAACATGACTAAATGTTGTTCTCTTTCCAACCAGAGTATGAAGTGTAAGACAAACTAAAGGAAAGATACTATAGATATATTTTCAGCATTATTTATTATTTTAATAGTATTTGTATAAATACTAAATGATTGCAATCCACTCAGAGTTTTATTATAGAAGTGTATACAATGCCCTTTACTGCCCTTAAAAAGATAAAATACCTTCTTTTGACTTTTGTTCATTTTGCACGCATTTTGAGGCAAAATGCACTTAGACTATTTAATGTAAGATCTACTGTACCAACATTTCAGCAAATATAGGATTATGATTATTAATAAATATTAGAGCTTGCTGGTACGGCAAGTTTATGTTCCTAGAAACTGTATAATATCAACATAATAAAAAATTAAACAGCCTTGAATTTAAATAGGTTAAAACAAATAGACTAGTTATAGCTAGGCGATCCTATCCTATTGGTTTGACACATACAAGGATTAGCTACGCAGATTAGCTCAGGTAGTAAAGCAGTCTTAATCCACTTAAAAATATAAATTAGAAAAGCTGTAGGTGGAATCCCATAACTACCTATCAGATCTAAATGACGACGATTATCTGAGAATTTTACGGTGCTACTTTACCCTTTCTAAGTAGAGACTATTATTTTTATCGGGACACAAAAATATTTACCAATAATTTCACGGATAACCCAAATATACAATTTTTTTCTCTAGGTAATTAAGTTATCTAGGTACTTATGATAAATTTATAAAATTTTCTTAATAACATACATAATAATTCAATGTAGATAATTTGCGCACCACTTAGCTATCAAATCAATAAGTCAAAACTCAAGTACTTTAGCTAATAACGTTCTGAAGTATAATGACTATTGGACTTTACGGCTTTACCAATCAAGGTTCACTTTGGCTTAACGTATTTGTCGGCACCATAGATGAAATATTAACTAACCTCTTTGGCTGTTATCAATTATAATAATCATCGATATCTACATACGTAGAGTAAGGATTATTGGCGCGTTTAATAGTGCATTCTGGTTGAAAATAAAACCGAGAAAGTATTTTAATCGGTGAATTGAATATGCAAAGTCATGTTTGCTAAATAATAATAGATAGAACGGTTTTGAAAAAGGATTCAGCTATGTACTTTTCATAGCTTGTTGTTTAATAGCGAACTTTGAGTCCACTATCAGGCGACTAAGATAAATAGACAACGATCAGAGAGTATAAATTTAGCTGTCGCTGACTTCCTTGAACAATTAGAGCTCTATCAACAGGTAGGCACTTATTTCAAATGGTTTACCCATCAAACTCCACAGAAAACACTTAAAAATATCACTGTACACAATATACACACTAGCCACAAATATTAAGCCCACATTCCAGACACACCTTCGCAACAAAACTAATCTAATTACTCCTAATTCGATTACTGCATAATCCCACACACACACGCGGGTATCACTCACACAAATAAATGAGGTTACATGGTATACCAGTTAGTCGTTACAAACGGTGATTTTTCCGTAACTCAATTACCTAATTTCCCCTCACCATTCGCGGGTTCTTCGCGCGCTAAATTCAAATTTGAATTTAGTTTTTTTTTCGTCTATGGTCACCCAACCGGCAGTCTTGAGTGCCAGTGTTATAATACGAGTAGTATGGGTTCGCTGCCGACCGCTTTAATTGTCTAGAATGTTTCATGCAAGAGTAGATAAATTAAAAAATATAGGTCTCACCGTTTGGTTGCATGTGGTAGCTGGTGAGAAATGTGTTTGAAAACGGAGAGATGCATTTGCGTGCTCTTTTGACTGTAGATTTCTGTTACGAATTTACGATATTGGTGTTAGAACACGCAAGTAATTTAAACGATAGAAGCATGGCCGCTGCGAATTGTAACTTAAAAAAAAGTTTTTCTTAGGGTATCAAATGATTCAAATGTTTTTTTTTGTAATATTTGTTGCTAAATACTGTACAGTAAACCTTATTTTATTGTGTTGTTCTGCGTTAAAATATATGTTTATTTATTCCTTCTTTCTTTCTGTGATGACTGAGTCATAACTAACGTTTGATTTGACAGTCTAAGCACGTCAAAACTGGGCTAAAATGTATGTGGATGTATTCTAAGTAGATATAGGTAGTTGTAGGTGAATATAATGAATTTCAGGAAAGCGTTTTCAACGTATACCTATAACGTACAACGCTTCCTAACCTAACGTTGCAAAAGAAGGTATGATAAATGTAAGATAAATTACCTTTGCCGCCTCGGTGCAGAAATCCTGTAAAATTATTGTTTATGGTTTTACATACTACTTAGGTATACATAAAGAGAGAGGTATACAGTGGTAGCCTAGACGCACCACTCTCCCTAAAAATAATTGTATGACCAGGGTTTAAGCATAGCGTTATAATAAGGGACCCCTCATTAAAGTGAATATATTGTATCGCTTATTTCAGTCTCGTCGAGCAATCTTATTCTGCATTACATCTATCACTCAGGTGTCAAATATGCAGATCATTCAAATACCCAAATACATATTTTGGGTACCTAATTGGTGTCTATTGTACAGATGATACTGTATCATCTGTACAATAGACACCTATTTGGTCCCAAAGTGGAAATCAAACCTGCTACTTACGTCAAGCATCTTTAAGAAGGGCAAACCCTTATTTTCTTTAATTCTTTAGATAATTTTCCCTATTTATCTTATTATCTTGCTCACATATTGCACTCTGCCGACCACTAGACACGCACACAAACAGACACATGCACACATGCAAACCTGTTGTCTCGCGTTGCATATTGACCGTTTAATACTATGTGTGGGGTAGGTGAGTGAGTTTGTTTCCATTGCTGCACGGTATTTGAAACTTGCGCTATCTGTTCTTTACTCCAACTAAGGCCCAGTTTTTCAGTCATAAAAGTAGGTACCTACTTACTTAAGGTGTAAAAAAAGATATATACACTAACGTTGTAAATAGTTTAGTTATAAGATAAAGATATATTTATTTGACACAACAAGAACAGCACAGATAGACAGTCACACACAAGGAGAATACAAAATTAAGGATATTTTACATGCTTTGTAGATAGATGATTTTAGTAGTAATAATTTAATAATAATTATTATTATTATCTTGTTACAATGGAACCACGCACAATCCTCTATGGCACTGCCACCGTACTGACATAACTGATGTTCTGTGTATGTATGAGTATGAGTATGAGCTCTGCACCATCCACTGAACCTGTGATTGAAATGAGAACAAATCGTGTTACAACAACAGGGTTGATTTAAACTCTCTATGTTGGTAACACTCCTAATATTTTACAGGAAATAATTATTATGAAGAAAAAAAAAGAAAATTACCATCACATAATAGAATTAAATTAAAACTAGTATTTACAATAGAAACAATAGAGCTTTCTGTTGCAAACAATCTACAGGTAGCTCAACTGATCCATATCAATACCAGTCGGAATTAGCGTGCCCAAGACACTGGCTGCATTGCCCCACTGTATGGCAATGCTGATGCGCTGTGCCAATAACACTGTGCTAGATATTATAGTTAATTTAAATTAAATTGAATCAAATCACATATTTCAGACACAGTAAGTACACGTACAACAGTTTATAAAACAATTAATAGTAAAAGTCAAACATACAGACAAATATTATACCTACTAATGATTACAATATATTAAGGATAAATATTTTTTTTTATCAAAATTCAATTTTAGGTTAAATCAGAATAAAAATTAAGTTAAATTGAAATAAACATTAATAAAGTAACAAGAAAAAGAAACTAACAGAAAACATGAACCTTCGTCAAGTACTGCATGCAGGGAGAGGCTGTGTCCAGCCTTCCTATAGTTGCTTATAACCGTAATTTAGATCGTTTTTCCAAAAAAAGTTACAATGGAGTGAAAACGTAATATAATATTATTACCACGCAGTGTCATTTTCGATAGATAAAGCTGTTGCAGCATCGCTGCTCACGCAGAGGCTACGCATGTGCGTCTGGCGTTCTCTTTGCAAGAAAATGCATGTGACAACGTCCACTGCAATCCACGAACACGCTACACACGAATACGAGATAAATGACGTCATTGCTACACGCGTGGCTCGAATATGGCTAACAGCGTTGAGCTGCGTGGGTAGCTCAACGCTGTTAACGATATGCACGCGGTACACGTATGCCTAACTTCACCGTCAAAACTGTGCCGAATCATAAATAAGAAGCTAAACACAGCGTGTTATGGGTACTAGATTATTTTTTTTTTCTCTTTTTTGCATCCACGATCAGTCATTGATTATAAGCGAATTTGTTGTGTGTGCTTCTGTCATTTAGGATTGGGACTCAGCAGTCCTTCTTCCTTCTTCAATAGGTTGTCCAGAACATGGCTTCTTTTCAACTACAAGAGCTCTTGCTAGAGGATTGGTGTGGTGCTTCAGGCGTTCACAGTAACGACTGCTTAGTAATTGGATTTCTTCTTCAACCGTAGGGACCTCCAGGTAGTCATGTATTTCTTTGTTAGTTATGAACCAGGGTACTAGATAAACAAACAATCTAGAGCCAGCTTAACTGGTTAAGATATAAATTGTGGAAATAGATAAAATTTATTACGAGTGGACTGAAAATTCAGTAAAAACAATACTTACTTACAACAACTGAAACAAAACGATTTAGAGCGCGAAAGACAAAGTTGAAGTGGCAAGGCGAGAGCAACTTTTCAGAGTTTTCAGCAAACGGAAGCAGATAAGTACTTACCCAAACATTATCAAAGGGTTCCGTAAGTTTATAAAGGGAGTTGAAAGTTCTCGTACTTTGAAAGAACAGGGCAATGTAAACTTGCTGAAATTGCAAGCGATGTAGAATGTTGAGGAAATAATCCTGCTCTCCACTTAAAGTAAGTAACATCACTTCATCATCATCAGCCGTTATAAGTCCACTGTTGGACATACGTAATGAGCGCCACAGCGCCCTGTCTTCAGCTTGCCGCATTCCGCATCTGCTAGCAGTCTTTCGCAAATCGTCATCCCACATGGTCGGAGGGCGTTCTACACTACGTTTTCCGAGTCGCGGTCATTTATTACATTACTTAATCAGTGCTTAAAGTGTGTGTGTGTCCTACACCACCAAAGTGGATTTTGTCCTCCGACTTAAGACCTGTGGTTCTTCTTCCAGGCATCTCGGTTCTGAGGTGTCTCTCGCCAGTTATGGACATCGACATCGGGATCTGCTTCGTATTCGTCGATCTAGCGATACCTAGGGCACACGACTGGTCTAACCCCAAAGGTTTTCCCTCATACGCCTTCTTGACAGCCCGATCCTCTTTTCTCTCTTTGCGCTCTCTCTTTCTAGCTAGTTATCCATGATGTTGGTTAAAGGTTGTCGCAGATCAGGGCTGCACCGCTACCGCACAGCACAAAAATGTGCATTCAAAGATGGGCAAATAGTTTTATCATCTTTGTTCTGTACAGGGAGGCCATACTGAACACGACACAGTTTTACACTTTACTAACGTTGCACCATGTTTTAAATACGATATCAAAAAACTATTTCTATTTTGTATTTTATGTAGTGAATATTCAGAGCAACTCGTTTCTAAATCGCTACATTAATATTTTTGAAAGTAAATAACCACTGCCGATGCCTAGGTACACTAGAATTGATATCAATACCTAGGTAGACGAACCTGTGTGTTCCTGAGCGATGAGGACCCATGTCGCTGAACAATCACCGTCGTAACTTGCCTAGGGCTGACACCTTACATTGCTATTCGTTGTTTACCAGCTCTTAAACTATCGAAGTAGCTTTATTGAAAATGTGTTTAATGGAAACAACATCTAAACACAACACATCCTAGAGTCCTTTTCACGAAAGAAGTCCGCGAAGCTGTCAGCGGTGCGACCGAAGAAGTTTATTAGCTCTGAAAAATATTTCTTCAACCTCACCTCAACAGCCTACAATGGTCCACAGGTGGGCGTAGGCCTCCTCCTGATTTTTTATCTCATGGGGGGAAATGCCAATAATAACCACGCTAGGCATGCGGGTTGGTGATTGCAGTTCGGTGGTAGATCTATTATGCAAGAGGCACTGCTGCCCGTCCCACGGTGTATGTTCCTTAGTCTCTTCTTACCACGGGAAGAGTTGGCTCTAAAAATATTTAGTTCTACTAATTTCCTCGTGGACTTTTTTCATGAGAAGTGTACTCGGGGATACATTATTTTGACTTATTTATTCTCCTGCCACAAAAGATTCAAGTGAGTGAACCAAAGTGACCTCTTTACTTTACAGAACTTAGTTAATATGACCTAATTTGTATTATTTGTTGCTTTGACTATTCTGTGGGGTCCTAAAGGAAAAAAACTCTTTAGATTTTAGAGTTTTTAACTTGCTAAGGTTTTAAAATTGCTTCCTACAAGCTACAAAGCCTAGACATTCCGTAGCGCTGCTACGTCGCGTAACTTTTGTCCTCTACAAAATACTACTAATAATTTTTTCAACGTTTTTTGGTTTTGCAAGCTATATAGGAAATAAATTATTATTATTATTATTATAAATGTACATTTATAAAGAAATATAATCTAATCTGATACTTCGTAGGCAGGCATGTTAACCGCCAGTAAACGGTGCACCAATATAGGCTTCTTTTGCTTTGTTTCACGCGGAATTTTGGAGACTCAATGTGTTCAGCGCATACTGATAACCGAAAGTGAATATTTTGAATTATTTTTTCCAAGTTTCATCCCTAACGACATAGGAATAACAGACTTCATTCCATTATAATGCTAACAGAAGGCACAGTAACTTCACTGAGGAAGTTTACCTTTTGTTAGCGATGTATTGTGCTATCGAGTAGGTATTGAGCCTCTACATGGATGGTGGTAGGTGGCATTAAAGCTGGGTGTGATGATTAAATAAATAAATAATGCTAGACACAATTCACACAGCATTATCTAGCCCCAAGCTAAGCAGAGCTTGTGTTATGGGTACTAGATTACTGATATACATAATATAATACAAATATTTTTTATTATAGTACATAGAAAACGACCAGAACACCCAGAACAAATGTTTAAAGATCGTACACACATTTGTCCCGAGGCGGGAATCGAACCCGCAACCTCCTGCGTCGCAGGCAGACCCACCGCGCCACAGAGGTCGTCAATTAATAAGTAGAATTAAATAAATAAATAAAATAAATAAATAATGCTGGACAATTCACACAGCATTATCTAGCCCCAAGGCAAGCAGAGCTTGTGTTATGGGTACTAGATAACTGATATACGTAATATTATACATTACATAGATAGATATTTTTTATTATACATAGAAAACACCCAGACCAACGGAACAAATTTCTGCAGATCGTACACAAATTTGTTCCGAGGCGGGGATCGAACCCGCAACCTCTTGCGGGTTAAAACTCAAATTAATACATGTGTATGTATATCTGAATAATTTTCTGTGATAAGAATCAAACTTAAGAAATTTAAAAATAACCATGTCGTTTACTGTTATTATTTTGATTGATGAGAGCATAAAAAAAACCGCCTGTAAATTCTTTAGATTTATACTTCTTTTATAAGTTTTTCGGAACAAATACGTATCCAGTGGGAATATCGTATTTATTCTGTATTTTTTTTTTCAATTATATTGAGAATGATCTCGATGTGGTCCCCATAATTGACGGAGAAATCGACGAAGATACAAAAAAAAATACATTCATCCGAACATAGAATTTCTTCTTATTTTTCGTTTCATCAGGTAATCCTTTCCTGCTCTCGCTTCTAGTATCAATTCTACTGTCGATCCAGAACTCAAGACACACTCTTGGCCTCTTGGAAGTTTAGTCAAAGACAAAAGACAACTTCTGAGTTAGAATCGTCTAATTTTTGCCATAGTGTCGAGTCTCGCTGACGAAGGCCTCATTTTGACGAAGTCCACACACAATATTCGGACAGATTAAAAACCATGATAGAAAAAAAACGATCACTTATGTATTTATAAAGGCAAATCCGAAATTCAAAGAGTGTTGCTATGTCCAAATAGCCAATTTCGAAATTCAAAATGTTAAGGTGGGCACGTACCGGGTCGTAAATGAAACGGCTGAATGAATCGGTGCGATATCATCGGCGTTCTCCCATTTGATTGCCTGTTACGGACTTAAGGGGATGCGTTACATACTTATTTCATCAACTGAAAGATTTAATTTCTCATTTACGATAAACATGTTACATTTACGAGAATATCAATCCATTCATTCTTAATTCTTAAATGCACACTCTTCTACTGCCTATGCTTAGATTATATGGACCAGTTATTAGTTAACAAAATAACTATTATTTTGTAGAAACATACCTCGCGCAGTACGTACTCTGTATGACGTATTTTTCCATTACGATGATAACATTATAGCTAATAATCGCTCATTTGCTATACACATGTCTAATGTTAATTTAATAACTTCATATTTTTATTTAGATTTTTATTAACTTTAATTAACAACATAAACACACAGTGCACATTATTTTGCAGCTTTGTCAATTTTGTAATAAGTTTAATCTTCTATAATCTTAAGTACCTAGAGGATTTTTTTTATTGCACTTAGTAAGTTTTTATATATTTCCTAATTAATTAAGTATTTTGTTAGGAACATAATTATTTATGTAACTATCCTATCTTGAAAGACCTGTAAGGGCTGTATAATTGTAAGAAATTATTTGTAAACCTATAATACTGAAACTGTTGGTCTTTAAATAAATAAATAAATAAATAATTCCGATTAGTCGCGAGCGAACGCGCGTGTAATTGGTGCGCTTGGACTTTCGTTCTGTCGACAAGTTTTATTGTCTTTAAACGACAGGTATCGATAAGACATCTCGTCGAGAATAGTCGAGATGTCTCGTCGAGTATGTGATCCCACTATGACAACGGACTTATTAATTATCCTGGAAATGTAACTGCGTTAAAGAAAGGACCCAAAAAAATCGTGGTCGTGTCCAAATAGGCGGGGCTTAAAACTCGTGTCCAGCGCACAAAATGAAAAATTAAAAATAAACACAAATTTCCAAAATGAAATCAGTCAATTTTTTACTTAACTTGGAAGGTTTTTTCCTTGATGAAATATTGAAATGAATATCAATAAAATTTTCATATTCTTCTGTAATGTGTGCTTATTTTTATTTTTAGTTTACGAGCCGATCCGATTCGGCAAAATAAGTGGATAGCTAACAAGTGGAATAAAAACTAAATAAATTAATCATATTTTGCAGAGCAAAGAGTTTACAGAACTGTAAAAAAGTTGAGAGGTGTCAAGGGACACCCGGATGGAACGAAATTCCTTTCTATAAGAGAGAGAGAGACAGACAGAGAAACATGCGCACGCCGCACGGCTTACAATAGCTTACTATAGCAAAAAGTGTCGTTACAACTTTTCGTGAGAATTTTTTCCGTCCAGCCCCCTTTGTTATTGACTCAGTCCGGTCCACTTATTGCATAACATTGTAAACGCCGCTATGACTCATCTGTCACAGCAGACATTGCAGCAGTGCGCAAACCGAAGTAATTCCTATTTCGAATCATCCATTGTTTTGATTTGAAGTAAAACCCACATTTTGTGTAGAATTTGTTCTGAATTACACTTCCTGACTTATAATTTATTCGTAGCCGGAAAGTCTATAATTTATGCCCTTTCTGAGCCACCTCCCCTTAACCAGCTTCTCAAACATCTCAGAACGTAACGAACTGAGTGACGCCTATTCAATAATTTCCTTACTCATTTCACCTCTCCGTATCCGTGAATTGGGGAGAGGTACTTACTTGTACACGGCTCTTCGTTTACCAATTTGAGGGCGCTGTTAAGAAGGTTTTGAGTCGAATGATGAATGTGTTTAATGCGACGGGAATTGATCGAGATTTTTGTATTTTCGCTCAGAATAACTAGCTTTATACAGTGCTACGTAACTTGTGTACATAACGGATGTAAGCGGGTTAACTACGGACCTTATTTGTGTTGGAGGAACACCAACGTCTTTTTTAAAAAGTAAGTTTTGCACTATCCCGAAAGGAGTAATTCTGGTCTAAAATCAACTAGTGAATAATGTTTTTTGTCGTATTTGTAATCACATTGTTACAGGGGCAAGTCAGAATAACATTATTTTAATAAAAAAAGAACAATAATATTAAAATCTCACACAATTATAAGAATTCATTTCATTTTCACCATTCAACTCAAACCTGAACTACGTTTTGGCCGTTTTTAGCTAGTCATTTACAAAAGTAATTTTATATAGGGTGTCCCATGATGAGTAGATAACCTTGAAGGTGCTTGTGTGGGAGGTAAGGCCAATCAGACACGGGCTTTAGACTATCTTTTGCAGACTTGTCCAAACTTCGAAGCATCGACGGAGCCTTTCTCTGTCAAATTGACAGTTCCCACAGTGACAGGCTTTTACCAATTTACGCGGCGTTCTGCTGCACCGGGCTGTAATGATCAGAGAACGGTGACAGGTTGCGGTTTAAGTGTTGAACTGATTACGTAGAAGCAGAATAACTATTATAGTACTAACAAAATAAGGCGTGCAAAGTCTCTGCCAATATTTAAAAGTATGGTAAAGGAACACTATTTGTCCTGCTGTCACTAACCACACCCTTTTTTCCATAAAAATGTAGATATGTATTTATGTATATATATATAGGTATGTTTATGTATTGTTATTTGTTCTATTTTAATATTTATTTATTTCAATAGTTTTGAAATTTGAGTTGGTAGTTTATTATGTACTAATATTTCATAAAATAATATTGATAGTCAATTTAGAATTTTGTAATTTGCTTCTTATTTATGCACACAGATCCCCGTTCAATCCAACCATCCTATCCATCCACGGTTGTCTGGTAGAGATCGCTCTTGAGCGATAAGACCGCCAATTGTTACATATTTGTTTTGTTATATCTTTTATTTTTGTTTTTTATGTCTATTATGTGTGCAATAAAGCATTTTCTATCTATCTATCTATCTAACGTAGAAGGCAAATAATATTATCTACTTATAACTAGCCATGTCCTCAGGGTCACTCTCCGTGACTTATTTATTATTTATTTATTTACATACGCCATCACAGTAAGAGCAGATCTTGTCAAACGGATGCTGTGTGAATACGCCTTTAGGCTTACATTTCCACCAAAAAAGAGTTATGTCTGTTGTTTTCCATCAAAAAATTAAAATGAGAGAAATGAGAGAGCGGGCGTCATTTAACGCCTTCCCCTTAATCTGCTGGAAATACAAAAAACTATGCAGTAGACTCTTGCGAGTAAAACGAAGTATTTAAGGGTCGGTGGAATCCGGGCTTAAGGACCACCACTTCACCAAAGCTGATCTGAGACGAGCGGAAAAGAGATGTGTTTCAAACAACAAATAGAATGCGTTATTAACACATCACGTCTTCGCTCTGCTTCAGTGGAGACCTGCAAGGAGATATCAAATTTGTATGCGAAGAAACCAAGAAAGATCGAAGCGGATAATGAGAGGTGTTCTCCGCAAACTGGCATCGTCACGCAGCGGAGATGAGAAGAGATGAGCGGAGGTGTGAGCTATGCCTCGCTTTATTATTTTCCTTTTGAGGTATGAAACCCTAAAAAAAGTAGACTTCAGCTCGTGAATGTCTTTTAAGTTTTCAATATTCGGGTCACGCACGCAATGCACGACAATTTGTTGTACGACCGAATAATGTAACACCTTGATAATCCGTGCTCCGTTTAATAGGTTTAGACACGGATTATCAAGGTGTACATTATTAGGCCGTACAATAAATTTGTCGTGCATTATAGTCACCCCAATATTTGACGTTCACCGCACGCAGCTCAGCCGCTCTAACCAGCACACATGTCCGCTTCAGTCTAGTCAGTACGCATCTCCCACAGCTTCGGAGTAGAGACTCTTGCTGAAAATCGTCTCTTCTGTTCTCCGCTAAGGACATCTCCGCTCTGGTGGAGTCTGGGCCATATAGTCCTATAATTTCATCGTCCGCCTCAGCTGTTACCTTGGACCTCCATTAGCAACCGCCCATCAAAGTCTACTTAGCGTGTTCTCGGGACGAAGCCTAAGTGTTTTATAAATTACTAGATTCTACCCGCGAGACTTCGTTGACGTGGTACCTATTTACCTACCTAGGTAAAAGTTGCTTGTGCCACGGGAAAATTAAAGTGTAGCATACCTAGATAAAATCATATTCAATCTATGCGTTATAATTATATCCAATGACTAAACATACGTTTAGTACGACTGACAAGAGGTGTCATTTCTCATTGCTTTTAAACTTAGCTTTTTGCTACGCACCTACGCACTAGGTATGCGATAATCGCACTGGGGAAATTTTCATAGAACATAGCGAGTGCGAGTAAATAAAGCAAAAAGTTAACTATTTTTTTTATTTATTAATCCGACTAAGGTTTCGTGGCTTAGTTGGTTAGAGCACACCCGTACTGAGAGAGCAGGTTCAAATCCTGCCGAAAATTTTGAGACATTATTAAATTTTCGTAAAAAAAAAACAATCTTACGAAAAGGTATGTAGGTACTAACTACATCATTTAAGTGATTATGTAAGTTCTTTGGTGCTAGGAGTTCTGTAGAACTACATGACTTATACTTAGCTCTAATCCTTATAGCAAAAAGCACCATAATGATTGTGAATGAAAATGGAATTTCAATGTATGTATAATGAAATTTTGTATCGTATTCAAAATTTCATTAAACATTGCTCGTATACAATATCCTGGATGAAATGAAACCAGCGGTGCACACATTAATTAATCAGAATGTTTGAAACAATGGTGCTAAATAATTGATAGCACTCCCAGTTCCAGTCCACCATTACCACTATTGTGTTCTATCAGAAGCTAGGAGTCTTGGGAGTTAGTTGAAATTTAACACAACAACTATATTGGGGAAGCCGACGAAAATCACTGTTGAAATTAGCTCAGTAAATTATTTATAAAATGACCCCTTTCATGTGTTTTACGTTAAATTTATCTATTCATATTATGTATTATTTGCTGCATTTTTTTTACTATTTAGAACTTGTGTCATCAATTCGATTAATATTATAATAATATTTGTTTTATGTTAGAAATAACTAAAATAACTGCGAGGTCTATGATAATTATGTATAAATTGTGACGTGAGTTGCACAAAAGGGAAGCTCCGTTGTGCAACTATCCGCAGTTGAGCAAAAGGAAACAAAATGAGTTGCACAAAAGGGAACTCGCTATATAATTTGTCAAATTATTATTATAATTTTTATCTGTCATCTTCTCGATCAAAAAGTTCATGACGAGACTACAGCAGGAAAGACTACACGAAAATATGATTCCTCATTCGCCTGAGTCGCGGAACAAAAAACAAGTTAAATTAGTACTCTAACTTATTTATTAATTTAGTTTTGACACTGCTCCACTAGTCCACTGCTGGACATAGGCCTCCCCTAATGAGCGCCATAGCGCCCTGTCTTCAGCTTGCCGCATCCAGCATCTCAACAAACGTGGATGACTTCTCCAGTCAGGTGGGATGCTGACCTGCAGACAGATGCTGGAAAATAAATATGCCTTACAATAAGTAATTTGATTGTTTAGAATAAAAAAAACGACTTCCAATTTCTGAGCTGTAACATTTTTTTATGTTTTTCGGGAATAAAAAATTATGGGAGCACCTCAGCATCGTAATCTTTTCCAAATCGGTCCATAATTGACAAAAAAATATATAAAAATACAACCAAACATAGAAACTACTCACACTCCTGTTTTTCGTCATTTCAAATAAGAAGTGTATTATATTTTCAAGTACCTATTTAATATATAATAAGTATATAATTGCTATTAGTAAACTTGGTAATTCTTTGAATTAGATTTTAGTTATAAGTTATCTTGTAGCGCCCCAACGGGGTACATGTTTGATACGTTTTACAACTACCTACTTAAGATCCTCTGTAACAATATGTAACAAATGAATAAATAAATAATCCATTGTCAATGATTAAATACTTGAAAATAAAATACATGTAGACATTATCATAAGACTGATGAGTGATGATAAATGATTTAATACTTGAAAATAAAATAAATTTCTTATTATACTCTGTAAAAATAAGCGTAGAGCCATTTCTATAGAGAAAGGGCTGTACACTTATTTTTTACAGAGTATCTCTCTTTCGTAATAAAACCGTTCGAACTGAACATGAAGCTGAAATCCAATAAGGTCTCTGAACTGCAGCCGGTCGGCTATGATAGATTGGTTACGCAGATGTGCCACATTGGTAGCTAGGAGTCTTGTAGGCGGTTCATTTTATCATTTCGAGGAGTCCCTAATATTTTAAGCCTTGCTCTCATGTTTCACACGCATTTTTTTGGGTTGACGAGTATCCAATATCTTTATAGTTTTAAAACTATACCATAACCAAACTCCTTGTAGAATTTTGAAAACATATCGCCCGTACTAACCCTAGAATTTACTCTAATGCCGCTTCTTTTTTACGCAATATACATACCATAGTACCTATTACTTGTAAATCTGTGATATGCCAAGCAACTCAAATATGTTATTTGTGTCGTGACCATAGACATAGATTTTATTCACGTCGTGACTTGTTTACAAAAATTTTACAGACAAAAAAAAACATAAAAATATATAAATTTTTACATCAAAAACACATTACAGTAGGAATACATAGGCACTTTATGGGAAGGTAGGTAGAGTTACATTATATTATGATACAATGGCCAGGTAAACTGATAGAAAAAAGTTATTGCTGGCGGTTTTTTTGACCTAGAAGATTCGTATCCTTTCCACACCAATTTTTTTTGGCAGAGCGATGAGGCCGTCAATTGTCAATTCCATATATGTATATTCGAAAGTAACTCAGTCTGTCTGTAACCTTTTCATATTGAAACAGCTAAACGGATCTCCATGAAATTTGGTAGGGAGCTAAATGGTATTCCAAGAACGAATACAAGCTACTTATAAAGCACGTACGAAGCCGCGGGTAGAAGCTAGTTTATTTAAAATAAATTAATATTTTATACAGTTACTTACGGTACATCTTCTACTTCATTTCGCAACATATTCTATGCGAGATCCGCGAACTAATACCCAGTTATTGCAACGCGCCATCGGACTCAAAGTATTCAGGCTGGCCTGCATTTATTGCTTTTTGGATAGTTTTACATGAGTTATCTACGTCTAACTTGTTTCTACATAGGTATTTAACTGTGATTTTTTGCTCTGCTTATTTGAAAGTAGGCTTAGAATTCAATCAAACTATGAATAATTAAATTGTTCCCCTACTAGGAAACACTAACTGATGTCTTAGTATGACAGTATAGATCAGGTAAGAAGGCTGGGCAGCGCGACCTACATGCCCAGCGTGGGGATTATTGTCATTACCGCATAAGATAAAAGCCAATAACGCGCTTAACAGTGGGAGGCCTCTGTCCAGCAGTGGACAAAAAATAGGCATGTAGGTAAAGCACGCCTTAGCTGTGACATGTTAATTATGTAGGTATTTTAACGTGTGGTTTAATTTCATATTTTTCATAATTTTAACGATTATCTAGAAACGTTTTGTTCTGTCTGTTTTTGCTCTAGGGCTCGTTGCTCTCAATGCTCTGCATCATCAAACCTACCGAACATTCTGTACCTATTACTCGAAATTGTTTTTTTTATCAACGGGATTTTTTTTTCGTATTTCTTATAAAAAATATCTAGGTAATACAATATTAAATGTAGATAAACAACTGCATATGGTTTATGGAAAACTAACTTATTTTAGTGCTTTGTCAGAAAACCATCTTCTGTGGATGAAACGAAAAACAGAGGCAAAGCTCTTGCGAATTTTTAATTAAATTGAGTGGATAAAGTGGCTCTAATCACGTAAAAGTTGCAGTTACAAAAAACTAACCTCCAAGAAACATAACACCATCACTTTATGGCACATCCAGAGGATATTCCAGCTGAAAAATCACCGTAAGCAACATCGCAACTAATATTATAACGGACACAACACAAGAACAGTGATTTCGAAAATTTTAGGACTCAAAAACGTGAGTACCATTTTCGACTACAGTTAGATGAACTGCGATGGCAATAAAGTTGACATTCCTCTCATCAGCTGTTTTTGACAATTACCACTAGATTTTCGATGACATTGGTGTATTGGTGCCAACCTAAAGAAAATTACCATAGACAAGTGAACGATCTTCCCGACTCGATCACGAAAATCGATAATTATTAGCGCTCCATCTAGCGGCGAGTGGAAAAACAAACTAGCTTTGCACAAAAATCAAAAGAGGACGCTGTTTCGCACAATAACTGGAATGGCTACTAATAATGTCACGATGAGAAGGCGTAAGCCATTTCTGGATATTTCTGACATAACTACTGAAATCACACAATTTAATTCGACTATAGCAGATGGTAGCATATTGGACATTTCAACAAAAAGTGTCCCAATGACACATGAGTTAAATACCACCACCTCACTAAGCGATATGAAACAACAAATTATAGATTTAAGATGCGAAATGGACTCAGCACACGAGGAGATAGCAAATCTCAACTCATATTGCAGTTCACTTAAAAAGGAGTTGGTCGAGAAAACTGTGCAAATAGAACTACTTAAAAAAATAGCAACCGATCCTGCATTTGTTTCCTCAAGAGCATCCCCAGGAAATACTACAACCACGCCAATCTTGAAAAAGCTTACCAATATTCGCATGAGAATTCCCCGCTTCTCCCCTATAAACAATAATGGCGGTGACTGTTATAACACTGAAACACCGACCAGGCAAGAACACTCAGACCGCCCAATTAAGATCTCCACCTTAACTTCTAGGATAACTTACACAGAACCGAACTACATTAAACCGTCGTCGTCAGACCACAATTTGACTGAAGTTATTGATAACAACAACTTAACACCAGAGGTCGCCACTATGGGCAAACCCAAAATAATTGTACTAGGTGACCAACAAGCCAGGAACTTGACGCAGCAGCTCACCAAAGACAGGATGGGAAAATGGAACGATAAATACGACGTATTTGGCTTAATTAAGCCCTCGGCGACATCTACCGAGATCCTTGAAAGCTGCAACATCGCGACGCTGTCAAAAAACGACAAGGACATTATTATCGTAGCTGTAGGTTCAAATGATTGTAATCCGTATGCTATGTATAGTAGCCTTTGCAATTTCCTGTGTCGCCTAAATGGAAAAAAGGTACTTATAGTAGACGTAATAGAAAATCGCTTCTTGAATTTGCAGAAACTAAACAATAAAATAAAATTACTTGCTAAAAATTATTGTGGCTGCAAGTTCATTGAAATGTCTCGTGAATCTTTACCATCACATTCGAAAAGATATGTACGTAATTTAAGTTTTAAAATTAACATAGAAATTAATACTATGGCATATAACGAGGATTTTTTGGCCATGGACAGGCTTAGGACATTATGTACATTGCAACGCACAACTAAATGCCCAAATATCAAACAACAGGTAGTACGCAAGGGCACGATTCCCTATTACTTCCGCCCAGTTGTTCCAAGCACCAGCCCAAGTAAAGGGAAGGCCTCTTCTAAAAACCCACAGACGTTTTTTCGTGAATAACTCTATTAATCTAACAATTTTGCATCAAAATATTTGTGGAGCTATCAATAAAATAGAAGACATTTATTTAGCACTGACTAAGCTTGAACAGAGCGGCACAATAGTTGACATTATTTGCTTCACTGAAACTTTCATTCTGAAGGGTTCGGAGAGATTTTTGAAACTACCAGGTTTTAAAGTAGCGTCAGCGTATTCACGCTCTGACAAGAAACGTGGCGGTGCCTGCATTCTAGTTAAGACAAATATAGAATATAAAACTCTTGACTTTATTAATGATTTAGCATGTAAGTATTGTTTTGAATGTACTGGTATTCAAATTTTGACATATAAAATAATTCTCATCTGTATTTATAGGACACCCGATAGCTGTAGTAAAACATTTTTTGAAAACCTGGACTTACTTTTAAGAAAAGTCACCTTAAAATACAAAAACATTATTTTATGCGGCGATTGGAACATTAACATGTTAAAAGAGAATAAATATAGCAATGAGCTCTCAAGTGTCTTAAAAAATCACAATCTAGTTATCCACATCACTACTCCTACACGTAAGAAATCTTGTTTGGATATTATTGCAAGTAATATTAAAAAATCAATAGGAAAAACACATTATTTATCATTATCGGACCATGAAACAGCTCAAACATTGGAGGTCCCTATTAAAAGAAAGTTTGAAACGGTTCATTGGTTTGAGTTTAAAAGAGATTACTGTGATGAAAATGTTAACAAATTTCATAAATGCATATCAGCTCTATCTTTTTCAGAAATGTGGGAAAAGCAGTCTCTAAATGAAGCCTTTGACTATTTTCATGAGCTTTTTAAGCTGTTCTATGATCTGTGTTTTCCTGTTATCAAAATAAAGAAGACGAATAAACAAAGAAAATGTAGATGGCTTACAAAAGGACTAAAGAGGTCCAGCTCACAAAAAAGAAACCTTTATTTGAAGTTGATAAAGTCGTGCTCAAATAAAAAAATACACGAGAGTGCTTACTATAGTTACAGCAAAGTTTTAAAAAAGTGCATACATAAGTCACAGCAATTGCAAAATATGAAATTCATATCAAATAGCAGCAATGTGTGCAAAGCTGCTTGGGAAGTTATTAATGACAATATTGGTGACATAGAGCCTTTAAAGCAAATTGACAATATTGTTTGTAAGGATTTGACATATGATGACCCGCATGACATTAGTGAATTATTTAATAAATATTTTATTGACATGACTCATAATAATAATTTTAATTTTAATACATCTGACATATCTAATTACATGAACGACTCTCACTCTTCATCTATTTTCCTATATCCAACAGACCCACTTGAGATCTTTAAAGTTATTAAGAGTCTGCGAAATAGTAACTCTGTAGGTGTAGACGGACTTAGTACTAGAATAATTAAACTAAGTGCTCGGTATATAAGTGAAAAACTTAGTTATTTAATAAATAGATCATTTGAAGAAGGAGAGTTTCCAAATAAATTAAAGCTCTCTATTGTAAAGCCACTATTTAAAAAAGGAGACAGGACAAACATGGATAATTATCGACCTGTAACTCTATTACCTATTTTATCTAAAATATTTGAGAAAACTATGTTAATAAGGCTCCAAAACTTTGTGAACAAGCAGGACATTCTGAAACCAGAACAATATGGTTTTCGTAAACAAAGTTCTACTTCTTTGGCATGCTTCAACGTTACTAAACTTGTAATGGATGCGATAAATGACAATGTTCCTGTGATTGCTCTCCTTTTAGACATGTCTAAGGCATTTGATTTCGTTGACCATAAATTATTGTTATTTAAGTTAAACAAGTACGGAATCAGAGGTAGAGCCAATGAATTGATCCAAAGCTATCTCAGCAATCGTCAGCAATGTGTTGAGGTAGCGAAGGTTCGTATGGGAAATAGGAATGCCGTGCGGTCTAGATACCAATATAATAGATTTGGAGTACCGCAGGGTAGTATTTTAGGACCATTCTTATTTTTGATGTATATTAATGACATTCCTAATATTACTAGACATAAGACTATTTTATTTGCTGACGATACCACGATTATTATAAGAGGAGAACAAAATAATAACATGACATTTGAAATTGACATTAATAATACATTGCATGATACAATTAAATGGCTGAATAAAAATAATTTAAAAATCAACTTGACTAAAACCACTATTATTCAGTTTGGTACATATAAGCGGAAAAAAATTGATCTTGCTATCAATTATAACAACACGACGATTGCCGAAGTTGATACAGCAAAATTCTTAGGAATCTGGATCGATCAGCACTGTAATTGGAAGGCTCACATCATGCATGTCTGTGACAAGCTGGACAGATTCGTATATGCCATAAAAAGCTTGAGACTACGAGTTTCTACCGATGCAGCTCTTAAAGCGTACCACGGATACGTCTCATCGACCTTGGCGTACGGATTAATTCTATGGGGAAACTCTACAGATGCTAAAAAGGCCTTCATAATACAAAAAAAATGTGTGCGGGCCATCTGTGGCGCTTGGAATACGGATAGCTGTAAACCGATATTCAAGAAATTAAATATTTTACCTTTACCGTGCATGTACATAAGGGACATTTGCTTGTTTGTAAAACAAAATCCTGAACTCTTTAAAACACACGCGGACGTGATGGAGAGACAAACGAGGCATAAAGACAAACTTTACGCACCACACTGCAGATTTGCATTTATAAAAAAGAACGCATTTCATCAGGCGATAAGTATATATAATAAGTTACCTAGCGACTTTAAAGCTTTGTCAATATATTCACTTAAAAAGAAACTAAAGATATGGCTCATGGGCAAATGTTTTTATGACATTAAGGAATATTTTAATTTTAGAACCGACTTACCATGACAATTTATCTATTTTATTTCATGCAAATTTGGACTTATTAAATACCTATCTTCTTTGACATTGTTCATTTACATAATATTATGGCATGTATTACTTAATTTGAAAGCCTTGCTCATAGTTTTGCACGCCTTGACGAGGCAGAATGTATTGGAGTGTTATTTTTTATTATTAAGACCTTTTTTATTGTACCTACATTCCTGCAAATAAATGATTATTATTATTATTATTATTATAACAGTTTCAAGGATCACCACCCCTACACCCTAAAAAGAACAAATACCAAATTCCAAGTCTCTATGAAATAAATAATAATGCTGGACAATTCACACAGCATTACCTAGGCCCAAGCTAAGCAGAGCTTGTGTTAATGGGTACTAGATAACTGATACACATAATATAACTCAATGCATACATAAATATTTTTTACATAGAAAACGACTAGAACACCCTGAACAATTGTCAGCAGATCGTACACACATTCGTTCCGGGGCGGGAATCGAACCCGCAACCTCCTGCGTCGCAGGCAGAACTTCGCCCACCGCGCCACAGAGGTCGTCTAGAACCAGGGGATCGGGCTCTGCGTTGTCTGTCAGTGAGTCAGTGACACTATACACAGTTTTTGTACTCCTTTATAATATATATTTCATTCAGTTTTCAGAAATTCAGAAGTTGTAACTGTCGAATTTCATCAATATATTGATAAGAAAACTTTCAAATTTCTCAAAACGATGAATGAAATATGTGTTATTTTTGTAAGGGAAATGAAAATGTATTTTTTATATATAATATTATTTATTTATAAAAGAAAACACCGCCTGAATTTCAAAGAACAATGAATCAAATCTGTCAATTTTACCAAAGAGGAATCTACCATGTTAAATTTTGTTGTTTTATTGTTGTTTACTGAAATACAAATCAAAAAATTCTCAGATTGTAAATTTTCCAAATTCCTATATAACACAGACAAACACTCCAAATTTCAAGTCTCTAAAAGACAGTGCTTTGAGCTCTGCGTTGTCTGCCAGTGCGTCAGTAACTCTTTATATTTTTAATATAATACCTATTAATGTCACATATTTAAATCAATTTCTCTACATAATACGTGTTAAAATAATTTTAAACTGAGATAAATTTATTTTAAATTGAGTTCAAATTGGTAAAACTAAACATTTATTCACTTATATGAAAAACAACTTAAATTAAAAACTAAATCACTTCTTAACTTGTTGAACCTTTGCATCTAACTTCTTCTTATTTGCCGACAACTGTCTCGTCAGGACCTCTCGAACTATAGACTCGTCTCTTTCTTCTAGCACAGCAGCCAGATCGGGAGGCCATTGCGAGTCTGAGAGAGAAAGAGAAAAACATAATGTTTGATGATTCAAAAAGTGTTTGTGTTTAAACTAAGGCGAAAAGTTACAACTGGTATTGATATGGATGAGTTGAGTTATCTGTAGATTGTTTGCAACAATTTGCAGATAGCTTAATTGTTTCTATTGTAAATACTAGTTTTAATTTAAATTTATTATTTGATTGTTATTTTCTCTCTGATTAAACTCATAACATAGAATTATTTGATTGTTATTTTCTTTGTTGTTACAAGTAAATATTGAACAAAAAAGTAAAATTATAATATTTGAGAAGTTCCAGCGATTCCTTGTAGATGCTAAACGGATCAATCGATTTGCATTCTTTAATTTGTTTGAAATGTATTTATTTTATTATTTTAGTAAAACTAATAAGTTTTTACTGTCGATTCTAAACTGTCTGCAGATACACCGAATTACGTAACAAAAAATGACTTTATTCTCTATTTTTATGTGGTATCCTACCAGGTCTGAATTAGGTGAAGATCGGATACGGACTGCCGAAGGTAATAATGCGCTTGCGCCGCGTACTATAACATAAACTGTGTCACTACAAATTCATCGAAAATATTCTTTACAATTTTGAAAATCAGTGTGCAGCCGTTCATTGACTAGGACCGCCCTCCACTAAAGCAGAAACGGAGATGAGAATGTGTTCTTACAACCAATGAAGTAGTTATTCATACATCTCGTCTCCGCTAATCTTTCGTAGATACCACCGAGCGGAGATGTATTATAGTGAAATGCGAAGAAAACTAAGAAACATCGAAGCGGAGATGTGGTCTGTGTATCTCAAGCTGGCGATGTCACGCAGCGGAGACGAGAAGAGATGCGTGCGTCTCAAGAAACATCCGTAACTCGCTGCACATATCTCGGCTCCAGACTAGCCAATAGAATACTAGAATAGAAAACTCTTTATAGTACCACACAAACACAAAATACAATACAGAAGGAAATTCACAAAAATAAAGGAAGTAGGTACAAAGGGCGTCCTTATTGCTCTGAGCGATCTCTTCCATGCAACCTTGGGATGGACGGGACACATAAGAACAATATAGACAGCAGCTTCAGTGGAGACACCCTAGCTGAAAAAAGTCTCTTCTGGTCTCCGCTACTGACATCTTCGCACATTTGCATTTGCTTTCGTGGAGTCTGGGCCTTACGGTGGTTTTCACCACTCAGTAAGGAGTTTCCAAAAGAAGTTGTCATCCTGGGAGTCTTGACAGGAATAGCTGGGGTCTACTTTTTTTTATTTGCCTAATTTTGTTACACACGTGTGTATTTCGTGCGTTCTACTTATATTTACCTACGTTGTTGGCTGGGGTTCTTCACTTCCTCGAAATATACAAACGGTTCCCCCAATATAGTTAAATGAGGTTTCTAAATACATGACTGGAAATTTTGTAAGACTTTGCACCTTCTATATTTGAAATAGCAAAAATTGTGGGACCGAGTCGTGTTTTTTTAAGGGTTAATCTTATGTACTTTATTAAACTAACCCACGAATAGCTTATCCAGGAGACGCGTGCGTTTTTCCTGCTGCCCCAATACGTGTTGTTCGTTGAATTCCTGCAGTTCGTGCATGCGCTCTTTGGACGCGTCTATGCGCGCAATCCTGTCTTGCCTGGCCGCCTCTGCCATGTCTGAGCTCATAATGACGCTGGGGAATGATATATAGCTAAAGAATGATAATCGGGAGACTGATTATTGAGATGAAACCTCATTATGGATGTAAGAGCTAAGCTACTCATGCTCGAGCTGTTCGGAGGGTTGCGGTACACGCGCGCCAAGAACCGCACTCAGCCTGAAGAAGACCCTCGTTAAGGAATGAAACATGGGTGCTCTTCCAACACAAATAAGGTTTGTAGTTAACCTGCTTACATCCGTAATGAATTAGTCTGACTACGATGGTTTTTTTAAAGTAAGATGATGAATTATATCTATGTAGTATCTATAACAAAAGTTTTGATAAGCTTGGGGCTAGATGATGCTGTGTGGATTTTCATGTATTATTTATTTATCTCAAATCCATATTTGAAAAAGCTACCCTGAGCGATAGCAGTAAGTTTTTCTTGATTTTGATGGGTCCATGGGATCTGGATTCCGAGGTACCCGCTCAGATTGATTGATGCTCGCAGTACGTGGTATTCTTATTGTCACTAGAATACTTCCAAGAAAAGCTTACCGCTATCGCTCAGGGTAGCTTTTTCCAAATATGGATTTGAGGTAAATATCCGAGCCCGTAGCTCGGTTTTCTCTGCCGCTCTATCTTCTATCGATCTAATACCACGTAGGTCTGAAAAGACCTTTACCCGCTTACGATGGCGTCTATATTATAGAAATAATATATAGGAAGTTCAAAAGTTCTAGTCTAGAAGAGGATTGAACTGTCTGGAAGGTATATGAGGGACATCGGGACCAGTCGGTCACTCTAAATATGATTGTCGCTGGATTTACGTAGACAAAGCCCTTCCCCATGTGTCGAAGGCAAATATCCACTTTAGGTCGACCCAAACGAGTAGGTATCGGACTAAGAAAAAAAAATGATGTCTATGTCTACCAAGAATTGACACAGTATACTTATGTAATTGATGTGAGTCATAAAATATTCGGTGGCAAAATTAGTAACAAAATGTGCAGGAGTTGTGGGTTCAAGTCTCGCTTGAATTGTTTTTATTTTTTCACTTTGTCTGACATTATAAAACAAACCAACCATGTTCAGCAGTGGACTATATACTAGTATAGATAAGAAATGGTTTATAGCACACTTAAATTCATAGAAACCAAACAGAAACAACTTAAAAACTAAATGATAAGTGGCCGTCTTATCGCTCTAGAGCGATCTCTACCAGTGACTAGCATAGATGATGATGATGTTTTTTAGATATTATATATATGAAATTAACCATTCTTCTTCAAACTGGTCCCTCAAGCAGAGAGGCAAGAACTGGAGCGGAATGAACTTGTCCTTGAGCTGGTCTGGCATACTCAGGTACTTGGCTTCCTCCTCGCTCTCAGCTTCCATCTCCTGCACTTTATTGTAAAAAAAACACATAAATTATATATTATGTCATGTGGAGTTTCTCTGAACTTCTGAAGGATAGGATTCGCAACGAATACATCCGACAGAGAACCAAGGTTTTCGACGTAGCTCAAAGGATTAGCAAGCTAAAGTGGCAGTGGGCTGGACATATTTCGAGGAGAACCGACAACCGCTGGGGTAAACGTGTTCTTGAATAGTGACCGCGACTCGGCAAACGTAGTGCAGGAGCGTCCTGCACCCGACGTCCCCGACCTCCCACCTGGTTGGAGGGCGTCCTACACTACTTTGACGATTTGCGAAAGACTGCCGGCAGGTGCTGGATGCGGCAAGCTGAATACAGGGCGCTATGGTGCTCATTAGGGGAGGCCTATGTCCATGTCCATTATATTAAATTTCAGATTATTCATATTGTCACGACAAGACACTCCATTTATGTGCGAGGTTTGTGACGTTAATTATGGTTGTTACACGTAGAGGATTTCGAATATCTCACTAAAACTCAACTCGGAGCTAAGCTCGTAATTTTGTAATACCTTCTTTTTAATTCGGAAGGAAAAATTAAAGAATGACGTCATGCGTGTCCTCTACCCAATGAAGTGAACAGCAAGCAGTTTCATCAAGTATTGTCTTTGATATTTAATTTTAAAGTCGAACAGTCAAATCGTCTTTCTCAAGGATCTTGCCAGTTTAGCGTTTTATTTGACAGTCTCTCTCAGGGGTCTTGCCAGCGCAGAAGTAGAACTATATTTTTTTATTGAAATCGGAGTTACAATTTAACAATTTAGAGTTCAAGTTTTGGATATAATTCACTCAAAAATGTCTTTTTCAGGTTCTACCAAAAAAATTAAAAATAATAATTATCAATCTACTTGATAGGCTACGGCATAATCTTTTTGCTAAAAGTTGGTACTCACACATCCAACCCCATTGCCACACAACACAAAAATGAGCTTCAATTATGGTCTTACCTAAACTTATAACTGTTAAATGTAAATAAAGTGACATTATACACTACGACATAAAACTAGTAGACATAAGCTCGAAGCTACCGCGGTAAGCAAGTAAGTATGTAAGTATGTTTTACTGTAAGATGTATCTAAACATTAAGAGTTTAGGCCCCTATTTTAATGGTGATTTCTGTGCGGTAGTGGGGTTGCATGTGTGAGCGACAAACTCCAGTCAGCGTGGTTGAACACAACGTCCTCCCGACAGAGATCTAAGCTTTTGTGTTTGAACATAACGTCCTCCCGACAAAGATCTAAGCTTTTGTGTTTGAACATAACGTCCTCCCGACAGATATCTAAGCTTTTGTGTTTGAACATAACGTCCTCCCGACAGAGATCTAAGCTTTTTCCACTACATACAAATAAAAACTTACTCTCGCTCTCAGTGGCGGGGGTCGGCCCCTGTGGGAGCATTGTGGATTCGTCTGAAATAAAAAAATAGAACCAAAAAATATTTATGAAAAAATTAAGCCTACCACAGAAAATTAAAAAAAAATTGAAAATTTCAAATACAAAATTAGGTACTATTTAACGGGTATTTATCGCGTTTATTTACCTACTAGCTGTTCCCCACGGATTCGCTCGCGTTAAATTTGAATTTCACATTCCTGTAATTCCCCCTTAGTAATTTGATGTTTTACCAGCCTGTGTTGCTCTCCATCCTTTTAACTAACTTTATGGCAAAAATCAAGTAGATTGGTTGCTTAGTTAGGGCGGGCGTGAAGGAAGGACAAAAAACAAACAAACTCTCGCCATTATAAATGCGAAAGTGTGTTTTTTAGGGTTTCAAACATCGGTTTTGAAACCCTTATGGTCTCGCTCTGTCCGTCCCCGCTCTTTCTTGAATATCTCAGTAACTACTGCAGCTATTAACTTGAAATTTGAAATAATGATACATTTCGTGCGCCATTACTGATTTCAAGAAAAAAAATATACATAAATGAAAATGAATAATTTCAGTACAAATTTTGATGTTGAAATTTATTAATAGGGTAATATTAATGGGGTATCAAATGAAAGGTATCATTTTGTACATTTCAAAACACTTTTTGAAATTTCTGTAAGTTTCATACTTTTTGAAATATTTCAAAAGAAGTCGAAAAATTGACCATTCCCCCCCCCTATCTCCGAAATTGCAGACCGATCCATGTACAATGTATTAGGCGTTTGTAGATATCGATCTATATTTTACAGGAAAAATATAGAGAAGTCTGTAATAATAATAGTTTTTGAAAAATGGTCAAAAAGGGGGGGATTTTTTTTTCAAAAGGGGCGGTACCTACCCTTGTGGGGTATCAAATGAAAGGTACCGTTTTGAACATTTCAAAACACTTTGAAATTTCTGTAAGTTTCATACTTTTTGAAATATTTCAAAAAAAGTCGAAAATTTTGAAAAATGGGGATTTTTTTCAAAAGGGGGTACCTTGTATGGTATGTTGCATATCAAATGAAAGGTATCGTTTTGGCCTTTTTAAAACACTTTTTGAAATTTCTGTAAGTTTCATACTTTTGAAAATATTTCAGAAAATTGATTGTCCAAATAATTGGCAAATGTTTGAAACACTCGGCGCGCGAGTTACACCCGCACTTGGCGGATCTTGTTTTCCTTCATTCACGCCTTAAGTCAACTACCAATTGACTTGATTTTTTGTATAATATAGTTAAAAAGATATAGAGTAACATAGGCTACTTTTTGTCCTGGAAAAAACATATCCCCATGGGAGATTTAGAAACGTGAAGTTCAAATTTAACGCGGCTGAAACCGCGGGGTACAGCTGGTTAAATGTACATATATAAAAATAACCTAGAAAAATTAAACTAAAAAAATTAATTCCTTTTACATAACTTACGTATGTCTTCAGAAAATTCTTCTTCAAATGTTTCCTGAAAATTGAATATTGTTTTATTATTTATAATGAAATTGTTACGAAGTTGTTTATCAATTATGCATGTAATTATAGTGTACCTATTCTTTCACTTTTTATCGATAAGGAAAGAAATGGGGTTAGGAGAAGGCCAGATATAGGTATCACAGCAAGAAAACACAATATCCTTTTCAATTTATTTAATTGTCAGTGTTTGCGATGACTACTTTGAGAGATGTCCACTCACGCAAATGTCCACTCGCGCAAATGACCACTCGCGCAAATGTCCTTCAGGCTAGTGTCACTCACGCAACTGTCTAATCGCGTAGACGTCCACTCGCCCTAACATCCTGATAACGATTACAGCAAGTTTGATTTAAGCTGCAATTTTCTTTAAAGTCCACCATTTGCCAGAAAATACATAGATAAATCGAGCGATCAGATGATCGCTCGATTGGTAGATAACAATGCTCGCAAATATTGGAAAAATACCATATTATTAGGTGGGATGACGATTTGCGAAAGACTGCTGGCAGATGCTGGAGGCGGCTAGCTGAAGTCAGGGCGCTATGGCGCTCATTAGGGGAGGCCTATGTCTAGCATTGGACTAATTTAGGCTGATGATGATGATGACCATATTATCCATAGTGTTAATATTACGGATTTTTGTTATAGTGCTTAACCGCACTCTGGGTATCTCTAAGAAATGATATAAGTTCCCTTCAGTTCGATTTCAGCGGGATTCGAACCCGCCGCGCCCCACCCACAGTACGGGTGTGCTCTGACCAACTAAGCCACGAAATCTTAGTCGGTTTGAAAATCTTTGGGACCTCTTACGGACTGTAGCGCCGGTAGCTCCACCTACAGAGGAAAACATTAAAGTTTATCCAAACCTGCAATGACTGAAGTTACATTTAGTTCGTTTGGTGAGAGGTGTTGCCGTTGCTCAATTCTAAGAATGTTTGTTATAGTGCTTACCCGCACTCTGGGTTTCTCTAAGAAATGAAACTTATTTAATTTCTTAGTATTAAAAATAATATCAATGATTAGTATAAAATGTTACCTCTGGAATGGTAACGCTACTTTCAAGCAATGATGGCGGTACAGCGGGGGTTTCTAGGAACTCCGATCGGAACTCTTGCCTGAGGACAATTAACGACAGGTACTAGAAATAATAAAATTTATAAAAATTGTGTTAATTCAAAATGTTTCCTTAGCAAACTTTGAAGAAACAACACACTTTTCTCGACGTTATTCCAAGTTAGCTTCTGCCCACGGTTTTGCATGAATAACTGTTTCTTCTTTAATTTTGGAAAAAGCATGTTGATCCGTTCAGTGGTTTTCTAGCTATTTATTACATCTACACGCCAAAACCAGTTCAGTGGCTTAATACCAATGTATGTAACAGACAGCTTTACTTCTGCATTTATAACACCAGTGTGATGATCACATTTGTGCTACATAAAACTAATATTCAAAAACCTAGAAATTTAACATTTGTCTTAGAATATACGTATACGTTTCAATAAAAGTTTTAGCATCTATATTTTGTAAGAATATTAGCACGCCAACCATCTGTTAAAACATGTGTTATTGGTCGGTAGGTAGAAAATGCACCGGCAATAAGCCCACCCTTGGTACCTTAGTGCAATAAAGTTTTAAATAAATAAATGTACTAGCCGATACCTTGCAATCTGCATGAGTTTTGATGCACTAGCTTCCCATTGAAAAAATTTCCTTCCCATTTTTTCATGTATCAATTGCTGTTCTATGAAGAGACTGATACATATTTCAACATACATATAGATTTCCCAGCCCATAATTTAAATTTTACTTCTAAATTTAACAACTTAGACCCACCTTGACGACAGAGGTTTATGTTGATCTTACCTGAGAGCAGCACCTCTCAAATTCCTCCCCGGATCCTTAGCGTCCCAGGAGCGTATGGCAGCCAGCAGCTCCAGATCCCGACGGTCATCCCGTCTGGCGTACGCTCCTCCATTAGTCGTCAGCGAACACTCCAGCTCCACGTAGGCATCTCCTGGGATAGGCTCGTTTTTTGGAGTTGGCGACATCGGTGCCTTGCTAGCTGCTGAAGTTCCTTTCCCCTTGTCAGTCTGTTGATTTGGAAACCCGATCAAGGTTACCCCGTGTAGTGGGTCCGGTAGTACTACTCAACTGGACCCATGACATGGGGTTGCAACAAGCAATGGAAGTTTCCATTGCTTGTTTATTGTATCTACAGGAGTACCTACAGACAGTCCTGTACCTACAATAAAATACCAAACTCCGTCACATCTTGGCAGTTTTTTTTTTTTATATTCAAATAAAATTAGTAAAATAAGGTGGATGTGCCTCCATGACCCTGCGCCGAAATAGTGGTTAGCTCAGCGTGTGCTGAACATTTTCTTCTTAGCGCTATTTTACAGTGAAAGACCTTACAGTGAAGGGCCTATACAAGCTCATTTTTTTGTGAAAAGGACAGACATAGAATTTTGCGTTCATAAGAGCGACACAGGGCATAGCAACGCAAGCCCAAAAAGCAAGTTTTAGCTTATAATCTAACAATCTATCATTTTGAGTTATCCAATAATTCGGCACAGTTTCATGCGCCATGATCACGGAAGACGTAGAAAAGAAGATGTAGAAAAGAAGTTCTTCTGTGATCATGGCGCATGAAACTGTGCCGAAATATGGGAAAACTAAAAAATCTAATCATGGTAAATATCCCGTCATAAATGACTTTAATGAAACTAAGCTCTATTTAATCGACGGAAAAAGTAATTATAATTGTTTTTCTTTTTTAATCTAGAAACCAACACTTTTTTTACTAGTTACTGTGGACCCTTTGCAGAGAAAACATTATAGTTTTCGAAATAGTGTTATTTTAATAAGTAATTTTATTATTATACTATTATTTTTATTTTAAACCTAATGCATTATGGCGTTTTGTTAAGTTTTATGAACCTAAGCATAAAAATAAATAAATTCTTACTGAACCTCTTTTGTGTTTACTGATAATTAACATGAAACCCAAATAGTCAGCGAAGTGCACTGAAAGCGCACGAAGTGCCTTTGTTCAACTCAATTTCGATATCCTCGGAAGGCAAATGTTCGAAACCCTCGGCACGCGAGTTTTACTCTCAATTGACGGATATTGTTTTAATTGTTGCTTACTTTTGACTGTTTCTTCGAAGGAGTTTCCACTTTAACGGTATCTATGGTGTTTCTTAATTCGTCCACCCTCATCCACTGCGCTAAGGTCAGTGGCCATCCGTCCGGGACTGTTACTCTGAATATAAACCATCGGTTAGCACAATAAAAAGAGTTTGGTGTTGTTGCTAACCATCGGTTGGACAGTCATCAAAATGTTAGTCACCAATTTTAAATAATACCTATAATATCTCAATATAAGTAGAAAAAGATCATAGCTTTTTGTTTTATAGTGCGTTACTCGCACTCCAATGTTCGATTTTGGCCGAAATCGAGAGTGCGGTGCAAGTAACGACACTATAAAGCAAAAAGCTAAGTTTAAAGCAATGAGACACCTCTCGTCAAAATCGTACTAAACGTATCTTTAGTCATTGAGCAGGTTTGGAAAACTTTCAACGTTTCCCATGTAGGTGGCGCTAACGGCGCTATAGCCATAAGAGGTCCCAAAGACTTTCGTTGAAACCGACTAAGATTTCGTGGCTTAGTTGGGTAGAGCACACCCGTACTGAGGGTGGGGCGCAGGTTCGAATCCTGCCAAAATCTAAAAATTTTGGGACATTATTAAATTTTCGTAGGAAAAGATCGTCACCAGATCTTCATCATCAGTTGAAAATATTTTATTGTACTACCATTCCCTTATATTGTTTTTATGGTAGGCCTTTAACAAATTTATACTAGATAGTATAGAATATATTTCTATCTATACTAATATTATAAATACGAAAGTGTTTGTTCGTCCTTTCTTCACGCCCTAACTAAGCAACCAATCGACATAATTTTTGGCATAGAGTTAGTCGAAAGGATGGAGAGTATAACAAGGGCTTCTTCTTATGCTATAAATCAGTTCCCTTGGGATAGAAATAACCTTAAACAACGCGAGCGAAGCGGCGGCCAGCAGCTAGTTTTAAGTGAAATAAAGGTACTTACTGAATTGAATACGTTTTCGGCTCAATTGTTTGAGTTCTGTCTTTAAGCTGAAAGGCAGAAATAAAACTTCTATTTTGAAAACTTCCACTATTCTTCTGTTAGTGTTAATAAAAATAGAAGACTAGTGCAATTATTTGAGATTTGACGACCTTTGTGGAGCGGTGGGCGAAGGTCCTCCTGGTATGCAGTAGGTTGCGGGTTCGACTCCTGCCTTGGGACGAATATTTGTACGATCTGCAGGTATATTTGTTCCGGGTGTTCTAGTCGTTTTCTATGTATACTAAAAATATCTATCTTTTTAATGTATTGTATTATGTATTACTAGCGGTCCGGCCCGGCTTCGCACGGGTAGTTATTTTTTCGTCAATTTTCCAATGTTTTTAATACTTCTTATCCTATTCCGGACTAAGAGAAATCCAACACATCACAAACCATGAAAATCGATCCCGTCGTTCTTGAGTCATAGTCATAAATGGTGTAGGTAACTAACACGACTTTGTTTTATTTATAGAATAAAAAATCTCACTAACTTCAAGCCCCAATTTAAACTTATTTAAGTGTTTTTTTTTAAATTCCTGAAACACGTATTTTAATTTATTGTGTTTTTATATACAAAGAAAATTTCAGGTCAGTAGCTTTAAAAATTTAAAAGTTACAGTCATTTCAATTCGGAGCCAAACTACGAACCTCAAAGCTTAATAAACCGATTAACACCATTTTCATGAAAATTTTGAACAATCCTGAAACACATGTTCAATAATTTTATATTTTTAGTATTTTCTGTAAGTTTTAAGCAAATCG
This sequence comes from Eupithecia vulgata, assembly GCA_946478455.1. Taxonomy (NCBI): domain Eukaryota; kingdom Metazoa; phylum Arthropoda; class Insecta; order Lepidoptera; family Geometridae; genus Eupithecia; species Eupithecia vulgata. Next base: position 14,624,183 of record OX297867.1, read on the forward strand.
GGCCACTGGTTAAAGAGTTACAAAAAACACCAAAAAACTTCAACCCCCCCTTTTAACCCCCTTAGGGGTGAAGTTTTCTAAAATCCCTTCTTATCGGGAGCTTGTGTATTAAGAGGTACCTACCCTCCAATTTTCAGCATTCTAGCTTCAGCGGTTTAGGCTGGGCGTTGTCCCCAGAAAAATCGCTTGTTCTTTTATTAAGAACCGCTTGCACAACGATAATTAACTTCCATAATTTTGATTAGTGAGTTGTCAAACCATACAAATAGGTCAAAATTATTCAAAATTAGAGTTTTAAATATTGTTGTGCAAGTGGGGCTAAGATTAATGTATATCAGTTATCTAGTACCTATAACACAAGCTCTGCTTAGCTTGGGGCTTGATAATGCTGTGTGAATTATTCAGCATTATTTATTCATTATTTATTGCCTTACCTTGGTAGAACTTTTATTTTTCCCTGCACTGGCAGGCTTTTGTTTCAGCTGCTTCAAGGAACGAGCACTCAAGCCAAGACTATCTTTGCTGTACTACAAAAGAAAAATATATTGACAAGGGTAAAAATATTTTGTATTGACGATGGCGAAAGTCCGAGTGCAACGCAGGAAGTTGCGGGTTCTATTCCCGCGTCCATTTGTTCCGGGTGTTTTGGTCATTTTTCTATGTTATAGAAAAAATGTTTATTTAATATTAAAAATCTGATCGTGCCAGATTTAAGTAGGTTATCTATATCAATCTTGAAGCTTACTAAGTTGGCGTGCGAAGCAGATTTCTTTTTATTATTCATGGTATTTATCGTCAGGTACGAGGGTGACGCTGGCTTCAGGCTAATGAAGGGCCAATAGATCTCTCCTATGCCGGAGCAGTGGGCGATCTCCTTAAACTCGTTGCCCGTGATCGAACCGAGGGTCGCCACCATTTTTAGCTGTGAATGAAACTTGCAGTGAAAACCAGCAGGCACTAAGGTAATAAGGATTTTGGACTTATCTTAACACCCCGATATCCCGAATTCCCCAGTCCCGGAAAGGAGGAAGTTCAACCAACAGTGGGGTACCAACCAACTGTAGGTGAAACCTCCTTTTCTTCGTTCCATACATCCCAGTCTAGGGTTTTGAAGAAATTGGGAGTTAAATGAAAAAAGAAATTGGGTTTTTATCTCAACAAGGGAACATACACCATGTAATAAAAAATAGAAACATAACTTATCTGCAAAAAACATAACCTCTCCTTTCAGTTAAAAAAGTAGGGGTCACGGACTTTTTCCGTGATAGTTTACTGACTTTTATCTAGATAAGGATTTTTGTTACAGTGCTTACCCGCACACTGGGCATCTCTAAGAAATGAAATAAGTTCCCAAAAAATTATTAGAATTAAGCAACGGCAACACCTCTAGTCAAACGAACTAAATGTAACTTTAGTCTTTGAACATAGGAAACTTTAATTGTTTTCTCTGTAGGTGGATTCACCGTCGCTACAGTCCGTAAGAGGAAAATTTTCGACTTCGGCGGGACTCGAACCCGCGTCCCACCCTTAGTAGGTTGTGCGTTAACCAACTAAGCCACGAAGTCTCTGTCGGTTCTCGTCGAAAATTTTTGGGAACTTATTTCATTTTTTATCTAGATACATTTAAGTAGAAATTAGATTACTAACGTCAGGTGAAGTCGCCGCTGCCCTGAAGCTAACCGCTTCTTGCTTTGTCACGGAAATAAGGATTCCACCGAGAATGTTTCTCCTATTAGGCAGGAAAATCTGGTAAAAAGATTAGTCAATAGCTATAATTTTTCCAAACATTTCGTCTACGGATAGGATAAATGCATTTAAATCTTGTTTTGTTATTGTTATTCTGATGAGTCTGTGCCTTCCACGGAAATTGCGGCTACTTTCAAGAAGATAATGTGGAGTGGTGGTAAGCTTTACGGTCACAAAAGAGGTCAGACCAAAAACGGGTCTGAAGAGGATTCCGTTAAGGCAACTCATAACGGCTTATACAGGGTTATTTATTATACAAAAGGAGGATCCAGCTAGTTTGGGCAGCGTTTGGAAAACTACGTCGAGTCTTCTCGTCATCCATACCGCAATGCTTGAAAACGAAAGTTTTCAATCAGTGCGTCCTACCCGTCATGACCTACGGAGCTGAGACATGGACACTCGGTAGGGCTGGTCCACCAATTTAAAGTCGCCCAGCGAGCTAATGGAGAGAGCTATGCTCGGAGTTTCTCTGAAGGATAGGATTCGCAATGAATACATCCGACAGAGAACCAAGGCTATCGACATAGCTCAAAGGATTAGCAAGCTGAAGTGGCAGTGGGCTGGCCATATTTCGAGAAGAACCGACAACTTAACTTACTTAACAAAGTTAACTAATGACAGCTGCGTCTGTCCCGAATGAGTAGGTAGTGAGTGCAGGAGTGGAAATGATCTTTAGTAATTCATTGGGTTGCGAAAAAACATGTTCTTTGATTGTTAATCAGAGGTTATACCAAAAATATGAAAATTAAGACCAGGCGTCTTCACAAACGTTTCCGAGGTGATGGGCAGAACCTGCAGTTCACGCACTGTCAGTGAATCATTAATAATCCTGTATCATCATCAGCCTATACCAGTCCATTGCTGGACATAGGCCTCCCCTAATGAGCGCCATAGCGCCCTGTCTTCAGCTTGCCGCATCCAGCATCTGCCAGCAGTCTTTCGCAAATCGTCATCACACCTGGTCGGAGGGCATCCTACACTACGTTTGCCGAGTCGCGATCTCCACTCAAGAAACCCGTTTACCCCAGCGGTTATCGGTTCTTCTCAAAATATGGCCAGCCTGCTGCCACTTCTGCTTGCTAATCCTTTGAGCTATGTCGATAACCTTGTTTCTCTGTCGGATGTATTCGTTGCGAATCCTATACTTCAGAAAAATATCCTATATTCCTGTATAGAAAGTTCTAACTACCTACTCCTTTTTAAGATAACCATAATCGAGATTCAAAAAAATAGAAAGACTTGCCTCATTAATATGCAGCTTGTACGCGGGAACCATTTGCAGCTCGTTGCATCCCGACCCTGCGAGGTTGACGTCGTTATCGCAGATGTGGAAAAACCCTTCGACTGAAGTTAGTACAGTGAGCTGCCATTGCGCATCCATGGCGATGCCAGACGGCTGTTTCAGCGTGCCGTGTGCAAATACTGTGTAGCTGCAAGAAACACGTTGTTGAGAGATTTATCCGATTGCTCGAATTATCTACTGTCTTTTATTTGGTTTTAAAACCAATGAAACAACTGCGACCAATCTCCCTGCCAAGCGTGGTAATTATGGTAAAACGTATGTGGTATGTGTGCTGGTGAGGATTGGTTATTTTCCTTGCGTCATCCTTTTCCAGAGGAAATCCCTATTACCATTCCGTGACTGAGGACAGATTAATCTAAATGATAATAATAGACGACTTTATCATAATACCATAAGCCGGATTCTACTTGGGTAAGTAGGTACTAACCCACTGCTGGGCAAAGGCCTTTCTATGGTTGTGTCATCCACCGCAGTATTGCGCAATCCGCAACCACTGACATGTTACGATAAGACTCCACGGTTTCGGGTGCTGAACGCTTCCCATCCTCAGCCACCAATTAGTCATCATATTCGCTTATTCCCAATAGGTGCACCAAAAGTATATCATAATTGCAAAAATGTCAGGTAACGAAATTCAGCGAATAACAAACTGATAGTAAATGTCAAAATGACAGGAAACATCACAAATGGAAAATAACAACGAATGCCAAAAATGATAAACTAAGGTAAAGCTGGCGCGCCGGATGTACGATCGTGCGGACAACTCTCGCCACGTACACCTCAACGGACTCGCTCCTCTACACACGAGACTACCGGATGCAAAAACTCCGTGGCGACCCCTTCCCCGGGAGCTTCTTGAGCCTCCCGAAGCTAACTCCCATGAAAATCAGAACAGCCAACAGGCTAACGAACAGCTCTTGAGAAGCCTACAAGCTTCTCGGAGCAACAACACATGACTCAAGAAAAGCTTTTCTTGACGGAGAAACCGGAAAAAAGAACTCTAGTTCGTTTCCTGACTGCATTTGACGACGTAGAGCAACGTAGAGTCGTATGTTGAAGACCACTGATGATGATAAACTAAGTCAAAATTGACAGAAAACATTACAGATTATGATGGTAAATGATATTTGACGACCTCTGTGGCGTGGTGGGCGAATGTCTGCCTGCGACGCAGGAGGTTGCGGGTTCTCTTCGATCTGCAGATATTTGTTCAGGGTGTTCTGGTCGTTTTCTATGTATAATAAAAAATGTCTTTCTATGTATTGTATTAGTATTATGTATATCAGTTATCTAGTACCCACAACACAAGCTCTGCTAACGTTGGGGCTAGATATTGCTGTGTGAATTGTTCAGCATTATTTATTTATGATACTAAATTACAAAAGTGACTGGAGACGTCACAACCGATGAAAAATGTCAAAAATGAGAGGAGACGTCAAAAATGACCTGAAATCATCAACTTTTGTCCCGGTGGTCTTGTGCACAGAACTACTGGGCATTTGTATTACCCATCAACATGGCATCATAACTATATCTAAAAAAATGTCTTACCCCGAATTATTGATCTTGAAGTCGAAAGTAAGATGCGTGTTAAACATTTGTGGTAGCTGCTCTCCAGTATCATTATCAAACACCATATAGGAGCTTTGTGGCAAACTGCTCTGTTGAGTAGAAAATGAAGAATAAAAACTGCATGACGGGATTACAAGTAACAATCAAGCGCTGCAAATATTTCAAGCTGGGAGAAGATAAAAGAGGTAGAGATGCATGATTCAGAAACAAGGAGCTTTGTTTCTTTGTATCCTTTCTTCATGTCTTCTTTATCCTTTCTTCTTGTCATCTTCCAGCTCGAAATGCTTGCAGCGCTTGAGTAGTAGTATTTGTAAAAGCAGGTAACTTTCTTTAGGGTAGTAAAAGAGCTTAAAAGCTTCTTACCTGTATATCGAAATGCACCTTCACGGGCCCATGGCAGTAATACACAACTTGGAAGTAGGGGACCCATTTACAAACAGGGGTAACGTGGCTTATACCACTATGTTGCGTGAGGCTATACGATCCACTCAGGGCGGAGGCCACTGAGAACGCAGACTTGGCTCCAGGAAACAAGTGGAAGAACTCGTTCATCAGAGCAGAGAGGCATTCTAAGCTGCCGAAGGCGTTTTCCATTATCTGAAAATAGCTTGGGTCATTTTGACGCATGTGTTTCAGTATGATGTGGGTTGACCGAGAAATCTAGCCGATGGTTTTTCATAAAATAAGAAAGTTGTTTGTTTTTAAATTATAGAACCTACCTTTCTCTTTCCACCGCGGTCTCTTTTACTTTTTTAAACGACATTTCAGCGGTTTTACTCCTTGTTCTGACTCATATAGTTAATTCTTGGTCTTTCCCTTTCTTGTTTTCCTTCTACTTTTCCTTCTATGATGTTATGTACACAAAATGAAAAATAAGTTGCAAAAATTTCAGCATTCACTTACCTACCGTTTTGCTGAAAAGACATAGAAACAGTATATTAACAAAAGAGGCGAAAATATGCCTTCCCCATTCATTAGTGGGCGTAGTACTAAGGTCGAGTTAAGGGGCCTCAGTGATGCCTTACTTGGACGAACAGCTTTTACATTTTTTTGTTTTGCTCTAAAGTGCATACGATTTAAGTGATGAAAAATACCACATTATATAAACAAATAACTAATAACTATCTTTACTACCTCTTTTTTTCATTATTTTGTGTAGTTTTATAATAAATCACTGGAGAAAAACGCTTAAAAATAGCAGGGCGTTTGAGCCTTTACATAAAATATATAACTCCAGATGAAAAAGAAATTACAGGTACCGCTACTTCTACATCATATCTTTCTAATAAACATTCGTAATTTTTGTAGAATTCAATACAATAATAATAAATCCCAAAAAACTCATTTTTGTAAGGCGTTTTGCGAAGTAATTGGAACCTAGGTAATATTTTGCCACGATAAATTCAACCCTATTGATCAAATATCCCTTTGTATATAACTGAAAATCGTTTCCACTAATGTCAGTCGGGGGCTAGCCGCCTCCATGGACGGACGCGAGGTCATGTTACTTTTTTCGCGATGACAGCTGGACACGCCTTACGAATTACGATTTTCGACAACTTTTGTTTTGCGGGTTCAATAGTTCATTTGTCATTGTAATAGAATATATAATGGATTGCACCTACGTTACAAGGATTTTGCAGTATTTTTATTCATTGACAGAGTTATCAATTTGGTAGAATGGAATGGTAGTAGTTAAATGAACATAAATAAATATTACTGAATAATTAAACACGGTCCAGATGTAGACTAGTATTATAATATCTGTATTACTCAAGATGTTGGGTAATTACTTACTTACTAGGTGACTGAGTTAGTTATTACAATACATCATCATCAGCCTATGTTAGACCACTACTAGTCATAGGCCAGTAATGAGCACCATTAGCGCTATGTCTTCAGCATGACGCATCCCGCATCCGCCTGCAGTCTCATGGGTCGTCATACCACCTGATCGGAAGACGTCCTACACTACGTTTACCGAGACATGATCTCCATCCAAGAACACGTTTATCCTAGCGGTTGTTAGTTCGTCGCGAGATATGGCCGGCCCATTATATTATATAGGAATTTAAAAAAAAAAAAAAAAACCTTTGTCCGTTGGTGATACCTACCATAAGGTTCTTTAAATACATCTGTAATACTTTTATTTTGTATAGTACGTATAGACAATTAGACAATAGGCACTTAGGCACTTGTATCCACCAAGACAACTTCGCATCTCTGCCTGAACAATAAAAAATCAATCTATTACAGACGAAGCTTACGTTAGGTACCACAAACTAGCCAATGATTTTTTTGTGAATTGCCGTAGTAATAAAATAGGTAGAAGCCACGTAGAAGCTCATAAGTAGATCTTTGAGCGCTGGTCTATAATTTTCGGCGGGAGTTATTGAATTGTTCAAAATTTAAGCAAGAAATAGAAAATCTAAACGATTACTCAAATAACATATTAGTCTGGCTCTGTAATTCGTAAAGAACTTATGTGGGTTTTTTATTTTTACAAATCAGTTAATTTTCATACTAGGCGTCCGCCCCGGTTTCGCACGGGTATATTCTTTTGCCTATGTTCGTCAGGGATAATGTAGCATTTTAATAGTGAAAGATTTTTTTAAATCGGCCCAGTAATTTTGGAGCCTATCCTGTTCAAACAAACAAATTTTTCCGCTTTATATATTACTAGCTGACCACTGATCAGCCAGCAATTTCGTTCGCGTGGACTTTAATAATATCTTATGTGTTGGTTTCCATGTAAACTATCCACGCCAAAGTTTTACAACCAATCCTTTACGATTTTAAAACTTTTTTAGAAAACATTCCTTCAAGTAAATTTCCAAAAATCCGTTCTTAGCCTACGTACTAAAAGGAAACTCCGTGTAAAATTCAGCTTCATATCTCTTGCAGTTTCAGAGATCTCTTGATATTTCACCCAGTTTTCTGTTCTATTTTATTTATATAGATCAGCATTGCTATACAGCGGGGCAATGCAGCCAGTGGCTTAGGCACGCTTCCAACTGGTATTGATATGGATCAGTTGAGCTACCTGTAGATTGTTTGCAACAATTTGCAGATAGCTTAATTGTTTCTATTGTAAATACTAGTTTTAATTTAAATTTGTTATTTGATTGTTATTTTCTTTCTGAATAAATATTTATATAGATTATATTATATAATATATAGATAAATTATATTCCATTACTCGGCTCCTACTGGCTTTTTCCTTACTTATCGTATTTTTTTATTCTGATCATTTACGTTCGTTACAGTTAAACTAAGTGTTTAAAAATACACCTTTTTCTAGAATTTGGCATTATTTTGACTCTCGAAACTCAAAATAAAATATATTATCACGTTTTAAAAATTATGATAATTTAAGCTAAAGCTATTTAATTTAAGCTGAAGTGGCAGTGGGCTGGCCATATTTCAAGAAGAACCGACAACTGCTGGGGTAAACGTGTTCTTGAGTGGAGACCGCGACTCGGAAGACGTAGTAAAGGACGCCCTCCTACCAGGTGGGATGACGATTTGCGAAAGACTGCTAGCAGATGCTGGATGCGGCAAGCTGAAGGCAGGGAGCTATGGCGCTCATTAGGGGAGATCTATGCAACAGTGGACTGGTATAGGCTGATGATGATGATGATAATTTGTGAAGGTAAAACGTATTACCTACTAAATATACTTTTTTGAAATCAAGGATAACTGCGATATGTCAGCCTATCGCGTTGGACTTTTTTTTCAGTTTGAAAAGTTTGGCGCCGCCGGGGAGCGATTTTCTGATTTTCAGTAAAAAGCTTTAACTATTGGACGAGATGGACCTTGAATTTTTAATCCTTCTGAGTCGTAATTAATACAACTGTCTTCCGTTTTCAGCTTGCCTTTGAGTTTCGGGACACCCTTTATAAGTCCCTAGACACCGTTCTTCCATATTTGTCGGTGCGTATTTAAACCCAAATAAAAATCGCCGTTCGCTCCGCCGTTAACACTCCTGGCTAGTTGTCTTATTCTTGACTATCGACTTCTTCAAACCCCACAAATAATCTTAAATTATAACCCAACTGGTCACTAAAAACCGAAGAATGATCTCCGCAAAGCCTTTGGCTGTGACCTGCTAGGCCCTTAAGTAATATAAACCAGAGCCCCACAAACTCACGGTGCGCCCCTGCCAGTTTTATTTGAGTTCATTCAGTATGTACTTTCGCCGTTATGCGTGGCCAAGATACAGATTTATTTATGTACCTACAAAATAGCAAAGCCGCAGGCAAATGTTAGTTAGTAATAAAATTAGTACCATGTGGTTGTGCCAGCAACCAAAACAAAAGAAGTTTAAATCTTCTTCAAATGATAAACTTTGCATAAGTCTACGTAAAAAATAAGTGCCCTCTGTCGACTACTTTTGGTAAAATTGACGTGCAATCTGACAGTCATAGTTCTTCACGGCCAAGGCTTAAGGGGATAGTCACTACCTCAACTTGAGCTGTTTATAGCCTACGTTATCATATCATGGTTTTTCTATAACCATTTGCTATAATGGAGCTTTTATATACCATCGTCGAGAGCATAAAGGTCGTATGGTAATTTTGCGACCATCATAACAATCCAATATTTGTACAGGGTGTCCAAAAGTGCATAAATGAGCATGCTGTAGCGACCTATTAAGTGGATTAACTACATTCACGTGCTACTTATGCCTTAATTACATGGAAAAGCCAGGACTCAACAGAATATTCAGTTCAAACGACTGTTTAAACAGCCGAACAAAATGTTAATTCAGGCAAAGTACTCGTGCTCTGCCCACACACAGAATCTTTTAACATAGCTAGCTTACTTTTTGAGAAGTTCATCAAAAAGTACGTGAGTTAACTAGAGCAGACATGGATCCATGGATACATGGATCGTCTGTAAAATGTACAGGTAATCGTTAAGTGAATTAAATAAAAGTTTTTTATGAAAGAAAATTACAATCAAATAATAGAATAAAATTAGAACTGTTAGTATTTACAATAAAAACAATTGAGCTTACTGCAGACTGTTGCAAACAATCTACAGATAGCTCAACTGAACCATATCAATACCAGTCGGAAGCGTGTCCAAGACACTGGCTGCATGGCTCAATGGCAATTCCCTATTTATGGCAATGCTGATGGCCTGTGCTAGATACATCGACTTTATTTAGAACCCAGTGCTTTGACAAACCTAGCATAGGTTTTGAAGGCACTGCTAACCCAGTTACGTAACGAAATGTTTCATGATTAAATTATATCTTTATCGATATATCTATACAGTTGATCTTTACTATGGATAAGAAACTGGCTTAGCAAAAACACTGGACTTCTGACTTATTTCTTAAATAAATTTTATATTTTTTTTTTATCTGCTGCTATTTTTTATGCCAACTTCACTCCTATAAAATATGTACAAAAAACGTTGTATTTTCAATTCAATTCGTTTTCGCATTAAAACATCAAAGATAAACTTAAAAGTTCCGCCGAAGTCGAAATTTTTTGGGAACTTATTTCATTTCTTAGAGATACCCAGAGTGCGGGTAAGCACTATAACAAAAATCCTTAGAGATAAACTTGTTCCGAATGATCGGTTGTTGTTGACTTATTCAAAAACCTATTCGCCCACTTCCGCAATGCTGCAGCTGTTGTCGGCTCGCTGAAGCAGTCTCTTGCCGCAAACGTCTGAGTACAGCGTAAGCCCGAATTGCTAATTTCGATTAAAACTTCTGTTACGATGAGTCAGCAAAGTTAACTTAGGAGTAAGTACCTAAAGCATTTACACTTGCAGCATGTGGAATCTTCGAACCTTTGGAGAAATTTGTTGGTTTTCAATGAATTGCTATGACAGTTAATGATCGGCAGACACCGTAACAAATTAAAACTGTTGTATCTACCTATACTCCAGCCGAATTCGGTGTGAAATGTTTGTCACTTTTTCGGTGTATTATCTTGTAACTTGCATTCTTTGTTGATTTTAGATCTTTACTTACTTATAATGCGAACGTGTATGTCTGAAAATGTTGTTTATAAAAAACTAAATTTCATATGGGATAAAATTCCGGGTTGGCCAAGCATGTGAATTTTAGTTATTTTAGCTGTGTTTTTAACATACTTTCACATCAAATTCAGCTAGAGTATGGGCTCAGCGTTATTTTAACTAGGTACTTTTTTACCTACAACGGTATCTTTTATTTTCTAGGTAGAGTCGGGGTGTCAACGAGCTAAAACATTGATGCTTACTTGGAAACTCGAAATATTGTTGCGAATGAAAAAAAGTACGTAAACACCAGACAATACCAGTACGAACTTTGCCGAGATTAATCAACATTCTAACGCGTTGATATATTAACCCTACGTGCGACCTGCAGATGCGCGTCGAATGCGACTGCAGAAGTTTATGATACCTGCCCAGCTTCAGCGTATTGCGACCACTGCATCCTATGCATATGCTGCAAGCCCGCCCGATGCAAGCGCTACACGAAACTTCAGGTTGATAAAGGAATCGTCGTAGGCACTGACAGGGTAAGTTCAATCATCCCTCGAAGACATAAAGAAACCAGAAAATAACTCACCGATTTTATAAACTCAGGCGTAATCAGCTGATGTCCTCTCAGACACTTCCTCGCCCAAGCTCCTCGCCAATGCGCCTGGAGGTATGTAGCCGCATCATGCCGCCGTAGGAACTTCTCCCTCTCATCCTTCAGAACTCCACACGGCACTTCCTCCGTAGCTAGCTCACAGATTTGCGAGATGTCTGGGTCTACGGGTGCGGTGAGAAGCTTTTGCATCATGGAATAGCTTACAAGAGGCTTATCTTCAACCATTTCCTGTGAAGAGGTGTACTTGTTTAAAAATAATCATTATTTTTCACACACCATCGTTTTACCCTTAGGACCATTCAAGAGGGCGCAATACGCGCCATTTTGTGAATAGGATAAGGCATAGGATATCGCGTTCATAGGAATGGCCCTCATAGGCATCATAGGCGTTCATAGGAATGGCCCTCATAGGCATCATAGGCGTTCATAGGAGCATGCGTTTTTGGGGATGGTGCAAGTGCAAAAATGGAGTTTTTGTTTATTTACAAGAAAACTAAGCAACTTTTGAAAAATCGGTCTGAAGTAAATAAATAAGTAAGAAGTAAGCAAGTCAAAAGTTGCAAAATCTATCAGTAAATAAATTCAAACAAATTGTAAAAACCTTTCTGTGCAAAAATGCTTACTACAAAATATCAGATTATCTAGCTAGAAGATAAGAAAGCTTGGGACGGGTTTTGCACCAACTCGAAAAATAACTAACAGGCTAAAGGTTTCTTCGTCGCTTCTTTACTTTAGTTTACATACCGAAGCGACCGAAATAAAAAATATCACTTTATTTCCGTGTCAATGTTTTATTTAAGAATTTGACCTTTTCTAAGTGTACATTTTTGTATTTATGGAAATAAAGACTTTTTGATTTGATTTGAGTCATAACTTACAAATGAAAACATAAGTAAATTCGAAAGAACATGCTCAGGAACCCCCTAGGGTTCCTGAGCCTAGGGGGTTCCTGAGCATGTTCTTTCGAAATGACTGATAAATCTTGACCAAATTACGTGCAAAACAGTGAAATTTCCTGATTTTTTTTATCGTAATATTTTTCTTACTTGTGTTTTCACGTTGAAGTTAAAGTTTTTAGCCACGGGAATCCCGCGAGAACTGAAATCTGTTCCTAGTTTAATAAGCAAAAACGCTAGCTTTGCCTCTTAAGAGAGTCTTGTCCCAATGGCGTATGTTAACACATATTTAAATTACCATCGTCAGGCTATATTATTCCCCTACACATAGGCCTCCCATTATAATGAGTGCACATATCACCCATTCTTCAGCTTGCTGCATCCAGCATCTGCGGTTTTTCGCATGCTGTCATCTCACCTGGTCGGGGGCAACCTAAGTCTCTAAGTAAGTAAGTACTCTTTTAATATGGGACATATTTTACCTGACATGTTGTGTGCATTAAATCATCACATAAATCAGCAAATATTGCTTCTTGTTTCCTTATTTATGGTGAACAAGCCTCGCTTCATCTACTAAGAACTTCATAATCCCAAAAATTATATTTACAGTTTCGTCAAATATTTCTTCATTCAGCTCCGTTTCTTCCACCTCAGGCATGATACAGTCACACGGGTCATTGGCAACGACCTCTCTAAGAGATCTGCCAGGAAGCGGCTTAGGAGGGAACCCGAAGTCAGGGTCAAGAAAATGACGCCTCAGTACAGTGCAGATTGATTCGAAATCCGTCGGAAGAAGCTTCTTGGCCAGATAGGACTGCAGGGCTTGTCGGAACATCCAGTGTAAGAGCGGTTTGTTGTAGCCTACCACTTCGGGGTCCCATACTAAATCAGGCGCATATGATCTGGGAAAGTACATAAGCAGAGTACATAAGCATTGAGGTTAGGTCCCTTTAGTAGCTTTCAGGTGTTTATGTGGAATGACCGATATCAGTGGCAAACTGACTTGTGTAACATCGCTGAAAATTTTACTTTTGAAAACTGTAGAAGGTGACCAGGTATAATACCCAACAATGGATAGCTAGATAGATAATGAACTACAAATTATGGCTTTATTTCCTTGTATTATTTCGTATTGTGTATTCTATATTTCGCTTTTCTTTAGCTGGTTGCTTGAATGTTGAATACTTGATGGTTGAATGGTTTGACAAGTGCTTGGAAATAAACTCAGTGCCTTTCAGGCATTGATCACTCTGAGTGATTTTGTCAAACCGGTTGGTCTTTTATTATAAATGCAACCTACTAAGCATTTTGACAAAAGGTTTGACCATGGATGAAGTAAGCTACTTTGAAATGATAAAACTCGAAATTAATTACGTATAAAAGTCTCTATCCCCTGCCGCCTGCACCATTACAGAGGCAGACCGGCTTACGCGGATCCAGCTAGTGAAGGCCGTGCCAAGATTACTGAGGAACCTGGCAGACCAGGCGCACTCATGGCTAGCAGCTTCTAAGATCAGGTCTCGTGTGCCGAGGAGTATGCTTGACTCGCTCAGCAGCATTATGTGGCAGTTCATGCGTGAGTGGACCCAAATGCTAGAAGATAAAAATCGAATTGAAATGTATATAACCTGTGTTTTTGAGAATGGGACTCAGAATGATACCATTCCTTATGCTGTCCTGCTCAGTTGATTGTACGTAGCAGTCTCGATCTGAGTAGGACAACATCAGTATGCCATTCTTTTAGTACGTGGTATGTACATGGTAGCCTTGCGTGTAGCGGTTGCGGCGTATATACCCCCTTGAACTCAACCCTTGAATGTATTTAGAGTCGAATAAGAGAACCTACCACAAGATGGGCAGGAGCTTCCTCTTTCGTATTTTACCACCAGCTTAGCGTGGTGATTATGGCAAAAACCCCTTGATTGGGGAACCACAAGGAGATGGTGGTAGTTGGTAATGTAATAATAAGGAGTGCTAATGCGATGAATAGCGATGGAAAGTAAATTCAAGGAAAAACAGTAGCAGCGAGATCAAAGATCGTCCGTTATTTTTCTTACCGACAGTAATGCCTGCCTTGCGGAAAAGTTATCTCCTCACACTGATAGTCCCTCGTTTCCAAATACGCCTTTGCCAATGGAATTTCATTTCCCCCAAACCAATCGAATTCCTCCACCAGAACGTACGCAGGCTCTATATACTCGGCAATGTGGATTCCACAGTTGAACATGACCCTAGGATGAAGCATTGCCAGTGAAATTCTAAGGCAGATGGTCTCTGGCCCGTCTATTTGTAGATATAGTGGGGCAGTCTTGGGAATCAACATGTCTACAGATCTGTTATAAGTCGACTTGGTGACTCGTATGGGTGGAGCGTCGCCTGCTGAAGTGAACACGAAAACTGATGGGAAATAGAGGATGGTACTCTGTTTAATCCATTTTTGTATCTGAAAATTTAAAAGATATCTTCAGATCCTTGAATGCAATAAAATTAAAAGAAATTGAACCAATGAGCGAAGAAAATAGTATGAGTAATATATTTACTATTTGCACACACAATAAACACATAACTAGCTTAGCTGGTTGAGATTAACGCGTTAATTTCACAGAAGGGATCAGAAAGTGGGCAGTGTTACACCCTGAATCCCTGGGTCGTGTGGGTCTGCCGTCATAACGTTATGCGACAGAGAGTTATAATGAGAGATAGAGAGAGAATAGAGAAGGCACTTGTGTTTGCGTGACCTTTATTTGGTAAGGACGTGATCATGATCAGTTAGTAATCACGTCTAGTTATGAAATACGTAAATAAGTCAATGTTCTTACAAGATCAAATATAATCCATTCCTTCAACTCCTCTTTCATGGCCAATTGATTGGTGGCAGAGGATTGTTGATTTTTCATGGTTGTATCTTTTAAGTTCTTTTTCTAAAAAATAACGTAGTAACTAGTAAATTATGTAACCGTATTTTCAAATTGTACGAACAACATTCTATAAATCAGTAAACCAATAAAAACTCGAATTATTTAACACATACATACCGGTGGTCCGCCAGTTTTGTCGTGTTCTTCCCTGAAGGCAACTGTAATCTGTAAAGAAATGATGCTGGACAATTCACACAGCATTATCTAGCCCCAAGCTAAGCAGAGCTTGTGTTATGGGTACTAGATAACTGATACACATACTTATAATATAATACATAGGTAGATATTTTTTATTATACATAGAAAACGACCAGAACACCCTGAACAAATACCTGCAGATCGTACACACATTTGTCCCGAGGCGGGAATCGAACCCGTAACCCAGGCAGACCTTCGCCCACCGCGCCACAGAGGTCGTCGTTAAATATAAAAAGCATTTATTTCCAGCACATTTAACTCATAGAAACGTACCAAGGGAATCGAATGAACACATAGCCTATCTATAGGGTACTCCTATCACCCATAGACCTAGAGAGACCCAGATTCATGAAATTTGGCAAAAAGAAAGGTCTTAGGTCGTAAAGGGAAAAATCCAAAAGTCCTAAATTTGTAGTTTACTGGCAAGGCCAGGACAGAAGCAAGGTCTTATATCACAAGTAAGGGGAAAAATCCAAACACCCTAAATTAGTAGTTTAATTATTATGGTCGTGGTCCGTGGTCACGATTCTCCGCGTCCGCACTCTGTCGGAACAGATTGTGTCCCAGGGAGGGAGGGCTTTGGCGGTGTCATTAGATATCGTCAATGCGTTCAACTCCTTGCCCTGGAGAGCGATCAAGGAGGCGCTTACGTTTCACGCAGTGCCTCCCTACCTGCAGCGCGTTGGGGCCTACTTGCGTGACAGGTGTGTGCAATATGTCGGCAGAGACGGTGCGCATAGGAAGGAAGTAGTTTGCGGGGTTCCACAGGGGTCCGTACTTGGACCTCTCTTGTGGAATCTCGCATATGACGCAGTCCTGCGAGTCAATCTCCCCGCCAGCGTCCAAGTGGTCTGTTATGCAGATGATACACTCGTATTCGCAGGCGGGGATTCCTTTGAAGGCACCAAGATGCTTGCCGAGCTTGGGGTGACTAGCGTGGTGAATAAAATTCACGAGCTGGGTCTACGTATCGCACCTCACAAGACCGAGGCGCTATGGTTCCATAAGATCCATAGGACTCGGGAACCACCCAGCATGTTGGTACGCGTGGGGGACGTTGACGTCCAGGTCGGCTCGTACCTTAAGTACCTTGGCCTTACCCTGGACAGTCGTTGGGATTTCGTGGAGCATTTCAGACGTTCCGTCCCCCGGATTCTTAGGGTAGTGAGTGCTTTGCACAGAATCCTGCCTAATCTCGGGGGACCCAGGGAGAGTGTTCGCCGTCTCAAATAATATAGCGTCGGTACCCCATGGACCTAGGGTGAAATTCCAAGGGGAGCAAATGCATAGGCTCTGTCGATACCTGCATATTTGCGCCTCTTGAGATCTTCGGCCAAATCTGCCGCCGCACCAGCCCTCACGGAAGTCCTAGGATAGGAAGGCGCAAGTGTGTCGACGTATGTAGCGTTCCACATAATAGGTCTCCCACCTAAGCCTCCTAATTTTACAGGCAGGGAGGCCTGCGACCATGCCTTGTCATCCAAATATATATTCAAAACCGATGATAAAGTATTCTTTATTATGTTGTCTAAGCCTTCCAAAGCTCGCTGTGTTTCCACACATGACAACATCTCAAAGAATATGTTATTTCAGGTACAAAAAGGCAAAACCGAATAATTTAAAAAGTCATATGGTTTTTAAAGTTTTGAGAATTCTGTCCAACCGAAGTTCTGATGAAATTTTGAATTTTCTCATCTACAAATGACTGAAAAGACTCATCAAGAATCCACCCAAGGAGTCGAAATGAACTTGTTTACAATTGAAATGTTGGGGCCAAACTATTGTATTCCTTAATGATGTTGTTTTTGTCTACACACAAGTCCGAAATAAACAGTTCGCATTCTAAAAGAGTTAATGCCAAACCAATTTTTTGAAATTCACATGTGACGGTTTTTAGATCATTAAAAAACTGTGTTCACCTCTCCACCCAAAGTTCCGTCATCCAAATACCAAACATTGAGCTTGGATTGGAGACGTTGAATGGTTGGATTGCAAGGCTAAATATGGCCGGACCAAGAGGGGCGCCCTGCTGACAACCAACAGCGGATGAAATGACATTGTGCTTGTAAATTAATTTTTACTGTGAACCATAGCACTGCCGGAGAAATAGTAGGTAAATATTTGGAATTTTGTCTTTAATTTCTTTTAACAAGGCGCGTCTACGGATTTGAAGGCATTTTACGTCTACCTTTAGAATTACTCCCCATAATTTTGATTCAAAATGTACAAAGGGAATGTACTTACTATATTTATATACACCTAATAAAGTGTGTATGATATTATAGTGATACAATAATGTCACAAAACATTCCGTTGACCGACAGATGTTGAGGGCCTCAAAATGCGAAACAACTAAAAACAATGACTTTGTTACCGATTCAGTACTCAAGACATCCAGGAGATGGGGTGCGTGGGACAGCTTCATCAGTCCATTAGCTTTGATGAACCTTGTGCGTGGACAGTCGTATGCTTCGTACATTCCGTGGGCTTTGGCCCAGTCTACCCAGCGGTAGTACTTCCACAGGGCTACATCTGGAAAATAAGGTTTAGGGCTTTTGTCAAAACCACTATTGCTGATGCTAGTACTAATCCCGATTTAAGATGCATTGCGAGGAGTGCAACAAATACGCGGAGAACGGTTTTGTTCGAATTAGACGTGTTTTATAATAGACAAAATTTTCGTGTACCGTTGTTTAGTACGCCATGGATTCCGTCAATATCGCTCAAGAGTTAGGAGAAGAAAGGAAATCTGCTGTTTAAATTCTGAGGCTGTGTATTATATTAGTAGTAAACTATTTTACTCTACAGTTGAGATCGAGCGCCGTATCCAACAAGGCAATTGAGAAAAATTTCCTTCGGATGTAGTTAAATTTAGATATCATTTTAGCTGGTTAGATATGCTAGTTCTAACAGAGATCCTGAAAGAAATTCAACCCACCTGGGTCAGGTAGAGGCTTCTTGAGCGGGCACATCCCTGACCATAGTGACTATTGTGACTCATCTCGTACGCTGGCGTGATGCCGGGCAGAGAATACGGTGGTTCATTCTTTGTTTCGTCTAGTTCTAACAGAGATCCTGATGGAAATTCAACCCACCTGGCTCAGGCAGAGGCTTCTTGAGAGGCACATCCCTGACCATAGTGACTATGAGACTCACCTCGTACGCTGGCGTGATACCGGGCAGGAAATACGGTGGTTCATTCTTTGTTTCGGCTAGTTCTAACAGAGATCCTGATGGAAATTCAACCCACCTGGCTCAGGTAGAGGCTTCTTGAGCGGCACATCCCTGACCATAGTGACTATGAGACTCACCTCGTACGCTGGCGTGATACCGGGCAAGAAATACAGTGGTTCATTCTTTGTTTCGGCTAGTTCTAACAGAGATCCTGATGGAAATTCAACCCACCTGGCTCAGGTAGAGGCTTCTTGAGCGGCACATCCCTGACCATAGTGACTATGAGACTCACCTCGTACGCTGGCGTGATACCGGGCAGGAAATACGGTGGTTCATTCTTTGTTTCGGCTAGTTCTAACAGAGATCCTGATGGAAATTCAACCCACCTGGCTCAGGTAGAGGCTTCTTGAGCGGCACATCCCTGATCATAGTGACTATGAGACTCATCTCGTACGCTGGCGTGATACCGGGCAGGGAATACGGGGCTTCATTTTTTGTCTCAGCCAGTTCTATGGTCGCAACACCGACTAAGCGCTGCAAAGACACGGTATTATCAACTAAGACCAACAGCGGATTTGCACTCCCTTTTCCGAAATCAAACGTGGTTGGTATTTTTACTATTATATTAAGGCGTGAAAAGGTTACAGACTGTACTTTCTTTAAGCGAAAGTAACTTTGTCAGTCTGTAATCTTTTTGATGTAACTTTATCTTTATATTCACAAACTTCACTGCTGGGCAGGTCTATTATTGAGCAATTTATTCGTATGAACGCCATAGCGCTTCGTTTTCAGCTTGCCCCAATTAACACATGCATGCTCCAACTAGGAGCCCAATTCTGGCAACCAATAGTTCTATTATCAACATGGTGTCGTCACGCAGTATCCTTAGTTAGATGAAAGAAGTTATATTATAGATAGTGCGTAGATAGTCGCTTGTCGCTGGCTTATAATTTGCACCACCCCAAATCTTCCCGTGGCTGTCGAGAAGAGACGACTAACTGACATACACCGGGGGTGGGCAGCAGCGCCTCTTGCAGAATAGACCTGCCACATCTGCGGTCCCGAAACCGCATGCCCAGCGTGAGGATTATGGGCATTACAACCCACGAGATTATCAGGGGGTGGTCTAGTGTCCAGCAGTGGAACATTATGTGCTGTTGAGGTAAGGTGAGGCGTGCGATAGTGCATGGTCAATGTGAAGCAATTCTAACTAACATCATTTCGTCCCCCCAGTCCCGAGGGAAAAGAGCGTGATACCTATCAACAACGAATATTGATTACTTTTTTAAAAAATTATGTAAATTAGTTTACTAACAGTAGTAGGGACATCTTTGTTGGTAGATTTTTTGGCTGCTCTGGACCTGACTGTGCTCGCGTTGGTCTCATCATCATCATCCCATGTGAAGACCGGTATCTCCGCTGCTAGCCTCTGCCACAGCTTTTCTCCGTCTGTTTTGAAATGGATAAGCCCCTAAATTCAGTTATGAGTGCGCCTAATGCAAAAAATATGCAAACTTTATATTTTTGAACACTAAGATTTATGGTAATGAAAGTAAATGTACTGATTAAAAAAATACGATAGGTAGAAAAAAAACTTGTTATAGTCGAGTTTTCGAATAGAAATTATGAAAATAAACCATTTCTTTAATAACAAATACAAATTTCGCATAAAAACGGTTTTCATTGAAATGCTTCAGCGACAACACTACATTATTTTTAACGAATTATATAGCCAGACTGATATTTTATTAATAAAATCGTTCAGTTTTTCCATTGAATAATGAACATGGCGCTACATAATAAAATGTAGGTAATAATTAAGTTTGATATAATTGATTTCAAGTCTAGGTATGGTACTTAAATAAATAAATAATGCTGGAAAATTCACACAGCATTATCTCGCCCCAAGCTAAGCAGCGATAACACAAGCTGTGTTATGGGTAACTGATAGATAACTGATAAACATAAAATACAGTAGGTACATTACATTACATTCAAATATCAAATTTCAAATATCAATAACGTTTATTTTTTTTAAGCTTACAAAATAAGCACTTAGACTGACATTGATAGATATTTCTTATTATACATAGAAATAGACCAGATCACCCTGAACAAATACCTGCAGACCGTACAAATATTTGTCCCAAGGCGGTAATCGAACCCGCAACCTCCTGCGTCGCAGGTGAACCTTCGCCCACCGTGCCACAGAGGTCGTCAAAGTGTAGTACTTACTTTCAAAATGATACTTCATGTTCAAGCAGCCAGTAAGCGCATGCAGGATGTCAAAGTTCTGCAGCAGCGGCTCATCTTCATCGCCGTGCAAGTCTTCATCAGAGTTCATGTCTGGTGCTGCCAATTTCAGCAACGCCTGATGGGAGACAAGGCAACTCATGGAGTACTAGCTTCTACCTAGGGTAGTGGAAGTACATCAAAAATAACATACCTAGTGGTTCCTTTTAGTATCACATATAAAACAGTTAATTTGTACACAAATCAACATTCAATTTGACAGTAGTTTTTGCCCGCGGTTTCGAACGCGTTGTTAAAGTTTTTATCTCCCATTGGATCTGATTTAAATAAATAATAATAAATAAATAATGCTGGACAATTCACGCAGCATTATCTAGCCCCAAGCTAAGCAAAGCTTGTGTTATGGGAACTAGATATCTGATATACAATACAATACACTACATAGATAGATATTTTTTATTAAACATAGAAAACGACCAGAACAAATGCCACCCTGAACAAATGTCCGCAGATCGTACACATATTTGTTCCGAGGCGGGAATCGAACCCGCAACCTCCTGCGTCGCAGGCAGACCTTCGCCCACCACGCCACAGAGGTCGTCAAAAAAAGAAGCTTGTGTTTTATTTCAGGCTTAGAACTACCTGTAAGCTAAAATTCTGAAGATTCAAAAATTGTGAACAAGTCACAAACATCCATGATAACTTTTGCATTTATAATATAAGTGTGATAGTGTGATTCTGTCATCAAAAATGTTTTTAACGAGCATTAAAGACAAATCTAAAACTTGAAATAATTCAGTCATAAACAAAGATAAAGTAGGTAAGTGCCAAATGAAATCTACGTAAACCATCCTTGATATTCATCAAGGATTGTTTACGTAGTACGTACATTTACAGTTCATTTTACAACCATTACCATCCGTGGTTTATGATCATGATAATGAATGAAACAGAGATCCATCATCAACCATAATCCACCACAAAACTATATTAAACTCTCACACATACTTTACATACCTACCCAAACTCACATGGGGGTCTCCTGCTGCAGTCTATTGCGAACCGGGTGAGACCCCGACATCTGGCACGCATTGGTAACGCAGGTTTTACAACCTACCTATCCCTGGCACCATTCTCTCAAAAAATACATACACACTCGATTTTCTACACTACACCTAGCTATAATATAGCAAATACAAACCTCAGGAAATAATTATAAATAGGTAAATAGTAATATTGTTGCGCCTGGATGAAATGAAGGAGCAACCGTCAATGATAGAGTATACTATAATGGTACAGCATTTTTGTTTAATGTAAAATAATTAAATTTAAAACTGTCGGCAAACACCTTATTTTCTTTAATCTGATAATATTTATTCAATCCTTGCCTACCTGTTCTGGTGCTCTCTGCATCATCAATATCTAATAACATCTAATAGGTTTGTTTATACCTCAGTGATCCCCTGTTAGCTACTCAGATATTAAGAGAAGGCGCGGGCAAAAGAGATCTTTTGTTTAGAAAATATACCTGGGTTTGACCAAAATCTCAACAGATAGTATGTGGCAATATGGCCGACGATATGTCGCATAGGTCTACATTGT
The DNA here is from genome assembly GCA_946478455.1 of Eupithecia vulgata. Taxonomy (NCBI): domain Eukaryota; kingdom Metazoa; phylum Arthropoda; class Insecta; order Lepidoptera; family Geometridae; genus Eupithecia; species Eupithecia vulgata. The sequence goes on from OX297867.1 coordinate 14,646,446, forward strand.
AGACCTAAATCGGCGGCCATAGAGTAAGTAGGTATCATGTAGACTCTACAAGATACCTATTTACTCTTATCTTGAAGAGACCCAGATTATAGTTAGCAGGAAAATCGTAAGCAGCAAACTGACAGCGAGTTCCGAACCGGTACGAATAATAAAAGTAATTAACAGCTTGGTAAGGCTGTAAGTTAACAGCTTAGTAAGTTATTAAATTATTAGTTGAAATTTATTTCCACAATCAAAGTGGCGCGGCGGCCGAAGGTCCGCCTGGAACGCAGCCTGCGTTACTCAGGGCTCGATTTCCACCTTGGGACAGTTTTTAGGATCTGAAAATATTTGTTCCAGGTGTTCTGGGTGTTTTCTGTGCATGATAAAATATAACTATTTAACATACTAACTATAGGTATGTCATGTATTGTAATATGTACCTACCTATAGCAGTCAGATCTAGTGCCCATCTTATTAGTGCTGATTTTAGCTTGGTGCGAGATGATCTTTTGTGAATTGTCCAGCATTTTTTAATTTATTTATTTAATAAATAGAAAGTATCTACTGACCTACTCAGTAGATCATGTAACAAAATGCCAACTAAATTACAGTTAGAAAGGTAAATTATTATTTGCTTGTTATTGCATTATACCTAATTGAATATTATTGTTTTATGACCACAAAACCGCTAGGTTTAATGGTTTTACTATGCTTGCGTCTCTTTGAGATTTGAACGCGTAATAAGAAAGTAATTAGTAGGTACCTACATTGTTGAAGGCTGAAGCAATAGGTTGACACAATATATCGTGGCCGTAGAGCGAAAAGTCATCAACTCGCTATTTGGCCAAAATTGAGTTAAACATGTCATGAAAATCACCGATTTTTTCTGCATTTTTCAGTCTTACAACTATGTTCATATCTATTATAGTTTTCATTTCAGAATATGTGAAAAAACACTAATTCTACATTTGGACTTTAATATTGAAGTCGAAAATTAATTAAACATACTTAGTTATTTTATCTCTACTTGGAAAAATCAAAATCCGAAACCTAAGTCGAGTTGGTTACTTTTTCCTTATTAAAGTTAGGTCCTAACAAGAACACAAAACTAACTTACTCCACTTGATTACTTATAGTATGACTGGTTCGGTACCAAACGTGAAAGCGAAAACTAACCAAGTCTAGTTAGGGACTTCTAGATCGATATTTATGAAAAATACGCTATCTGTGTAGGAGCAAGAAATCACTAAACCGGTTTAAAGAGTTCTATCCTAATAATAATGATCACAAAGTTTTGTTTTGAATAGTCGTTAAAGTGTTTTGATAATTTTCATTCTCTATCTATCTTCGTATGTTAAGTGAATTTGGCGGTGAAGAGCTGCATTCCTGGTATGAGTCTCTACCTAGCTAGAGCCTACCAACAATGACGTTGTAGACAGGCTGTTAGAGCCCGATGCCACCAAAGAAGGTGAAGACTGATTCTATAAGATTAGAAATAATCATAATCTTCAAAAGTAGTTCTGGGTTTATTGACGTTACTAGTAGGGTTTGCAATTCGAATATTCATTTTATTCGAATATCCGCTCCAATTTCAAATTTGAATAATTCATTAAAATTTTCCGAATATTCGAGTAGTTAATAAAGTAATAATAATAATAATCTACACATGCACTTTCAATTTTTTGAATAATTTTCTGTATCTATCAAACATGGAGATCAATCTTCGGTGCTATCTTCAGATTTGAAATAATCCGTGGGTCGCAGATGGCAGGGCCTGAGTCCCACCATGTTGTGTTCTAGACACAACATGGTGGGACTCAGGCCCTGCTCAGAGCTGAGTCCCACCACGTTGTGTTCTTGTTTGTACTCGTTCAGCAAAGAGAATATGTACCGAGGACGTACAGAAGACGAATCAGCGACCGACGAATTATTTCAAATCTGAAGATAGCACCGAAGATTGATCTCCATGTTGGCAGTTAGATGGTCTGTCGTTTTTCGAATCTGTACATCCAAAACGACCTTGTGGCTGTATGGAACCGGCCTAGAATAGTACCAACCCAACTCTTCCTGTGGGTGTCGTAGGAGGCGATTAAGGGACACAAACCGGGGGTCGGGTAGCAGTGCCCTCTGCAGAACAACATCAACACTGAAGTGCGATCCCTAACCCTCATGCCCAGCGTGGGGATTATGGGCATTACCCCCAATGACGTCACGAACGAGGAAATGGACCCCAGTTACCGGCCGCCTCGCTATTCCTGGCTATGGTAACGGTGGGGAAGGGAGTGCTAGGAATCACCGGGCTACCTCAGGCTGCCATCAACAACTAACCTTGGCAACGTACAACGGACACACTCTGAGGCTTGACCCTGAAGAACATCAAATGGCATGTTCTGGGGTTATGTGAAGTCCGCAGAGCGGGGGAGGACACCGTAACCCTAGACTCAGGCCATCTTCTCTACTTTCGCGAAGGTGATAAAACATCCCAGGGTTGCGAAGGTTTCCTTGTCTATAAGGCCCTCTCTAACAACGTCCAAGAAATCTCCAGTGTGTCGACCAGGGTAGCGTACCTGATCCTTCGGTTATCCAAACGGTATAGCATGAAGGTTGTTCAGGTCTACGCACCGACCTCGGCACACTCAGATGATGAAGTAGAGGATTGTACGAAGACATATCCCAAGCCTTGCATCACACCACTAAGGCTCACTTCAACGTTGTTATGGGAGACTTTAATAGACCCTACACAATCTGTTAGAAACGCTGAGGAACGAGGACATCAATGTGAGTTTTGTAAAAAGCAGCGTACTGGCAGGAAATACAAATTCTCGATCGAGACTCTTGGGTTGATGCCAAGAAGACGGGAAACCACCCAAGCGACTTCGTGTGAGAAGTCAGACCTGAACAAGCGAATTGCGAAGATGGTACGGCGCGACCTTCGGAGCTCCAACACACGCCTTATTTAAGAGGCGATAGAGCCAAACAGAGGGTCCAAAGTATTCACTCAGCAGCTTGTCAGCAGTCACCTGACGAAGCTTAAAACGCACGATGAAAGGACCGTATTGTCGAAGCCGGAGATTTCTGCCGAGATAGAGGATTACTATGGCCGTTTATACGCTGAACGCTGCCCATCGTGCCCAACGCGACGACTACGATTCCAGAGCCCTGAGCCCCTGACACGCCACTAACCCGACTAACTGCCAGACATCAGTCAAGACGAGACCGTGATCTCGACGTGCTCTGAGGCAGCTTAAAAATAGAAAAGCCCCCGGTGAAGACGGCATTACTTCAGAGCTTCTGAAAGCAGGAGGAGCCCCTGCTATACAGGAGCTACAGAACCTCTTCAACACCGTCCTTCACAGTGGGAGAACCCCAAAGGCATGGAGCGGGAGTTTGGTGGTGCTCTTTTTTAAGAAGGGAGATACAACCCTTCTTAAAAACAACTGACCCATCACACTTCTGCCTGAGCCACGCTTATAAGCTTTTCTCACGATAAGTCACAAATCGACTTGCTGGAAGAGCTGAACCGGATACTGGATGGCCTGGCTTTTGCCTCACGACGCACGGCCTTGGTATAAACTTGGACAAAACTATGGTCATGTCAGGGCAACTATCCAAATCATTAATATTCCTAAGCGGAGACTTAGTTACCACTGTTAAACCATAAATGCGTTTTTTTAATTAATTAACAATAAAGCTAATTAAAATACTTGGTTTTATTTGAATAGAATTATGCTGCAATCAAATCAAACCCAAGTGTAGCTGCTCTGATCTTATCATTGTTTGAATTTGAATACTAAAAAAATATTCGAATATTTCGCTCTTGAAGTATTCATATTATTCGAATAGCAAAATTTAACGAATAGTGCAAACCCTAGTTACTAGTGACGTTACTAGTTTTTGAAATTTTAACTGTTTTCCTTGTTAATTTTGTTTCTGCATTCTTTTTATTATGTTTTCAAAAATAAAATGCAACTGTTGTATTTATTTTATTACCAACCAATAGTTTTTGTGACGATTCTCTAATAAAATTAATCAAAATCGAGAAATAGGTTAAATTAGAGAGCCTAGAATAATCACTAAAATACCTTTTAAATTTTCAAAGGTTACTCTTATTTTAACTAACTCAAGGTAATTCTCATTTAAAATAGCATAAGCACAGAGGAAAAGTCACCAACACTATTTAACAATTCAGTGACTAAAATTCTCAGTACAGGATTTGAGGGCGAAAAATAACTAAGTGAGTTTTCTCTAAAAATCTTTGAAAAATAAACAAATTACACAAAATTTTATACTTTAATCCTATGCGTTTATCTATTTCCTTTGATATGAGACCATAAAATTTGAAATATCCCACACTATGCGGAAGTTATGTTTTTTTTTCTTTTGAAAAACTTTAAACCTTCATAACTCTAAACACTAAATGACCTAGTTGATGACTTTTCGCTCTACGCCCACGATATCTTTGTGCACATTCTTGGGAGTCGCATAAATCAGCGCGCATTAGCGATATGTATCGCTTCTGGGCACATGCTGAGCGATGCCCCTTTTTTGTCACTTATTTTTCTTTTGGAACTAAGTTCCATAACGCGCGTTGTGAAAGGGGGCTGGACGGAAAAAAATCTCACGAAAAGTTGTAACGACACTTTTTGCTATAGTACCTAAGCTAATTGTAAGAAGTGCGTGCGGCGTGCGCATGTTTCTCTGTCTGTCTCTCTCTCTCTTATAGAAAGGAACTTCATTCTATCCGGGTGTCCCTTGACACCTCTCAACTTTTTTTTCTTTGTTTCTTTTCTTTTTCATCATCATCATATTCTATTAGTCCACTGCTTGACATTGGCCTCCCCTAATGAGCGCCATAGCGCCCTGTCTTCAGCTTGCCGCATCCAGCATCTGCCAGCAGTCTTTCGCAAATCGTCATCCGACCTGGTCGGAGGGCGTCCTACACTACATTTGCCGAGTCGCGGTCTCCACTCAAGAACACGTCTACCCCAGCGGTTGTCAGTTCTTCTCGAAAATATGGCCAGCCCACTGCCACTTCAGCTTGCTAGTCCTCTGAGCTATGTCGATAACCTTGGTTCTCTGTCGGATGTATTCGTTGCGAATCCTATCCTTCAGAGAAACTCCGAGCATAGCTTCTTTTTAATTTGTGTTATTGTGATAAAAAAACTTTTCAATTTACTTTATCAATTTTTAACACACACTGTTCAAATCGGAGATTAAGAGCATCTTTTGCATCTTTTCAAACAGATCACACTGCCTACACGCAGGGACTGGGCTTTTCAATGCGTTACCTCACGCTTGTCAACAAGAAGCATAGATGTTACTTCGAGTCTTGGAAATTCCACAGGTGCTCAGCTTTATCACCCAGCTGAAACAACGGCGCTTGCGATAGCTGCGGCATGTGCAGAAAAAGAATGTCTCGTTTTTCGAGAAAAAACTTTAATTATAGAAGTCTCAAATGCTCAACGACCATTCGCTCGCGCCTAGTTGCGATAGACTATGTCAAATTTGATAAGACAACCTTCCAGATTGATAGGGCTAACTAGGAGACCAGGCTGAAAATCGCGGCTCCTGGAGCAAAACCGTCGCCGATGGTGTAGTTGCGCATGAAAAAGCTTGGTTTGAAATGTTAGCCCAAAAGCGGACACTCGACACAAACGAGCCGTCAACCCGTCACCACCTGCAGGATCTTTTATCCGTATAGAATGTGGCCGAAGTTGCCGCTACCTAAACCATCTTTCGTAGATGTCAATAACCCAATAATGAAAGTGAAAGGAAAACCTAAATGATCCTACCACCAAAAAAATAACATTTACCTTACACAGAAGTAACGGCCATAAAAACACATCAGAACCAATAACCGTGGTGGCAGGAAGCTTGGTTCCGGGCTTAGCAGGCGTATGGGAGATGAGTGGGGCGAAGGGAAGCAGGGGGTTGTCATTGGAGTCCACAGGGACCTGGTCGCTGACCCAGATGCAGCGCCACGCACCGAGGTAGAACAAGCGGACGAGATAGCACCCTGGGGATAAGTAAGACCAGAAATGAACAACCACTAGTATAGAACAACAACGACCATAAGTCACCCAAATCAGGGTACAGGCCTCCTTTAACTCTTGCCTCCTCCAGGTTTATATAGTTCAAATTCAATTCAAATAAACCTATATTCACCACCTTATATTCAAATTTAAGTTAACATTTTTAGTAGGTAGTAGGTATGAGACATGAGACAGTAAAGAAATATAAGTAGGTACGTTATTTTTGAATTCATAATATCCTGTGTTAGGAGCGGACCTTCAACCGGCGCGCCACAGAGGTCGCTGAAGCGCAGCGGATAAAGTTCCGTTGACGAAGGTTGCGGATTCTATTCCCGCCTCATTACAAAAGTTTTTCCGATCTGCAGATATTTGTTACGGGTATTTTCTGTGTTTATTAAAAAATATATATCTTTGTACCTAATAACATTTACGTATTAATTACGTTAATTATTATGTAGTACCATATCCCATACCCATAAATAAAGGTCTGCTTAGCTTGTGGCTTAATAATGCCGTGTGAAGAGTCCTTCAGCTTTTTAGCATAGGACCCCGTCAGGAGAAGCCTATGATGAAAGGTATGGGGTAAGGATGTAACACCATAAATCTCACCATGCCTAGCGATTGTAGGCTTGTGCATCGGCCCACCACCTGATTTCAGTCCAGGAGAGTAGATATGGTACTTCGCCCTCCATCCATCAGGGGCCATGGTGCAGCTAAAGTTGTCCCATTGGTGTTCCACCTGGTGAAAAAAAATAAGTTGACTATATCAAAGCTTCCATGCCAAACCTTTGGATTATGGTATTTGTGAGGATCCTGCGATCTTGCTCAGTCAGCCGCAAAGTGAAAGAGGGATCCAAATTTCTGGGTCGTTTCTGAACCGAGGTCTCCGCGTCAGAAACGACCCAGGAATTTAAATGTTTGTAAATTTTAAACGGATCAATCTGTAGATTTTATCAAATGATCTTCCATTCCAGATTTATAAACGATCTATCTAGACTATCAGTCATTATGATCTCGAAATAACATTCGCGAAGCCGCGTACAGAAGCCATCTTTCAATATTCTATGCTTTCCGACCAGGACTCTGTTGTTTTTATTCTTGAGTGAAATTCTTTTTCATTGATGTCTCGTCACATCAGCAGAAAACGTACCATACAATACAATTACTCTTTATTGCACAATAAATAAAACAGATACACAGGACAGGAAAGAACTTATACAGATTTGGTTGTACAATGGGCAGCCGTATCGCTTTGAGCGATCTCTGCCAGGCAACCTTTGGATGGATTGGAAGTGACTACTACGTAATACCTAGAATTAAGAACTTACCACCAAACCTTCCGCTCTCTCCAGTATAAAGCAGGCGGACAAAACTCGGCGACAGAAGCAGGACCTGGTCAGGACTGACATGTGGCTGATCTGGTACTCCATCAATGACATCAAGCTTCCAACTTCCTGGTGATGTAAGAAAAGTTGAGCCTTTTTCTAGAGAGAAAGAACTTGGAACGTTCATCACCATCGTTATCTTTGAACCTCATTCAGTTACAGTTAGCCTGTAATGTCCCGCTGTTGGGCGAAGGCCTCCCCCTGATCCCTCCATGGTATGACTAGGACTCCATAGGTCCACATTCTATCGAAGGTGCCTATTTTGTCACGTCATCGTGACTTCAGTCTACCGCGACGCCTTTCGCTGTTGAGACTCCACTGAGTGGTGATCTTAGCCCACAACTTTGGACCTCATACAATACACAGTGAAAATTAGTTAAATATCTGTCGTTTCCGTGATATTTTTTTTTAAATGAATACTTATTGTGTTAGAAATATGGATAATGAACATCATGTTCCTTCTTCACATCAAAGACACAGAACAGAGCTGACTTATAAATATAATTATTATATCCATTGTAATAGTAACTAAATGTTTGATAGCTTTTCATGACATGATTTATTGTGGCACAAAACCACAAGGCAATAGATGATAAAATTTTCAATGTCAATACCATATTGGAATAGTTGAGCTACTTTTAGATTGCTCGTCACAGTCTCCTGATCGCCCAACTGTTTCATGAATACGATCTACTTTTATCACTCTTACTAATTTGCCTTGAAAATTAATGATTTAAATAAAACCTCATCTTACATCAAAAACCTCAATATCATCTTCCCATTTGTCATAGGCCAGTTCCTCTGCCCTAATCCATCCGTTCAGGTTCATCCGAACAGACCTCGGTAGCGGCTGAGTCTGGTCGTCCACCCAGGCTGAGTCAGCATTCTTCGAGGCTCCTTTGCCCCCGATGGCCAACGTGGCCCGAGTCGCCCCTGGACCCTGGTGGAGGGTGGTAAAACTGGTAAAAGTCGGAGGAGGGACATGGTACAAGTGCGCACCGTCTTAATTCTGTTTAAAATTCTAATATGGTACAATAATCACTCGAAATTTCTGTACGCGATGTCATGGCGAGTTATGAATAAATTTACTGTGAACTAATAATGGACTATATCCGGAACTTTTTTCCAGAGTCTCACCACGTTTATTGATTTACATGGGTCTTTTTTGTTTTGAAAGTACCAACATTCAATTCAATCGAATAATTTCTTGTTCTTTATTATCATCCTACATATAGATACATCCATCCAACCTTGGAACTTATTTGGTAGGCAATTAGGTACCTAATTAAAATATTGATCAATCAACGTCTGGTTCTTAATCACCTTAAAGTTTACGAAGTTTGGTTGGTAAATTGGTGACAGGGTCAAAACTTCAATAATTTTGTCTAAAAATCGTAATGAGCAACTACTATTTTTGGTGCATATTTAATTATTTTTACATAATAAGTATTTACCAATCCCCATATCTCTGAACTGAGCTCCGAGTCCCTAAACTCTCTGAAGGGACATTCTTTTGGATCTACTTCATACACTAAAGCAACTGGAGCTTCGCCTTTCTTGGCTTTAGCTGCAGTGGTTTTCGACATGTTTTACGTTCTTTCTTATATTGAACTTATCTCAAATTTATCACTTAAATTACGTGTATTTCACATAATGTTACTTTCAGGGAAAAACAATAGCCATTTACGGTTATTTTCAAAAAAAAAATCCAATCTTATTTCTAGTTGTTGAAATGTCATTTAAAAATTCAATGTCAACGGAATTGACAGTCAATCATTATACCAAAGAGTTGGTATATGGAAACTAGATTGTACAAATGAGGTTGCATACACGGATTTATGACCTCATGCGTTGGAGGCGTAGAACCTAGATTGGAAGCACATTTTTTTTGTTGTTTTAGAAGCTGAATTCATTTGTTTTTTTTTCCACAGGTTTTCATGAAAAAAGTTTACTTAGTTATTTTCATTTGTTTGAAGCAAAATCCTATTTATTCAGATTTTTACCAATCGATGGAGCTGTGGGTCACAGACTACTAAGAGATACTAACGAAGCTCTCAATAATATATTTATATTTTTAAACGTTCCAAAAATATATTCGACCTCTGTAACAGAGTGAGCAAAGGTCCACCTGTGACGCAGGTTCGATTCCCATTCTATCTGTTAAATATTTTTAGGGGTTTTATGTATAATAAAGATTTACATCTGTTTATTATGATGTATTATGGACCTATATCAGTTATTAAGTTGGTAGGTATGGAACTTTATTCAAGCTTCCTTTGGCTAGGTGGTGCTGTGTAACTGGTTAACTCAGACGAAGGAAATCACTCCCTGATTGCAGATGGTCCAGCATTGTAGAATGTAGAGAAGTACCTCTTTTTCCGCATTTGGACTCCTTTTGGTCCATTGTGCGTTGTTTACGCTAGCATAGCTAGCCTAACTCGCAGCGCAGAATCTTCCTTTGGTCTTCACACTTCGGCAAGTTGAGGATTTCTGTTCGTTATGCTGTTATTCCCTCGCATTCTAGGATTACGTGGGCAGCTGATTCGTCGTCGCTGAGGCACCCTCTACGGTCCTCTATGGTTCAGCATTATTAATTCAAGCATTAAATACCCACGAAACCTGCCACAGATATAACCAAACTACATCATTAATGTAATGTGTAACCACCAACCACACCTTGGCAAGTAATTGGTCAAGTGTTTTTTCCGCAGGCTTTCACGGCAAACCGGTAAGGAGCTTACTTCCTGTACTAAATGTCGACCCATATCCGGTTAGTTCACCTACGTTCGACTTAGATCGATGTTAGAGGAGCTTTCATTGACTGGTTTATCATGCCCTCAAAAATTAACTGACAAGGTTTCTGGCAGGCACTGGCAGGTTTCTTCACCGCTCTTCTAAGCGAGCAGAGCGATCCATCTGAAAGGTAACTACTATTTTTCGGTATTAATGAAACTGTAAAGTCTCTAACCATGTAGCCATTAACCGATTCTGAGTGTGGCCATTAGTCTATATACAAATTGAAGCGACTGAAATCAAAAATATTACGTTATTTTCATGCCTATTTTATTTTAAGAGCTTAATTTTTTCTAAGTTTAGAGACATTTTGAGGATTTAAAGAATTTTCGAATTTGAATTTGCCCGACTGTTAAGGAGATTTAATATTATTTTGGGGCTTAGATAAGTTTAAGACGGTTGCTTCCAGAAATAAGTTCCTCCGAGTTTTTTTAATCCATACTAATAAATAAAATCAAACATAAACCTGTCAGAATTTGACTTTTTGTAAGTGTAAGTACATTTTTATATTTACGGACATAAAGAATTTCTGGATTTGAATTGAGGTTTTGAATTTCTCAGCCTTTTACTTTCCATGCCATTTGGTAGGATCCTGGCCTGAGGATACAGGTTTCTTTTTATCTCAGAAAAGCGCATACGAAACCGCGGCCGCGGCGTTCTAGATTTACCCACGGAAATCTCGTGAGTACTTACTGAGGTCTAGTCCAAGTTTGACAAGCAAACACTTTAGGTTCGTGCAAAACCGCGGGCAGCAGCTTGTCACTTACACGTCGTCGTCGTAATCACAGAAAAACGTGTCATTTATTAAGTTTATATGTTATATGTATGTTAGTTTTAAGGCATATATTACTATGGACTGTAGCATAAGTTAAATAAGATCTGTAACTTTTCTATGGTCTGAAATAAATGATTATTATTATTATTATAGTATTCAATGTTTTAGATATTATTTGAAGTATTTATATTATAGATGGGACGAATCAGGAACGCATTTCAGCATAAAATTTGAGTTTCTCGACTTGTCTCAATGGATTGGGACCAAAGTGGGACGAGTGAGGAATAACTCTTTTATTTCATAGTTCATGTAACGTCATGCATGCGTCAGACATCTTGATGATTTGCGGAACTTAGTTAACTTTAGATTGAATCATGGAGAAAGGTCTTGTCATCAATGTTACGACATTTTTAATGATTCATACAAATTTATACACATGCTATGCAGGAAGTAAAAACTTGTAAAACTGCTATGACTCTTTATGCCAAACACTGCAGTGATTGTTCGGAAAGATAAAAATGTCGGGCATGACCAAGATATAATAACATGCAAACAACGACGTCATGTTAACGACCTCTGTGGCGCGGTGGGCGAAGGTCCACCTGCGACGCAAGAGGTTGCGGGTTCGATTCCCGCCTTGGGGCAAATGTTTGTACGATCTGCAGGTTTTTGTTCCGGGTGCTCTGGTCGTTTTATAAGTATTTTAAAATATCTATCTATGTAATGTATTGTATTTCATTTATCTAGTACCCATAACACAAGCTCTGCTTAGCTTGGGGCTAGATGATGCTGTGTGAATTGTCCAGCATTATTTATTGGCCATGGCGGGAATCGAACCCGCAACCTCCTGCGTCGCAAGCCAACCTTCGCCCACCACGCCACAGAGGTCGTTTAAGGTCGTATAAAACCAGTCATTTATGACCCCATTACCTCACTCGCTGTAGTTGATGGGCAAAGAGCGGCATTTTTTTAACCCCTATTTTATATTTCCCTGAGGCATAATTATTTGTCCCGAAAAACTTAAAAAAATCAGTATATTTACACTGATTTTTTTAAGTCGGTTTTTAGCTTTTTCATTACTGTCAAATTAATAACCGACAAAAAACTAAAGAGGAGAAGGTTATATGTACGGCTGTAATTTTTTTATGTTTTATATTTCTTCGTCAATTAAGAACCAATTTGTAACTTTTTTCGCTAATATATTATTATAAATGTAGTAGTATCAAGTCAATCGTAAACTTATCCTGAAATAATTATAATAACAGTCTTCTAAATACGTGTCCCAAGGCAATCTCGTTTAAAATGTCACTCAATTCCGGTTTGTGTTATCATTATTAACATCTGCTCCTCTGGTTTGTAACATACAGCGCCAAACACGATTTTGATCGATTTTAACGAGGTGCAATTAGTAAAGTTTAAGTTTAGTAACGAGTTGGTTAGTGGGTAATATAAATAAAACCACGCTGTTACAAATCCATGCCGATACGGAAAACGAAAGAGAATCGCGCCAGCTTTTAATAATATTTCGTCAGTGTAAGGAGCAGCTCATAACAAGACCTGACGCGACACGCACTTTGATTCAAAATATAACTTTACTAGCTGTTCCCAGCGGTTTCACTCGCGTTAAATTCGAATTTTTAGTATTGGGGGGGGGGGGGGGGTAAAAAGATGTTTTTTCTTTTTTCCGTTTAGTAGTTTTTCGTGAAATCTGCTATTATATTTGGCTAAAATAATATAATATTTAGCCTACAAAAAATACAAAATACTAATATTCCCGTTAATCTCCTATAGATATTTGATGTTATACCAAAACAAAAAGTAGCCAACGTTACTCTCCTTCCAACTGTAAACCGAAAATCAAGTCGATTGGACTTGCTTAGTTGGGGAATTAAGGAAAGACAAACAAACAAACACACTTTCGCATTAATAATAATTATTACTAGTTGCTGCCCGCGTCTTTGCACGCATTGTTTATGGTTATTTCTATCCCAAGGAACTGATTTATTGGATAAAAGTACCTAATTAAAAACACATCTAACACTTATTAAACTATGTTACTGTCCATTTTATCTTTCAGAGAATAACAAGAAGAATATTTTTTTTTGCTTAAAAATGAGTAATAGAGCTTACCCAATTTATTACAAACAAACTGTTAAACCAGAAACCTTAATTTCCTTTTTGTTAACAATAATTGTTGGGTAAATGCAACGAAAATTGTACCTAACTAATTTTATAGAATCTTAAGTACTTACTTACTACTATTTATTTAAACTTTAAATTTTTTTCTATCTTACAAAATACCTACCTAGTACCTTTTTGTTCATAAAGCTTCGCTATTTTAATACCGGAAGTTTTCTTTCAGTCATGTCAGAGTAATTTCCGATAAGATCAGGAAATTTTAACATTACTCTTTCCAGGAAAGGGGTTTCCTGGAAAGAGTAAAGTTAAAATTTCCTGATTCTAAACTTGAACTCATGTAGGTACCTACATGGCATTGCAACAAATCCCTATGCACTATTTGCAACAATTTTATAATATTAAGGTCAGTTGCAAAATGAACAGCATAGTGAAAGTAGTTCTTTACGACCAGTATTGTTGACCTTCCTCACCTCTCTGGCTAGTTGTACCTCTGGTGTATGATTGGTGATTGTTTAGTTTGCCAGAGGTCTGAGTATTCTGGTCTCTGTTGGTTTTGTCGTCTGGCAAGTAGATGACTTTAATCTGTTAATCGGACAAAATCAGTCAATTAGCTTGTTTTTGTGTTTGGTAACGACACTATTGGTTCGCTTATGATGGATCTGAGCCATAAACTATGCATATATTTTTTGCATACTCATAATTATCTTTGACTATATTTACTATTTTTTATACCTTATACTATTTCCTCAAATTATTAGCGAATGCGGAGCCGATCACTAAACAAGCCTCACAAAAAATAAATTATATTTAGACTTAGATAGGCAAACTAAAAATAATGTTTGGAGATTAAGTACATGTAAATTAGACATAAACTTAATAATGTTTTTTTTTACATTCTTCCAATTGTGGAAATACATAACACAAAAAAATCTTATATATAAAAAAAAATATCTAAGTCTAAGTGCTGATTGTGTTAGACTATAGAAATAACTGAGAAGACTTTGAGTTAATGGCAGAAACAACCAGTGTAGGTCTTGATCCGATTCCCTCCCTACCCAACATGGATACAAATTAGTGTAGGGATCAGGGGTAGGCCTTTGCCCAGAAGTGGAACATAATGTAATAAGTGAATGCACAGTAACCATTAAAAGTAAGTAGGTATATAATCTCCCACATAATTAATTCTTTGACAATTTTCATAACACATTCTTACTTTATACTCTCATTTATTATTTATTTATTTATATTATTTTCTTGACAATTCACAATACCTACATAAATGCTCTCTTAAAGGCATAATTATTAATCCTATTTAACGGGTATTTATCGCGATTATTTACCTATTTTTTCGCCTATTTTTTCCTATTTTAGCGCCATAGCGCCCTGTCTTCAGCTTGCCGCATCCAGCATCTGCCAGCAGTCTTTAGCAAATCGTCATCCCACCTGGTCGGATAGATGACTAATACCCGTTAAATAGTATGAATAATTATGAGTTCAGATCGCGTAAGTATAAAACCACTATTAAAGCCAGTATGATTTGTATTATTTTGTAATAAAATTATATATTCACAAGTTATCAATTGAAAGCGAAAGTGTTCATTACTTCCTGTACCGTCCCAGACAGCCAAAAATGGAAGCAAAAGAAAACTCTAGCGACCAAGGACATGCTGGTGTAGTAATTTCACGTCTGCAATGAATTGTCTGTCTGTTTTCCAGGCCAGGTATGATGACAGTAGTTAACTAAAATCATCAAAATAAATATTTTTAACGAATTATACCTGAGCCTGATAATTGTTATTTAGATCAAGATTATTTATTATTTCAATTTAATTAATAGAATTATTATTAGATACTCACAAAATACCGCGATCCGCCATGACACGTTGAACACTAGAGAATACCAATCGGTGACGTCATGCCACCGTCACAATGTGTAGTTTAAAGGCACAGAATAACTGAATGATAGAGGTCTAACTTTCTTCTCTTGAAATAAATAAATTTACTTATGAAACGACCAGAACACCCGGAACAAATATTTGCAGATCGTACAAACATTTGTCCCGATGCGGGAATTAATGTTCATTCTGTATCATCAGATGTTCGTGCATCGGTGACGTTATAGACAGACACCACCAGTATTGCAGCAGCGTTCTAGAGCGAAATTGAAATACACTCGTTTTACGACTACGGTACAGCCGCATAAGCCCTGATCGGGGTTTACCATAGTCGTAAGACTGACTCCTGAATTGGGTCCAAACGAATAGGTATAGCGGTTAAACCGTAGTAATTTTTCCTACAAAATATTTTTTTAAGAATTATGATTTATTTGTTTATTCTGTAAATGGCAAGAGCAGCAGCGCCGCTAGTAGAATAGATCTACCACCGAACTGCGATCCGAAAACCGCATGCCCAGCATGGGGATTATGGGCATTACCCCCATAAGATACAAAAATCTGAGTCCAGCTGTGGACCATTATAGGTTGTTGAGGTGAAGTATCAGAGGTTTCAAAGGTTTCTTGCCACAGAATTTTCCTAATCCTTACCTCAGTAAGATTCCAAATGAGTACAGTACTACACCCGGAACAATAAACAAGTACTTACAAAAGTAAGGCTGGTACCATAGAAAGTAGAACGAACAAAAGAAAGTAATTTGTTCCAAACATAACTTTAGTTGTTGGTGGTAGTTTTGTTGTTTCGTTAGTACAGAATTTTTAAGCACAAAAGAAAACAGATTGTTATGTAGTTAGGGACTCAGATGAAAATTGTTTCACTAAAATGAATGAGCTATTTAGTTATCATTTATTAAGTAAGGAGGCGCAAATTTATAAAATTCAGTTGGTGATCTCCCTTGTTTTATTTTACAAAAATTCAATATCATTTTTTTAATAGACCAGAAGTTATATTTATATAATATTATAGATCTAGTAGCGGTCCCCCCGTCTTCGCACGGGTAGTGTATTTTTTCGTGAATTTTCCAATGTTTTTAATACATCTTATCCTATTCCGGACTAAGAGAATTCCAACACATCAAAAACCATGAAAATCGTTCCCGTCGTTCTGGAGTTATAAATGGTGTAACTACAACGACTTTGTTTTATATAATTACATAATGACTGTTATCTTTTTAAACTGTAAGTTTCCAACTAAAATCAATAACTAAAAAAAAGCGCAATCCGCGTTGAAAAGATATAACATTTTCTGTTGCAAGGAAAAAAGGATTTATCTTTTCCTTTGTTTAGCGAATATAAAAAATTAAAATAATTTGTTTTCGTTAACGGACAAAAAAACTCAAAACAATTATTTTTAATAGGGAAACGAATATAAATATAATGAGCTATTGTGCATTTCAATGAAAACTTGAAAGTCTTGAATACCCATGTGTGGTTGCATAATACTTAGGACACTTTAAATTTAATTTTTAGAACTTTTTGAAACTTGTGTGTTTTAACTGTTATGAAATATAAAAAATAGGTTAAATAAATAGCATGAGACAGATTCTGAATACCAACAAAATGAGATATTACTTAAAGAATGTTTTGCATTTATTTATTAATCTACATTAAACTGGAAATCTCTAGGTAACCCACAAGTTTTCTCTGCTTTTTTATCACATCACACTTATTACGAATGCGAAAGTTTGGATGGATGTAATATATCCATCCAAACTTTCGCATGTTACTTCTTCACGCCAAAACTACTGAACAAAAATTCAAAATTCAAAGTGCTTTATTTCCTTTAGACCTTACAGGCAGGACTCTTGGACACGTCACAAAAAACTCAGATTACATAAGCAAAACTAGGAAATAAAGTGATCACTTTGATTTTTTGTCCACTTCAATCTTTTTAAGGTAAAGTAAAGAAGCGAACAAGAAACCTTTACCTTGTTAGAATGTTAGTTTTCGAGTTGGAGCAAAACTCGTCCCAAGCTTTTTTATCGTCTAGTTAATCTGATATTTTATAAGGAACGAATCTGGAACGGATCTGGTTAAAATGTTATACAGGTAGTGTAGGCCTGGAATAAAACATAGACTAATTTTTATCCCATAAATCAGTTCCCATGGGATATTATATTAGTTTGTTGATTTGTTTGTGATGATTAGGAACAATTAAGTACCTACCTACAACTGATTTTCTTTTGTTACGTTTTATTTAAGAAAAACATGAGCAAATCCACGGGAAGAATCTAATATAGTACTTATATGCAGGGTGAAAGGAGCCGCGCAGATATTTTGACAAATTTAATTATATACTCAAAAAGTCTTGATACTTGAGGTTCTGATATAAATTCATTTATTTGTACAGATTAATAAGACAAGAAATAATAATACACTCTTGGATAGCACAATATTTTTAACACACAAAATGTGAGTAGGTACTGCGAATAATATTCTTCACTTTCATTTTATACGGTCTTAAATTTAGGTAGGTAGGTAAAGTTATTTTTTTTTCTTGAGGCTTACTTTAATATTTTTTTTTAAGAAAAACAAAATGTTATACTTTTAGTTATTCGTTCAAAAACAAATTATGAACATTTCTATTTAGACTTCAAATTAAGAAGTTACGACTGAGTAAATTAGGTTAGCGTGTATACCTTCTTATCTATTTGAACTGCTGAAATTAGAATTAATCCTCCATCCAACTAACACTCAGAAATTAAAAAAACTACTAACCTTAATCTCTTTCTACACCCAGAATAGAGAAACTCAAACCGTACAACAGTGCAACCATTTAAACATAGCATTAACAATAATCAAAATAATTTCTACCATTTATACCTTAACTTCTACAACCTCTGATTCAAAACAATTCAAAACACGTCCGAAGCATACCAATGAAAAACATAGCACTCTCGTTTTCAAATCAAAATTCAGGCAAAGTATTAAGACAGTTAGATCCGCATATCGACTCGTGCGCACCACCAGAATCGTTAACAGCCTTACTTGTCAGTCCAAGACTGTCTTTCACACTGGGCAGGCGACAGGGCAGCGGTATTCTCAAGAAACCACTTTTTTGAGAACATTTTCGTCATTACTTGTTTTTTGTGAGTGGAACTTTTTGAAGCTTTTGAAAAAATTGTGCTTGTGCTTTGACCAAAAGTGAAGTTTAGTGCATTTTTGGAAGTGGTCAAGGATATATTTTAAAATGGTGAGTTTTAAGAATAAAAAATATATAAATTACAAAAAATAGATAACATAAATGTCCTACTGACCCTGCCGCAGCGTCTTGAAACTTGCAATTGTAAAACGCACGAACTATTACGCCCAAACCGTTATTTATGGTTAAATCTATCTGGTAGTAGATTTTTTTATTGAAAGTTCTATTATCATCAACTGTCCCTTATACCTACCAAAATCAAGCAAGATGCCTCGATCAAAAATATCATATGTCACACAGTATAAAGAAATAAAATAAACATTAGATAATCCAAAAACCTGATTTAAAAACCCGATTGATACTTTTGGGGCCTTTGTTTTTACAAAATCCGCTTACATTATTTATTGCAATTTGTCAAATTAAGTAAAAAATTGCGAAAGACCTACTAATGAGTTTTGTGATGCGTAAAAGCACGTAATTTTGGGAAGTTTCTATAGTAACTGGAGCACGACGGTGAACGTTCGGGGCCTATTGTTTAGTAATCAATAGAGATTAAGTTTCAAACAAAAACCAAACAGGAAAAAAGCTAAGGTCAATATAATAATAAGAGCATAAGTACAAAAAATACATACAAAATACCTATATCAAAAACGCCCCGTGATAATCGCTGCTCAGCGATAGAAACGTAGGGGAAAATAAAAAAAAGGTAGGCGTTAAATTCCCGGGAATTAATCTACAATGACACAACATTTTATTACCAAAAAAAATACAATTAAATACTAAACACAACTAGTACCTACTAGTATTTATGATTGCAACAATTAAGCTTACTGCAGACTGTTGAAAACAAGTTTAACAGTTTTACATCAAAGTCAATCAAAAGTTTATACTTGTGTTATATTGGGTAAAACAAAAATTAATTCTTAGGAGGCATCCAACCTGCCCACTTAAGAAAGATTTGACGAATTCCTGTGTATGGATGCACAAAACAAAAATGACGATGAGTCGAAAACATTAAAGTGTACCTTAATATTTGACTTTTGTTTTTTAGTAATCTCGCTTTTTGTTGTCAATGAAGCTTTATCAAATTGAATCAGTATTGGTTAAAACATAAACAAAATACCTACTATTTAATATTAATATCTGGCCACTTAGTAATGGTACCTACATACCAGACAAAAAATGTAAGAGGTATTCGGACAAAATTTTATGAATCCATGCGCCAAATAATAAAAATGACAAGTCGAAAACTTTATTATTTTCGACTCCTTTATTTTAGAATCAGGCGTTATGTTTTTTCGTTTGCTACGTTTTTTTAAATCTTATTTTAATCTGTTCGGTTTAATGCCATATGACCTGCTAGGATGCGACCGAGCGAGCTGAGGGCAGTCTTTAATTAGAGTCACTGCACGTCTATGTGCTATAGGAAAAAAAACATGAATAAGAAAAAATATGAATTCCCGAATAATGGGTCTCAGACTGACGCGGCCTGCGGTAGCGGTCCATACAATTTGACAAGAAGCTGTTGTCAAATTGTACTGACAGTCTGTGAGACCCCTAATTTTGTCAGAAATTGGTATTCCAAAATCAAAACGAAAATCACAAGATACAACAGTTCACAGAATAGATTTGAAATTCAAAAACCGAACCAAACGTTCGACATTCAAGATCCGCAACTGCTGCCGCTACAAAAAGTCAGTTTCTCTGAGTGAAAGTGGCGAACAATCGCAGC
The DNA here is from genome assembly GCA_946478455.1 of Eupithecia vulgata. Taxonomy (NCBI): domain Eukaryota; kingdom Metazoa; phylum Arthropoda; class Insecta; order Lepidoptera; family Geometridae; genus Eupithecia; species Eupithecia vulgata. The sequence goes on from OX297867.1 coordinate 14,666,378, forward strand.
GTATTAGTCGTCGGCGGCTGGTTGGTAGAAATCAGTCCTCGCTCACACAACACTGCTTCGCTTTTTATTTGTCACATGGTTTGTTCAATCTAAATAATATTCTGCATTGATAAATGTTTTCCTCATTATCGATCGGTATTTATTAATTATAAGCTAAAAACATTAGAAAAATATTGTTTTCTGATGATTGGCTTAGGGAAAAATCGTTTACATAATAATATTTAAGTTGTTGATTTTGTTTTGTAAATACCCAGTACCTACCTAGTAGCTACCTACTGGGCTACCTTCTGGGTCTTCACAATTTAAAAAATATTTAAATTAAATATGATTAATATGACGACCTACATAATGTGAAGGATGTTTCCTGACGCAATAAAAGAGAAAACAATAATTTTGTTCTTAATTTAAAATGCTACTATAGTTTTTATTTTGGATTGACTTGTCAGTAGGTATAATTTAAAATATTAAAGACGCCAAATTAACTTATATTTTTAACGACGCTACTAAACCTTCTCTTAATTAAATTAGGTATCTACTAGAAAGTTTTCTTATAAATTGGATAGTAGGTACCCACCTATCTAATATATACCTACCTACATAATATATTAAAACTGAACAGTTGCAGAAAGCATTGTGATCATAAAAAAACCTTAGACGTAAACAAAAAAACACCAACTCAAATCTAAATGAAACCGTTTCAATGGCCTATTAATTTTCCATAATTGCAAAGATCATTCCATTTTCAAAATGATTAAAATGGAGTCGTTAAAAATAATTTTGCGTAACTAATTAGAATCAGATAGCAAAGTGGGTCAAGAACGAACTTTCTTTGCTACGCTCTGTGAATTAGTGCAGCATCTGTCAGCATAACTAGACAAATTGTTACAGTGAAAGTTTGGCGTAGCGTTAAAGCGACTCTTGCAGATAGGAAATAAGAGTAACAATAATAATTTCTATATCCCTATAATACCTAATACTTAACATAATTTTCCTTTTAAACAAGATAAGTTTAATAATACAGGTAATTAATGTTTTATAAGGATTTGAAATAAAGCATTATCCATCGATATAATTTCCCCGATTCTTATTATTTCACTAGGAGTTGAGCCGATTCACGGCATTTCTTTTTTTTAACTTATGTTGGTATTTAAAGAATACAGCATGCTGTCATCTTCAAACCCGTTCTTTCTCTACACGAGTAATATTATGAAATTTATTTAAAACATTATTTTTGTCAAAATTAAAACAATTTCTTTTTTTTTAATTTGGTACTTAATGTAGTTTTTACTACTTACAGTAGTTTTGATTAATCTATTAAATTATCTTTGTTACTTTCGAAATGATAACATGGGCAAAAACCTGTTTTGTTTTTTTGTCTATGGCTAAAATTATGGAAGATTTGATAATCTCAATAATTATGATTAATGAAGGCAATATTTTTAGAAAGTTCGGGGAGGGGTAGATCTTATTTTATGATTCCAAAACTTTTAATTTTTGATTGTCTACTTCTATCAAATTTAAGAATGGATAATAAAAATCAAGATTTCAAAAAATGCAACGGCTTTTTATTGTTAAAATTAAATCAGTATGTACTTATACATAATATACAAATATTTTTTATTGTAAATGCTGACAAAGAAATGAAACTCACAAACTAGACAACTCAAACGCAACTTATAATTAAGCACGACTCAAGTCGCGTTTTTTTTGACAGTTCAGAAAATCTGTCAAAATTTGGTCACTTGAGACGTGCTTTATTATCTGACTTGTGTTTGAGCATTCGGGGTTAGTAGAGCAAGACCTTTTTTACTGGAATTTTCAATTGTATGTGTGTGTTTATAGTGACAAATAAACGATTTACTTACTTACTTTCAAAGTTCCAGTAAGAAGTAAAGTAATTTAAGTATTTGTTTTGCTTAAGGGCCTATACTAACTCTTATCAACTCCGTCAGACCTACATAATTATCTTCCAAACGACTAAATATTTAACTTTGAAAATTTACAATTCAAGACTTATTCTATCGATCATGTTTCGAAAACACAATTCCATAAAATTTTCTAGATTAAAAAAAATGGCAATACTGTCTCTAAATTTTTACTAAAACCTTAATTTCTCGAACGCGAAAGCCTATGTTTGTCATTTTCACAAAAAAATGAGGTTGGCTCTTAAGAAACTACAATGTTTACAAAATTTTTAACCTATGCCAATGTCACTGACCCAACATTTCCCTCAACTCAGAACCAGATCGGAGTCTCACATCTTCCAAAAGCATCAAGACCTTTATCTTGAACACACTCAACTGTCTATCCGTCAGATTTCTCACATCTGGCAACAAACTTAGCAAGAACATCTTCTTAGGATCATCAGGCTTCATCCTTTTCCTAATCAAATGATTTGCCATTTCAGGAGCTCTTAACTTTCTCAAAGGCCTTTTCAATTGGGTTGATCTACCAGATTTGTAAGGGTCTACAGGATCTACTTCTATTTCTACATGTTCTTGTTTCACGAGAGGCTGGTCGTCATCTTCTGATGATTGTTCTATTGTTTCGTTTTCTATTTTCACATTTTTTGGTATACGCTGGTCTAATTGTATATTGATGGAGGGATTTATGTACGGTACGACGAACTGCATGGCGTCGTATAGGTAGTAAGGTTTTTTCAGTGAACCGTTCTGAGCTGGTTTTAAACTTCTGACAAAACCGTTTCGTATGTTTTTCCATTTTTCTTTACATTCTGTTACTGAAACAAACAAAACAATGAAATGGTTAAACATTTGTTACTTAATCTCTTGTTAATGAATATATGTACCTACCTACCTAGGCATTCTTTAATATTTTTTATAAATGTTATGTACAAACGCCATTTGAAATCTGTTACTATACTGGAGTGTAAAAGAAGTAAGGCTGCATTACATGGAATGGAACCCGTCGGTAGGTATCAGCGAGTTTTATCTCTAGGTACCTATGTCTATTGTCTATATTATTATTTTAAACAATGACGGCGTAACTAACTACTATGTTTTATAAAAAACATCATTCGCAAATTTCGCTTTATTAAGAACATCACAACGATACCTACAAGTAATTTGACATAAATAAAAATATGCTAACAAGTAAAAAAGACCACGATTTGCACTTTAAATGGTTATGTCAAAAAGTTATCGGTTATTGGAAAAGTTATCACTCATAGTGATTCTCTATCCTTATCACTTCATCGTTCCAAAAAGAGACAGCACCAATTAAGCAACGGTTATCAGTCAGTTAACAAACATATTTCCCACGCAACGCATAAACTCAACAGATGGCGCCACTTACCGGTCCAACCGAGTTCATCTGCAACTTCTTGCCAAGCCTTGTCCGTTCTATCCTTCCTAGCGTAGTCTGGTAAAAAACTGTTGTAAAGGCAAGGATATTGCTCCACTAACTGTATAAACTCGGTCGCTGACATTATTATAAAACTGAATAAAACTTGTTTGTTTTGACGGACGTAGTGATTGTGTCAGTACGCTGGCGTGACTGGCGATATGAAGCGTCGGCGCTAGCTTGCAGCGTGGCAGCGCGACGTTGCCGCTCTGAAGGGTAGGAGCGGCAACAAGCGAACGTACGCCAAGCGTAGACGGCTGTTGTGTCACAGATTAAATTGTTAGGTATGCAGTCAAACAAGTCCGAAGCAACTACTCTCTGTTTATTTTTGACAAGGTATGTTTTAACCACGAAAGACCCTGAATGAAGTTTGACTATAAACTTAAATTTACAAAAATAAAGCTAGTGATAAAACTGGGTAACTATTAATACTTTTGTGTGAGAAAGTTGCGCACCTTTTCGCCTAACAACGAACGCTCCATTGCCACAAAAATACATTAATTTAATATTAATTGTAGTTCCCAATTATTACCTACTAAATGTACGTTGAAACGTTGATTAATGTGAAACCAATGTATCAAAACCCCAAATTGCGAAACAAACCACAAATTCACAGCAAACTAAATAAATACTTAACCCGAAGCGGTCCGTACCGCAAATTTCAACACATTAGGTAGGTACCTACCTTCCATTCTGTAATGTTGTTCGTTTAAACTGTGTCACTATTGCTGCAAGACTTAAATTTAAAATCAACTCCACCATCCCAAAAATAAGGTTCATTTAATAACGACAAAGCTGATAGAACCGGCTAAAGTGAGTTGCCATTATATTTTTCTATGTGTATTATATGCTGTATTACACACCTGTTACGGTTCAATTTACGAGGGATTCTTGTATCGTCAGGTAGCAAATTTAGGAAGAATTGTATTTATTTATTTATGATACCCTCGGGCCCACTGCTACGTGCTTTTATGTTACTTTACTGAGGGATTTAAACAAAATACTTGTTGTAAAAAATAATATATAAATCAACTACTGGGCTACCAAACATTGTGACAGGTTTAGGATAGAACATGCTCGAGTTATTTTTTCATGATTAGAAAATAGCTATCAAAAATACCAAGCAACACACTAGCCAAAATCGATGTTGAATATTTGTAAACAAACCGCCAATACTTAAGCTTTTAAAAAACGCAATTTAGGTAAGGTACCTACCATCACTTGTCAAGTTGAGATCCTTCCTTCAATAAATATGCTTACGATTTCCATTATTGTTGACGTCAAGCGTGTGATTAAATATTATTTAATGTAATGTATTGTATTATGTATAATTATCAGTCAATTATCTAGTACCTACCCATAACACAAGCTCTGCTTAGCTTGGGACTAAATAACTCTGTGTGAATTGTCCAGCATTATTTATTATTTATTTATTTGTGTCATGGTTTGTTTACAAACATTCTAAATCTAGTTTGGCTAGTTTATAGTAGTACATAAAAGTATCTAGAGCAGAGTGTAGAATAAAAAGGTATCTATAGAGAGTGGAAAAATTCTATAAGTAGATAATAGTATAGAGTACGGTCCTTATAAAGATATGAATGAGGCTCGTATTTTGAAAAACTGATCATTTCCATGATCTTTGAGATTTTGCTGCTGTTCAATTCAGATATGAAATCTAGGATTCATAGACTCCAAACCTAACTCCATTTCATTCTGTAAAAAAACGCCAAGATATAACAGCCAAACATACACCTTCCTCCATTATTCAAAGTCGGTTATTAAAATTAAACAACACCCAACTAGATAGAACAAAAATTAAACCTAATTAGTATAGCATACCATTCCTAGTAATTGATGTAGGCAGTATGGAAGGCGCTAGTCAGTTTTCACTATATTCACGGTTCGTCAGTCTGTTCGCCGGAGCGTTCGGTTGCGACACGTGTTATTATTGTGCTAGCGATAGCAGAACGTCTCTATCATCATCATCATCATCAGTCTATGTTAGTCCACGGCACGACATGCCCTACCCTCCTAATGAGCGTCATGGCGCGTTCAGCTTGCCAATCCAGCATCTACCTGCAGTCGTTCGCAAATCATCATCCGAACTGAACGAAGGGCGTGTTAAACTACATGTGCCGAGTTGTCGTCTCCACTTATGAAAACGTTTACACCGAGTTTGCCAGTTCTTCGCGAGAAATGGCCAGCACACTGTCACTCCAGCTTGCTAATTGTTTGATAAGATAAAATTGGGTCTATGTCGGATGTATTTGTTACGAATCCCATCCTTTAGAGGAACTTTCAGCATACTCCAAATGTACCTATATATACTTGTATCATTGTCCCTTATTATGGACAGTATGGAACCATTGCTCTGTGTGATTCGATAATATTATTCTGCTAGAATTATTTCGTTCTGTCTACAGTTTCGTTTTTCTATCAACCTATTTTATTGGCAGTATTTTGGGTATTTTAATCTATGTTGGGGAGCTGGGATCTGCATTGACATCTCGCATATGAGTGCATTGTGCATTGTCTACCTGCTTAACCAGGCCCCACCAGCACAGCTCCTTGGAGTACCTACCAGGGCTTTTGGAGATTGACAGCTTCGTTTCAGTTTTTTGGTGGGTGTGGATGTGGAGTGGTTTGATGCCTCTATGAGACTTCATTTTGGCTATTACGAGTATTTATGTTGTCCCCTATGAATTTGAATGATTGGTACAGTGCCTCAATTGAATTAGGTACGTGCATACTAGGTATATATGATTTTATTCAAAAATCTAATGCTAACACAACATTTCATTTCATTTAATTTTTTACCAAACTAGTAAGTACTTTTTTTGGAGGCCAGGTCCAAAACTGGGAACCTATCAAGGTTGCTAGGTTCCCAAATATATATTAAAACATACATCTCATCTTTTATGAGATAAAAACGAAAAACATTTAAAATTAAAGTTTGAAATAAACACGAAGTTTGAACGCGTTTATGTCTATTCTATGCTCTTGCGCAATGATCTTGTTTTAAGGTTATTACAAGGTTTCGACATTCAATATTTATGGATTTATTTATTTATTCTTGTCTTGTTTTACAAGAAATAATAATGTTGATTTGTTTTTAGTTAAAAAGGAACAAACGTCAAATTCTTTAGTCACTTTTAAGGTACTTTATTTTTTTACCATAAGCTTAGAAAGAAAAAAGTCGTTTAAAATGTAACAACTATGTTAGGGCACAAAGTAAATTTCCTAATTATCTATATCTACACTAATATTATAAATAGGAAAGATTTGTATTTTGTATGTAACAAATAAACTTAAAAACTACTGGACCGATTCCGAAAATTCTTTCACAGTTTTTAAGCTTACTTTTCAGGGAGTGACATAGCCTATGCTTTATTCCGGAATTCTTACGGAAACGTGAACTACGCGGGTGAAACCGCGAGGCGCTGCTAATGAGATTTAAAAAAAAAGCTAATTTGCTGCAGACCGAAAACAAATTATGCTACTTTGCTTGACAAAACAATTACCTGTTATGTAGTCTTACTTCACCCGAATACGCGAAATTTTTGCCTTTTAAATTACAAAATGTTTAAACGAAAGAATCTGGCACAATTTGTTCACTTACTTTACATAACAATTAAAATTACGCCAAACTTTGTATTGCGTTATTTGTACCATTTAATATTTTTATAATACCTTATATAAAATTTGGACTTTTGTCATTTTAACTGGGGTCTGTTTCGGACATGATTACACATAATATGAACTTGTCTCTTTTCTTTTTGGCTTCTGTCTCAGTTCAAATACTTCAGTCTAGGGTTAAAGTTAGTTTACGTACTCTACGTAGTACCTAAAGAAATATTATCTACTAACTAAATAGTAGGCTAGGCTTTAGTAACAATTCCGCGCAAAACCTTCTCTGATAAGCTCTAACAAAATGTAATCAGCGTTGTAGAAGAAAAAAAAAACACACCAACTACAAAATGAAAAGAAATCTATCAAAGCAAGACGTCAACTAGTTTTGGTGTGGTTTTTTTTTCTTCTACAACGCTGATTACATTTTGTTAGAGTAAATAAGGCTTTATTTCAAGGAAGCTGAACCAAGCACTATTGTCACGTAATATTAAGTAGATATTAAGCCTTTTTGTCACGTAACTTAACGTGACAATAATTACATAACGTAAGAACACCTACCGGTTGATAAACGCATAGTATCAACCTGATATAACTGTGTTAGTATTTTGGTTAAACACTGCAAATACTAGCTGCTAGAGGTTTTATGAAAAGTTATGTTGCTTTCTGCTTAGATAGAGGGGGCTAGATGATGTTGTGTGAATATTCCAGCGTAAAGTAACGGGATATTTACCATGATTCGATTTTTGAGTTATATAACCATGCTAGTCTCTGGAACTTTTGTAGTTTATTTAAGGTAGTGCTTGGATTCGTTCTAGGCCACCAGACTAGGGCACCGTATGTCAGCGAGGGACTGATTACGGTGTTGTAAAGCCATAGTAGTGAAAACTAAATTAATTAACGAATTTTACTTTGCTGTCGCTATTTGAATAATTATTTCTAATTCTCACTTCAAAACTTTTTTCAAGCCCATCGTGATTTATGAATTGGAAGCCAGCATAGAGTTAGAACGCCAATTTATTAGTATTTGTGCTATGGAGTACAAATGGATGGATGCATTCTGAGTCAGATTGAGCGTTTGGCATCAAAACAGCGCGTTGTGCTGTCTTACCGGTCAACCGCTATGTTCACGTCGCATGCGCCTGCGCCGATGTTGACTCAACTTTCCCGACTTTCACACTCGGTTCAACAAGGTGAGCCTTTCTATAGCTCAGATAAAACTTCCTGGATTTACCTACAACTTCTTTAATAATTTTGTATAAATAGAAAAGTTTTCTGGTCTTTATGTTACGTCAGCGACAATTTTTAAAAACACAAGTTTTGGTTGATTCGGTTCTTTTAAAACTAAACGTAAATAATTTGACAGCGCATTGCGATACTAGAAGAAAAAAATAAACAATTTTTTTTTATATATTTAATTTGGAATCGAACCCGCAACCTCCTGCGTCGCAGGCATTCCTTCGCCCACCGCGCCACAAAGGTCGTCAATATTCTACACTCTACCTATCCTTTTTGTTGTTGGCTGAATTTGTATTAAACTAATATTGGTATCTTTTTTATTTCGCTTAACACCTTCCTTCTCATCAAAATGTGGTGTGAATTAATGAATCGTGAAACTTCTAGATAAATCCATGCATATGGAGTGACGAAATAATTTCCGCAACAAACAACTAAATTATACATTAAAACTCTTGAAAAAACTGTCATAAATCTATAAGCGAACGAACAGACCAACTTGTCCTTAAACACCAGTCGGCCTTGCAAATGCGTACAGCTTTCGACATTAAGTTACTCAATATAACCATTATTAACGGACACATGCTATGCACAAGTTTCAAAGACTTGTATCATAAAAGAAAGGTCTATTTCCACTGGTCGATAACACAACAAAATTATACTGACCTGTCCGTCATATATGGTGGTTAATCGCAGTGGTCAGCAGAGTAGGTCTACTTATAGTGGTGTTGCAAAGTTTAAACTAAGTGACCCTGGTTTTGTTGTAAGTATGCTTTTGGTGCCATTTTCATGATTCTTTGAGAGTCAATAATCTTTGTGAAGTTCAAGTGTGGTATTATAGTTGTTCTCTGAAAGTTTTAAGATAATCCCCATCTTGAATGTCTCACAAAACGTGAAGATTTTTGAGCTCGTGATGCTATGAATAAAGAGTTGTCGTCTCTGAATTTTTTTAAACATTCGTGTCTTTTTTAGCGAAAGATAAAATATGCATTCAATCTCTTTCTTATTTCTTGTAACTTTATATAGAGCTTTAGCTAGCACAATACAATTATAATAAATATATTTTTCACCCTGCCGTTCGAAAACGGTGACTTTGCTGTCAAAATGATGAGCAAAATCGGATTTTGCTTACATGTAAAATATAATATTCAACTTGTTGAAATATGTGATTCGAATTCAGAATTTCTCAACAGCCTACATAATATTGGTCATAGATAGTCGAATACACCCATCAGGCAAAAAATCAGACTTGTACGCCGACCTAAAGCGCGGTAACACTCCATGGTTGTTGACCAAATGATTTTCTGACATTCGACCATTATTTTATTACAAAATAGTTTCTTGCTAATCGAGGTGAAAAGTTGTATGCTTTACTCGAAGCACAATTATTATTTTTTGTCTTGTGCCTTTTGAATCCCTCGCTAGCTCAGCAGTTTACTACTCGCTACACTCGTGACTCTACTCTAGACTGCTTGCTAGCTCGGGATTTAATATCCACACGTTCAACATAAAATCGTTTTGCCAACTTGGTGAACAAATAACTAATAACTGCATGCATTCTAGAATGACATATTATTTAAAATTAAATATATTTTAAAATTTCTGTGTCCTTTTAGTCTTTTAGAAAAATCCTAATCCTAAAAATGTACAGGTTACTTGTGTAACAAAGGGTCTGCTCACTTCGACTTGCGACGCGCGCGACGTTGCACGCACCTTGATTCAAAATACAACTTTCATCATCATCATCATCATCATGTCAGCCCATACACGTCCACTGCTGGACATAGGCCTCCCCCATACAACGCCACAAAAAGCGGTCCTGAGCCGCCTCCATCCATCGACTCCCTGCGACCGCTACGATGTCGTCGGTCCATCGAGTTGATGGTCTCCCAATACTCCGTTATAACACAACTTTATACTCGTATAATAAGCAAAAGTTACTAATATGATTGACATAATACGAAAACTCCCCCCGGACAGTGGCGCCGCTTGCGCTTATTTCTATATTTTTGCTTAGTAAACAAGGTAATATTTTGAATCATAGTGCGCGCAGCGACATGTCTCATTACGTCTCGTTGTTGACCCTATATCGAACAGATTTAGTAGCAAGATGTTCTTGAAATTTAAAACCCTTGATGTATTGCGAAACGTCTGAAAGGTGTACGTTTCTGTCCGCTTTAAATGTTTTATTTCGGCAATGTTGCCCAATTCACCTATTCTTATATCAACAAAGAGTCACGGCCATCCGTAATCTAACAACGTTATGCATGTCCGAGAATTTTGCAATATGAACTTTCGTTGCAATGTTTATTTAAGCAGCTTCTTTATACTTAGTTTGGTACTTTTTTAGTTCAATGCTCAGTAAAATCAATTTATCAGCATTTAAATATATACCGATCAAAGGCGCGCACAATAAAAGTAATGTATTTGGATAGAGGACATATAAAAATGACATATTACAAAATTTCCTAGAGAATTAAGAAAAAAATCTTCAGAACAATTGTTATTTTCACTTCACCTGTGAATATCTCAGAAACCTGACGCTTTGAAACAAAATATTTTTTAATTGTTTATGTATCCTCTATCCAGATATATCAATCATTGTATGCCGCGATTTTGAAAATGAAAAACAGATATCACCCTCTAGACAAAAATCTTCAAAACCCTTTTACTATATTTACTGTGCTGACCACTGATAATAATTTTTATTGTCCACAGGTATGTCATCATTTCACCAAGCCCTTGACACAGGCAGTCAAAAGGTATTGACGGATTCGTCAAGTGAATACAGGCGTAGGTATATGTGGTCATTGCGTCAATGTACGTTTCAACTGCCTAGGTAGGTAGCGTTGGGTAACAAAATCGCAATAATACTAGGTTTATTGTGGTGCGTGTTGCTTGGGTAAAAAGTCGATAGGTTTAAAATAATCTAGTAATCTGAAAATAATCCTCATACGTACCAACATAATAAAAAAATAGTATGTTTTGATCTATAGAAGTTGCTTAATATCACAGGAAAAATGATGAACCTCTGGACCTCAACACGTTGAACTTAAAATTATGGGTGACTGGGATAAAATATCCCAATCGGTCACATGAAATTTTATGTGTATTCTTGATAGTACCGAGCCGTTCCATTTTAGTATGATGATGACAAAACTGAGGTAGACTAGAGGTGCTGTACCAAATCTCATGGTCATAGTTTCATGTCAGGGCTTGGAACTAGGCAAAACCCTTACAAAAAGCCTAATAACTAATAAAGGAGCTTCTTGATATTTTCAAGAAAGCAAACTCTAGGCTCAGCTTGTTTCATGAAAAATAAATACCTACATTTTTAGCTTTCATTTAATCCCTAACATCTCTAAAATAATTAAATCACACAAAAGCTTTTAAAAATCTTAGTAAGTTGTTATTCGTGACATTGTCATTCTTAAAGCTTTTCCAAATAATGACCTAGTTAGCTTTGCGTCACTTTCACTGACACACTGCCTTAATGCCTTTCGCCTTTCTCAAAATATTTGAATAATTATTATCATCTACTGAGTGTACGGCATCCTTTAATTTCTTTTTTATTATTTACTTTTACGATTTAACCTACTTGCGTCGAAATAAGAGAACTCTTTATTCATTACTAGTTACAGCCCGCGGCTTCGCATGAGCTATGTAAATAAATATCTTAAAGATAGGTACTTCATTCCAAGAAAACGATCGAGGGTTGAGCGGTTGGTCCGGCACCTTAAGTCTCCCTAGTCTTTTCAGTCTTCCGTCTCATCGGGTTATGAGAGTGAGGTAGGACAAAAAATTGAAGCGAATAAAATCAATAACATCATATTTCTTATTTGATAATAATGACTATTTATAAACCTGTTTATAGTATTAAATTTGACTTGTCTATGTGCTTATTTTGTAAGCCTAAAGAAATAAAGTTATTGAGTTTGAGTTTGAGGTAAAAAAGAGCACATTTGTGTTTGCGTACACTCGTCATCATCATCAGCCTATATTTGTCCACTGCTGGACATAGGCCTCCCTTAATGAGCGCCATAGCGCCCTGTCTTCAGCTTGCCGCATCCAGCATCTGCCAGCAGTCTTTCGCAAATCGTCATCCCACCTGGTCGGAGGGCGTCCTACACTACGTTTGCCGTTTGCGTACACTCGTGCACTATAATAATGTCCTATGAGTACCTGGCCGTTTAGCTTAGCCGCCGGCGTCGTGAGTGAAGATTCGGCTAGGCATACATTATCATAATTCCACGTTAATAAAGATCGTATTATTGTTAGGTTTTATATTATAGTGCGTAAGCACTCTGGGTCATATCTAAGAAAATAAATAAGTTCCCAAAAAAATCAGATTTCGATTCCAGATTCAGATTCAAAAATAAGGACTCGAACCCGCGCTCCACCCTTAGTACGGATGTGTTCTAACCACGTTCTAACCAACTAAGCCACAAATTTTTGATAACATATTTATTTCGTTTTATTGTTGGAAACGTTATTTATATGTTAGATATTTCCAAAATGTTCAACAAATAAATAAAAATAATCTATTTTAAAGATGGTTGGAATTTCTGAATTATTTCCTAACATGGAACGGTATCATAAAGCCATGAATAATCTTTCCGCTGTGTTGGTCCCCTAAAGCTGGAATACGTGATTTCCCTTTGAGGCTGTCCTTAGGGGGTTCCTCCGTACTACGTTGTACGGTAAAACCTACCGTACGGTTCCTACTGCCGTACGGTCGAGTGCTTGCAGATGGGATTTTGACTGACAAAGCCTCAATTTTCATTAGATATATATGTACCTACTAGCTTCATGCCCCTGTCCGTGATTTTGTCTGTAAGGGCTTTAGATGAATATATATATGAATATTTTGTTTGAACATGGCAGCCATGTAACATGCCTATTTTGTAAGCTTAAAGAAATAAACGTTATTGATATTTGATAAATCAATCGCATTATCTAGTTCCAAACTAAGCAGAGCTTGTGTTATGGGTACTAGATAATTGATATAGGTACATAATACTATACAATACAAATATAGATATATTTTTGTATACACTTTTATTTATTACATTTTACATAAAAAACGACGAGAATACTATGTTTGTCCGTAGATATCACTCATAGTAGGTATATTTGGCAAACAAAAAAAATAAAAAAGCCGAAAGCTCGTGCGCTTTTTTTTTATCAAAATGAATGATAAAAACTACTAGATCTAGAGTTACATACATAAATGAAAAATATCACGCCTATTATTTTGGTAGCTAAGCCTAAGAGGGAAAAACATTTATATAAACTTCTGGCTTAAAAATATTTCAAAATACAAAACAAATATAAAATCGTTTATTTGCATATGAAACTATTGATTCATCTTCAACCACACGATATTATAATAGAGCTTATGAAAACTTGTGTGAAAAACATTAGTTTGAAATAATTGCAACGATTGTTTTTTTTATAGACCTTTGTTTGACCACAATCTCACCTGATGGAAAGTGAAGATTTGGCCGACGATGTATCAGGAAGGTCTAGTCTAGAAGATACTCACTCTTGTCATGAAGAGACCCAGGTTGTATTTGACGTGAAAAACAGTAGCAGGGAACGTGTTCCAAACCCCAGCGGTACGAATGATGAAGATGTGATTCGTTGGTTCTAGAATGCGACCCATAAAGTTTACGAAGAATGATAAACTTTCGTGGGCGATGATTGTTTGAAACTTAAACCTTGTTTGTGTTAGTTCAAAGCTTAATTCAGCCTGTTTTGCTCGTATCTTTTGTAGACAGGCACCTAATTTTTGGGTTCAAATATCTTAAGGGACATTTTAGGTAATTATAAGGCCCTTTAATTAAAATATTTGAAAATGGACTTTCAGTGTTTTAGGGTTATTTGATCTTTTGGAGTAATTTGAATTTATGTTTTTTTGGTCCCTGTTACAAAGACAAAAAGGTGGAATTAGTGAGCAAATTCTTTTGTTCAATCTACTGCCCGTGACTTCAGAAACCTTAATATATAATAATAATAAATGAGAAAAATAAACTTACTAAATATCTTGAATTGGCTAACGAGGTTGTCAGCATGTGGGATGTAGATTCAGCAACCATCGTCCCGATAGTTGTTTCGGTTAACGGCGTAATACCGAAGAGCCTCGATCAACATCTCAAGAGACTCTCGCTTGGAAGTTGGATCAAAGGCCAGATATAAAAGGCGGTACTTCTAGACTCGGCGCGTATAGTCAAGAAATTCCTCTCATTGCAGCCTTAGTCTCCGGTTGCTTGAGCGTAGCTTCGCGGCCGGTGATCTACCGTTTTGATTTATTTTTACTGTCGAATAGTTTTATAATATTTCAATGTACTCTCTATAGTAAAATAAAAAGTCTATAGTAGTTTTGGCCTACACTGAAAACCAGCGCTGGGTAGACACACCGGTCTACCCAGCACAATGCTGAGTGTGGGCCATATTTGCACTGCAAACTGCTACGCACAAAAAAGATTTAGACTAAGTATAGGATTAATTTAGTTTAGTTATTGTGTTGTGTAGTTTTTAAGGCAAATAAAAATATTTTCTTCTTAAATATTTTCTTCTTCTTCTTAAAAAAAGTATTTTTAAAGAGATATAAACTATATTAAGTGAATAAAAAATAATACTGGACTATTCAGACAGCATATCTATAGCTCCAAGCTAAGCTGAGATTGTGTAACTGTAATGTATCCCATTAGAATTCTTGATCTAGAGCTGTCTATGCTAAATTTCGTCTTGATGGTGCCTCTGAGCATAGTAAAAATATATCGAAACTTTCATTTTTATGTAACGTAATGTTATTACAGGAAAGCGAAGTCTGAAGGAATCTCCAAAAAGCAATTAAACTTTATTTCTCAAATAGCAATAACAAAACAGATTATTTTCTCTCATCCAGAAAGAAAAGCTAATAAAATTAAGATACCAATGAGCCTTCGAAATTAGAAAAGTTTTTCTGAATGCATCTATAAAGAAAATCCGGGCTGCTTAGGGTTGGATCACATCTGTTCGAATAATGAAGAACAGTGCCTTTTTGATTGTAATTTGATTCGAAAACGTCTCTTCATTCTACAAGAGCTGCTTTCGTATAATAAAAAGAAATAGGTACAAAAATATTTATTTTCTTAACTTATGTACAAAAGTGTTGTTTGAGATTTCATTTAACATCTCCACTGCAATCACTAATCCACCTGAATAGCATAGTGAGTATAGATATAAATAAATAAATAATAAATAGTTACTGTTAAACAATCCACACAGCATTATCTAGCCCCAAGCTAAGCAGAGCTTGTGTTTTGGGTACCTACTAGATGACTGATATACATTATACAATTCTTTAAATAGATAGGCTTGACGACCGATGCGACGCAGAAGGTTGCGGGTTCGATTCCCGCCTCGGGACAAATGTGTGTACGATCTGCAGACATTTGTTCAGGGTGTTCTAAAAACTATCTATCTAGTATTGTATTATATTATGTATATCAGTTATCTAGTACCCATAACACAAGCTCTGCTTAGCTTGGGGCTAGACAATGCTGTGTGAATTGTCCAGCATTATTTATTTATTTATAGGTATTTTTTTAATATAGTGCATAGAAAATACCCAGAACACCCGGATCAAATATTTGCAAATTGTACAAAAAAATTGTCCCAAGGCGGGAACTGAACCCGTAATCTTCTGCGTCGCAGGCATACCTTTGTCCACCGTGCCACATCGGTTTGTGCGTGGTCATTTAGCGAGCTGTTATGGATCGTTGGTAACTTTAAACCGTCTTCTAAAATTATTGAAAAAAATAGATATACATAGGTACAACTGCCAACTGTCCCTTTATAAAATTCTTTTTTGAGTTCTTAAATTGGATCAACCTCCTTAGGAATTCCAGTTCGTTCCATTGCCCAAAATTCAATTCAACTCAGTTTGTATCGTAAAATTTTAAATCCTACACAAAACCTCTTCCAATTTCTTTACCATTTACGAGAGTAAAAAACTTATGCCTTATGCCCAGTAAGCGATGGTTCTTCAAACTGTACGACACGATCTCAAAGTTATTCACTAGCTCTAACGACTAAAATAAGAATATTTGGAGAAGGTTAATGTGGCCCACAAGTATAAATAAATAAATTCAATTAAATAAAGAAATTCTTAATATTATGCTTTAGTATAGGGTAAAACAAAAATGTTGCCACAATACCATCCTGCTGTAGCCAAAAGTTGAGACGAATGGTAGAAGAATGAAATCTTAGTAAATTCTAGAAACTTTTGAAAGCTCCATAATTATCATTATGTGTCAAGTTAGAAAGTAAACAACACCTACATTTTATCACACGATAAACAAAATCTCATAAATCCTTAATAACTTAACAAGTGACGATACTTTCAAGAAAAACTCGTGTTTTTTTCTAAACCTGTGATTTGAAAAACATCTCGTATTTATTTATAAAATCGTGAAGTATAAAAATCTTTCAGGCTCAAGGGCTCCTTATTACGAGCCTTTATGAACACTACCGGGCAGTTCCTTGACCCCGGCCCTTGTACCCGGTTCGATTCTCGATGGCGGAGCTTTGTTGAGTGAAAGTTCCTTATTCATGTTCCTTTGAAAGGAATTAAACGTCATCTTTTACAAACTCTATTACAAATATTTATCAACGAAGAAGGACCCCGCGATATAATATTTGTAATCAAATTTCCGGAAAACAGTGAGAAATATAGTTTTTGTTGTTCTTTTATAGGAATTGCTTCATATGCAAAAATAATTAACATCCAAGCTTAGTTTTAATACAATAGAGCTAAGTAAGTAAGTACTTAGTAAAAAGCTACAACTTGACAAAAACAGGCAAAACCATAGGCTTAGAATGTGTTTTTTTTTATGTCTATGGGCAAAACCCTGTGTTTTAGTGACTGTGTCCTCTTGATCCGAACAAAAGACTGTGCTCTATTTATTTTTGAAAGAAAACAACAGAAGACGGGACCACTGTATTATTTCTTTTTTTAAGGCGCATACCCTACCCAAACTAGCGCCGCCACCTGCTTTATCCGTTTAACAAAAGAAATGTCAAAAATCCATCGCACAGTTTGCGATACCTATTAATGCTTTTTTTAATGCCTTAGCAATAGTTTTATTCTATATTGTGGCTACTAAAATCTATTTTCGAGTGAAAGGAAATTCGCAGAGCTTGATGCCCAAAGAACGAGACATCGAGCTTTTACTGTTCTGAAAATATAATTATTGGCATTTTCAGATTTTTATAATGTATATTTAATGTAATGTACTAATAAGGCTGACGTAGTGACTGTTTGGGTAGAATATTTAAAGAAGATTTAAAAAAATAACTGAAGAAGAATTAAAGAGAAGTAGTAGTAGGAAACAAAAATCAAATGAAATTTTAATCAAAAGCTACATAACTAATACAATGTATAATAAAGAAAATTACAACCAGTAATAGAATTAAATTAAAACTAGTATTTACAACTGAAACAATTAAGCTAACTGCAGACTATTGCAAAAAATCTACGGATAGCTCAACTGACCCATATAATTTATTATTAAAACACTTTAACTTGTAACTTTAAACAAAAGACTGCCACCTATTTAAATTCAGAAAAAGAAATCAACCTTCTGTCGAAACAGAATCAGATTGAAAAAGTTCTGAATGTCTTGAAACAATAAAGTATCAATAATAAAAGCCTACGCATTTGTTCCCCTAAGAGCCTACGCATTTGTTCCCTTTGGAGTCGAGACCCTAGTCCCGTGGAGTACCGAGGCTCTCCGCGTTTTAAAAAATATATATCTGTGCGTCTGGTCTAAGCGCTAACCCGATAGCTGGTGAGTATCTGGCACAGCGCATCAGCATTGCCATACAGCGGGACAATGCAGCCAGTGTATTGGGCACGCTTCCATCTGGTATATTGGTATTGATATCGATTAGTCGAGTCGAGCTACCTGTAGATTGTTTTATTCTAATATTTGATGGTAATTTTTCTGTTAATAAAGTATAGGTATTAAAGTAATAACTTCATTTTAGCTTTTAAAATCAGTATGTATATAACGGTCAATAATTAGCTGCTTAGGTTCCATTCACACGTTGCGTCCTTGCCCGGCGAATACGAACCGTGAAGATAATCATATCACTTCCGATCCTTAGGGGCATAGCTAATTTATTTAAGCTAGGTCAATTACTTTTTACAAATTAATAGTTTCTGCCCTCGGCTTTGGACGCATTGTATATTGTATGGAAACGTTTAAAAGTGCTTTGTATCTCATGGGAATTGATTTATGAGATAAAAAGTAGCCTATGTTTATGTCTATGGTCGTTTTCTATATATAATAAAATATATCTATCGATGTATTCTATTATATTATGTATATCAGTTATTTAGTACCCATAAGACAAGCTCTGCTTAGCTTGGGGCTAGATAATGATGTGTGAATTGTCCAGCATTATTTATTATTATTATGTTTGATTCCTGGCCTAGAATTACTATATTAAAAATTTCAACACCCGAAGAAAATTCCGACCCTTGCATCACCAACATTATTGGTTGCGTGAAGAGGTAACAAACATCCATCCATACATTCAAACTTCCACATGTATAATATTATTAGTATGACCTATGCTTACCGACAAGCATAAAAAAAACTGTAAAATTCATCCTATTTTACGGTGTTTACAGCAGAATATTACCTATGTAAAGCGTGTGTTTATTCGAAACTTTTCAAAATAAAACACAATCTTGTATATAAAACCAGCTGATGCCAGCGACTGAACACGAGGTTTTCAAGTCTGACCCTTCCTCGAGGTACCATTTCCTCTCTGCCAAATTTCATCAAGATAGGTTCAGCCGTCTAGGCGTGAATAGGTACCTAACAGATAGACAGACATACTTACTTTCGAATTTATGATATTAGTATGGATAAAATATTGAGTGTAAATGTCCTTTTAATTCTTGTTTTTTCTGGAAAACGTCTCCCCTAAACATTTCCATGTCTCAAACTTTCTTCTTATTTTAAAAAAAACGTAATAACTTACACTCTTATAACTAAGCCTAACCAATTACAGATACCTCTCTCCTTTTCGTTTTTTTTTCATAACTTATTGTAAAAACATGAAAAGCGCTTTGCATCAAAGCTGTACACAGTGAACCAGCTCATACGTTTCTGAGCTAGAAACGAACTGGATAATTCAGCCTTCACTATTGTTTCTACCGGAAATGGAAACCACACATTCAATTAAGAACAAGCCTTGTTGCCTTTGTATTAGGTAGCTTTTAATTCCATTGTCACGATTTTGGCTTAAAATAGCAAGAATTCTTATGAAACACTACGGCTCGATTAATTTTTTTAACTATTGTGGTTCTTAACATAAAAATAATTTGTAACGGGATATTTCTCATTTGTGCTGTAATATTGGAATACTCAAAAATCAAATCATGGAAAACGTTCCTGAAACGTTCATGAATGATTTAAACTAATCAAATCAAATATTAAAAATCTGTATTATTGATATTCTGTATAATTGGAAACAAACCTTTTAAAACAATGGAATGTAATTAAAGTTTAATTACATTTTATAGTAGGTACTTTCAGTCCGTTAATTTTGACAAGCTTTCAATTCACAGAGCATTATCTAGCCCCTAGCTAAGCAGAGCATGTTGTGTGTGTACTAAATAACTAATATACTTTATACAATACACTTAGATAGATTTTTTTATTATTTATAGAAAACAACCATAACACCCGGTCATACACCTTGCTTATACAATAAGAAAGAAAAATCCTACGGCAATTTAATCTACTACATTTCTTCTTAAAGACTTTAAAAAAAAGAGGTTCTAGGTTCGGATGTATGATTGTGTTTAAGAATGTCCATCGATTTTTCCGTCATTTGTGGACCGATTTGGATGATTATTTTGCAGTAGTGTAAAGGATGCTCACGAGATGGTCCCTACCTATGGTCCCTACGAATAAATAATAAGTCTTATTATTTATTCGTAGGATGGTCCTATAAAAATGTTTTTCCAAGAGATCAGTATTTATGCGCCATTTTGTGCCATTGGGCGGGATATTAGAGCATGTGTTTTTGGAACGGCGCAAGTGCAAAACCGAAGTGTTGCTAGTTTGACAAGCAAACACGCTAGGTTCGCCTCATCACTCAAAAAATCCGCTAGTCTAGTATAATCTAGTTTAAAACTATAGTTTCGAACTCGGATTTAAGTTTTTTTTAAACAATGACAATCAAACTATATATGTTTATTTATGTAGATAAAGGATTTCAAGGCGCACATAAATTACGTGCCTACTTAAAAGGTCTAAAACGAAGACAATTTTTCTTATTTATACTATTTATACCTTGATACTGGAGTAGATTATCCTTATTAAATGAAGGTCGAATAAAAATAAAAGTCATTTCAAACCGCCGCTGACAGGTTATCTGATTCAAATCTTGTAATAATTATTAGTTGGAAAATTGGAATACTTCTCTAAAGTTTTGATTGAAATTCTTTTAAATCTTGAGCACGAGACACTTGCTTTTGTTCTACATAGAACTTTAGTACATTCAATTTAATGCTAATTTCCAAAACGACAATTGATTCGTTTTCCATGTTTGTTTTAATATTGGTACCTACATAGCAAATGTCTTACAAACATCGTAAAAATACTGATTAGCAGCACTTAAGTCAATGAAATAGTAAATTAACCAATCTGCAAATGCCAAACTTTTCAGTACTGCAAAATGAAAACAAAATCAAAGACTGTAAATCAGGTTTTATAGGTAACGTCTCAATTTTGAAAACTCATTGATGAAAAACTATATATTTTATTTAGATAATTTTAGAATAGTAATATTTATAGTTTTTAGGGAATTAAAGCAGATTGGCATATTTACCATCGTAGGAATAAATTGGAAAAAAAATATTTTTATGTGTACAAATAGCCAAAGTGGCAGATTAGTCAATTGACATTGGTGAAATATACGGTTTATTAGGTTATACTCAAATTTATTATAAACTAGACTAAATTTTCTTCGATATAAAGTTTATTTTATTTATTTGCTTATGGTATAAACATTTTTATTGTTTTATGAGTAAGTACTTAAATTAGAAAATTTGGGTGAATACCAATAAAACAATTAAAATAATTTGACCACAAATATTTATTTATACTTTAAAAAAATCTTACTTTTTAAACTAATACAATCTATAAATAAATAAATAAATAAATAATGCTGGACAAGTCACACAGCATCACCTAGCCCCAAATTAAGCATCATAGAGCTTGTGTTATGGGTACTAGATAACTGATAATACTTAAGTAATACATTATATACATAGATAGATATTTTTATTATACATATAAACATCCAGAACACTCGAAACAAATTTCTGCAGATCGTACACAAATTTGTTCCGAGGCGGGAATCGAACCCGCAACCTCTGGCGTCGCAGGTGGACCCTCGCTCGCCTCGCCACCGAGGTCGTCACCAATTATTTATGTTTTGCAGGACTTAATTATATTATAATATTAAATGATAATAATGACTATTTATAAACCTGTTTATAGTATAAAATTTGACTTGTCTAAGTGCTTATTTTGTAAGCTTAAAGAAATAAACGTTATTGATATTTGATATTTGATAATGCATATAAACTAAAATACAAAGAAAAATATATCTTAATCTAGGTTACAACAATCATGTGCACATTAATCATTCATTAAAAATATACAAATTAAAATAAGAGGAATATCTAGAGCTGGGTTGTTTCTCAAAAACAAGTGTACACTTACACAATAAAAAAAACAATACTACAAATAAATTTATAAAAAAGAAAATATTTTTAAAACATGTGCACATTCACACATTAAAAAAAATAGCAAAAACTAAAATACTTTGCTATAATATTTATATATTATATATTGTGGAAATAGACATTTCGCTTGCTTTGTAACCAAGGCAAAGACTCGAATCAGAACAATTAGGATAGTATACCTTTGTAGAATGTTACTCTTCACTACATTTTTAATGAAGGTAAAGTATACAATATACCACTTTGGTTTATTGAAAATTGTGGCAATTGCGAAAAAAAGGTATTATTGTATGGGTAAACTGAACAAATAGCACATAGAAAAGTTTACTATTGTGGGAACGTAATTTTATACAGATATGGAAAAAGAATAATGACAATTATCTTCAAATGACAATAGCTACAGATCACATATTTTACCACAGTCAAGATTATAATGGCAACATAGCAATGCCATAATAAAGTCAAAATGGCCAAAATGACAGTTTGGCTACTTTACCTTTGTTATTGTTAGGTACAAATGAATGCAGAAAAAACAAAAAAATTAATTTTCCGCACTATAAAAAATGCACGCACTAACAAATCTGCCATCTTGTACCAGTGTGTGTGTTGTGATACGCCATAAGATTGCAATTTTTTTATGTGATGGGCAGAACAATAACTATTCTAATTTTAGTAATTTTATTATCTGCTGACAAACTTAATTTGATCGGCTGTCGATGCTCAAAATATATTAAAAAAATTATGTTCTCTCGGTTTCTACTTAATTGACTTTACTTTATAATATACCTACATAACTTTAAAAAAACTGCTTATTAACTAAACAAAGTACTGGTAACCTACTAACATTTACCTCTTAAGTACCTAATGACCACACTGTGTTTATTTTGTCTTGTAATGCCGTCTCCATAATCATGGCAAAGCATGAATAAATTATACAATGGTAGGTAAATAAGAGCCGTAGGTCGAATATTTATTAACTGACCTTAGTTAAGTGACATTCAAGTAGACGGTACAGAGTCAAAATTCAAAGTGCTTTATTTCCTTTAGACCTTACAGGACTCTTGGACACGTCACAAAAACTCAGATTACGTAAGTAAAACTAGGAAATAAAGTGATCACTTTGATTTTTTGTCCACTTCAATCTTTTTAAGGTAAAGTAAAGAAGCGAACAAGAAACCTTTACCTTGTTAGAATGTTAGTTTTCGAGTTGGAGCAAAACTTGTCTCAAGCTTTTTTATCGTCTACATAATCTGATATTTTATAGTAAGCCTTTTTACAAAGGATATGTTTGACAATTTGTTTGAATTTATTTATTGATAATTTTTGCAACTCACTTAGAGTTTTGTTGTAGTAGCGTATACATTGTCCTTTAAAAGATACATTAATCTTGTGTAGCCTAGTTGTGGGCACAGCGAGTTTATTCCTATTTCTAGTATTTAAATTATGTATATCGCTATTTTTGAGGAACCGATTGATATTCTTATGAGTGTACAACAAGTTTTCATAAATATATTGAGTCGGGCGTTGCCGTGTAGAAAATCGACTCTTAGAATATTACAAAGTCAAAAATGTTGTAAAGCTAAATAAGAAAGTCTAATCTTTGTAAATTTAATGTACTAAATAAATGTTAATTCTTCGACTTTTACACGGTGACTGCCCAAAAAAGTAATGTAACGTTTTCATTTGCATTTGCATATTTTTTTGCATTTCCTTTTTTCATTATTGTACAAGTAGGTATCTTTATCTGGCCATGTGGCCGTATGTCAGACCAGCAGTGGGCGAAGTTCGTCACTGGGTCCCGGGCGGACAACGGCTAAGTAAGTGGAAGGCCAAGATTGAGATGGCGGGATGATTGCGACCTATATAATAAAGAGTGGTCCCTCCTTGCTGAGGACCGAGATGAGTGGATGGAGAGGAGGGGAGGGCTTTGTGAGTGAATGATGACAAAATGAAGTATTTCATAGACACAGTTACTATTTTTCCCTAAAAAGGTATTGAAATAGTATTAAAATTATAGTCAAAATGGTGGAGTTTTGTGATCGCAACGAAAACGCGGAAATCGAATGTTGATTTATAAATAAGTTAGATATGCAATGACAAGCTTTATTTGAACTGGTTTGCTGTTTTAATAACTTACGTGCCTGATCTGTCCTGGTAGGCTGAACCTAGATTTTTCCAACTCGAGGGAGCTGATTTAGTCGCATTTTATAATATACCTAGGTACTAGCGAAGAATTGTAGCCTATGTGTTATTCTGAAATGTAAGCTATATTATTGTGAAGTTTCATCAAAATCCATTCAGTAGTTTTTGCGTGAAAGAGCAACAAACATACGTACATACATCCTCACAAACTTTCGCGTTTATAATATTAGTAGGATAAATCGTTTGACATCTTGCACACTTGCCACACTTGGAGCAGAATTTAGATATTCAAAAACCCTTATAACAAAATATTTGTATGAATTATTTATAAATAGCAATAAACCCAGAAAAAAATACTAAACTTAACATTTATATTGTGTGTTACATAACATTTTACTAATATAATGGAAAGTATCTCAGCTATTGTCAAAACTGGCGCCAGACGATAGAAATGTGTTTGATAACGCCATTTCTATGCAAATCAGGTTCAAAGTTTTGTAAATTGTAATATTATGTAGGTCTTCTTTTTGATTTTATTTTGTATTTTCGTGTCCTTTTCGCAATATGTTTAAGCATATTTTTCTTGTCCAGTTAATAAGTGAGTATTTATATCGAGTAGTCATCGCGACGTTTCATATTTCTTTGGGATTTATTTCAGCGCGTCTTTCACGCAAAAAATATTTCATATTTATATACCTTCTAAATTCATAAAAATGACAGGGAGGGATCTTTGGAAATGTAAATGATGTCCTTGAAATTTATAAGTATCAAGATTATAGATTTTAAGTTTCGCAGTCCCTATCCATTTATATAAAAAAATAATTATAAATTAGATTTTAATTTCGAGAGACCATAAAAAGCTTTTAATTAAGGGACATAAATATATGAAAATGAGGCTACTAGAACAGCCTCCAGCCAACATAAATGTCTTTCCCTAGCTTCTTCCTTTCTGTCCTCAAGAAACGTATAAATCCACACAACTCTACCTATAAGTTTCGCCAAACATTTTCCTCTATAAATAGCCCCTAGATGAGCCCGTAAGCCCACTATCCTAGTAAAGCTATCCCAACGGTATTGTTAGCGGTATCCGGGTTACCTGCTCTCGATACCGACCGGTTCGTAACATACCCGTTTTATATGGCATCCCTAGTTTACGGAGATGTAAAGAGAATGGATGACGCAACTGGGATAGTTCTGTATCGATAATTATGATGTAATTAATTATTTTTGTAAGGTTTTTGTAGTATATTTATTACTCACATTCCACTAAATTGTTGAGTAAGGTAAACTATTTCAATCTCTGTTTGGAAATACTTTTACATGTAAAATGTTATTAATATTAATAAGATAAAAATTTACTTTAAATTCCTTAGTACGTACACACATTTTAGGGTTCCGTACCTAGAGGGTGAAAACGCGACCTATTACTGAGCCTCAGCAGTCTGTCCGTCTGTGGACTTTCTCCATCTCATGATCCGTAAAAGATAGACAGTTGAAATTTTTCCAGAATATGGATTTCTCTTGCCGCTATAATAAAAAATAAAAATAACACATCGCCTCTATGCGACAAGAATGGGTTATCTCTAAAACAAAATGTGGGAGCCACGTTTAATTTTAATATAATATGTCATAATATATTAAAAATTAAACAGGGCACACAAAAAACCTAATTTGTTTAGATATTTTTTAATATTTTTTTGTCCGGGCTGTATCTTTAGAACCGTATTAACACTTTCATGGCCTTCGACGCACCTAATTGTCATCCTTGGTAACGCGTTTAATTATTTAATTTTTTACTGAACTTGTTACGGACCAAGTTGGTTTTCAGTAATCACTAAAGTTAAGCCATTTTTCATCAGTCTTTTGCGACATAGATAAGTAAGATGGTACGGAACCCTCTGTCTGCGAGTTGACTCGAACTTGACTGGTTTTATTTAAGTTTTTGATGACAAACACTTCTACCTCGGGAACGAGCTCGGGAATAACAAAATTATGGCACCACTTCGGGATTATTTTCCTACAATAACGAAAGAATTTTCCTAAACGAACCATAATTAAACGAAAAATCGTCGAACATACAAAAAAAAAACCATACCTCCGACCCTCCTCCGCTTTTTTTTTTTCATCGGTTAAACCTTTCATATCTGTCTCTTATAAAATAATAATAATTACAATCCTGGACTATTTACACAACATTATCTAGCCCTATACTAAGCAGATCTTAATATTTTATGGAGACTAGATAACTAATATACATGTACATAATATAATACACATGGTATGTGACATGGATAGTTTTTTTTTATACATAGAAATCGACCATACTGTTTGAATGTGTCCCAATGCGGCTTCCAGTACAGATCAACCCTAGCTCCGTAGTAATACCATCCTAATACTAGGATTACAGTGTCACAGAATCAATAGTAGATTACAATGTTGCAGAGTTCTGTGGCTTCGGCTGCAATGTAGGACGCGCTAGACGGGTTTTTAAATTATACGGATTATAGCCCGATGTTATGAGATTCCGATAACGCTACGCCTTGTTATCAAACGATAAAGATGGGCCTTTTGCTAATAAGTAGGTATTATACACAATAGGCCGGCCTGGTGATGTTTATGAATAGCCTGCGTAGCTTGCTGGCCTAGAAAAGGTTTGAAAGGTTAAGGAGACAGTATGGCAACCTCAGGAATTGTTGTCGAGGGTAGAATAGAGAAAAATTATGTCACTTTGTCATCGCATGCGTAAATTATTTGAAATTTCTTCCTTCAATTTCAATAATGTACGCAATGTATGTCGATGTGATTTCATTAATTGTCTATTCTACCATAGACAAATTATCCCCGTGCTTGGCCTACAGCCACCTAGCAGGGGATTGTTGTCTAGTGTGGAATAGACAATAATGACATCGCATCAATGAAGTTGAAAATATGCATTTCATATAATTTACGCATTCGATGACGAATTATTCTACCATAGACAACAATCCCCGTGCTATAGGGCACAGATTACTATAAGTACCTATAGTACTGCTATGGGGCTGAATGTTTCCACTGTAGGTGGAAGTATTCCTATTAAGAACATCAGTTCTAAGAGACCCACATGAAGCGGGACCGGAAGTGATAAGGAAAGTGGGTTGATGTAATGTAATGTTTTTTTGGCATAGAAACTGTTAAAAATTCTTTAAGAAATCTTTAAGAATGGCTTTTGAGTTTCAGGAGTGAATTCTACACAAGACGTGTAAGCATCATAAAACAAATTGTACACAGTTTCCAAACACAAAAAAGTGTGTTTTTTTAAATATAAAAAGCCTATGTTACTCTTCATCCTTTCAACTGACTCTATACCAAAAATCAAGTCGATTGGTTGCTTATAGTTGGGATGCCATGGAAG
This sequence comes from Eupithecia vulgata, assembly GCA_946478455.1. Taxonomy (NCBI): domain Eukaryota; kingdom Metazoa; phylum Arthropoda; class Insecta; order Lepidoptera; family Geometridae; genus Eupithecia; species Eupithecia vulgata. The sequence continues at coordinate 14,693,953 of OX297867.1, forward strand.
GACAAACAAACAAACACACTTTCGCATTTATAATATTAGTGTAATTTTATTAATATAGTGCGTAAACCCTCGCACTCGGGGTACCTATCTGAAATCTGCATCTGCTTTGGCTAATTATGCCAGCTGAATAAAATCTAGGTACTCTAGGCTTCTTCAAGCCTGTAGCAACTCAAGGAACCGATTCGGAGCCCTAGATAGCTGCCGACTGACGCAAGTGATTGTAAATGTCAGTGGGGGCCAGACTGGCAGAGTTGCCAAACCAGTTCGCTGCCCACTCGCAGATTAATGACGAGAAGCCGTCAGCTGTGGTCAGACGGTTTTTGGAATCATTTTGTTAGAGAGCAAAATCTCAACTCCCGAAGTTTTGTGTAAAATCTACAAATAAAATCGAAATAATGTCGGGATGTTTATATATTTTCACGATAAGTGTCTTATAAGTAGTTCAGATTTTTAGGCAAGAGAAATAAGTCAGACCGAAATCTGAAATGATGTGGCACGCTTTCCCAGAAGGGACTTATTCACCCTGGATTTGAACACTCCAAGAATGTACTCTGGCGGGAAAACAGATGCTGGAAACTCACTCCGCCTGTTTTATTCCAGGCCTAGAAACATCGGCAATCAAAGTACTTTATTCTTTTAGATCTTACAGGACTCTTAGATACAAATAATTTCCTGTATACATAACTTCAGCTCGATCGTTTTAGTAGTTTTGGAGTGAAGTTGTATACAGATAATTAATAAAAGTATCAAATGTCAATCCATCCATCCAAACATCTACACATCGAAACTTTCGCATTTATAATATAAGGGGGACGGAACCTCTAAGCTCCCATACAAAAGTGCTTTTCGATTCATTTGGAGACTATGTCCCCGATTTTAATGAAATTTTGCATATATAATCGGAAAAGAAATAGCTATGTTTGTATCTTTTCAGTTTTTCAAAATACATTATCATCAGCTAAAATTCATTTGTATCAATTTTCAAGCGATTTTATAACTTTGGCGTTCATTTAATTATAATTATGTATTTTGAAAAACTGAAAAGTTAAACATAGCTACTTCTTTACCGTGATAAACCTCAAAGAACCACCAAGAGTCGCTCCGGCCCATAGCCCCGTAGACGGAAGAACCACCAAGAGTCGCTCCGACCCATAGCCCCGTAGACGGAAGAACCACCAAGAGTCGCTCCGACCCATAGCCCCGTAGACGGAAGAACCACCAAGAGTCGCTCCGACCCATAGCCCCGTAGACGGAAGAACCACCAAGAGTCGCTCCGACCCATAGCCCCGTAGCGGAAGAACCGCCAAAAGTCGCTCCGACCCATAGCCCCGTAGACGGAAGAACCACCAAGAGTCGCTCCGACCCATAGCCCCGTAGACGGAGTCTTACACAAATAGTACTACAGTTATCCAACCTGTTACAAAGCCTACGAAAGTAAAAGTGGTACGACGCCGGGTTACAAATTATGTAAGCAACATCTGTCCGTCCGTATTGACTGTCGATGTGGAATAATGATGGAGGAACGATGGTGTAATGATTGTCTTGTCATGTAATGTTTATGGTGCCTTTTTATGGTACATCTGGAACATATCAATGGAAGGAACTAAGGGTTTCTGTCTACGGTGTAGGTGATTTTAATAATACATGTGCAAGGTTGGGAAATAAGATAGGTAGGAACAGCGTTTTTAGTGATTAGGTGTTAAAATATGAACTTCGTATCACCATCATAAGCCTATGTTAGTCCGCTGCTGTATATAGGCCTCCACTAAGTGGTACTACACAGTAAGTAACACTACTCTACTTCTACAACAAAACTCCAAGTGAGTTGCAAAAATTGTCAATAAATAAATTCAAACAAATTGTCAAACATATCCTTTGTAAAAAGGCTTACTATAAAATATCAGATTATCTAGACCAGTGGTGGGCAAAGTACGGCCCGCGGGCCAGCTCCGGCCCGCGAAAGCATTTAATCCGGCCCGCCGGCGACATACAAGATTTTTTAAAGAATAAAACAGACAAATGGTCTGTTAAAAAATGAAATATTATTTACCAAAAAACTTCGACTCATTCATTCATTTCTTAGAGATGCCCATGAGTGCGGGTCAGCACTATAACAAAAAAAATCCTTAAATGGTCTGATTTCCAAATCTTAGAAGATTGTACAAAGATTGGCATACTTACCGATTTTGCATTTTTTAACGTTTTGCTCGAACACTACAATAAATTAAATAAAAAATTGCAAGGAAAGAACCAATTTATAAATGACACTTGGGGTTGTCTAAAATCATTTAAAACACAGCTTTTTCTGTTTTGTAACTGCATTGCTAGAAACGATTGAACTCACTTTCCACGTTTAAAATCCATGGCACCAGTGAGAGAGAACAAACTGAAAGAAATCAGTCAGGCGTTGAAAAAACTTCACACAGAATTTGAATGCAGATTTCAAGACTTCAAGAACATTCAGTCATCGCTAGATATTTTCTTGATGCCGTTTAATGTAGATGCGGAAAATGTCTCTGAAGAATTGCAGTTGGAAATTATTGAAATGCAGTGCAGCACCCATTTAAAACAACTGTTTTTAAACTCCACAAAACCACTGCCGAAAGCTGAATTTCCAAAGATGATTGCTTACGCCCAGAAAATTATGGCGATGTTTGCGTCGTCGTATGTGTGCGAACAGACTTTCTCGACCATGAAATTGCGGAAAAACTCAATCAGAAACCGACTTACTGATGAACACCTTTTCGCGCTGCTAAAAGTTACTTCGTCAGCTTGAATTTGCATTCGATAATATTATGGCAAATCAAAAGCAAATTCATATGTCTCACGCGCCTAGCATGGCAGGGCCTTCGAATAAAAGTTAAATTGTAATTTCTAACATTTGTGCAAGTGTGTAATGCTGTAATGTTCTTATATGATTAAAAGTTTCAACACAAAATGCATTTTTTTCCTAAAGTTCTGGCCCTCCTCTAAAATTTATTAAACTTTCTGGCCCCCCATTAAGAAAGTTTGCCCACCACTGATCTAGACGATAAAAAAGCTTGGGACGAGTTTTGCTCCAACTCGAAAACTAACATTCTAACAAGGTAAAGGTTTCTTGTTCGCTTCTTTACTTTACCTTAAAAAGATTGAAGTGGACAAAAAATCAAAGTGATCACTTTATTTCCTAGTTTTACTTATGTAATCTGAGTTTTTGTGACGTGTCCAAGAGTCCTGTAAGGTCTAAAGGAAATAAAGCACTTTGAATTTTTGAACTAATAAGCGCCATAGCGCCCTGTCTTCAGCTTGACGTATCCAGCATCTGCCTGCAGTCTTTCGCAGATCGTCATTCCACCCCACCTGGCCGAAGGATACATACCTTTTGCATTATTTTACCTTTCAGGATATTAAAATGAAATTGTATTCACTTTTAGCGATTTTCCTTGACATTTTGAATTACTAATTCATATTGGAAATAAATTTGAATGGGTATTCTAAAGTAACTACTATATTCTAAATTGCTATTCTAAAAAATGAATGAGTAAGAAATGAAAAAGATGAAAATATCTATGAAAAGACCTACAACAAACATGTCACAACTTATGTCACGCCATGAGGGAGAATTTTTCTTGTCGCACTCCTAATAACCACCACTAACACACAGCAAATTAAAATATGGGCTTTACCTCGTAACACTCAGCTGTATCTTATATTGACAGAGTCAGTTAACATTCAGTAGCGGACCACTGATTAGAAGGCAGTAAGAAGCCCTTTTACCACTGAAAAATATATCTAAAAATGTTGATGAACGAATTTACCCCTTAATTTGTTACACATTTTTGTGCTGGGTGGTAACGGTATGCGCAAAGCTTAACACATCAAATAAAAACCACCAAACAAACCTTATTATAAGCACAGTCTACACGAGAGAAAAAGAGACGAGGAACCAAACTAGAAGAACTTTACTAACTTAGCATTCATAAGATCTGATTTCAACTTCCCTGAGAAATATGACTGATCTCATTACGGTTGCTGGTAGATTTCTCACAATGTTTTTGTCATAACTGGATCAAGACGTAATATTATAGTTATTGTAGCGTGAAAGAGGCCTATTGCATGTTATCTATTATCTATCTTGCATTATGTACTTAGGATCTTGGTAATCAGAGAAAGGGGTATTTATGAAAGATCTTGCCTGGCGTAGTGTGATGGTAAAACTTTTCTGCAGCCATGCAGCATTGTTGTGTTTCGTTGTTGAAACATACCAGTCACATGGTGTTTTACAAGAGACTCCAGTTTTTTTTTTTTGAAAGGTCTTACCCGGTGGAACTTTTCTGCGGCCATGCAGCATTGTTGTAGGTACTGTTGTGTTTCGCTTTGAAGGGTATGGTTGCTGAAGCTTATCAGGTGCATATACGTTGGGAATGGGTTGAGCTAATACAATTTGCATTAGATATAATTATCAAAACAACAGCATGTGACTTAATTTTTCCAAAAACATTTATAGTGTAATTAATTATACTTAAAAAAGATTATAAGCTGTTTTTATATGGCGGATGATAATCGCTTGCATTGCTCAAATAATTTTTGATTTTATTTACGGTTTTAGAAATTATTACTCAAAAGAATATACATACATTCGCCTAAAGAGAAATACAGTTTTATCGTAAAGATAAAGAGATAAAGAAAAAACTACAGGTAAAGGTTGGTAAAAATCAGCTTAAATGATAAAATATCATTATACGCGGTAAATACCGGTTAGTAAATAGTTAAATTATAAAATAGTTAAGTATACCTGTTAGTAAATAGTTAAATTATAAAATAGTTAAGTATACAGAACAAATAGGCAAAATGGAGAAATTGTCAATTACTACAGGCCGGTAACTAGAGCGTAGAATTCCATCACGCAAACACGAAGGAGAAGTGGTGGAAAATGGACATGGTAACAACGAAATGGTTCACATTTATCCTATAAAACTTATTTTACTATAAAAACTATCGTAGTTTGACGAATTCATTCGAACCTTATTTGTGTTGGAAGAACACAAACGTTTCATTCCTTAACGAGAGACTTCTTCAGTGCGCGTTCCGCATCCCTCCGAGCACAATAAAACATAGTAAGTACTTAATTTGATGTTTACTACAAAAAATTAAAACCAACCAACTTCGACTCCCTAGATTTACAGTATTTTTGAGGTTTTTTGGGTCATATAGTCGTCGAAAATGTTTTTTTGGGCCCACCCCTGAATCATTTTCTATACAAAAGCGGAAGAATCATCAAAATGGGTTGACAGGAAAATCGGCGAATATACTTTAGATTCATAAACACACATGAAGCCAGCCCTTCATAGAAACTCCTCTTTTTTTTCGAAGTTTGTTAAAAGAGTCTCGATTTTAGTCTACAAAAACATCGCTTTATCCGATGTACAGAAAAACACATAAAAATCCTGAATAACTAATTCTAACGTGTGCCAAATCGAACCGAACAATATTGATGAAAGCTCCCCAGACGCCAATCACCTTTGTTTACGAGGAAAAATATGTTTGTTTGTTTTCAAGCGAGGGGTTGTTTGTTTCTATAGTCAGTCTTTTTATTATTCAGTCGATGAACCCAGTTCTTTGTCGTTGGAAGGTTTACTGCGTTCTTACTATAAATGCTTCTACTCTAAATAATTATAGGCAGAAGCTGTAGTTCACGTAGGAATCAGCAGTATCTCTATAGATATACAGTTTTTCTTTTTGATAGGAAAACGAGCCACTCCATGGTTTTATAGTTTTTTCTTTGGCAGTGTGTGTGGCACATGGAGGTTCACCATACAACTATATTTTTTGTAATTGATCTATCTTGGCCTATTGTTCTTTGCGATGATTTCGCTCCGAATCTTAGATTTTTTTTATTTTTATTTTCCTGATTATTTAGGTAGGTACCCACTACTTCTCGTAGGTACTACTTAAAATCAGTGTAATACTTACCTACACTTGAAACACTTAACGAATTTCAAATCAGTTTTATTTTTTAATAAAAACCTTATCAAAAAAAATAATGATTGTATTTTCTGGTTGCCTGGTAGAAATTGCTCTAAGCCGTCGAATCCATAGCTGTTTTTTATGTTATGTTTAATTAAATACAATCAATTAATAAAAATGCTTTATTTCCTTATTATTATACAAAAATTAACACTTAGAAAACGCAGACACTGGCACGGAAATAAAGTGATATTTTTGATTTCTGTCGCTTCGGTATTTACACTAAAGTAAAGAAGCGACGCAGAACTTTAGCCTGTTAATTGTTATTTTTCGAGTTGGAGCAAAACCCGTCCTAAGCTTTCTTATCTTCTAGATAAGTTTTTAAGGCGATGAATAAGTATTATCTATCTATCTGATTATTTTGGAATCGCGTGTGCAAAGCTGTTATGAAGCAAGATTCATTTCAGAATATCTTCACTGGTCTACCTATCTACCATCAATCATGTTCACTGAAAAGATCACTTTACGATTACCACAGACTAGATAATAGCTGTTACATTAAAGTGACCTTATAAATACTAAGTAGTGCAGTAACTTGGTCAAGATTTCTACTCTACATGCATGCATGACGGATCACTTATTCTAAAACTTTCCGACTTGTACACAAGTCATTTAGAGGCAAACATGTCCAAATAGGAAACAAATATTTTGGTACGAAGTAGTGTATACAATACAATAACTATTTAATTTTCATCATCATTATCAGCCTATATTAGTCCACTGCTGGACATTATAAATATAAAATCGTACTAAATATTATAAACGCGAAAGTGTGTAAGTATGGATGGATGGATGTTTGTTACTCTTTCACGTAAAAACTACTGAACGGATCTGGATGAAGTTTGGCACAGAGATAGATTATAGTCTGGAATAGCACATATGCTATATTTTATCCCGGAATTCCCACGAGAACGGGAAGCGCTGATAGTTATAAATAAAATAATACATCTTTATTAAGAAAGGTAATAACATTAAAATAATAACTTGTAGGTATTTACAATTGAAACGATTTATCTAATTGCAGGCTGTTGCAGACAATCTACATAATTCAATTTAATCTAGACAATTCACATAGCATTATCTAGCCCAAAGCTCAGCAGAGCTTCTAGATAACTGATGTATTAGATATACTAGATAACTGATAATATTACAATACATAGATAGATATTATTTATTATACATATAGGAAACGACCAGAACACCCGGAACAAATGTCTGCAAATTGTACAATCATTTGTCCTGAGGCAGGAATCGAACCCGCAACTTCCTGCGCCGCAGGTAGACCTTCACCCACCGCGCCACGGAAGTCGTCAAGATTGATAGATTTGTATTACAACATTGTATTTATTACCAAATGATTTCGTTTTGAAAGAACATTTACCTTAATTGAGCAGAACAAAAACTAGACCAAACGCTACGACTTCTATTTCGCCAGTCAATACTTAATTTAATTAGAGAAGCAAAACCTCAACCAAAGAGCACCCATTAGTGTTTATAAAAAACTAAACCCTTGAAATAGTACCTCCATTTAGGTCACAACACAACATACCTAGGTATTTGATTCGAAGCAGGTCAGCTAATTTGAAATTAGCTCACTGCAGTGCCTTTGGCCAAACGTGTCGTCGTGTAGAGAGGAGCGACGTCGATAGTTTATTTATCGACGAAAATTCGAAATGTTATTTGGCAGAGAGCAGTTTTATAAAGTTAGCTTATTATCAAAAGCATTTTATCAATAGTGTATTTTTTTTTAGACAAACAAAGGTAAGTAAAGTATTTTTGGTTTATTTAATATTAAGTACAGCTTAAATATGGACCAAGTAGATAATAATGAGTTGATAATACAAGTGGATCGATTATATGGTATTTTTTTACTTCAATAAGTATAAATAAATACTAAGGTTTAAATGTTCGCTCATAACTAGCTCAAGCAATCGGATAATAGAGCACCTTCTTTTGACAGTTTGACCTGGCATCAACTAACAATATAATTACTTCCCACGGCCGTGATATACTAACCAATAAAAACTAAAGACAAGTTATTTGTATTCACTTGATTGACGTTGCCAAATATACAAGGAAATTGCAACAGCATGCTAGCACGATACACACAAGGTATTTGAGTAATTTGAATCATATTTCACTTGTTCTATTATTTTATACACGCTTAGGTATACCAAAAGAATACTTTTAAATAAAATACAAAGAAATTAGGAAAGTACGTTACCTGTGACGATGATTTTTATTAAATATATTACTTATTTTATTGAAGAATAGTGGTCCGCCCCGGTTACGCACGGATACATTCTATCGCCTTTGTTCATTAGGGATAATGCAGGATTCTAATGGTGATAGAATTTTTCAAATAGGTCCAGTAGTTTCGGAGCCTATTCAATTGAAAAAACAAACAAATCTTTCCTCTTTATTATATAGAAAACAAACACAATACAAATAAACATAAAAAGGTAGCACAGAAAAAATGCAAAGAAGTTAAATAACAATTGACGACAGATGTGGCGCGGTGGGCGAAGGCCTGCGACGCAGAAGGTTGCGGGTTCGATTCCCGCCTCGGGACAAATGTGTGTACGATCTGCAGACATTTGTTCAGGGTTTTCTGGTCGTTTTCTATATATGATAAAAAATATCTATCTATGTATTGTATTATATTATGTTTAACAGTTATCTAGTACCCATAACACAAGCTCTGCTTAGCTTGGGGCTAGATAATGCTGTGTGAATTGTCCAGCATTATTTATTTATTTATTAATTTCTGGTGTTGAAACTTCTAGGTACAGTGACGTTCATCTCATCGATAGGAAGTTAAATCTTATTGATAGAAATATTGTAAAACTAGTATTCTCTTGGTGAACCAAATATAGCATATTCTTTTATATACAAACCGCTAATTTCATAAAATGAAACCAAGACTGATGTAATTACTACACTTGAAACCCTTCATCGATCCATGAACGCCACTGTTCATATAAATTCATTTAGTCTAGTTAGGAAACATGGATATAAATATAATTTTTAATTTCAGATTACAGACATTCAGGTAGTTAGATAGCCTGTTAAATAACCATTAGCTATGACTGAAGGTTAACAGCGTCGAAATTGGAGTTGATGAACTCGTTTCGTAACGTTTAGTAATTCTTTATGTTAAACTGTTAGATTTATTACTTGAATTCATGGACGAGTGTTTTTAATAATCAATAGGTAGCTAAATGTTTGATTGTGGGTTTAAGAAACGATAATTGGTTATTTATTACTCATTCTTCTAGCTTTCTATAACTCTCGCTTTCTATAGCACATAATTACGTATTCTTATAATATTCTGTTGTCGGTCTGTGACTTTTGAGTAACTTGGAAGTTCTAATCGCTACACTTATCAAGAATTTAAATATTTATTTGTTTAACTACAAATTAGTTAAATAGCTACCAAATAGGTCAATGAATAATCGAACTATTTTTCATCGATAAACCAAAACTAATATTGTTCAACTTTACCTCATGCCTACTGACGACGATTTCGGCGCGGGGCTGCATCCGACAAAAAAGGTCTCATTGAAAATTTATCTACTCCGCTCCAGTCTAATGTTGTTTTTGCAGTTTGCATTCAAAGACTTCAGTCCTAGCCTATAATTTACCCTGGCAGAGTCCACTAATGAAATTTGAACGAGCTATGAGATTAAGCGTTTTGTTTACGTAGTGTAGTATCCTTATGTTCTGGCGCACAAAGTTCAAATTAGTCTTGTTGCGAACGGAGGTAATTGATGAATTGTTGCTAGTGGAAGTTTGTGCTTTACTTTGATGAAAAATGGATGAACTTCTTAAACCGTAGAAGACAATTAGCTCCTCTATTTATAATTCCAACTCTTCCCGTTGGTGTCGTAAGAGGCGACTAAGGGACATACACCGGGGGGCGGGCAGCAGCGCCTCATGCAGAATCGTCTCAATGTCAAAAGTCATATGCGTCGCCGTCGCCCCGTCACCAATTTTGCTGCCCGTGTAAGTTTTTTTTCTACTTTAGGCAGAGATGCAAAATTGCTCTTGGTGCCCACCAATGTCTGTTTTCGCATCTTTGCTTATACTATAAAAAAAACTATTACAAGTATTAAAAAGAAGCTTGAAATGTATCACAAACCGCTCAATGGTTTTTTGAAAATTCTTTTGTTTATTGTGATAATAAGATAGATGGTGGCGCTAGTGTAAGTCGGAGTACCGCCATTTCAACTTCTTTGAAGAATCCTTCTATATCCTTTAAGGCTATCTACACTAATGTTAAAAATGCGAAAGGATGTTTGTTTGTTTGTCCTTCCTTCAAGCACTAACTAAGCAACCAATCGACTTGATTTTGTGCATATAGTTAGTTGAAAGGGAGTATCATAGGCACATACTTTTATTAAATAAATCAACATGTTTTTTATATCCCAGGAAGTTTCCTGGGATATAAAAAACATTCAAAAACGCGTGCGAAGCCGCGAACAGCAGCTAGTATCCTATAATAGTAATAATAAATAATAATAATAAATGTATGTGTAATGCGGAATGTTAGTGCAATGAGTGCAATGACATTGTGCGCTGTGAAGATGTTTGACCGACAATGCCCAAACGACTGAATGGATCTGAATGAAATTTTGCTCACATATAGGTCTAAACATGGAAAACATATCGGCTACTTTTTACTCCAAAAAAAAAAACGAAACTGGTATTATAGGAAAGTACTTCAAAAAAATATGATCACACTAAAATTATAAATGCAAAAGTTTAGATAGATGGATGGATAAGATAAGTAAGATGGATGTTTGTTACTCAATCACGCCAGAACGGATGAACGGATCTGGATGAAATTTGGCGCAGAAATAGGTTATAGTCTGGAATAGCACATAGGCACATTTTATCCCGGAACTACGCGGGTGAAACCGCGAAGCGCTGCTAGTGTTTAGATAAACTAACAAGCTAGTTAATGTTTAAAACATTTTCATTGGTTTTAAATCACCGCGAACCTTGGACATAACCTCAAAATTATAAATAAGGCCGCGTACATAATGTGTAAACGTATTGTTTTTATCTCAGACTGCATGTGAAGTACATGTTGCATGACAATACGTGTGTTTTGTATGGCCTCGTCATATGGGAAAGGTGCGGGTTCGATTCCTGTTTCAAGACAAGAAATTTTATGGCAGGAACTTGTTTATGATAATGTTTTACGTGAAATGTTATTCGACAAAATAGATGAATAATTCTTTTTTTATTACATTAAATAAAAATTGCAAGGATAATCGTACTTCGCTATTTATTAATATAATATATAATGATTTGTTATCATGTTAGACATTATTTTTATCGGGTATTTATAGCGTACCTTTTATTTTCGTTTCCCTACGTTTCTATTGCGTTTCAGCTACCGTGTATACTAATTAAATTTTATAGTACTATATTGGCAACCGAAATCGTTTAGACATTTCTCCCCAGATGGCGTTCAATAGTAATGAGATATTTTACCGTTATCGCTCAGCAGAGCGGAATAGGGCATCCCGTCAATTATCAACAACAAACAACTGAAACAACCAAATAACAAAAATTTGGTGATATCGATTGTCGTCAATTCTTAATAGATTTTGATGATTATTTCCTTGTTGATCATCTCAAAATCAAACTTTTACTTATGATTTCGGTGTGGTGGTGATAAATGTTTGAAACACAAGTAATTTATGTGCACGCCGTAAATGTATCTACATCTCTAACATCAACATCAAATTATATTTTTCGCATTCATTGGTAACAAATGGTTGCCATGACAACGACTAACTAAATTAGACTCAAATTTTATATAAATTACGAGTATGTCGCCGCTTGAAAAGTTAGATCGCGCTATCGAAGTGTTCCGGGATTAAAACTTCTACCCAAGCCATTTCCATTATTCACGAATTTGAAGTCGGTTTTTAGTTTTTTAAAACATGCCAAAATATCAGTATCTTACGAGATTTTTATAAAACATGCCAAATTATCAAAACCAAACCAGTATTAAAATTACCAATTATAATTTCATTGAATCAATAATTTACAAAAATTTCCGTTTGCAGAGTTTTTTTTAAGTTTCCAATTTTAAATGATCTTTATAAAAAGTGAGAGTCACAAAAGTGAAAGAGAATGTCTTTACATTTATTGTTATTTTTCTTTTAATTATTTAATTGTCAATCTTGTAATTTGAGGACGATTATGACAATCACTGGTTTATTTTTATGTTACTGTCAATTAATTAATTTTGTCAAAGGAATAATTTAAATGATAGTCGATTGAGATTTCATAAGATAAGTAAAATTGTTTTGCAAATCAAACAAAGTTTGTGCTGTGCTAAATCCTAGCAAGTGATCGTTTTGAAAAACCTGGAAACCGACTTTAAGTTCATGAATATTTACACTGTTTTGGTAATTTAGCCAGAAAATTCCAAAATTATAGAAAAAAATAATTTTACGAAATAATTTTATTAGTAGATTCCTATGTGACCAAGAAAACTTCAGACGTACATAAAAATATATTATGTATATATACCAATACAATTTAAATATGTGGATGCGAAGTATTTAGTGGAAGAATTAGGCCGTAAGCTGAACACAGTGACAGGAGACAGGATCCAGGTGGTTCTTGGAGGATTGCCATCGCTATTCAGTGAGGTAATGCTGCAAGCATTATAAGAACCTTTACACCGGCAATGATCAGGGCCGGGTTATTTAATGCCTAATTGTCTAAGTCATCATCATCAGCCTATACCAGTCCACTGCTGGACATAGGCCTCCCCTAATGAGCGCCATAGCGTCCTGTCTTCAGCTTGCCGTATCCAGCATCTGCCATCAGGCTTTCGCAAATCGTCATCCCATCTGGTCGGAGGGCGTCCTACACTACGTTTGCCGAGCCGCGGTCTCAAGAACACGTTTACCCCAGCGGTTGTCGGTTCTTCTCGATATAAGGCCAGCCCACTGCCACTTCAGCTAATTGTCTAAGTAGGTACTAAATGGTTATAAAATTAATGTATATTTTAAAAAACCTTTGATTTTTAATATATTTCTTTTTTGAAATTCGTTAACAAATGGAACGTATCGATGACGAGTCACCAAGATCCCATAAGCTTGGTGACGGATCCATATCGGTACCAGGATTTACAAGATCTGGATGGGGTTATCCAGATCTTTTAAATCCTGATACTGACTTAGTAGTTTCATCGCGTGTAAAACATTCCTTTTGTCCGATTGTCCTTACCTAGGCCACTCTACGCAGTTTTTGCGTCCGCTCCATTCCTTTCATTTAGCCTTGGTACTCAGTTACACATAGATAATACCTAGTTACAACGCCGGTAGGCTTGAGTTGCTTGAATTCTTTATGAGAGTTAGTTTTATGTTTTATTTCGCTGTAATTTTATGCTTATTAATTTCTGCACACGGCTTCGCTCACACAGTAGATAAGTACTGGTCTTCGCGATACACCGTGGTCCGCCACATCGTCACTATCCATAGGTGAGATTGTGGTCGAACGAAAATCTATCGACTATAAAAAAGAACCTAGAATACTTAAGAAAATCGTTGTCATAAATCAGGCCTTCCTTGTTACATTTAATCTAATATTCATAAAATAATATAGAAATTGCATAATATTTTTTCTGTACTTTTGACTTTTTATTGTGTCCTTTAGTTTCCTGGCGGCATTCAACTAGTAAGGATGTGCATGTGTTTTCTTGAATATCTAAATAATGTTAGCAAGAATTCTTCCATAAATATTTCCCTCATAACTTCTCTCGCTTTAACCTCAAGCGCTGTTTACTCAAACATTAAACCATAGCTCAGTATCGGCAAACATGAGAGGTCAACTCACAGCATGTACCTAGCAATAAATAACACCCGCTGCAGCTCTGCTACTGAAATTCGTGCTAATATTTACCTTATCCCAGTACAGACAGCAACACAGTCCAGCCAGAACTGAAACTTCAAGAGTATTTTATACAGAGCTTTAAAACCCGTTTTATGACCCTAGTCATCGAGCTATACTTGAGTAATGCTTAGAAATGTAAGTCTAACATTGAAAAGTAAATATATTATGTAATTATGCCATAGCAATGCCCTACTCAAATATAGATTGATGGCTGAACAAGCTTCCATGTTACGGGTATAACGCTCTAATACGAATACTCAAACGCTACTCAGATTTATGCAGGTCTCACGTGACAAATTTTTGACACATTTTCATTGAAAACTGTCTAATCCAGACCTGAGAGAAGCGCCTGACAAGACGCGGTTAAATCTGAGTTACATTTGAGTATTTCGTAACAGAATTATTAAGGCTTACTCGGGGTAGGACACCTACTCTATCAGCATTAATGACGATTTCTCACAAATAAGTTTTTCAAGAAAACTTTAGTATAAAAACCGAATCGGGCAAAAGCAGTTCAAACTGTAGGTACCTTTAAAAACAAAACCCGTTCTCAGAAATCGGGGTCTCGCCTAAAGCAGAATAATCTACCCATTCTTTTTTTATTTCAATGTTGATTTTCGGTTGTTTTTGCAGACCGTACCAGCTGGGATGATAGTGATTTTAAATTAAAACTGCCTCGAGCGTTGTCCTTATTCTGGCGAGAATCAACAGTGGGGTTAATGCTTGGGTTTTGAGAACAGATAATTAAAAGGATAACTACTGGTTTTATTATGCACTGTTTACTTTGATGATGATATTTTTACCAGAAAAATTACTTAAAAATTTGTCAATGGTAACAGTATTAACATAAGGTTGTAGATATATTATATATCAATAGCAAACAGAGAAAACCATATTACAAGCCACTCCTCTGTTAAAAATAGTAAAGAGAATTTTATTAATACCCAATGCTGAAATTCACAGTCATGAAATTTGGTTGCTCGATGCTAACATTGTTATTTAATGTAAATAATTTAAATAACTGACGTGAAACACAATGACGTCAAAATTACATTAAATTATTTCGTTAAATTTGATAACACTCAGTAAATAAATAATGCTGGACAATCCACACAGCATTATGTAGCCCCAAGCTAAGCAGAGCTTGTGTTATGGGTACTAGATAACTGATATATATATTATACATACATAATACAGTACATTACAAACAAATACGTTTAATTTACAATGCATAGAACATACCCACAAAACCCGGAACACTTATGCAGATATTTTTTCCAGGGTATTTGATCGTAGATCGTACAAAGATTTGTAAAGAGGCGGGAATCGAACCCGCAACCTCCTGCGTAACATATGGAAATTCGCTCGCACCGAAACTTCTCTCGTCAAAATATTGCAGTCAAATAAACTTCCTTTTGGACTCACCCAACAGAATAAATTCGGTTTATCAAACTAACTTACAGCTTCGTTTAAATGAAGCTCATTGCGAATTTCCAGCGAACTACAAATTCACTGTAAATTTCACTGAAAATTCACTTTAAATTCTCAAAATTCACTGTTAAACGGAAACAGGAAAAACTGGAAACAAACAGTGGCGCTTCCCAGAACTTTACCATGTCGAAACAACTTCTCTACTCTACACCGTAATTAGAACCAATTGTCAGAGTTCCGAACTTTCGATATTTTTGTTTATTGTAGCGGTGAATTCTGTCAGGCAAGCTGGGTGCAGATCCTTTAAAGAACACACTTAGTTGGATCAGCCAACTCTAACATAATGTGTGTTGACCCCGTTTTTCAAAAAGTCATCCCTTGTGATCGTATCATGCCAGTTTTAGTGGGTATTTTGTGAATAGTATTTATCGGTACCTACCTATAACGAAATTTAATACCAAAAATCCTACATTAATACCTGTTTAGGTAAAGTAATGGAAACACCACTTCTAGTTTTAGCCAGTGTACATATGTAGACACGATCTTTGCTTGCATAGATATACCTACCGTCACCATGATGGCAAGCATAAGTACAAAAGTATACTTATGCTATTCTGCTGCAAAACCGTCTTTTTCATCCAATACTTACCATTTTCGACACAAAAGTACATAGGTATGCTTACCGCTTTTTTGCTGCAAAACCGCCTTTTTCATTCAATACTTACCATTTTTGGCCCACATTACAGGGGAGCTTTTGTATCATCGCTTCGTAACGAAGCGTTAGTCATGTTAACTAGCTACGTCGAGCAAAACAACGAAAACCTAGAACATTTTCTATTGAAAAGTTTTACGCAACGCCTTACGATGCCATGAAGTGTCTTCTATCCTTCTTTAAGACATGTTACCTAATTGATTCTAAGCCTTTGCGAGTCTATCGCTCATACAATTTTTACCGCTCACGGGCATAGTTTTTGATTAGGTACAAATAAATATAAAATAAGTCAATGAACGGCGAAATTTGTATGAGCGAATCAGACTAATACATCTGTATTACCTTTCTATTATTATTGGAATAGGTACAATCTGTATTTTTTGTAGACTCATAACCGTCCTTTTTATACAAATCAATACAAATTCAATCAAAACATCACAGCCTGTGCGTATTTTACCCGTGATTATGGATGGATCCCATCCATTGTCCATCGGTTGAATTTGGCAGAGGCAGGCAGGTACTCGTATAATAATGTGGGGTATGTGTCATGGATCATGAAAACTGGAAATGTTCCTATATGTATCTGCTTTCTACAGAAAATAATACCTTCTTTATACTTTCTAAAACCACTAGCGCGCTTTGTTTCGTTTAAAAGGATACAATAATATTTCAAAAAGGACGACCGGACTCAAAATATAAGGCAATTTATTCTCTTAAATTAGGCTCTTAAATTAAGGTGAAGTAAGCATGGCAAGCATGGACGTAGTAGTAGTAAACATGGACGAGTGAACACCGCGAGGAGGAAATATTTGTTTCATAATTTAAGGTAATACCTTTTAAAAAATAGCGTAATCGTCTTTAATCTTATAAGGTGCTAGTGTTTAATAACTAGCAATTGGAACGGCTTTAATCCGGCCAAGATCTAGAGGAAATTTTACGATTTTATTTAATCGTGTCAAGTTTAGTCAACCATGTTTTAAATCTCTTAACTTACTAACAAAAGGCTGATGCTGAAAATTTGATGCTAATAAAAAAGTATTTAAAAATGCTCTCAAATTTATTTTCCTTACTGTCTAAATGTGGGTTTTGGGACTCACTTCAGAGAGCATGTCTATGGGCTTAGACTATCTTAGAATTTTAGGTAAATAATATCTAATATAGCTTCTTTTACACTTTTGTCAAAATTTCGAAAATATGCACGACGATAAAACATGTTTTATGTTAACGTATTTGTTAACATTAAATGGAAGGGATTTGAGTAACAACAAAATATTTTGTAAAATGATTTATTGTGTAGTTTGTGTCCGGAAAGTAATGCTAGTACAGGCTGTGCCACATCTGGTCCATAAATATTATAATGAATATTCACGGCTCGTTTATAGCCAAAAACTTTGTACAAGGAAAATCTAAGTTTCAGGAAATAGGGAATAAAAACTAATAATTTAACTCAAAAACCTCAAATAGGTAGAAAACTGCAGAATGTTGCCAATAAAACAACCTAGAGGTAGTCTAACTGAACCAAATCAATACTAATCAAAAGCGTCCCCAACGTTGTAAATATGCATGAAAACAATAAAACCTTGATAAAAGTTTGTGATAATCCCAAGGTTCAAATAGACCATACTATATTACATTCCGTCATATTAGCGCTTTTGAAAGTTTTAAAACCATCTGAGACATAGGTAGAATGAAGTGTTTAAAAATCTGAAAAAAAAACAAATATTTTTCTTAGTCTAGTCAAAGTCGCATTTAGTTACAAGATTAAATAAATTTCACTCTATATAAAAAAAATCTCAGTTTGTTTTTATGTTATGTCATGTATAAAACTTTTAAAACTATCATGGTTATTAACATTAAAGTCATTTAAAACGGGATATTTTATGTCATGTATGACGTATGACGGAGCAATGTTGTACATAACTAAAACCCTACATATTTCTAAACAAATTCGCAGAATTTAACTTGATCAAATTATTGTGTTAATTATTTTGCACCTGTTTACATATTATGTTTATCTCTGGCCTATCGTGACTTATGTCAAAGTGTGAAGCACCATCCAAAATCTATGAGATCAACGTCCTAGTACCTTACCTACTCAATTCCAAAGCCGAGTGTGTGAAGAGATCCATTATTCATACAAACATGACGCGATGACATGTCGGCCGCATTGAGAAGGGTCCACTTGCTAATTTGTTGTTTTGGCTACATTGCTTTTATTACGTTCACGTAAGGTAGGCTCAGATTGTAATTTTGGTTGATATATTGCTATAACATTTTCTTACTCAGCTATTTTCGAAACCTTTTTCTCGGGAATCTGATGACTGATTCATTTTCTTACATCAGATTTAAAAGGATTGTCTTGTTCTAATAAATAAGTAATAAGTAAATCTAATGTATTTTTCGATTTGTTTAACGTCTTACCTTTTGACGAATTCTGTGGTGCAGCGGGCAAAGGGCAATATGATGCACTTTCGAGTACTGCTCCAGAACAAATCTTTAGTACAACCTCTAGCTAGATATATATTCGGAGTGTTCTGTATATTTTCTTTGCGTTATAAACAATATGGACTTTATGTTTTGTATAATCAATTGTTTAGAACGACAAAATCTCTGCTTAGTTTTGGGTTATATGATTCTGGGTGAATTGACCAGCATAATTTATTATGTGTACCTCTAGATAATTAGCGAGCAATCAATCTTGGATTGATAGGCGTTCGTCATATAGGTCTTCGCAAGCTTAATGTTAATAAGTTTTTTTTTGTTACAGTGGCCTCCGACGTTACTGCGGTGGACGTTCACTATACTCCTCATAGTTGCCATCATCGCCCCCACATCAAATTCTACCAGTAAGTATCCAAAAAGAGCGTCTCCACGCAGAAAAGCTGTTCGCGACAACTCAACAGAAATATCACTATGTCACTGTGTTAGCTGATTATAACAGGATTTTGCTAAAAGCTGGTATCCTTCCATAAAAAATGTTCGTTGTGTAAAGTTTTTGCTTATCTACACCAAACTAAGGGAAAATTCCAAGAATTATTTTTTTCTAAGTATCAAAATCTCTATTATAGAGGAAGGGCGAGATATTTTTTTTAAGCGAATACTGACACGCTCTCTCGTACTACCCAAATCGAATGGCTTGACAAATAGAGATAGTCAAAAAAGTCCCAACTCCAATACCACACTAGTTTCGTTTAAAAGTGATGAATGATGGCTTATACCTCGTGCCTAGGTTATCCGCCCAATCGTACGTCCGACGCGCTTACGTCCAAATACACAAAGATATATGGCTTCAAATCCGACAATTTATTCTGTAAAGCTGTGCGCTTTTTTGCTTTTGCACGAAATTTGTGTGGATGTGAAATTTATGAAAATTAAATCATATTATCACCAAGGTTTGTTTACTCGAGCAATACTTTCCCCGTCTGAATTTCCCCAAAATAATTTTATTGATCTTCTCTGAAAAAATCAGAAGCTTTAGAGAATGATAGTGGTTTGTGCAGTTGGTTGTTGTTACGGAAATTATTATTTTTTAATTTACTAAACTTAAGAAGGGAAACTTGTGCTACATGAAAACTGTGTCCCATCAAACCACTACGTCGTCGAGGGCATCAAAACAAAGACGCTTAGCGACGTTAGTGCAAATAAATGCCAGGCGCAGACAAAGCACTATATTATGCTTCGTTACACCCTTATTCGGAAAGTTTACACAATTAAACTTTTCCTTCTGTCTCCATTTCGCTACGTTCACTGAAAAATGAATTTACTTTATGTTTTTGCTTACTCACGCTCTGAATAAAATCTGATATGAAAACTTTTTTAATCGCTATAAAAACGTAGATCAAATCCCTCTGATATTCTAAAATGATGCTTTACAAGTACTATGTCATGGCAACTTTTAAAATTAATTTTGAGGGGCAAACTGCCTGACATCCAGGTTAGCATAGGATTATTTCTAAGCCTTGTCTTCACAAATATCTAACCTATGTATTTATCTATGAATCTTTCTCTATATTTCTTTATGTATTTCCATCTATGTATTACTCAAAATACTAACTATTAACCTTTCATTCTTTGATCATTATATAGTATTTTGAATTCGTGTCACGTCCACTCTAACCTTACGCCGCTGATTGATGTTATTCATGAAAGAACGCACACATCTGCATACAGATTTATCTAAATAGCTCTGTGTTTTGATAAGTTTATCTTCGCTTTTTGTTTGCACAATCCTTTATATCAACGGCTGGGCTGTACCAACTCCTGAAAGCCTTTCAATCTCAAGTTATTTGGTTCTTTTTTATACTTTGTTGGTTGACAATGGAAGCGCATTTACATCTTCATAACCTCATCCAAACTTGTCAATGGTCTTAATTTGAAATGCCTAGTCTCTGCATGCAGCTTTGCTTGTTTTTAACATATTATATTTAGGTCTAGGTTGAGTAGTCCAACCTTATCTAATACCTACTGACCATCTCACGATACTACGTTTGGTTCCATGCAAATTTTTAATGACTTTTCTGTACCTTACCGGACTTAAAAGGTTTCTATTCGCCTCCCTGATGTTAATTTCGCTGTTCCGGATGTTTATTTATACACAACATTAGACTGACAGACATTTTTTTTGTATAAGGTTTAAAATGGTTTGCATAGATTACCGAAACTTCACATCATTTACTTGATTTACTCCAAAATTGGGTATTTTCCTCACATTGAATTCAATTTTCACCCCTATCACACACTGAATAAGGTATGCGACATAATGTCTCCCTCACGTACTCTCGAATTCAGAGTGTGCACAGAGTTTATTACTCGGAACTTATTGGGAAATGGCAGGAGATACTTTAAAAACGTTAGTTTGTTTATTTATGTAGGGCTCGTACCGGGGTCTCTCGAAATATTTATTACACTATGCGATAGTAAAGGTATAAAATACGTCCATGTTCGCACACTCTTGAATCAATAAATTCGCTTGGAGACACGCCAACCAGTTGGGTTGATTATGAAGGATTTTGTAGCTCTGCAGGCTGAGCAGTGATGTCAACTGCCTCCTGGTATCCTTTATACGTTTGACTTTTGGGCAGCACGTGCAGAAAAATGCCATTATTCCCTATCGGGGTAAATCAAGCGATTTTGTCCAGAACATTACCAATCTGTAGAGCGCTATGGTGCTCATTAATATTCTGACTGACATTAGGACTGTTATATGTTGATGGTGATGATGAAGTACTGACTTTTTACCAAGCATTTTTAGAATCTAATCATCATAATTATTTCACAGCTGTACGAAGAAGATTACGGAAGCCGACCAAAGTATCAACGTCAGTGTCGACCAGTGTGTCCAGATCTTCGGATCAGGTGATATCAGCCAGCGTAAACAGGCCAAAGATCCGTGGTCGGCCCACTCTTTCTAGTCGGAAGTCTTCCGCTGCACTTGACAATTCAGTTACCACTGACCATCATAAGGATAAAGATGGATACAAAGTAAGTGCGCTTATCACAAGCTTTTACAAATCATTTTAATTCATATTTTCAGAGAAAATGACGGGTTCATGAATTCATAATTATTTTCTTAGAACGACTTCTCGTAAAAATAATATAAATTCATAATGACGTTAAAGTTCTGCCAAAAAAAACAACAAATTCTTTCATTAAAATATTGTAACAAACATCAAATTATTTTACATTTGTATTGCATTTATTAAATATTCTGATAAATTGACTTTATGTCTTTAAATTAACAAATCGTATTTCGTTTAATTGCTTTATCATATTACTACCGTCAATGATTCATAACCGTTCATAACAAGTTCTAGACAATTACAATAATTAAAGTATTCCTTCTGTATGAAGTTTACCTTCACCTTATAAAGCAGTCCAGTTTCTATCCGCTCAAAAGGGCTATTATAACTTCTCGCGTACATCAGGAAAAGGATCGGTCCGAGCAACGAGCCTTGTGGGATGCTGCGTTAAACTTTTGTTTCCGGAAAATTATTCAAAGGTTTATTTTCGACTTTATTACATAGCAACAGAGGCGATATTAAACACCTCTCAGATTTAAATGGTCGGGTATGCAAGCAAAACGCGGATATGAATGAGCTTTTCGAACGTAAAAGTGAAGTTGTTGGCCTTCAAAATGAGTGTTTGCTCGGAAACCTTTTAACGTCGTTTTAATGGACTTTACTGACACAGCAATAGAGGTTAAATTGCGGTGATAAACAAGCATTCTCTGTGTGGAATATCTAAAGTATTTGTAAGAACCCAAATAATACAGGCAGGATTGACGAATTTATCCAATAATGTAGTATTTATTCTTCTATTCTAATGGCATTATATTTTATTTATTTTTATAGATTTATTTAATTTTTATTTAAATTTTTTATAAATTAATTACATATTTTAATAGTCAACAATACTGTTTAATATGTAATACAATATTTTACCAAGAAATTAACTAATGAACCATTAATAGGAATCTTTCAAGTACTTACCTACTGTTAGTAGGTAAGTAGATAGATTAAACTGTCATTAATTCACTTACTATTTTCTGCTTGCATCTTCTCTCTGGTGATAAATTTTTGACACAAAGGTTTAGTACCTTTTACTTTATCCTAGGATACCACTTCTTTGTCTTTTATAAAGAACTTTGAAGCTATTTAGTCGAGAAAAAGCTATAATCAAAGACGGACAGATTAATAAAAACAATTATTTCTATTTCAGATCGTCTGCTACTACACAAACTGGTCCCAGTACCGTGTCAAGGTCGGAAAATTCGTTCCCGAAGACATCCAGCCTGACCTGTGCACCCACGTGATCTTTGCCTTTGGGTGGCTGAAGAAGGGAAAGATGAGCTCCTTCGAGTCCAATGATGAGACAAAGGACGGAAAGACTGGACTTTACGATCGAATTAACGCTTTAAAGAAGGCTAACCCCAAGTTGAAGACTTTGTTGGCTATTGGTAAGTTTATTATTAGTTTTAAATTGTCATACAATTATGTTAAAATTTAAGTAACAGTTTGTTGTTAGGTAGCCAAATGATCTTGACAGTACTGGATAGCAATTTTCTAGTCCAAAAGATTATGATCTTTTTTCTCGCACATGACGGGCAAAATATAATTATAACACAATTAATGTCCAATGAAATGAATAAAATAAAAAAGCAGATCTCGACAGAGCCTACGAATTGGCTCCCCTCGGGTTTTTCAAAGCGACGCGTGAGCATTGCCATACAGCGAGGCAATGCAGCCAGCGTCGTGGTGATTCTTCCTACTCATATCGATATGGATCAGATCAGCTACCTGTGGATTGTTTAATCAAGATGTAGGTATATTATTAAATACATAAGCAAAAAGTTCTAACGAATATTATACCTACCGAAGTTGTAAAACAAAAGTGCTGCAAGTCCCTTGTAAGTAGTAACCGATGCAGACTCAGATTCCAGCTAAACTAAACGGTTCAAGAGTGGCAATTGTCGTGATGCGATCCCGCGGCTTGGCTCGGAATAGATATTAGGAACAGAGATGTAACCAGGCGTGTTTCTAAAGCCGACAAAAATCTGCTTGTGCTTTCACTTTCTCTGCCCACTGATAGCACATTCTTTACCTTCCTTCCAATTTTAGATTTGGTTAGGTAGTTGTAGTGGTTCGATACCACGCAGAAAAACAACTTTGGAGTTTGAATAAGAGTCACCAAACACAAAGTAGTTAAGTTTTGTGAACTCCTGTTCCCCACCTTCACCTAGCCCAGTCTCTGGATCCAACCCTGCCTTGCGGAGAAGTTTGCTCTTTCTGTAACAACGCTCACTGCATTATTCAGTAACAGACACTGTGTGTTTAGCGTCGGCGATAGACCTACCGCAAACTTCCAAAGCAAAGACCAGGGAGGTGTCGACTTTATCGATGAAAATTACTAATGTCTGCAGAATAATGATTCGGCTAAAATGCATGAGACCATGATGTATGCTTGTATTGAAGGTAACTAGAATCTTAAGGTGGACACTGACTGGCATTACAGGGTATAATGAAACTTGTTACACTAGAATTAGCGCATTAAGGGAAAAGATTGCTTGCTGTAAATGGTACATTATGCCCCGTAACATCGGGACATCTTTAATAAATCACTTCGACAAAAGACAAAACTCGTATGCACAGAGGAGACCAGTTCTTTAAATACGAATGCCAACGCCGTTGAAATAATATAATACTTTATTGCACTGCGTAAAACTTTAAGTTAAAAAAAAATCAGAGGCTCATGCTATTATCGCTCATATGAAATGTACACGGAAAGATAAAAAAGGACCAACGTATTTTCATATGTATTCCACTCAAAATACGATTCGCAACTGTCGAGATCGCGACGTGTGTTAGCTATTAACTGATGGTTACCGGCGCGTAGCCATCAGCCAATAGCAAACACATGTTTCAGAATTAAGACATCTGTGCAGGCACATCAGTGTAACTTATAAACGTGGTCAAACTGTACCCAGCTTTAGCTGCGGTCAACCCAAAGCCGGCATTGAGTGGCGTAGATGCCTAATGTCCAGCAGTGGTTAATATACGAGCTTTTAATGACCTTGTTGAAGAGGAAGCTAGAACAAAAAAATATTACATTTGATTTAATATGTAAAAATACGCTGATTTCTTAAGCTTTTTACTAATTGGATGGGTTTTAATATTATCTTACCTACTTACTTATTTTATGCACTTCAAAATTCCGTATACTTATATCACATAAAATCATCTAAACACTCAAGCAGTATTACCAGGTAATACAATAAACACGTTCGTAATATATACCACAGAACAGCAATTACTCATGATAAAAGTTTATGGTTTGCCATGACTGTCTGTATACCGACAGGAAATGTCTCCTCAACTTTCTAACGACAGATATTTACGTAATATAAGTGTGGAGTGTACTTATAAAATATAATGACACTCGGTAACTTGTTGTCAAAATACACTGCACAATAAAATTAAAATGTCAAAGAAAGTATTAAGTGAAGCTGCTTTCATAAAAACTTATAATAGCAAACAAACATTTATATTTATCGATAACAATGCTGGCACGTCACTATGCGAACTCCAAACTTCCCACGACAAAGCATTTTCACCTATTTTCACGGCAAAAACTGTTCCCATTTCAAATATGTACCATTGCGCATATCTGTTAATATAGGTGCCTCGTTGTATAACGAAATCGGCTTACAGCTTTTTTACCCCACTAGTTGTGAAATTATCTAGTAATTGCCCATCGAGGTATTGTTTAACAACGGTCGGTTATTGTTATGAGTTTACGCAGAGTTAGCCATGTGTTTCATTTAATAATTTAATATTAATTATTATTAGGTTTGGTACCTAATCTGCCTACACTGTGGTTTTACACTTCCTGGGTATAAAAAAGCCTTTCGTAGATAGATAAAAGGAAGACGATTAGACTTCTAGGAAGTATCTATGTATGAATATTTTCTTACCGGAAGGAGTTAGTACTGAGTACTTCTTGCTTGCTCAGGTTGGTTTATACAACAGAACTCTTCTCATCATCTTCGATATTGTACTTGTGTAGAACCAAATCTTGGTTCCATCAATATGGTTTTTAGAGTTCCGTACCCAATGGGTAAAACGGGACACTATTACTAAGACTCCGCTATCCATCCGTTCGTCTGTCACCAGGCTACATCTCATGAACCGTGATAGTGAGACAGTTGAAATTTTCACAAGTGATGTATTTCTGTTGCCGGTGTAACAACAAATACTAAAAAACAGAATAAAATAAATATTTAAGATGCTCCCATACAACAAACATGTTTTTTTTTGGCTAGTTATAGATAACGGCAATAGAGCCTGAAATATTCATAGAATATTAAATAATATATTATTCATTTTAAAAATAAATAATTAAATAAAACTAAAGCAAATATTTAAGAGGGCTTTCATACAACAAACGTGATATTTTTGCTGCTTTTCTAGATTATGGTACGGAACTCTTCGTGCAAGTGTCCAACTCACTATTGGCCGGTTTTTATTCATTTTAACATACGAAGAAAAATGAAAAGGCATCTATTATATAATAAACTACGTGTAGCTATACGAAAATCTTTGCCTAATAGATACATATATGTTTTTTTGTCCACCAAAGAGTTACAAAACTAAAGAATCTTTTTTGGAAAATATTTTATGAAACTGCTTTTATCGGAGCACATCGAAAAGCTTTTTGTTTTTGGTTTGGAATACTTTTATTAACAAATAATTTTGTCTTTCAACAGTAATTTGAAATTGCACCTTTTTCGCTACCTCTAAGTTTTCTGGTATTATGATGAATGGTTAGATTATGAAGTTATTTTAGAAAAAAAAATTATGTTCTATAGAGTCGGTGAGTAATTTTTTGCATTCTATAAGCATGCGTTGGATTTACAGAGGTTTTTATAATCTATGTTAAATGATTATCACTTTATACTCTACTGAACAGAACAGAGTATAGGTTTACTAGCATCTGCCTGCGGTTTCGCATGCTTTATTTATTCACACTTGACTTACAGAATAACATACATTCCAACCTGGAATTACGGATTTTATACCGGGATTAAAGCAGCCCAAGCCCTACCCCGGTATACCATCTACATTCCTACCTGCCATATTTCATTGCGGTCCGTTAAGTAATTTTGGCTTGATAAGATAACAGTCAGACAGGCAGAGTTATTTGCGAAAATAATAATTAATACCTACTCAGTACTAACAACTTATGGATGGAACCAACCACTGTATACAGGACACAGATCTAGCTTACTTTAAACTATATACCTAGGTTAGCTTTGTGCTTTAGGTACCAAGCAATCTGATCGAACATAGTGCGAGCTGCCAACACATCAAAATGTTGGCCTACATGCCAAGTTTCGAGTGTCGATTCTGTAACTCGGCGCCTGCAAAAAACAGAAGTGCAATAAGGAAAGAGTGCTTGCTCTAATAAATCATGGATTTACTGACACGAGAGAATAGCTGCTTCATCTTCAAATTGTCAATGACTGCGTAAAAGATATGACTGTAACAAACTTATGCTGGAAAGTGGTTACCACAAGGTTGTGGGCAAAGCGCTCGTTTTTAATGTCCCTGACATTACCTACAAGCGCTTTGCCGACCCTTTTACATGCTGTTTTAAACACTTGTGGTAAACATGTTCTTGAGTGGAAACCACGACTCAGTATACGTAGCGTAGGACGCCTTCCGGCCAGGTAGGATGACGACCTGCGAAAGACTGCAGGCAAGAGGCGTCAAGCTGAAGACAGGGCGCTATGGCGCTCTATAGGGGAGGCCTATGTCCAGCTGTGGACTAACATAGGCTTATGATGATGATGATGAAAGTATTCTGTTAAGAAGAGTTTAAAGGGACTTTATTATAGATGGAAAAAACCAACAGTTCAACCTATGATGTTGGACAGCATCAAAATCCAGACAGCATGAAACGCACGTTTTTCCATAAAAAACAAAAGATAGGTACTTTAAAGTTCCACCATACTTTTATAGAAATAAGTCATCAATTTACTAGCTCTTTATTAGATTACACAGAATACAGAATCCTTTATCTCCACAGGTGGCTGGTCCTTCGGCACACAGAAGTTCAAGGAGATGTCATCAACCCGCTACGCTCGGCAGACCTTCATCTACTCTGCTATTCCGTACCTGAGGGACAGGAACTTTGACGGGCTCGACATCGATTGGGAGTATCCTAAGGGTGGGGAGGATAAGAAAAACTATGTGCTGCTGTTGAAAGGTAAGTTTTTCCACCAGTAAGATGTTATTTAGCTGCAAAGTAGTTTAGCTTTGTCAATAGGGTCGCAGCGAAGGAATCAGGTGTGTCTAGCCTGACCAAATGGAGCAAAACAAAACACTAATAGGGTAATTAAATTAAAGTTTTGTCTTGCCCTTTTTTTGTCTTTGGAACTTTCGTGTTTCTGTTTATAGGACTGATATCCGAACTAATTTAATCCGTAAAAAAAACACAAATATTAACCTATAACGCATAACACCCACATCCAGAGGGTTATTTCGATTGTTTTTATTTTTAATCTGTAAAAAGATCCCCGCCCAACATGTGTAAACCTCATTCGTATGAACCTTTTACAAAAAAAAGTAGCATAAATAATAGGAACATATTACCTGCATTGAGTATCCTCGGCTCAATTTGTTCCTGTCACGGTTCTTTTGTATGTTTTTGATATTATCTTCTATTTTTAATTTTGTGTGTTTATAAAAATGTATTTTTTTAAATCTATGGACTATGTGTTGTCTGAAATAAAACCGTTTTATCTTTATTTTATTAACCTGAATCAGTAGATAGAATCGATTGACTTACTTAGGTATAAAACATTCCCCAAGGCTAGCTAGCTGCCTATGGTTTTATGAAAATAAAACTAACATCGGCTCTCGAATTCTTACCTTAGACTCATTGAAGGGCAAAGCGAATAGGATCTAAATTGACCTGAATGAAAAATTGAATTAGGTCAGAGAGGGGCTGGCTCTCGCTTCAATAACGTTACAAAGTGGATCTAGCAAGATAGATGCGGTGCGACGTAGGCAGCTAATAAAAGCCAATTTTACGTTCGACGAGGAGTAATAAGATGTAAAACTACCTTTATTAAATCTCGAATAGTTCCTTGTAGGAACTTACTTGTGGTTGAGTTGTCCTCCTCATTTTTTGGTAGGTTAGGAGACAAACTTTCTGTTCTCGATTTTTGATTCTTGCCACTTGTTCGTAAAGCATTTCTGAAATTTGCCTTAAATTCATCTGTTTGTTTCTTCTGTCGCTGTTAAAAGACCTTGAGGCGTAGTCATAACTAAGTATTTTTTCTTACACTAATATTTCTACTTACACGAAAGTTTTGGCACTTTTTGTCTTTGCTTTTGACAATCCTATACCTACGTCAAAACTACTGATAATGTTTTGGTACATACAGTGAGCACATAATTAAAGTTCTTAATCTCGAATAAATGAAAGGGACTTTTATCTGGTCATCATAGCGCATACAAAAACGTGGGTAGGAGCAAGTTGAGTATATTATTTAAGAAGTAGAAGGTAGTACTAGTAGTAGAAGGAGTAGTAGAAGGAAATAAAAAAGATGAAGAAACTATAAGAAGTCACCTCTTCCTTACTTGCCATTCGCACGTTACAGCCACCAATGCAATTCTTCGCGCAATCTCCAGTAGAATAAACATACAAACCATCGGTTGTACCTACAACAAAACTAGAATAACACTGAGATTTTCTTCAAAAACTCCATCAAGAATGCATGTAACAATCCAGCAACAAATTCCGCGGTGGCCGGAAGGATCGAGGCATATGTCTAGCACTTTATTTCAGAACCAGGAACTATTTCTCAAATAACAACACAAATCTACGGGAACGCCGCGAGCTCTTGTGAAAGCGGTTCCAACGTGGGGGAGAAATATAAAGCGTAGATGGATACTGTGCTGCATTTTGGGTTTAGAGCAATTTTTTTACAGTTTGACCAACTCGCGCGGGCGGCGGTCTGTCATCATACTTTTTAAAGTCAATCTAAGTAACTATAATAAGCCTCCAACTAACAAAACAAATAAGGTAGGTATATATGTATATATGCTTAGCACGGGTACTATATTATGCACGTATTATACATAT
Organism: Eupithecia vulgata; assembly: GCA_946478455.1. Taxonomy (NCBI): domain Eukaryota; kingdom Metazoa; phylum Arthropoda; class Insecta; order Lepidoptera; family Geometridae; genus Eupithecia; species Eupithecia vulgata. The sequence continues at coordinate 14,723,672 of OX297867.1, forward strand.
AAACCTTCCTATTAAATCACTCTATCTATTAAATAAACCGCCTTAAAATCTGTTGCGTAGTTTTAAAGATCTAAGCTTACATAGGGACAGACAGACAGCGGAAAGCTACTTTGTTTTGTAATATGTAGTACCTAACGTACTTAGTGGTATTATCATTTCACCTTGACATTTTTGACCCAAGCCATGGATAAATTTTGTCCATGCCCGAGCTAAGTATTTTTTTTAATTTATTTGTGAGTTTAAATTTATTTTTGCATTAATTTATTAGGTAACATTTTATTTAGTATTTTTATTTTTGTAATTCTTACATAATATTTATTGTTTGCGAATAAAAATAAAAAAAATGCTAGCTAGTGCTACTCTTTAGAAACACTCACAAGACAAGAATCTGAGAGCAATCTATTTGTTTAATTTCTGTACCTAATTAATGAAATTTTTAAAAGTTCGCAGTGTGTACTTAATACATTAGAACAAAATAAACAAGAAACTTACCTGGTAAAATTATTTGGAAGCGTAACGGGCTGGTTCGTTAGGCTAGGTACCTTTCTATCTCATTATCCACCTTTCCCAAAACCCATTGCCATAGTTCCAAACCAATGAATTGGGTCTTGGGTACATAATAAAACTATAAAGTCGCAGGTTCTATGCCTTTCAGTCCCCTGCAACCGTACAATTTTCCTTCAGAACTCAACAAGGCTTCCACGGAGCTCATATAAATTCCGAGCACAGACCAAAGTATCTCGTATTTCATACACAAGATCTAATATCTCCATAATTTCTGCTGCTCTGTTTTCTTGCTTGGAGATGTTATTTTGTTCTTGCTGTTGGATGCTTTTGACTATTAGTAGAGGTACCTATCTGATGATATTCTTTACTGTATTCAGAAAACTTAATCAGCGGAAATGTAGTGGATTCTTGGTAGTTTAAATTGTTTTTAAAAACTAGGTTATTCTGCATTAAAAGTATGATTTTTATTGAAATTATCACCTAAAAAATATTTTTGAGGACCTAACATTTCTATTTTTATGAATGCTTTAAAACTCTACGGGACTATTGTTCAAACTATCACGTAAACAAAGCAACATTTAAAATTCGAACGTAGCTTCTGAATTCAACCACAAAGGTTCTAAATTCAAAGCAACTGTTCTAAATTCAACCGAACCAACCGCTGCATTCGGCACATTTCAAATGTAATCTATCGTTCGATATTGCAATATCTGGCGCGTCTAAATATTGGCAGCGCGGCCAGGTGCTCATCATAGATTTATGAGCTGGTTAGACAGGACATCTATTATTTTAGGAAAAAATCTTCTTCCGCATTCAACTATTGATTTGATTTGTGATCTTTCCATACCTACCATTAAACAAGTATTTATAGGTAGGCAGGTACTTACTTACATTGATTTCTTGATTTATAAAAAGGAATACCTAGTAAAAAATAAATAAGGGGTACAATTTGGAGGCAAAATCGATAAAAGAGGTTGATTAGATTACTAAACAATTTTACCGCTAAAACTAGAGATAACAGAAAACATGACCAGTCGAGCTTTTGTAAAGCTTATTAGACAATTTGCGTTCGTCTATTTCAAAGTAAATTTCGTGAAATTTCAGTGGAATTAATTGTCTTTCAGAACTTGACACTTAATTTTCTGACAAAAGCTCCAATTCCGGAAACAATGCATCAAAATAGAAGTGGCACTTCTAATAATTATCCTCCTTAGTGATGCGCAGTGTCTACAATTATCGATATTTCCTAAAATATTCTATACTGAATCGCGTTTGTTACATAATGCAAGCCATAAATTTTAAATTTTACGGCTCCATATTTATGTTTTGCTGGCTAAATAGATTACAAATCATTTCAATTTATAGAAGTATCAAGATGTCTATTTACTCCTAGAACTTCTAGGATTGGCCTAACCACTTCTAGTGTTGCTCTACGCATATAATATAATAATTTATCAATAATCCACTTATTTCGCTACCAGGAGACCCAAGCTTAAATAGATTAAAAACAAATTGCCAAGTCTTACCACTGCTAGAGCCGTGCTTTCTATCAAAACAAAATTTATCGATACGTAGTAAATCGATAGACCGCGTTGGCTGCCCGCTGCTCCGCACCTGTCGCCGGGTCGGGTAGTGAATGGAATGTTTTTGTCGATAGTTTTAATTGATTTTTCAGTGCCGTGGCTTATCTAGATAATCTTGAAAAATTGCTAGTATTTTGTATGTTTTTCGATTAGTAGGTATAGGTATTTAGTCCGATAGAGTAGCATGCAGAACGTAGAAGGGTGTATGAAATTTAAGTTTACCTATTTATCCGGCGACTGCCTCCCGTGGTTATATGATTTTAAATTAAATCTATTTTAAATTATAAATATGAAGAATTACAAACAAGTTCAGATTAACCTTTTATCTCTCACATTTTGAATATTAGGTCAAGGTAACAATCTAGACAAGAAACTTACAAACCAACTGATACAATTCTAATTTGAGCTTCTTAGGTAAAATCCTATGCAAATTCTATATAAATTGAATATTAAATCAGATTCGTTGCGGACATTATTTTAATTAAAAGTCAATCAATTGAACTTGGACATTTCAATATCATATTATTTGTCTCAGTGTGAGTAAATTACAATGATAACTATAAAATTATGAAAAAATTTAATTCCCTATCTTTGTAAAATATAATAATTATCTACCTCCCAAAAACTCTTGACAAAATATGGGAGAATTAAAAGTTATAGCTTTAAAATCATCCTGACAAAATAAAATTCTAGTTATTTAGTTAACCGCTTGTAAAATACAGTTCTCGATAAATTTTCAATAATAACAGTCTCTTAACAAATCGTGCGCTGTGCCGTACCGTAATCGCGGCCAATTATCGATAGAAATGTGCGGTAGTATCGTGTAATATCGCAATTAGGTATAATCGATAAACAGGCAACCCTAGGCCCCGCATCAGGACCCGGCGCACGTTTCGTCAGCACTCCGTCACGAGTCCACTCCGTCGTGTTGTAAAGCTGTTTTGAGCAAATTATAGGAATTTTGTAATAAGCTATGATGGATAGTATTCTTAGATAGAAGCCCTGAGGATTAGTTCAAGACAATGTAATTTTCTTTGAAATATATTCGCGCATACTTAGGTACAGGATGTTCCGCTCAGATAAGATCAGAAGAAGTTGATTAAACATGGATCTCAATCGGCCATTTCATAACTATACGTTTAATTTTTTTGTAGATGTTATATACGAATGTGTCTTTATGAATTTTGACTTATTTAATGATTATTTAACGGGTATTTATCCTCGTAAAAACCATATTTGTTTATGCGTTAAAATGTATCGAGGCGTCTCGCGTCGCCTTGCCTCTAGACTGTTATTCGTTATTATCGTTATTATTAACATTTATTCACAGAAACACGTCAAAACTAAACTTTAACTTATCTTATATCCTTATCCTATTGCCTATCCTTTTCACAATTTTTTGCATTAGGCCCGCTATTAAGTAGATACTATTCATTTATTTGACTTGACATAATGTGTTGCAAACTCAATTTCGATGAAGAAACAGAACTCAAATGAGAATATAAGAATCTGAATATAAAAATTAGGGCGAATGTACTCAAGGAAAAGAAGAAGGGTTTGTTGGATTACTTTCTGTAACTCATAGTTCCTTCTGTACTTTTATTATAATCCTGTCATACCTTTAATAACGCTGTCATGTCAAGCTTTGCCACAGTCAATAAAACAAAATCTAAAGAATGTAGCTCAGTTATACCCACGTATACCGCGCAGGACATAAGTGCGAATTGTCTTTTTAACACCATACTAAGGCAACAAGGTAATAAACAACCTAACAAAGCTAAAGGACCCTTTCGGCAGATTCAGATCATAATATTTGATGAGGAAGGGATGGGAAACCGTAACATTTTATTGGCTAAGCCATAATCGAAACTTACGAGCACGAGAGGGACAATGATTCTCTTGTAACATCTTGTGGACGACTTGTAATAACAACTTGTAATAACGGTGAAAATTCCCATAAATGTTTGTCAAATTTAATAGACTTATAATTTTCTAGCCTCCGCCCGTGCTCCTAACACCATTTTTAATGATGCAAAATTGGCTTTATTCTGTCCAGCATTATTGTCATGATTATTTATTTATATATAGTTATATCACAGTGACTATGCCACTACCGTAAAAGATCAATTAACTATACATACATATAATAAAAATGTAACGGATCGCTGTCTGCACATGAAAAATTTATGCGAAAAGATATTAATGGGACCTTCATCAACGCAAATAGCACCCAAAACAATGATTTTTAGAATTTTTTATTGTTTGTCTGTGTGTTTCGGCGCGCTAATCTCAGAAACGGCTTATCCGATTTAGATGTAGTTTTCATTAATATATTGAAGTAAGCTTTACTTAACAAGGTTTATAAATTAAAAAGTTATGCTAATTTAAATAATCACGTCGAACATAATGTATATATTCTTTCCGGCTGAAACGATCTAAATGAAATTTGGCAGTGAAGTAAATGGTTATACACACATTATGGACACCCTGTATATTATTATTTATCTACAAAATATTGGTTGTATGTCGCAATATTTACATGCTGACTGTACATGGAACTGCCGATGGCAAATCACCACGCGAAAAACAATATTTTATTTGACGATGGCGAATCAAAACTCAAAGTATGGAACTAAAAAGTAGCAGAAAGAAGGGTCCGATGGCGAATCGCCAACCCATTACGGAGACGGACATAGGCTAAGTTTTATCTCAAAAAAAATTGTACTATAATTAAAAACATGGCAAATGAAGAAAGTTGCTTCGTAGCAACTTTCTTCAACCGTCGTAGTGTGTCGCATAATAGAAAAGGTCACAGAAACTCGACTCACTATCGAATTAAAGTAATTAATTCTACCCTCAGAGAATTGATTGTCATTCCGTATGCGTTACCAGACAGGGTGAGTTAGGGTGAACTACCCCGGCGTGGGTAAGTTCGGTGAGTTTGTTTACCACAGTGTGTCTTTAATTAAGTGTAGAAGTCGTTAGGCAGCAAAAGCTTTGTACACATGGCTGTGAATACAGCTGTGAGTACATTAGATGTGAATTTGTTACGTAAGATATAAATATTTTATGCAGTCGATGTAAAAATCCTTAACCTCAACAGCCTATAATGGTCCACTGCTGGACACAGGCCTCCCCCTGATTTATTTATCTCATGAAGGGTAATATGCCAGGCATGCGGGTTGGGGATCGCAGTTCGGTGGTAGATGTATTCTGCAAGAGGCGCTGCTGCCCGCCCCCGGTATATGTCCCTTAGTCGCCTCTTACGACACCCACGGGAAGAGTTGGGGTGGTGCAAATTCTAAGTCACACTGCTGTAAAAAACAACTGATTCGAAATATTAACTATTATTGCTAACATTGGTGTTAAAAATTGTAATTTATTTATTACAGGCACAACAAACGGTTTATTCCCATTTGTCACCCTGATCTGTCCCCCTTAGGGGGGACCAACTATAGTATAACTTAAGTTAAAAAATTATATAATAAATTCAGTGTAAATACCTAAATTAGCGCCAGCTTGGCACGGGGATACTCAGTGATAATGTAGCTTTCTAATGGTAAAAGAATTTTTGAAATTGGTCCAGTAGTTTTTAAGTTTATTCGTTACATACAAAAATACAAATCTTTCACTATGTTGTACTCAAATATGATAAAAAGCTTATTAATAGGTACTTATCGAAACAGGTTGCTGACTAATTTAATTACCTATACATAAGATGTGATTATACGTATCTGCTAACATTATGACTAACTAGCAGCGCCTCGCGGTTTCACCCGCGTAGTTCCCGTTTTCATGGGAATTCCGGGATAAAATATAATCTATGTGCTATTCCATACTACAATCTATCTTTGTGTCAAATTTCATCCAGATACGTTAAGCCTTCCTGGCGTGATTGATCAACAAACTTCCATCTATCCATCCATCTATATAAACTTTCGCATTTATAAATTAGTGTGATGCACACAAAACTAGAATTAATTATATTAGACACCTACTAAAACAAACTTAGAACAATGAAAAAAACATCGATTTTTCTTAAAGGTATCGAGTATCGAGTTTCTAGAAAAAACAGATTCATGAGATGATGTAAAACACGTAAAATAACAGCTACCGAGCGGTCACCTATGCGTCTACTGACCTTATAGAAATGTCAAGGATTCGATGGTATAAATGACTCACAAACAATATTAACCACTCATGATTGGGTCCTTATTGGACATCCTTCTTTCTAGGAAGAGCCTCTCAGAACATAGGCCACTTGTCAAAGTAATTGGAAAAATTGGACGTTTCTTTCCAAAGTAAGCTGACAATCGCGCGTCTTGAGAAAATGGCTTGTAGGCCAGAGAAACTGAAGTGATCGACGTCAAAAAAGGAGAGTTCATGTTTCACTAGCTGCTGGCTGCGAATTCCCCGCGCTTTTCAAGTATCCTATGTCCGTCCCCGGGATACTCAAAATTCAAACATCAAAGTGCTTTATCTAGCTAGTTAACTAGCTAGTTAGTTAACACGATCACTGCTAGCGTCGGCGGTGCGACCCGCAGGGGCGCGCCGTCATCTCAGCACGGACTTGCAGATTGCTCTCTGTGTTTTCAGCCATGAAAGTGCTAGTTCAGACCTTACAGGACTCTCTTGGACACGTCACAAAACTCACATTATGTATAAGTAAAACTAGAAAATAAAACAATCACTTCAATTTTTTATTCTCTTCGAAATTTTTATCATGTTAGAATGTTACCTAGTTTTCGAGTGCGTCCTACCCGTCATGACCACCATGACCAGGTGGGATGATTATTTGCGAAAGACTGCTGGCAGATGCTGGATGCGGCAAGCTGAAGACAGGGCGCCATGGCGGTCATTAGGAGAGGCCTAGGTCCAGCAATCGACTAATATAGGCTGATGATTATGATGATGATTTTGATTTTTATTTATGTTTATATTAAGTACTATAAGTGGAAACTTGTAATTAGCCCTCAGTAACATATCATGCATGTTATTTTAAGTAAAGACCTTTGTCAAATCATAGCTGTAAGTTTTCCAAAAATTCGTAAAATAAAATAAAATGAATACCTTTCGAAATTATTTTCTATAACAAAAGCAAAATATTTTTTTAAATCTCTCCATAATTGACGGAGAAATCTACATACGATCATACATAAAATACTCTCCACAGTGAATAACTTTGTACAGGTACGTAAAACAATCTTTAAACTTAATTGGTTATCCCACAGAAACACTGCACTTATCAAGAATCAAAAATTACTTGTACCAAAATTAATAGGATGCCTTATATCCTGGGTTAACCTAGGATAAAAGTTATCCTGGTGCCAAATTTCATCCAAATACTTTTAGCCGCTTGAGAGTTAAGTTGAAACAAAATTTATAACAGAATAAACATAGGTACACTTTATACATACAAACTTTCACCTACAAAGTAGCAACGCGATTATTATAACAGAACTTGAGAGATTTGAGTTAACGTGAGGAACATTAACTCAAATCTCCCAAGTCTCAAATTACACGGCTCGCTTTGCTCGTCAGTATCGTGTCTAATACAGTTAATCAACCCTTGATTTACATCCCTTCGGCTTCTCGGAAACCTCATTAACGACTGTAGCGAGATTCTCGGTTACAGCGTAATTATTCCAATGACAAATAGTGCTACTGCCACAGCTACCTTACCTACCTACCCTTAATTTAATTCTGTGGGTTAGCTTGCGTCTGTTTGACAAGATCATCATCATCAGCCTACATTAGTCCACAGCTGGACATAGGCCTCCCCTTATAAGCGTAGCGCCCTGTCTTCAGCTTGCCGCATCCAGCATCTGCCAGCAGTCCTTCGCAAATCATCACCCCACCTGGTCGGAGGGCATCCCACACTACGTTTGCCGAGTCGCGGTCTCCACTCAAGGACACGGATACCCCAGCGGTTGTCGGGTCTTTTTGAGATAAGAGATAGTTTGACGAGTTATCTCCATACTATTCAATTCATTATTATGAGTCATCCATTAAACATAACAAACGCTCTGCTTAGCTTAGAGTTAAATGATACTATGTGATCATCATCAAGGACTTCCATGGGGGCTGGTGCCGCGGCAGATATTGGATCGAAGATCTCAAGCGTGATCTCAAGAGGCGCAAGTATGCAGGTCTTGACAGAACAAACGCATTTGCTCTCCTTAGAGTCAAAACCCGTACCGAGGCTCTCTGGGTTTTTAAAAACTTATCTGAGCTTCTGGTCGCAGCGTCGCGTGACCCGAAAGCTGGTGAGTATCTGGCACAGCGCATTTATTGAGTATAGTTCTCTTTGTTATCCAGTCCAGCTGTTTACGGTAAAGGCACCGGTGCGTTTTTTATATTTCCGATTTTTTTTGCGGCGAAATGCAACTATCTCGAACTATATTAACCTAGGTACCTAGGTTAATGTAGCTTAATAGTTATATCGTGCTCAATGTACGCCGTTATCTAATATTCTTGTTTCTTTCTTTAATAAGTTAATTGACTCTACCTTATTTCCTGCCGCCCGGAAATAATTGTATAAGTAATCGGTGTTCATTTTAACAAACACAGATTTGAAGTAAAACTTTCATTTTTTTGTGTGTAATAACCATCATTCTTCTTGTCCTCTAGCAAAGCACGTTATAAAGATGCGCAGAACACAATTTTGAAAAGATGACGGCTACCTTTTAAGGTCTAGAAAACTTTCATTATATTAATCCACAAAAAATAAACAATCACAGGACAAGATACTTGCCGGCAACTATAACAATGAAATGTAGATATTAAGCAATAGACAGACAACCTTTTAAGAAAATTATAATGAATGTGTCGGTACGGGTGTAAGAGGGTTAACTACGAACCTTATTTGTGTTGGAAGAACACCTATTTTTTGTGGATGAATATAATGAAAGTTTTAAACAATATAGACGGTGACGTTTGAGTAATAGGAAAAGAAAATAACTACATTATATGTACATACCTACATTACTAACTTTAATACCTAACATGCATTAGGTATATAAAAGATAAACTGACATACACATAAAAAAGTAGTTTTTATTGTTACACGGACAAATAATGCTGATTAAGCAGTTTTTTTAATACAGGGAGTGATTTTGCACGTCTGATGTCCCATTGTGAGTGTATTTTGCAATGGCTGGTAACCCGCCAAATTGCCTGAGTAGACTCCATATCGTTCGCAGGTTTCAATTTTCGTCCAAGCTCAAATCAAATCAATCAAATCAAAAAGTCTTTATTTCCATAAATACGGAAATGTACACTTAGAAAAGGTCAAATTCTTAAAATAAAACATTGACACGGAAATAAAGTGATATTTTTGATTTCGGTCGCTTCGGAATGTAGACTAAAGTAAAGAAGCGACGAAAAAACCTTTAGCCTGAGGCTCAGGATGTCAATACATGTTCGTGTACATGGAGTGGATACATAAAATTTGTTTTGCAGAGAAGATGCAGTCTGATTTTAAATTCTATTCGTATCTAAAATACGAGACGTAGTGATTTAGAACTCTTGCCAAGAATAAACAATTTTCTACGTTCCGTCTTTGATATTTGTAAACCTGAATAAGTCCTTTTGCGAAAATTTTCTTTTTTATGACGAATCACTCTTTTTTTTCCTCCTACATAATATTCTTCCATAGAGCTTTTGAAAGCGCGGGATCCTTATTTGATAAACGCTAACACTAACGCTTTGTAACGTTATTCTTTGCTTTTGCAAAAAATATGTCAATCCATTTTTTATAAGTCTATAAACCTTAGTTTGACCACTATGTGATTCTCACCTGGAAGGTGAAGATGTAGCCGATAATGTACCACGAAGGTCTAAAAGATACCTACCTATTCACTCTTATCTTGAAGAGACCCAGGTTGTAATTGACGGGAAAGGCAGCAGGGAGCGTGTTCCAAACCCCAGCGGTACGAATGATGAAGGTGGAGGAAAACCGCTTAGTGCGAGTGGACAGTATAAGTATTCACCAAGTTAGTAATGCGCTGTGCATCTGCTTGTCCTGGAGTGGGTGGGCCATTCACATTATATTTGTGTAATTTCTTCATTTTAGACTAGCGGTCCGCCTCATCTTCGCTCGGGTCGCACTCTATCGCCTATGTTCATCTGGGAGAATGAAGGATTCTAATGTTTTATTTCTCAATTCGGTCTAGTTTAGCTTTTGCCGTTAGAAAGCTAGGTACATTATCACTGAGTAACATAGGCTAATTATAATGTACCTCGTGCGAAGCTGGGGCGGACCGCTAGTGTAATATTAAATAAATGACAAGATTACATTTTAAAAAAAAAATATTTAAAAGAGTTTGTTAATAGGCCACACACCTAAATTGAATTTCGTAATGTCAAAGCTATCAGTTTCTTAACAAAAATTTACCTTCACATGGATCGATATAGATAAGTTTCTTTTACGAAACTCAAGAAAAAAAAATAAGATTTAGATTGCTGATAGAATTGTAAAGCTTAGTCACTCTATCTAATTACACCTTTAGAAAATCAATTTCGTCGTATCAAATGATATAGGTACCTTTGTGATTAAGAACCAGGACCAGTTTAAGTAACCGGAACTAATTCACAAACAGCAGGTAAATAGGAAATGCTTTTCGTCTACGTTTGTAGGGATAAAGGAAAATTGAGGATACTCTCGGAGAGAACAGGGAAAATATTTTTACCAGAGTATTATGCACTACTAGTTTCCACCCGCGGCTTCGCATGCTTGGTCATTTCTGATTATGTTTTAGGCCATTTTTTATTTTAAACTTATTTATAAGATGAAAGGTAACTTATGTTTTATTCTTGGCCTGGAACTACCTGTATTATCCATAATTTCAGTATCAAGATTCGTTCAGTAGTTTTGACATGAAGAACTACTTATAAAAATCCAAACATCCACACATTCATTCGCATCTATAATAATATTGTGATGTGATTTGGTGTGAGTTTTGAAAGGTCCCTAGGTACTTTACACAGCTTACAATGCCCATCTATGGCTGCATACTATGACTGGTATTTTACTGCGACAAAATATTTTAATATACCTAATTTAAGAACAGGAATGTCTGACTGTTTTGTTTTTGTATAATCCCATTGTGTCCCTAACACTCAGTTTGTGTGAGAAATTAAAACACAAATACACCTACAATAATTTAGTGAGCAATTTTACCAGAGGCACAGAAAGTTGCGGGTTCGATTCCCACAGGATATTTGTTTGTATGATCTGTAAACACGTGTTTGGGGTCTGAGCGTTTCTTTTGGCGATTTTTTCTGGCTTAAGTTTGTTGATATCTGCCCTGATTTAATAATCAACAAACTGTGATGTGAAAGATGATATGGTACGGAGATGGCGGCTGAAAGAGGAGAGTGGAAGAAAAATACCTACATGTTAGGCGACTCCACTTAAGGTATAGGGAGAGATGATTATGATGATGATGAATCTATGGAAACATGCCTATAGATAAATTGTCCGAAGATATAATATTACCGATAAACATAAAGGCACGGTTATCGAATTGAATTGTGTGGCTTCAAGGAGCATCCTTTCAAAATCATGGCTCAGAAATCCTTCGCCTATGTTAGCTTCATGAGAGAAACAATAATTGAAATTATTGATGTGCCAAATAGGCTACGTATTAAGCATAGAATTAATGTAAAAGTAGCTCCGCCGGAAAAATGCAAAGATTTTTATAGTTACTATTCTCATTCATAACTTACCTTCGGCTTTGTTTATATGAAAACGATTAAAGGTTATTTCTATCATGTGAAAACTGATTTCTGTCATTCCATAATTTATGCCAGGTCTAGCTACATCGCGATAAAATTTCAAACCAATCCGTTTGTGTGTGAACAAACATAATATAATCAACCAATCCAAAATTTCACATTATATATTTTACCATTACTCTCCGGTGTATGTCAAAGTCCTACTTTCCTTTCTTATAATCTTTGCAATTTAACGCAGTACCAGACAACGTGCCTGGAAATGACGTTGGCAGATTATGAAGTTTACATTTGCTTAAAAGTTGAGGTGTTTAAGTTTACCAAAGCAGTCTCAGTTTTGGATTAAGTCTTGTTATAATCCTCTTGTGAAAGCTAACAGTATTGGGTATTGGTTATGGATGTCAGTGGGTTGACTACGAACATTGTTTATATTGGAGCGGCTATAAGTCACACGCTTCAGGCGTGCACCACCGAACATTGTCTCCCCCAAAAAGGTTTTGATAATCAATACAATTAGCGAACGGATTGGTTATCGCAGTGGAAAGAAGCTGTTGTCGAATGTACCTGTTGTTTGGGAGATTATTTAAAGATGGCCATGTCCACCTAGAATAATGGTCTTGACAGGCTAAGTTGTCAAGGTACTCTAGAAATGGCGCTGCTTCCGTGGGAAACTCAACCTGATGGCGCAGATTGCGTAGTTTTAACACAATTGGGGATCGCAGTGGAAGTGTAAAATACACTGAAAGAAGCTGGTGATTTTTCTCTTGTAGGCTGCCTTATTCAGCACTGACATTCCCGGGCTGAGTTGAAAAGGTCGATTGTTAATCGCGACAGCAACGGCTAACCTAATCTTTAAAAATCTAAATGTTGCTTAAATTTTCCAAATACGGCCTAATTCTTTAGATAACATCCCTTCTGGGCTCATATATTTGTGTTTGGCTCAGCCTCAACTTATTTACGAAAAGCAAACTTCTGCTATTATTTAAATTATCTTCAACTCCCAAAGGTTTTCAAACTTGAAATAGGCTTTGTATGTTCAAGTATTTCCCATTTCTGTGGTGACGTAAACTTTCTGTTTACTAATTCATGTTGCTTACTGGTATAGTTGCCCCTTTTGGAGCTGTTTACTTGAAAAACGTTGGGTAAAAAAGGAATCGCACAAAAGAATTTTCTAATTCTTCAATTTACATCTTGACAATTCTTAAATATAAGTTTTAAAAGTACTGTGAAACTGTATTTTTTTGAGATCCTATTCAAAATGATGAAATTACCTGTAGAGAGTTCGATGTCAGAGTAATAAAATACAAATCAAAGACATTTCTAAAAAGGGCCACTATTATTTATTTGGCCAATCGAAATTAGTGTCCGTTTAACGAATTCCAAAAAAGGCCCAATAGATTATTACATGCACCCTATAACAAAGGTATCCCTCTACACTACAACTACACATGCCTACTACTCTATATCCATACTAAATATTATAAACTCGAAAGTAACGGGCGGCGTAGCGGAACTTAAGAGGCGAACCGTGCGGGGTTTGGTTGTCAAACTAGGCCTGGATCTCAGTACTCATAAGATGAGCGCGGTCAAAAACTGGAATTACATAAAATTCATCATTTTTTCTTTGGTTCCTTGGATTTGAAAAAAGACTAATAAAAAAGAATTCATGAAAATACACCATTTTGCACATAATTTGGTCGAGAACTCACGAACCTTGAGTTCTCATAAAAAAAGTAAAAGTTGCACTTTCCGATTTACATTTCTTTTCTATAAATAATTTTGTAATTTGAGATCTGTGCAAACTATAATAATAATTGTAAATGCAAAAGTGTGTTTGTTTATTTGTAAGGAACTAATCGCCTTGATGGCTTAGAATTAGTTGGAGAGTAACATTATGCTACTTTTAATCCCATAATCTCGAGAAGAACCGACAACCGCTGGGGTAAACGTGTTCTTGAGTGGAGACCGCGACTCGGAAAACGTAGTGTAGGACGCCCTCCGACCAGGTGGGATGACGATTTGCGAAATACTGCTGGCAGATGCTGGATGCGGCAAGCTGAAGACAGGGCGCTATGGCGCTCATTAGGGGAGGCCTATGTCCAGCAGTGGACCAGTATAGGCCGATGATGATGATGATGATTGAATCCCATAAATCAGTTCCCATGGGATAGGAATCACCTTAGGGCAGCACAGCTTGTAGCGAAATAACTTAGTGCTCGTAGAATCCACTACAGATTTGGATGGTATTTTAGGAAGGCTGTCAGAAATTAATTCCTTTGGAATTTGGAGCTCTCTGCTAATCTAATTTAAGCTGCATCCGAATACCCACAACCACCTACCCACAAGTAAATATTACAGTAAATTGGAAGCTGGCTAGTAACAACGTAATCAAAAGTGAAACTGAATACGGATACATATTTCCAAAAGGCAATGTATGCGTGACTAGGTATGTCGGTATGGTAGGTACCTAACTGATCAGACGACATTTGACCACACAGGAAGTCGGGTCAAGGCGTACTCGTGTATGTTGTATGTGTGGTCATGTTGTCCCATTTGACTAGGGGAGACGGTTATAATAGTGCCCCGCATTTGGTTTTCTCCCTGTTATAAAGCTGGATTACCCATTTTTCATTTCATTTATTTTCAACTATAGGGACACAAAGGAGTACTCAGCACTTCTGACTAAATAATATAAAATTTAAATTAGATCAACACAAAAAGTAGGTACATAATTAATAAATAAAATTCACTGACTGAATACTCACTGACATAATTGTTATCCTTGATGGTGGATGGGGAGGGATGTTTTTTTATTTTCGGAAACGTGTAGGGGTTCGGATGACCTAGGTAAAATTCGGACTTTTTCATGTTTACTCCCCCCCCCTTCTACCTCCCCCCCCCCCTCAGGGAGGCACGGCAACGGACAGACTTTAATAAAAAAATGATTTTACTCACTTGGTTTGTCCTCATTTAGTAACAAGAAAAATGTCTTGGAAAGAGGGATTTTTTAATCTCAAACTCTTTTTTAACAACCCCATAATTAGTTACTCATTCATAACCAAGGTTCGGGAAAGTAAGTCAACCCGAGCAATAAAGCTTCACCGCAACGTGTGGACAACTGCCAGTGCGTTTTCTATTCGATAGTGATATTCAAATGAGATACAGTTAGAAAGTTGTCACTTCCAGAGTTATGTCTTCTGTTCTTGTTGCAATGCCAGAAATTCATTTCTTTTTGCCAATTACTTACTAAGGGGTTTGAATATTTTTGTTTGGCCCTAACATCGGCCACATAGGTATTTTGTTTTTAAATTCGCGGCTCGTAATGAAATATTTAATTTAAACTTGGATAAAGGACATTCATACAAATTTTAGTTTCTTGACTCGTCCCACTTTGGGTCGAATCCAGTGGGACGAGTCTGGAATAACTCAATAAAAACTTTCTAACACAATAATGTCCTAAACTGTCAAGTTTCTGAGATATTCTACATGAACGAAACTATTTGCTCTAATGATTTTGTTCCTTATGTTTAACTCAGAAACCTTACGACATTTTTTGTAGGATTCTGAACCTAAAGGCTAAAACGAAACCTTATCTTTTTACTAAGAATCAGCTGTCCATCCGTCTGTCTGTCTGTCGGTCTGTCTGCTTGTGAAATGTTGACACAAATTGAAATTTTCACAGATCCTTATGATTTTGGACTAATATATATATAATAGTGATCCGATTCTTTGGCTTTTTTTTTGATGCCAAAACAAAGAGGAGCCATTATAATGATTTAGATTCAGATGAATCTAAATGAGTCCTTACTGTCCCGTTGCTGGGTAAAGGCCTACTTTCCCTCAGCAATCCTTTACAAGAAAACCTAAATATTATTTGTACAATATAAGTACCTATCTGAAAACATGACGTACCTTACAGTATGTCGTCCAGAGCAAACGGATCATTGATATTAAACTATTAAACATTGTTACATTATATTTAGTTACATATAATATCTACTTAGTTATAATTTTAGGTACCAGAGGTTAGATAAGTTTAAATATTATAAACCCAGATTAGTTTGTTTCTATGTATCTCATTATAAGTGAACCACGTGTTTGTATGAGAATAAAGTTCTTTAAACCTATATTATACCTTTCCCAAAAAATTTCGTTTTCGGTGGAACTCGAACCAAGAATCAGGAAAACCAGAGCTAACGGCGCTAGAGTACATATGAGGTCCCAGAATTTTTCGAATAGACGAGTAATCGATTTCGTAGCTTAGTTGGTTGGAGTACATACCCGTACTGAGGGTGGGGCTGGGGTTCGAGTCCTGCCGAAATCGAAAATTGTTGGGAACTAATAGATATAATTTCTTAGATTCTTAGATATTACCCAAAGTGCGAAGGACTTACAATATAACAAATGAAATATAATAAATCAATGAATAATGCTGGCCAATTTACACGGTATCATTTAGCCACAAGCTAAGCAGGCCTTGTGTTATGGATACTAAAAAAAACTGATATACAATATAAAATACAATACATAGATAAATCATCATCATCATCAGCCTATACCAGTCCACTGCTGGACATAGGCCTCCCCTAATGAGCGCCATAGCGCCCTGTCTTCAGCTTCCCGCATCCAGCATCTGCCAGCAATCTTTCGCAAATCGTCATCCCACCTGGTCGGAGGGCGTCCTACACTACGTTTTCCGAGTCGCGGTCTCCACTCAAGAACACGTTTACCCCAGCGGTTGTCGGTTCTTCTTGAAATATGGCCAGCCCACTGCCACTTCAGCTTGCTAATCCTATGAGCTATGTCGATAACCTTGGTTCTCTGTCGGATGTATTCGTTGCGAATCCTATCCTTCAGAGAAACTCCGAGCATAGCTCTCTCCATAGCTCGCTGGTGGACCAGCCCTACCGTGAGTGACCACGTCTCAGCTCCGTAGGTCATGACGGGTATAGGACGCACTGATTGAAAACTTTAGTTTTCAAGCATTGCGGTATGGATGACGAGAAGACTTGACGTAGTTTGCCATAGATAAATATTTTATTATAAATAGAAAACGACCAGAACAAACTGAACAAATATCTGCAGATCGTAATAACAGTTGTCCCGAGGCAGAAACAGGCAGACCTTCGCCCACCGCGCCACAGAGGTCGTCACCACAAACCTTATTAAATCGGATATTTCATATAATAGTTTATATTTCAACCCGATCTAACCTACCTAATATGTTACAGGGTGCCACGTAACATGTGTTAGTTAGTTACTTACACAAGTTTCGTGACAAGTGGGACGCAAAACCCAGGTTTTGTCTGTACGAAAAATCCATTTTAAGGCAAAAAAACACTATTTTTTTAAATCTTTTTGATGATTCTCGAAAGTTTAGGATTTTAGTTAGTGCGTTATATAAGTCGAAACACGATTGACTCAACTTGACTCGTTAGAAAAAAATAGAAAAAAACCGCGCGGTGTTCGCTCGTCCTTGTCTCGAAAAAGTCAGCATTGAGCTAAACATTTCATGAAATAGGTCGTCACGTATAATTGCATCACTTGGAATTATATTTTGTATCTGTGACGGTTACAACGGTGCAATGTCCTCGATCCGTGAGATGAGCTGCGTACCTACCTATCCTTTCCAAATTCCTGCATTACCAACACAATCTACTCCTTCTTGAAACTCGCTATGTACTAATTTCATTACTTGATTCATAAATTTTGATTTGGCATGACTATAATCCCATTGGGAGGCCTATTGTCGACACACTCGCGCCTTCCCATCTTCCTAGGATTACCATGAGGGCTGGTGCGGTGGCAGATTTGGCCGAAGTACACAAGAAGCGCAAATGTGCAGGTCTCGACATAGCCTACGCATTTGCTTCCCTTGGAGTCGAGACCCTAGGTCCGCGGGGTACCGAGGCTCTCCTGGTTTTCAAAAAATTATCTGAGCGTTTGGTTGAAGCGATGCGTGACCCAAGAGCTGTTGAGTATCTGGCACTGCGCATCAGCATTGCCATACAGCGAGGCAATGCAGCCAGCGTCTTGAGCACTCTTCCGACTGGTTATGGATATGGATCAGTTGAGCTACCTGTAGATTAACAGTCTGCAGTTAGCTCATTGTTTCAATTTTAAATACTAGTTTTAATTTTTATTCTATTAATTCATTGTAATTTTCTTTTTTAATAAAGAGTTTGCTTCTCACTCAATTCACGTCTTTGATGTGTTCAAATCTTCCAGATTTTTTTCTTAACGCATAGCAGGTTGAAGCGACGTTATTGTCCGCAACGCATACCTATGACCGTGATATTCGTTGAGGACAATAATAAAGCTTTCGCTGCCAGGTTTTCTTAGGATTTTTTTGAAATCTGTAAATTTCCCTAAATACCTGAGTAGAAGCTTAGTTTTCTCTACTTTCATAACCATAACTAGTCGCTTTCATCATCAATCTTTGATCGTCTTTGATTGTCTATCCTTCTTAGCCATGATTGTGAATCACTGGATTCAAGTGCTTTAACCGAGCTGTCATTTCATTTGCATAATTTCGTAACAAAGGATACGAAAGTATATACTCCACGAAATTCAATACAAAATCGTTTTCGATATTCAAAATTCCCTGCGATAATCCAGATACTATTAGCAGGGGATTTTCCTCGCTGGTGCAGCTGAAGTGAGCTCAGCATAAATTATACTCAAACTTTACCCTCAGAAAGTGGATTTACGTTCTAGCGTGAAATATCGGCAATGTTAGCGGAGACACAGGCACTGCCAATTTACAAAACTATGCGGTTTAGAGTACCTACTTCTACACTACACTTAGAAATTATTTGCATCTTTGTACTACAACTGTCGTAGTTAAGGTTTTTGCGTAACTCGCATTGGGGCAATTTCCAAAAATATTCAATTTCGGTAGGATTCGAACCCGCGCCTCACTGGTAGTCGATTGGTGGATGATGAATGATCGATTTCCTTGCTTAGTTGGTTAGAGTGCACCCGTACTGAGGGTGAGGAGCGGGTTCGAAACTAAGGAATTTATATTATAAATAATTTATATATCATTGTCTAAATAATATATGCCCATATGTGGACATTACAATGAACATACTCCGTTAATATACAATATATTTATGCCATAAACCTACATGATATGCCAGCGCAACGACATGGTGACCCATGCATGGTATTCTGCTATAAGCTATTATCATTTCAGGTCAGTTCTTGCATTAAGTTTGTAGTGTGTGTTTTTATTTACCTATAACCTTTTTATTTCAGAACTTCGGGAAGCTTTCGAAGCTGAAGCCCAAGAAGTGAAGAAACCCCGTCTGCTCCTCACTGCCGCTGTACCAGTCGGGCCTGACAATATCAAGAGTGGTTACGATGTGCCTGCTGTTGCTAGGTAAGAAACAGAGATGGAGATCTCTATATTTAAAACAAAACTCAGACAAAACAAAATAAAGGACGTACCTATCACTCTAAATAAGAAGTTGTCATCTTGAAGACGGTGCGTATTTTGACCGCAGCTGTAATTTTTGATTCTTGTTTGGCTATTGAAAGTGCAAAAAAGATAAGGGGGAATGTTCCAACATAATTAACATGCATAACATTCCGAATAACCTGGTGCCAAGGCCTACCTCATATAACCCTCCTCCGTTGGTAGTCAGGTAAAAAGGGACATGTCTAGTGGCAACACCGAGCCAACTCCATTTTCAAAATGTTTGAGAAATACGAATTGCTGAGAGTTTTTGTGCACAGAAATCTTATTTTATCTATATTTCCGAGGCTCATCTGTACCACAAATAAATGCTTTCAGAGATATTGAAGCAATTTTCCCAAAACAAAAGTAAAACAAGCATAAATTCTCCTTTCTATTCCCCGGTCCCAAAAGAATCACTTTTTAAATCATACAATACAATAACTCTCTTTGCTAAATTACTCTCGTAAAACACCGCACCGAGACAATACGACCAATTTGCTATTTAAATACTGACCTAAATAAGTTAGAGACAAAAAATACTGCCGCATGTGAAATTTCTCGTACATACACTTTATTGTTCGACCCTACTGTTCCCACATTCAAACATCGTGCAAAAATACAAGATCGAATTGCTGAGGTATTCACGCTCTACGCGGTATTGTAATACGGTATCAGATCCTGGGAGCGTATTTCTCCGTATGCTAAGTTTAACTTGTCGTTACTCTCTTCATTTGATGTCTGTTGCTTATCATATTGTCAGTTTAACGTCTGTCTGTATCAAGTTTGCTATCAGCGCTTTAGGCGCGGTCTTGTCGATGGTTTCAGAGTTCGTTTTGTATGATATTCGATTACATAAAGTTATTACGTGGGCTCGTAAATATTTGATTATTTGCCTCAGAATTGCGTTTCACTTACAATAAATTGGAGACAGGAATATTGAATATCAATTACGGGGTTTGGATGAAAACATTTTGCGGTAGGAAAAATAAGACTAGTTAGTAATAATACTTTTACATGACGTTAGCTTTAAATAACACTGTATTAATTGTATTAAATATAATTTAATGAAGCTTTGCAAATATGCATATTGAGTACTAACTGGCGTTACGGGGTGCAGAGTAACAAGACAAACAGCGAGGGTTCGTGCAGTCAGTACGAACGAGGTAAGAAAGTGCTCTAAAGCAACGACATATATTTTGATGTTGCCATGCTTGCTTACTGCAAATGGTACATTATGTACATACATTACGCCCAGTAACACCTAACAGTACCCGGCTTATCGGACTCTACACAACGAACCCGCCGCCACCAGGCCGCCCACATGCTGTCGGCGCGAATTTTCAGTGACGAGTAAATAATAAATTAAGCACCCGACAGAGTTCTGTCGACGGGCTCGACTTTGGTGTGAAATCTTTAAGAGGCCTGCTGATGATGATTTGCCCATACAAACGTACTACCAAAATGATTTGTAATTCAAGCATATTTCCACCATAAGTATATCTTAATTTTGTTTTATGTATTCGAATTAGTTTTTATCTAGGTCCCTGGTTTTTTTAATAATACTCACTCACCTCCTATGAAATGTAAGCAAAATATGCAAATTGCTATTTTGCATAACTTACGTCGAAAATGTTTTCGTCCTATTTGTTTCGTATTAAAAACAACAATATCTTACATTTTGTTTGATAATTCTTTAACAAACGAAATGTAAGATATGTTCTCATAGCTTACATTCTCTAATTACAGAATAACAACACAATGTCGAAAATACAAACAGTTTTCAGTCATCATTTTTGGTATTACCTACACCTATTGAAGTTTTCTACAAGAAAAACGATACAATGCTCGTTCTTAAATATCTTCTTTCATTCTCACAGCTATCTCGACTTCATAAACCTCATGGCCTACGACTTCCACGGGAAATGGGAGCGAGAGACTGGTCACAACGCGCCCCTGTACGCTCCATCAACAGACTCCGAGTGGAGGAAACAGCTGTCTGTGGACCATGCTGCTCATCTCTGGGTGAAACTTGGAGCTCCGAAAGAGAAGCTTATTATTGGTAAGTTTTAGTAAGAAAGATGGCAATACAACGTTAGGTAAATCAGCAGCAACCTTTAACTTGCCGCATCCTGCATCTGCCAGCATTCTTTCGCAAAACGTCATCCCATCTGGTCGGAGGGCGTCCGACACTACGTTTGCCGAGTCGCGGTCTCCACTCAAGAACACGTTTATCGCAGCGGTTGTCGGTTCTTCTCGAAATATAGCCCACTGCCACTTCAGCTTGCTAATCCTTTGACCTCTGTCGATAACCTTAGTTCTCTGTTGGATATACATACATACGTTATGAATCCTATCCTTCAGAAAAACTCCGAGGATAGCTCTCTCTATAGCTCGCTGAAAAGAGCCACTCATATCTGGGTGAATGTAATTTGAAATCAGAAATCTATAATTAATAATAAAGTAAAATAATATTATAATAATAAAAAATAAAACAATAAAAATAATTAATTATAATTAACTATAATTAAATATTGTAAATTGGAATTGGAATACGTAGGTACTACATTTTCATGTTATAATAAATTATGGATACTCTATGGTAGCAATGAAAAAATATACTTGAGCTGAAAATTCTTACCTGTACACCGAAATTTTGTACAACTATAAATTTTTATGTGTTTCACCTGTGACATTAAAGATAATTCTATTCTATTCGATTTAGCCTGTGGAACGAGACTAAACAAAATTCATTCTTCTCAAAATCATACTTGATAGAGGTTTTACATATTCGTTACCTCCTTGGTATACACTAAACGAGTTTCTTACCATAATATGACCACTATCGAAAAGTCGACGATAAAAAAAACTCACGAGCAATGCTACAACTTTGCTATTGCTTGTTTAAAGGCGCTCGTGACAAAGAGTCCACTCCGATAAACCCAGTGACTGGCGCAACCAGTATCTACTATCCATCACAAGCCACCTTGTAAATGACATTTCTCTTTGCAGGTATGCCAACATACGGAAGAACGTTCACGCTGTCGAATCCCAACAACTTCAAAGTGAACTCTCCCGCCAGCGGAGGAGGCAAGGAGGGGAAGTACACCAAGGAGGGGGGATTCCTGGCTTATTACGAGGTGGGCTAGCTTTTACATCGGAGTCATAATTAGGCCCGTATTATGAAAGCTTTTTGAATCATAAATACTAACTATACCTACTTGAGTGTTGTTTATCCATAGAAAAGGTTTACTCAAGCATAGATTGATGACTGAGCATTGAGTTAGTTTTTATGGCCCATCTGTTTTTAAGCAGTTCTGAAATTCTAATATTTGTTAAAAACAAAAATAAATTGCATAAAAACTAATTTATAAAGCATAAATGACCTCCTATTTGGCTCCTGGCGAACGATTCCGATTGGTATTAATATGGATCACTAATATGGATTGACCTACTTCAAGATTGATTGCAACAGTATGCAATTAGCTCAACTAACTCAATTGTAACATAGTAGTAAAACTTTTTTTTCTATAATATCTAATTCGAATATTTTTAATTAAGAATATAAAAAATTATTTGTCATAGAAGGACTGAAATAACTTGTTGCTTGTGATATTAAAAAGTGCTCCTAAATATAAACAAATGCTGTCTGTCTGCCTGTTAACTTTTCACGCCTAAACAAACGGATTGCAATGAAATTTGGTAGGTCGATCCTTGAGACGGATATAGGCCACTTTTTACCCGGATAAGTGCGTGCGAAGCCGCGGATATGAGCTAGTATGTAGCTTATATTCATATAGTTCTTTCCATTCAAAGGTTGCCTGGAAGAGATCGCTTCTAAGCGATAAGGCCGCCCATTGTACTTGTCTCATATAATATTATGTCTTTTAGCACAGAATAGATAAAAAGATGCTATGTAAAATAATAATATTTTCCAGTCGGATTATTCCCCGAGGGCCCTGAACAAGCAGGGACTTACCCCGCAGAGCCCCATTTCTCTACTTACAAAGCTTGTACCGAGTTTCATTAGATCGCTCACAGCATGTCAAAGGCAATTTCGAAGACCTAGCGAGCATTGCATCTACAAGCTCGTATCTATGCAAATGAGTGCTGATAGAAAAGGTACTAGAAACTGCTTCGGGGCGTAGATCAAGAATATTGTGGGTTGAATACATTGACATCACTCTAGTTATAAGATCTGACATGTACCTGTAATAATGTATTCTGCAAATAAACGATTTGATTTGATTTGATTTGATTTGTGGGGTGAAGGTAGCAAGGTAGGCAAGAATTTTACGAAATAGAGTAAATACATGAGTGGCGAAGAGCTTATAATTAAATGGTCTGAATAACTTAAGAGAGTACTTCCATTGACACACCTACGGTATCTACTGCACACTTACGGTGAGGTTACATCGTTTCGTTTAGGAGTACTATTGATCACTTTATGGCTCCATCCATCATCAGACCAGCTTCATAGTACCACAAAATTGCACTGTCACCAAACTTACATAAGTAGATATAAGACAGATGATAGAAAATAGATAGAAGACATATTTTTACTCATGTCTTCAAGAGACCCAGATTGTATTCGACCATCCAGGGTAATCAGATGTTTGCAATACTCTATGGTCTATAGAAGACAACTATTCACTCTGGTCTTCAAGAGGCCCAGGTTGTATTTGACCATCCATGTTAACCAGCTGTTTGCAATATTCTATGGGCGAAAGAAGACATCTATCCACTCTTGTCTTTAAGTCTTTAAGAGACCCAGATTGTATTTAGATGGTTCTAGTCTTCAAGAGACCCAGGTTGTATTTGACCATCCATGTTAACCAGCTATCTGAAATACTCTATGGTCGATAGCTCTAGAAACTATGCGAGCTGGGCATTAATTGGATCTGACCGGAGCCCGGTATTGTACGTCCGGGCAAAATTGTGTAGTGTGTTTGCTATGAGAGTAAGGTATCTAGAGTAAGTTCGCTATGTAAACAAGAATTGAGTTTAAAGTTTGTCTAATCTAGTTTACACCGAAGGGTTTGTATTAAATAACATTATCTAATACTCGGAAGTGAATGAACTGGGTCACGACGACCTCTGCGGCGCAGTGCGCAATGGTAGTGGGTTCGTTTCCCGCCTTGGGACAAATGTGCGTACGATCTGCAGATATATGTTCCTTTCCTTGTGATCTAGGTCCTTTCTAAGTTAAATAAAAATTATCTAGCTAAGTTTGCAATGTACTCGTAAGTATATCGGTTAATTTACCTACTCCTGCCTGACACGGGCGTTTCTATATGGACAGAAGAGCTTGTGTGGATTTTTCAGCATTATTTTATTTATTTATTAGCCGTTTTCTTAGCCGTGTGGTAGTTCTTATATTTTGTGTTTTTTTTAATTATTGTATCGAGTTTTTGATTATTGTGAAAGTTTGTGTCGTTGTGAATTTGTTCAGTTGAAGACAACGTCAAAACTGCTGAATTAAACGGCCTGAAATTTAGTACATAAACACTTGGATCTAAAATACCTAACTTTTTATATCTAAATACGCGATCGAAGCTACGGGCAGAAGCTAGTAAAAAAATACCTTAACCTTAACGGCCTATAATAGTCCACTGCTAGACGCAGGCCTGATTTTTTATCTCATGAGGGGTAATGCCCAAAATCCGCACTTTATCATCATCTAAACGTGATTTTCCTTTCTTCCTCAGGTCTGCGAGATCCTAAGGAACGGAGGAGCTTACGTCTGGGACGACGAGATGAAGGTGCCGTACGCTATTCATGGTGACCAGTGGATCGGCTTCGATGACGAGAGATCCATCAGGCATAAGATGAGGTAAGTATTCCAACACTAGTGAGTGACCCATACGCCTGCGACGCAGAAGATTGCGGGTTCGATTCCCGTGTGACAACTGTTTTTATGATCTGCGAATATTTGTACCGGGTGTTCTACGTATTTTCAAAAAAAAACGTATACGTTAACATTAAATTAAACTATAGATCGTGGTACAAACGTACTTTTCGATTTATTTGGAAACTACGTCCCAATTTCAATGAAATTTAAAAGCAATAGGTAGCTACGAGTACATTTATTGGAACCGTTATAGGTTAAAATCATCATTAAATGTAATAAGCGAAATTAAAAAAATCCTTTGAAAATAATGTATTGAAATGAATATTAGATTTCATTTATTGATGAATAATGTGATTTTAAAAACTAAAACGATACAAACCTAGCCATTTCTTATCCAATTACTAAAGATTCCAATTATGTATGTAAAAATTCATTTCAATAAAAGGTGTAGTTTCAAATGCATCAGAAAATACGTTTGTATGGGAGCTTAGAGGTTTGAATCACCACCCGTAACACAAGCTCTGCTTATCTTGGGGCTAGTTGATATAATATTGATTGTCCATTATTATTTTATTTATTTACATAAAAAATTATTATTTATCCCTCCTTATCCCAAACTCGATAGAATTTAAAAATTCCTTATCTTCAGATGGGTGAAGGACAACGGTTTTGGAGGCGCCATGGCTTGGACTGTCGACATGGACGACTTCAAGGGTGACGTTTGTGGAGGCGATGTGAAATACCCGCTTATTGGAGCTATGAGGTAAATATCTATTTCGCCAATCCAGCTCGACACAAACATACAACTATTCACGAAAATATTTTGTTATTTATAAAATAGATAGATAGACAATACTTTATTGTACCACACAAACACAGAAAACAGTACAGAAATAAATGCTACGAGAATACGAAGTACAAAGGCGGCCTTATCGCTATGAGCTATCTCTTCCAGGTAACCTTAAGATGGACTGGACATGTAAGAACAACAAAGACGGTGGCACTTGAAAAAATAAATAAATAGATAATACTTACACAAAATAGATTGAATGACAGAAAGGTATTGGAACTGTTTTATGACATAAAAAGCCTACGTTTGATTCACGGCTTATTACAGCTACATCCATGCAAAATATCAGCCCGATCCATTCAGAACTTTTCATAGTTCAGTTCTAAAGTTTCGAATTTTTTATTATTAGTGTAGTTATAACAATATTTAAAAATTTAAAGCACACAAGCAAGATATTTATTATAAAAAAATAAATAACAAATAAACAATATCGTAGTAATATAGGACAATATTATCAATGATGCCTTCAAGAAAATAATTTACAAAAACATATTTTGTTAGTAACAAAGAAAATTACAAATGTAGTAGAAACAAATTAGAACTATTACAATTGAGCTTACAACAGACTGTTGCTAACAATCTAAAGGTAGCTCAACTGATCCATATCAATACCAGACAGAGCTCTATAGGTACATTTCAATAGAAACAACCGGGTACGAAGACGATTGCAATCATACTTCATTGACCTACTTTGATAACTAACAATAATAATTACCGTAATTACCTATTTCATTTTTTCGGTCCGATGACGTGTGCCCCTCAATGACAATATTCTTTTATCCGCTAGGGGCGCTACTTACTTACTAGATCATTTTACAACAATAAATAAGTCTTATTTTACCGTAAGAAGTTGAGCATAGACGAATACTATATCAGAGTATTGAAGTTGAATTTGGTGCGAGCTGATCCGAAACAATTAATTATTAAGATAGTTATTTGTTTTTGTATATTAATAAATTCTAATTTAATTAAAGATAAGTAAAACTGCAGTGCATTACTATAAAAAAAAAAATATACTATAATTATTATTACTTTTTAGTTTCAGTCAGAGTAATGAAAATGTACTGCACTTTTACTTATTTACGTAAAATGCAGTACATTTACTCTATCAAATCTTAGTATGAAATCAATTATAAATAAAGTAAGTAAAGTAACATGTATGAAATGTACTAAAAATGTAAATGATACATTGTGTGGTGTGATATATTTCTTATATTAGCGTTCTACATCATAAAGATGAGAACACGCTTTAAAAACTACATAGGAAGAGACCTATGTCCAGCAGTTTAGGGACTGTATGATGAATCTTGGTTATGGTTCTCACGCCGTCTCACGGCGTGAACGCTTCGATAGCGCCTTCTAATTTGTCTAGTGGTGACATCTAGTTATATTTTAGGGAACTAACCAAGACGAATTGCCACAGAATAACTATATAGTTAGTATTACTTCTACTAGAAGCACGTGAATACGGTAGAGCTCTATATTTTTATTTACTTTACGATTAAGTAAGTAAGTAAATTCAACTTCTAGCTCCTGAAGGTCAAACAAATTGAAATCTTCAATTTAAATGGACCATCTCTAAAATTAAATCACAAATACGCAATTAATTGTTTCTTTTCGTTTTTTTGTGCAAAATGTACACTTCACTTATTAGCCGAAACGAGATTAAATCTACCGATTCGTTTTATTCTCTATGTGCAGTCTTTAAATGCAGATTTGAGATGTCATCTTTAGATAGCTAGAATTTCATTCTCATGATTGACTCCACCGATCGTTTTCATATCGCTTTTATTTGATTTTTTTACTTTTTAGTGGGTTTAAGTTCGATTATACCTATATAGGACAACACATTTTTGAAATTCTGAAAAATCAGTTTTGATCATATATAATATTAAAAAAATAAAGTAATAATCAGTAAAACTTGTTATTTATAACCATTTTTTTTTCTAGTAGGTACGTGCCCTTCATATGCCATGGGCGGGACACACTGTATCCATTATTGCATTAATTTACTTCAATAATGTACTTATCATAATTGGATATTTTTATAATAAATAGAAAACTCAGAAAACCTCTGTAACAAATATACAAATATATTTTGTCCCGAAGCCGGAATGGTACCCGCAACACCTGCGTCGCAGGTGGAACTTAACCCGCTGTGCCACAGAGGTATTCTAGACTGTGCGCTACACTTAAATGATTAAGAAGTTAAATAATAATAAGGAATATAAGCGGGTTAACATCGAACCGTATTTATGTTCAAAGAACATCAACGTTTCATCCCTTAAAGACTTAAGGGTTAGTCAGGTTCTAAAGGACCACGCTAAATTTAAATATTGTTTATTAAGTTCAGTAGAGTACACAGTATATCATATATACTATATAATTATTATGAAATGAAATTGAAAAGGATAGGCATACGATTTCGCGTTTATAGGAGCGGGACAGAGTGACAGAGCAGAGCGTTAGCGCAAAAACCATGTTTTTAATTAGGACATTTTATTTGCAAAAAAGTTGAAGGTTCCCTTAGTATTTTATTATTTAGTACAGTGACAACTGAAAAATCTTGTGATTGATAGTTTATGAGGAAGAAGTATTAACTAAAAAAAATTATGGTACTTTGCACAATTATTTCTGATATCTATAATAGTTTTCTTTTTAATTTATGATACGAAGGGGATCTGCATGCGCCAAATTTAAAACAGGGCGCTCTAGCGCTGATGGGGGCTTATGGGGAGGCCTATATCCAGCTGTGGGCTAACATAGGCTGATAGTGATGATGGTTATAATTAAGATAGTACTATTTCTAGTGCTTGAAGACATACATGAACGTTAACTGTGTTACTTCAGGGAGGAACTCCGCGGCATCTCGCGAGGCAAGGACGCCAAGGATGTAGACTGGTCGGAAGTGGCATCCAGCGTGGTCTTCGAAGTAACAGAGAAGCCAGAACCCATCAAGATCAGTCTGACAGACGTGCTGCAGAGGGTCAAGAAACCAGGAAAGAAGCAAATCATCAAGCCCGGTGCTGCTGTACTGGACAAAAACAGTAAGTTGATTTGAGGTATTCCGCGTTCGTAGTCCGAACACGGAAAATCAATTTAAAAGCTGAAATCGATCCGGTTTTGTCTCATTTTAGAATATCTTAACGCTAAAATCGATCCGGTTTTGTCTCATTTTATGATATCTAACAGGAAAAGAAGCAAAAGTATTGTTTTCTTGGCTTCTCAATGGACTAATGTCCAGCAGAAGAGCATTTAATAGACGGATAGCTTGTACAGTAAAGTTAGCCAGATGAACAAATAGAGAGAGTGAAAGTTGGACAGGAATTTAAAGCGCTCCTTGAGATAATGATGGGCTGGGAGGATAGAGATAAGAGATAGTATGTGAGTATTATAAGTCTGTGTTCTAGTAGCGTCTGATGGCGGTTTAAAAAAAGCCGCAAACCCCAAAAGTGAGAGCCCAACGTTAAACAAGCAAAAAGTAGCGTAAACAACTAAAAAAGTTTAAAATTCAGCAACTGTTTCGTGCAAATGAAACGTTGAAAGTTTTAGGGTAAAACGATAAAAACTGGATGAGCATTTATGAACTGCTCGTGCAACTAAAAAAAAGATTCAACAACCGTGTTGATATTATGGTTGTTGAATCTAATTTGCTAAGCGGCTCCTCTATCCAGTGTTTTACGATGTTCTCGGTGACCCCGTTGAACCAATCAAGGTTGTCTGGAGGTGACGGCAATAATTACCAACTTGCTTCCATACACTACACACTAGACCAAAAACCTCGGGTGCGGCGGTGCTTTCGTGCAGGTGCACGAAAGCAGGTGCAGGAAAAGGAGGAACACTGGATTTCCTCTTGTAGCATCTGGCAAGAGCCTAAGCCTAGGTTCGCACCTAAGCGGTGGCCCTTGTGCGTTTTGCCCCAGCCTAACATTTTCACCGAGGCGGCCTCTACGCCCGCTAAAAGTCCTTTAACGCTGTCATAGCCATCTGCAATCAACAGCATTTAGTCCATTCGAAAGAAAACTTTTTGCCATCTACGGAATCTTTTCTAGAAAATACTCATTCTAGAAAAACGAATAACAATAAACCATTTATTTTGCATTTAGGTACTCCTAAAAGTTAACTAAGTACCAACATGAACCTAAATAATAATTCTTAAGTCAGCTTAGTAATTAGTTTGAGCGATATCGTGAAATTTATTCCTTTAAACATTCATGTAATATAAAATGATAGCAATCATAACTTTACATCGTCTAAAGCCCCCGAATTTCTCGAAATTCAGTCTCTATTTTCAGACATTTGTATGCCTGTTGCCTGAAATGTATTCTCAGCCTAATTCAAGATTTCATGCATAGCTTATAAACTTATTTGGGCTTGTAACGTACGTTCTCTTTGAAGTTTTAGCGTAATAACTTTTTTGATTTGAAACGAGTTACCATTCAAATTTATTTTTTCTGTTTAATTCGTAGGTAGGTACGCATTTATATTAAATTAAGACTTGTATCGTTAACTTTTACGAAAGTTATTTTGTTTTGAAGGTCGTATGAAAGACGTAAAAATAAATAATACGTTTGGATGGTTAAGTTAAAAAACAGACTTTCGAATCCCGTTAGTTTTTCAGGACAAATACTAATCCATCAGGAATTCTATTTTTATGGGACTACCTTGAAATCATTCTCTATACAACTGCAAAATAATCATCAAACGAACACGTAGTAAAAAAATTCTATGTCTATGAAACGAACATACACAAAACCAAATAAAATAATTTAAACAACCAAACAAAGAACTTTTTAACTTTTTTCGACGTTGCGTTAAAAAGAAGTAAAATATTTTATCTTGAACGCAGTGAAAAATCCTTGTTAAAAGTCTATGGTTTTATCGTTTAATCGACTATGGGATGCATGCATCCCAAACTCAATTTAACGATTTACGACTCCTTTATTAAGATTCAAAACAAAATCGATTACTTACGTTAATGTTTTTGCTAAAAAATTAAGCTAAACCATAAACCGGAGTTATTGTTATTAATATCCTAAGCCTAGATTACCTATACCTACAAAGAAATAAACAAAATCCTTGTTAACATAAACGCAGTAAGTGCTTAGCACTTACACTCTCTGTTCTCGACAGTGAGGGTGCACTCAACACCTCTCATAACAGCAGAAACACTGTATCTGGCACTAAAAGCGAGAAACATCGGCGGGAGTGCCACAAGGGTCACTTTTAGGACCCGAACTGTTAAGAACGGGTGAGGGTGGGGTCGCAGTTAAAAGCTTTTTGACGCATTCATGTTTTTGTCCAAACTGTTCTATGAACGAGAGGAAAACTCATGTTATAAAAGAACTTGAAATATTACTTCGTGAAAGTTTTTTTTTCTTTATTGGTGATGAATAAAGTATTCTCTATCTATCTATTTCTATCTAAAACGGATATTGATGACAATGATTTGAAGGGCGTGCGTAAGCGTGCCTCTGGTGTAGAAAATTAAAAAGTTGCCACCTTAAAATATATGTATATAATTATATGTGCATATAATTATACGTAAAATATTTATCAGTAGAATATATGTAAAATATCAGCAATCCGCCCGGGATTCAAATTGCAAAATTGCATATAAATAGACCTAATTAGGGAGGAACTTATATAATATACTAGAGGTCCGCCTCGGCTTCGCACACGTTATTTTTTCGTCAATTTCCCAATGTTTTTTAAATCTTATTTTATTTCGGACTAAGACAAATCTAACAAAATCATAAACCATGAAAATTGGTCCAGTCGTTCTTGAGTTATAAATGGTGTAACTAACACGACTTTGTTTTAAAATAAGGAAATTAAAGTCAGTTTTTCAAAACAATTAAAATCTATGTTTTATATAGATTTTAATTGTTTTGAATTATTTTTGAATTGTTTTTTTAATTGTTTTTCAAAACAATTAAAATCTATGTATTATATAGATTTTAATTGTTTTGAAAAACTGACTTCAAATTCCTTAGTATTTACACTGTACTAATACTTATCCCACATGAATACAATTTTTATGGCACCACCTCGAAATTATTTTCCATACAATTGCAAAAGAAATTTCCAAATCAGTTTATCGTTGACGAAGAAATCGACGAACATGAAACAAAAAAAACATACGAACCGAAAATAAAACCTCTTTTTTTTCGTCGAATAAAAATGATGTCTACTATGCTAATTAAATAGATCATAATGAAATGGATGGAATTTGATAGGTTAATAAACAATTTCAATGCGTTCAATGTCTTTTATATGTTGGCAAATCTTTAGAGAAGTTTACGACATAGTTGCTAAAAGTTTGAAACATCGAACGCCTTTATGTTCAAGTTTCAGACTAGAATACAATGAGCCCTGAAGTAGAGTACAAAGTACTGGATTGTTAGAAATTTTCTCTAGTGCTGAACGGCATGGCAGGTCAAATTGTATTGGTGATGTGAAGAAAATGTCTGTTTTGATTTAAAGCTTTCAAGTCCTAAACATATGGTTCTTGAAAATAAGTACAGTTTTTGTTTTCTCTTTTCTCCTCTTATTTTCACTTACGCTGATCTCTACCGCATATCGAATTAAAGGTTTTTACAATTACACTTTTTTTTCTACATGACAGTTTGGTTAATTTTTAACAAAATGAAGCAAGTACCTATTTATTTTATGCGGAAATAAATCAATTAGAGAATCTATCTTCAATCGTTATACCATTGTTATTTATTTACAAATAAATAAATAAATAATGCTGGACAATATACACCGCATTATCTAGCCCCAAGCTAAGCAGAGATTATGTTATGGTATGTTTTAAACAATACACTACAATATAACACATTATGTATAATTGTATATTCTCTATATATCCTATGTTCATCAGGGATGATAATGTAGGATTCTACTAGTGAAATAATTTTTCAAATCATCCAGTAGGTAATTTCGGAGCCTTGAATTCAGAATTTCAAATCGATAATGAAGGTTACCAGCTAGAAGGTTACCACATTTTGAATTTGGAAGTAATCTAATCCGCACACACGCTAACTTTCACATTTCTTTCACGACAGTCATTTGTCTCAAAAGTTTGACTTTCCTACAATCTGTGCAAGATGTTGCTAACGTTCTAAAGAATAATGCTCGGTGATAAATAACATATTTTTGACGTTAAATAACATTTTACCCGTTAACTGTCATACACTTTTACGTTTTTTATGTGCTAGTCCAGGAAATTTATTGGGTCGCAAAGTTCTATAATATTGGCACTCAAATGCCTAGTAAGATCATACGCAAAAATAGATATGTATGAACATCTACCCACGTTTTAATCGTAGAGTCAGTCCGCCTACCTACTTTTACTTAATCCCTTTTATTTAATTCATCAATCACCTGGATAGATCAGGAATGAAATTAGAAGAAGAAGGAATTAGGATTGATGGATTTGAAAAATATTTTGACACTTTGACTGACACCTCTAACACTGTAACAATTGAATCTTTATCGAAATTCGCTTACAAAATCTAATCATGTAGATACATAATGGATTACATTCACAGTCAAATGAATTGCCAGCGATTTTTCAGTTGGTAGGATGCGGATTTTCGGCAATCTCCCGCGTGGCTTTCGAAAACTGAATTGTAAATGGTCCTAAATCTGCTTCGTTTACCAAACACGCACCCTCTTTGGTTGAAAGAGTACCCTCACTTCACTTGAGATTATTTAACTTGGCACGTTTTACAGCTCATAAATAATTTATATAGACACCTTGAGATCCAATCTGCCAGCAAAGCTTATTTATAATGTAGGTAAGCTTCAATCAAGTGTGAAGTGATTCGCGAACGATAAAAATAAAATGAAAATAAAATGCTTCTTGCTGAGTAGGGTCTCGTTTCATTTTACGATTTAAAAACTGCCATCGGGCCTTGTATCTCCCGTCACTTTTGTTGCGTGAGCAAACGTAGTTCAAAAAGAAAGTTTATTTATTAACTTCAACTATTCACCGTATTTGGTGCAGTTTACCTCCAACAGTCGAAAACATAACACTCTAAAAATGTGCTGTGGTGGATGTGGCGGACGCTGTGGCGGATGCTGCGGAGGATGCTGCGGCTGATGTTGCTGCCCGTGTATCAACATCTATACATGCTGCACAAAGATTTGCTGAATTCTAAAAAACATCTGGGCCCACCACACAATGCGACGTCTCAAGTGCTGTTCGCTGTTCTTTGTTAGTGTTGTCTTAGTCCTGTTAAAATCATGACATTCTAAAAAACATAATTAACTCTATGTATATAAAAATAATTGAAAGGTATACATGTAGCTATGATAGTGACAATGTAAAATTATTTGAGACACATCGGAGTCACTACAGAAATTGTACATTTAGTAATAGTCACTATACCATAATACCTTTTTTATTATATTTGGCAAAACGACTAATATAAAAAAATTACAGGTGAGTGAATGGAGACTGACTGACTGAATGAACTATTTCATAGAAACAGTTACATCATGTATGACAGAGATGCGAATCTGTCGACTCGAAAAATATGGGGACTTAAGAAAGTTGCGATCTTTACCTACCCGACATAGTAGTAACAATGATTAATCTAGATGATTTTTCCATGATAAATTACTGAAAGTATGACAAGAATGACGACCTCTATGGCGCGGTGCGCGGTCTGCCTGCGACGCATGAAGTTGTGGGTTCGATTCCCGCCTCGGGACAAATGTGCGTACTAACTGCAGACATTTGTTCAGGGTGTTCTGCTCGTATTCTATGTATAATAAAAAATATCTATCTATGTTTTGTGTTGTATTATGTATATCAGTTATCTAGGATCCATAACACAAGCTCTGCTTAGCTTGGGGCTAGATGATGCTGTGTGAATTTTCCAGTATTTTTTTATACTGCTTCCGCCGCCGGCCAGAAAAACAGATCAAAATAGCACGAGACACCAATCTTCTTGAGGTAGATATATTTAGATACAGCCCACTACTTCAACGTACTAAAAGTTGTTTGCATTCCCCACAATGCTTTCCCCACAGCCTATGTATACATTTCAACTATAAAACAATTCCTTCCTGGAATTAATTGAGCTACTTAATCCAGGATCTCATTAAAATTTACCAGAGATAAAGTGTTCTGTCCTTCTCTAGGTTTGTTTCTTTTGCATTTAGCCTCTTTGCGATGCTCTCTTTGCATTTTTAATGGCCTTTTGAGGAAAGCAACTAAGCCAGTGAATAAAATAGTGTAGTTTCGTGAGAGATGTTTCAGGTTGGAAGTAATTAGTGGAGTTTTGAATTCAGACATTGTTTCATTATAGGAAGTCAACAAAATTGGTGGACGGTGACGTCTCACAGAAAATTACGATAATTATTTGAAGGGCTTAAGTGATGGAAGAGTAATTTACCGCAAAACCTAAACCATTTAATATGAAATCATTGTTACAAACTTCGATTGAAGTTTTTTAAACGTCATCAGTACGCATAAAATTAAATATAATATAACTATTCACGGATTTTATCGCGTTTTATTATTTAGGTAACTGATTCGATAGGTAGGTAGGTACTTCTACTCTCACGGTAGTAGTTCTCCGCAATGTAATAAAACCGACCAAGAAAGTTATTATGTACTTGTAAGTGTAAGTACCCGTATCATAAAGCTCTACTTGGTGCTAGATGTGTTGTGTGGTATAAAATAATAAATAAATAAATAATGCTGGACAATTCACACAGCATTACCTACCCCAAGCTAAGCAGAGCTTGTGTTATGGATACTAGATAACTGATATACAAAACATACATAGATAGATATTTTTTACTATAAGTACATAGAAAACAACCAGAATACCCGGAACGAATACCTTCATATGTTAAAAATAGTTGTCGCAAGGCGGGAATCGAACCCGCAACCTTCAGCGTCGCAAGCGGATCTTCACCCACTGCGCCACAGAGGCTGCTAATAATTTCTGGCATTATAATTATCATAACTTACTTTTATCTTCCAGAACGCGACCCCCAAGTTCTCTGCTACCTGACTTCCTGGTCCTCCAAACGGCCCAGCGGCGGCCGCTTCAGCCCCGACAACGTGGACCCTACGCTCTGCACCCACCTCATCTACGCCTTCGCAACCTTGAAGGACCACAAGCTTTCGGAGAACGATGAGAAGGACGCTGATATGTATGACAAGGTTGTAGCACTGAGAGAGAAGAACCCTAACTTAAAGGTATGTTATTTGTCCTAAAAAAATTAGTACTGTAAATTGGACAAGAATCAAAATTGTTATATTAGATTCGTCTTCAATTTTGTCCTATCATTCCACTGAGCACACGGTTTCTCAACTGTATCTTTTCACTTCTCATACCTCTCACATTTATATTATTTGTGTGCTTTTGCGATTTACATACATTATGATACAGTCAGATCGATCGAGGACCAATTCGGATGTCTCATTCAAAAATATGACGTTCACTCAACATTCCAGAACGATAAAAATAAAGACAGAATACCTACCAGGATTTTGTAAACCACGCTTCCGCGGCCTTCGAAATTATCATCCTATAAATAATAAAATTTGTAAGAAAATACCGTCATTTGTTTCAAAAATAAAAGAACAACCGCGTCGTTATCAAAGTAGGTAACAACAAAATGTTGTAATACCTGTTTCAAAATTACAAATACGCCAAACTAGTCCACACTCCATGGCAGTAAAAATATTTAGATTAAAAGAGACTTTTGAAAAAATAAGGAAATAGAATTTTCAAGTGATACCTACTTTTTCTTGACTTGTTATTGAAATTTTGCATAAATTACTTGACATACTACTCATACAATGCAGGACCATAGAGTACTAGGTAACCTTAACTTCATTTACGACTATTACTGTCTACAAGGAAACCTAGCCTAATCGCTAGTATAGAATTTTTCCCTATATAATTCTTATTCTATCCTATCCCTAACTTGAACTTCCTCATCAAGCATCATATTTTTAATTTGCAGATTCTCTTAGCCATCGGCGGCTGGGCATTCGGCTCTACTCCGTTTAAAGAACTGACATCCAACGTGTTCCGTATGAACCAGTTCGTTTACGAAGCCATCGAGTTCCTCAGGGATTACCAGTTCAACGGCTTGGATGTGGATTGGGAGTACCCTAGGTATGACTTAAATAGGTCCTGAAGCAATGCTCAGAAACCAAAAGATTATCTAAAGCTAGGCAACCCTTATAAATTATGGTCCGTTCGCATACATTAAGGGTTTAAAGGTAATTATTAAGGGACTAAAAGACTTGGAGAAGCTTAGGTAATACCTACCTTGTGGTATAATTAGACTTATCTTAGCCAAATGCCAAGAAGCAGAACAGAACATGAAATTCGTTAATTAATAAAAACAAGAATGAGTTACGTGAGCAAACAGAAAATTAGATTGGTGTTAAAGAATTTTGAAAACACTACGAATGGAATGGAGCCAAAACTGCATAGTTGTACCAAGCTACAGACAATAATGTGTAGTGGAGATTTTTATATAAGTACATTAGGCAATAGGCATACACAAGCTAGGTGTGATAATATTCTTTCTTTCTGTTACCTATGTGACGACATAGAAATTCACATGCGTCAATCTGTAATCATTTTTTAAAACTCACCAAACTTTTCAGAGGAGCTGACGACCGCGCCGCTTACGTATCACTCCTGAAGGAGCTTCGCACAGCCTTCGAAGGAGAAGCCAAGACCTCCGGCCAGCCTCGTCTGCTGCTGACAGCCGCGGTACCAGCTTCCTTCGAGGCTATCGCCGCTGGATACGACGTACCGGAAATATCTAAATACTTGGTAAGCAAGACTTTTTTACTGTTTTCATTAAGAAAAAGGCCTCTGATGATGGTGATAGTATGACATCAACTCGGGTATCGCTTGCAAGGGTCAACAACAAAGCCAAACGTCGTCGGATATCCTATTTTGTGGATATCCACCCACAAGCCCCATAACAAAAAAAAACTAAAATCAAAATCTTCCTAAAAGTACCCTAGTTAGTGTGTAAAGTCTATCCGAATATAATAATGATGTTGTAAAGCTGCATCATCATTAATGGTTTTAACATCCTTAAGGGACGATAATTTTGAGTTACGGTTTATGTATAACAGCAAAAATTAATAATACTACCTATATGTAAAGCAAACAGGCATTTTCCATGATAAAACTATATCTATAAATTTATTTCTAAATCTTTCAACAATGTTTCCAGGATTTCATCAACGTAATGACCTACGATTTCCACGGACAATGGGAGCGCCAGGTCGGACACAACAGTCCGCTGTTCCCGCTGGAGAGCGCTACCAGCTATCAGAAGAAACTTACTGTGGTATGTAAACTAATATAATGTACAACTAATTTACTCTGTCGTATTATAGTCTCTACAACCCCGATTAAAATCTTGGACATGATTTGAGCAGAGATTATAATAGAATCTTGCAACTAATAAGTACCAATTGATGATGATGAAAAATGTAGGAATGGTCCTACCTATCATAGAATAGAACATGAAACTTGAGCATAGATTCTCTTTCATTCAAAAGCAGTTCATAAAGATAATTATTTAATAACCATAGTGTATTTTGGAGTTGATAATGTGGAAATCGTAAATGACAATGACGAAGTTGTTAACGTTGATTTCCTAGTTACAAATATCGACTAAAAATTAAGTATCTGCTACATAGTAGATGCTGTTGACGATAATGATTACAATGATAATAATTTAATCAACATTTTCACCGTACAGGATTACTCAGCCCGTGAATGGGTTCGCCAGGGCGCGCCTAAAGAGAAGCTGATGATCGGTATGCCAACGTACGGACGTTCCTTCACCCTCATCAATGATACGCAGTTCGATATCGGTGCCCCAGCGTCGGGTGGTGGTAAGTTTTAGAAAGATGGATGGTATAAGAAAAACCTTCTTTGTATTCTTTTATCAACAGTAGTTTAGTTGGAGGCAATATCCCTGGATACATTATTTCCTATAATGGAGCATACTGTTACCGATATTGACACTTGACAACGTGAGATTAGACTGCACATTATTAATAAATAATAATCAAACCAAAATTACAGTTCTAAGGCTTATCTGTTCTTGCTAATTGTCATTTGAAAATCATTATTGGGTAGATAGGTACTTGATGTTTGATTAGATTAATGATGTCGATCAGAGAAAGCAGGTTTTGCAATGCAGTTATTGCAATGTCTGGGAATCATAATGGTTCAGTAACGTGACCCAAATTTTGCAAGAAGTAAAATGACATAACAATCTCACGACACTTTCAAACTTTTTAGATACTCAATTCAAAAGTATTCAATATCTGATAAAACATTATTTCCCCCAGGCGCAGCCGGAAGGTTCACCAACGAAGCTGGTTTTATGTCGTACTACGAGATCTGCGAGTTCCTCCGCGAAGACAACACCACGCTGGTCTGGGACAACGAGCAAATGGTGCCGTTTGCGTACAGGGAAGACCAATGGGTCGGCTTCGATGATGAGCGATCGCTGAAGACTAAGGTATATACTTTACGTCACATATTTAGGATGGATGGCATAATTGTAAATGGCAAGATGACAAGGATTTGGGTAAACCTTTTACCAGCTATCAAAATCTACAGGGGTATTGTTATAGTACGATATGAAAGGTCAATATTTATTAAATAAAGCTAAAAGTTACAAAAAAACTCCTATATCTGCAAAGTTTTCTTTGATGTGATATCTAAATCATAACTTACTATTTACTCATCAGTTATGGACAGTCGGAAGAACTGTTTCGAGGCCTAGTTGAACAAATCACTAACAATATATTTTTTATTTCAGATGGCCTGGCTCAAGGAGGAAGGTTTCGGTGGTATCATGGTTTGGTCCATCGATATGGATGACTTCAGAGGTTCTTGTGGCACTGGGAAGTACCCGCTCATCACAGCCATGAAGCAAGAGCTCGGGGACTACAAAGTCACGCTTGAGTTCGACGGACCCTATGAATCTTCGAACCCTAATGGACAGTACACTACTAAGGATCGTAAGTTTCTTTCCGTTTAATTTATTTCGTTTACTGTGTAAAATTAGTTAAAATTTACTTTCTCTTGAC
Organism: Eupithecia vulgata; assembly: GCA_946478455.1. Taxonomy (NCBI): domain Eukaryota; kingdom Metazoa; phylum Arthropoda; class Insecta; order Lepidoptera; family Geometridae; genus Eupithecia; species Eupithecia vulgata. The sequence goes on from OX297867.1 coordinate 14,763,773, forward strand.
AGCGTTATGGTTGGTGCTTACTCGTGTGTTGTATTATGTAATACCTGTAAGAATAGATGTAATGTTTTGAATAAATACAAAATACAATAAGTTCAACCGTACTGCAACCCAACATTAAAATAAGAAATGAAATACGGGGTTATACTAGTAATGCTAAGATACATTTTACACGTACCTATTAAATGGCTGACTATACAGCTTCAAGCTTCAGCTTCAAGCTCAATAGATTGATAAATAATATCGTTTCTGGTCCTGAAACACAGGATTACCTATTTCATGCTAAACTGTTATAGTTTGCTAATTTTTTAGTTCTATATATTTTGTCTTTTCACTTGATTTTCTTTGAATACATTTTATTTCTTTACCTATTATTTATTAGTGTCTCAAAACACAAGTCGTGTGGTCGCGAGTAGCTCACGTGCTTTCTCACGCTGTCAATTTAAAATTCATCTAAAAATTTCGGGCTAGCTTCCATATTTAAATGCATTATTTGTGCACTGTGGCAATTTAGTGTACACATTGTTTAGTGTACAAAATCTGCAAAAATCTGTATTTTTCTATTCACAATAAGTTTAGTTCTTCTTACATTATTCTTAACACAAACAATAATATTTTCAGCCACCGAGGTGACATGCGAAGAAGAAGACGGCCACATCTCTTACCACCCAGACAAAGCCGACTGCACCATGTACTACATGTGCGAGGGAGAGAGAAAGCATCACATGCCGTGTCCTCAGAACCTAGTATTCAACTTCAACGAAAACGTATGCGATTGGCCAGAAAATGTTGAGGGTTGCCAACATCACACTCAAGCGCCCGCCGCTAAGCGATAGACAGAAATGTAATTAATGCAATATTTGATAATCTCCCCTTTTTACGGTACTTAAACTTCAGATTATTGATAATTTTACACATTTGTAATTTAAAAATGATAAATATTTTTGCTTCTCAGTACCAACTAATTTGTCTATTTTGTAAGGTTATCTTACTAAATCCACCTGTACGATTATGTCTAAAACATATTTTATTTATTGGCTTCATCTACATTTGTTAGAATAGCGGGATTCGTGTGATATAATGTAAATTACTAATGATTGATATTGATGGATTCTTAGTTTGTATCTATTGTTAAATTATATTTCGTTAATGAAGTTGGGGCTTACTGGTGAGCACAAAACGAGATAATACAAAAAAATCCTAAACATTTACCTGTGTATATAATAAATAACGCACCCAATACGAAGACTAGAAGAAGGGTAAAAATAGTGCGTCCCATCTTTAGTCAGGCTTTTGTACTTGGAACTGCCTCTTACACGATATTTCTCCGACTAACAATAATCTTGGTAGATCAGAGCTCATTTTAGTAAGTTCCTCTTTAAGTAAGTGCTTATAATTCTCTCCCAAAGGTGCACATGCACATTTAAATTTTTATTTCGAAGTGTTAATATAACCTATATTTAAAAAAGTACCTACCTAATTTTAACAGGTAGATAATTTTTTTCTGGTCGGTACTTTAAGTGTGCATGTTTGGGACAGTGTTTTTTTTCTTGGCTTTAATTCTATTTTACTTAATTAATTTTAAATACTCAACTCAGCTAAATATCACTGCCTTTTACACTGCCAACAATTTTTATTAAAATAAACTATGACAAAATTTAATAAAATTGTGACATTTTCATTGTATAAGTTAGAATAAGATTGTAAATATTGTATTTAGATACAAAAGATGTAAGAGTATTATTAAAGATTTTTTTTAAATAATTTTCTTAGTTTTTATAAAAACAATTCAATGAAAGACTGCTTACTTGATCACTTGTGAAAACGGTTTGATATTTGGGGGGCCAATTATCAAACCAAAAACGCATTTTCATCGGAATTTTTCATTAGGTACCGACTTCAGCAGGAGGTATGTGTAAGGTTGTATGTATTTTTAAATGTTCTAATGTGTGTTCGTAGATTTTTCTGTCATTAATTGACGGGAAGGACTTTAAAAATTATTTTTTCTCATCTATAGTAAAATACCCTATTCAAAGTGAAGCGCCGCGATTCGTTTATCAGAATAGGATCCCAGGTTTAAACTTCTGCTCCACACCCCCCAGTGACGGACCCGATTTCGGGCAGCCGTGGTGGATTCGTGTAAGAGAAAATCGTTCCCATATTCCCATAACACCGGCAGAGGCGGAAACACCCTGAGATTTTTAGTGGATTGGTGTCCCACATAATCGTACTGTCTTCCCGTGGCAGTGGGACATGCGTGCGCATTTCCCTCCGGGTAATAAAAAAAATATTTAAACTTCTATGTATCAATAACTAAACTAACTAATTTTTACAATGAATAAATAGGTGGTAGGTAGGAGGTACCTCGTTTTATTAATTACAAAATAGAAACTCAAGTTCTGTGAACTTAGTACATACAACACGTGTGGTGTACATCCAACACCACATACGACAGCTTATTATCTTGGTCTCTATACTATATTATCTTCTATGTTACCGTTGTTGTTCGCGTTCTCAAGAGGTTTGTTACTAAACTTGCTACTTCACGCGGCTTCGCTCACGTTGTAGTATAAAACGTTGTAGGTAATGTAATATCTATATCCAATATCTGGTAACTATAACACCAGTTCTGTTTACTTTGGGGCTAAATGATGCTGTGGATTGAGTCTAGCATTTCTTTATGAATCTAAAAACCGTCTTTGATTCCCTTGGTTGTTTAACTACCTTATTCGATTTTCGGGATAAAAAATTCATCGGGAACTAACCGCCTCTTTTTTTCAAAGTAGTCGGTTAAAAAGGATAGACTGCTGCTGATGATGATGATGATATTGTCTTCGCACGTATTTAACACGAGCGTATTTTTTTTTCTTCTGAGGCGGCAAAAGTTGGCTTGTCTTTCTTTCCTTGCCACTACTTGCGCTATCCTTGCGCTGCTGGTAGCCCTTTTAAGCAAAAGAGGTGACTAACTCGAGCGCGTAAACTTACCTATAATTTATTAATTATTAGGTAAGTACCTACTTAGTAATCCACAGTAGAAGCTTGAAGTCAGGAGGTCTGGTGTTTCCACACGCCCGTGAATCGAAAAGCACGTAAGTCGTTGGTCCAGCAGGCCTAATATTAATTTTCCAAAATTCGCAATTGCGTGTTTAAATAGAAATATTTATTCATAGCATAAACATTATAAAAATTAATATAAACAAATTAAACAATAAAAAAAAGTAAGTACCTAGTTTAGTTTAGTTTTTTGTGGAAATTTGTATCTACTCTAAAAAGCACATGCCTTCTCTTCATTGAGACTGGCCGCTGCGGTCGAAATTCGGTCAAGAGGACCATCATCACCTACTTTAGTGCGAAAGTTTATCTTATCAGTACCGCAACCTATCCGTTAACAAACAAACTTACAATACTTACTTTATAATATAGGATAGAAGATTAGTATGCAAACACGGCGTTGTGTCAGGATTATCCCACCGGGATCCGTTCTAGTTCTAGATAAAATATTGCATGAAGCAACGCGATAGGTGTATTATAAAGCAAGGTGAGTTTAATGGCGTGTCTAGATTCAGGGCCCGTTCTCTCGTTAATACAAAAACGAAGATTCGGATTAGATTACGCAAGCAAGTTTTGTATAAAAACGAATCGGAAACTTCAATTATCTTTTTCTGAGTAGGTCCCTGCTTTTTTTATTCAACCACAAGCTTCTACCCGCGGCTTCGCTCTCTTTTTTAAGGTATAAAAATTAGCCTATGTCAGTTGGCTTGATACCATCTACCTCCCTGGCAAATTTCATTGAGATCTGTTCAGCTGAGAAGGTAACAGACACCCAGATAGACAGACAGACAGAGGTTGAGCGCAGAATTGAGTCACTATTGCTTTTGCATTGTAATTTTTGTAAAGCAATAGTCTTTCTGAAAACTACTGTGACTCAAGTCTGCGCTCAGCCTTACTTTTGAATGGATTACGTTTAACAACGGCAAATGAAAATAACAATAGTTTGATAAATATAAAGGCTCAGACAATCAGAACAGCCCTGCGCAGCCCTACGGCACCGAAAACTCCACCAACCAACTGATAAAATCGTGAATTCTGTCCAAGGTCGATACCAAGAGACCGATGCCCGCCACGCCATGCGCCATCTTCCCTTTTTTTCACCGACCGGGATAGACAACACGGTTCAGTTGTCAGTGTCAGTTTTCCAAAGATTGTCAATGTCATCTTTTGGACAAACAAAACCACGAACAGAGGACTACCTTACCAAGGCCCCCTAAGTATGAGAATAAAACCACTCACCGCTACCTAAAATACACGCCTCGTCTACACGGCCAATGCCTGACAATGAGTCCGTCCACGGACGACGCTATAGTGTAACGCATACAGCCTTTGGCCACCACGCCAACAAACGCTAACGGGTACAGTTGCTGGCCACCACAACCGCACTACAGGAAGACTGATACAGTTGTTGGCTACCCTACGATACTTAGCCACTTTCACAACACTATAGCCATCTTCTTTCCTGACTGCAAGCCCGGAGAAATAGTCAGTCATCGCTTCGGCTTCACCACACTCCCAGCCCTGAGAAATAGCCTCGTAATGAACAAACAAACGCAGCAATTAGCCGATTATGCCTTGTTTGTTGTTGTAGATAAAGATACACACCCCGGGTTATTTACGTTCCATGTACTTACTACAGCACCCAAATAAAAAGAGGAAGACATCGCCATAACGCCATAGACTCGCTCGTCCAACCTGACATCATTCTTCCTGCTATGATTAATGCGCACACCAGGCAGACGCAAGCCAACACCGCAGCACGGACGCTCCACCACCCCTACCAACCAACCGCACACATTACTCGCTTCAGCCGCGTTCTGTCGAAAAACACATCATCAACATGCAATAACATTGGTACTCTAGCCAATTATACAGAGCTGTCCACAAACTGTTTTTTTTATTTTTAAGAACAGCCTGATTATGGGCTTGGGCACCTGCACATTTCACACCGACTTCCAGCCTCTTAACAGGTACATACTCTAGGTAAGTACGTCCTACTACCACCTGATCAACCATTGCTAGTTACCGACCACAGATGAGATCCACGGTGGCACCACCAGAGAGATGAGGGGACCGAAACCAGAAACACTGCTTGACCACAACACAGGTCAACACCAATTTCATCAAGCAAGACACATATAACTACAGACTCACAAGATGTAACCATATTCCACAAAACAACATCTGATCACCATTTAGAGACAACACAACATATATATGCTTGCATAGCTAGACGACTCAAGACACTCACCAGCTCTTACAAGCAACACCGTATGCCTGTAGAACTCATATTGAGACACCGTACTCAATATGCCCACACACGTCCTCTCAGATGGCCACTATACCCATCCAGGACCAATCTTGGGTGTAGGAACCCAAGACTATCTCACCAGCTCTTACAAGCAACACCGTATGCCTGTAGAACTCATATTGAGACACCGTACTCAATATGCCCACACGCGTCCTCTCAGATGGCCACCGTGGCCAATAAGGACCAATCTTGGGTGTAGGAACCCAAGACTATCTCACCAGCTCTTACAAGCAACACCGTATGCCTGTAGAACTCATATTGAGACACCGTACTCAATATGCCCACACGCGTCCTCTCAGATGGTCACTATACCCATCAAGGACCAATCTTGGGTGTAGTAACCCAAGATGCTCACACTAGCTATGCCAAGCAGCACCATAACCAAATAACGACACAAAGACCTCACCTTCCAGCAAAAACAGCGAAACAGAAACAAAGATCAGAACCGAACAATATCATCCTTAAAGGACGAATCCTACATGAACAAGAACTAACAACAAAGTATATCAGCAGACTACAACAGAAATAACACAAAGTAGGAAAGCAAATGACATGATAAAGAGTCATACAAGATTTACACATAGCATGTGGATCAGTGTTTAGTGATCTGATTATGGAATTATTAAAATAGAACACATCTTAGCACCCATACTTACTCCATAACATGTATCAAGTTTAATCAAGTCTTGTCTTTGTAACGTGTAACTGAACAGATACATGAACAGAACAACAAAATGCAAGACAATATTTAGGTTTTATAATTTTATCAACAGTAAACTAATTTTATTGTTTTTCTTTCTTTTTTTTAATAAACATACACTTACTTTGGAATTGAAACAAATCTGATTTGTGAAGGTGTGACTTATCTTTATAAAAAGGCACCTCTGATTCCCAGACAGTCTATGCTAAGTAGATTCTCTGGCACTATCACACACATATTTGGCTCCGTCAATCACTAAATCTTTATGTGCCTCCATGATTGATGTGGTCTGCCAATATCTAGTGTCAGGCATCCTCCACTTCCATTGAACCCTGAAAACAATAATTCACAAGAAAACATTGCAACAGATGGGCAAGTTGTGTCATTGACAGACATCGGCTATGATTATTAGCATTGGGACATATTTACACCGACTATGCTTTATCATTGGGCAACTCTACTCGATTAGCTTTGATTAGCTACTTATGTTGACGAAAGACATTTGTTTATTTTCTTTCTCAAGATTCTTTATACCTAATCAATCAAAAGTATGGTCACATCACAATAAACCAACTAAAACCCAAACTGCTTGCTTAATAACCATACTACCTTTAGTATTTACAAATCAATCCAATAGAAGTATTCACAAAACCAACAATTTTAGCATGAAACGATCAGACCTTACCAGCACCTCTATTACAAACCAATTGCATTTCTGAACATCCATAGCACTTGTTAATCTCATTCTCATAGGATAGTAGAAGGGACTGACAATAATCACGTAACGTAACTTGGTAACTGGCGCAGAACTCCTGTTGTAAAAAGTCGCGTGTGGATTCCGTGGATGTGCGAGTCAGACTTTTCCTAGTATCATTCGAGGTAAACCATCAGTGGGCGTGAAGACAGGGTTACATCCCACCTTCTGATAAAGGCTCAGACAATCAGAACAGCCCTGCGCAGCCCTACGGCACCGAAAACTCCACCAACCAACTGATAAAATCGTGAATTCTGTCCAAGGTCGATACCAAGAGACCGATGCCCGCCACGCCATGCGCCATCTTCCCTTTTTTTCACCGACCGGGATAGACAACACGGTTCAGTTGTCAGTGTCAGTTTTCCAAAGATTGTCAATGTCATCTTTTGGACAAACAAAACCACGAACAGAGGACTACCTTACCAAGGCCCCCTAAGTATGAGAATAAAACCACTCACCGCTACCTAAAATACACGCCTCGTCTACAAATATAAAGATAATAATAGTTTTAACTGACGACGTCCTGATTATAAAACACAAATTCGACAATTTGGTAAAAACACCAGGGTAAAGTAAGATATTTCTATTTTTACAAGCTTTTATTTAAGGCGCATACCCCACCCAAACTAGCGCCGCCGCCTACTTTATCCTATTATTCCGTTTAAAAAAGGAAATTTCAAAAATCCATAATACAGATTGTGATAACTTTTATAAGCTTTTTAGGAGGAGATACGATGTTGCACTTTGTAGCCACCAAACTCAATTATTGCATCTGCTCCAAAACTATACAAAATAAAACTATGATAGGGGCATTGAACTATTATCTATTACCTATTAGCAAAATATCGCAGTGACTTTAGTTCTTCTGTGATCAAGGCGCATGAAACTGTGCCGAAATACCTATTGGAAAACTCAAAAATCGAATCATGGTAAATATAAAAAAAAAATTATAAATGACTTTAAAGCTTATAATAAGTATCACAAACTGCCAATTGAAAATTTTGAAATTACCTTTGTTCAACAAAATAATAAGATAAAGTAGGTGGAGGCGCTAGTTTGGCTCGGGGTACCATCTTAACTTGCCTTGTTAGTCAGTGTGGGTTGTCCCACCTTGTAACTGAGTTTTAGACCAGTTATCCTGAACCAAATGCGCTGAAATATTAGGTACCTACTTAAAGGTATGTAAGTTCGGTGACATTGCAATTTCATGGTACCATCAAGCTGGTCTGATGATGGAGACAGAAATAAAAAAGAAGTTGGCCATAATAACTCCTTCACACGTGCAAACTAAATTTTCGTTGAAAAAAAGAGTTCTTGAGTGATGACTGCGACTTAGCAAACGTAGTGTAGGATGCTCGACCAGATGAAATGCGAAAGGCTGCTGATGCTATATACGGTAAACTGATGACAGGGCGCTATGGCACTCATTAGGAAAGCCTATGTCCAACACTGGCCTAACTTTTAAACAATTGACAATTGATTGAGTTGTCAAATTTATAAGTAATAGTGAAATTCAATAACTATTACACGATGTAAATTTTTTTCTTGAATAAATAACCTGAACTGAACTACACTTCTAATCGAAACATCGAAACACCTCTAAAGTTTGGTTTTCAATGAGTTTTGTGTACCTACTTTTTTAATAAAATAAGAATGCCAGTTAATTGTGGAAATCATAAGGTAACGATTAATTAAACTTAATGTTTCAAATTAAAATAACAACAGGTGTAACAGGTATGTCCAACATATTATAAATTCTTCATGGCTTTAAGAAAAAAACCTCTGATAGTCTGTCAAAACTAAAAAAATACAATAGTTTTGGCAAAAAAAAAAAACGTGATGAAATGTAAAAATTCCGATGGCGTACACATTCAATAAAGTTTTCAAAACAATCTCCACATTCATCTATGGGACGAAATTCAAAAATTTAAATTCAAATTTGGAATTGTGGTATGTTTAGGGCCTACGTATTTTTTTAGTGATATCAATCCAATTTTTATTTAAATGCCGCCTGAATATACTTGCAGTATACTGTTTCGATTTTTTTTGATTAGAAGTGTAGTTTTAGCTGATGATGAGGTAAGTAGGTACCCTACCGAAGTTTTAAACACAGCTATAATATACAGAAAATATCGACAAGACAGTATGCGGTCAATATCGATATAAATCATAGTAACCGAGTGTAAAACGCTTTTATGAGATTTTCGTAGCTCATGCGTGTCGGTGCGTTCGTGTTCAGATCTCTGGCGACGGAGATGTTTTGATACTTTGCGACATCTTGTTTTTATTTTTTCTTAGTTAAGTCAATAATATACAAATACAAAAATATTTATTTATTTAACTTAATGTAAGTAAAATGTGTTACAGTATTTGAGATTCCTTTTTAAGTAAAGAAAATACGTGTGTTAGGGAATCTCTTTTCCAAAATATATGAAATTTATTTTCCACTCACAAAAGGTTGCCTGAGGAACATTTTGTGTGGTTAGGTACATAAATATATAACCACTTGTTTTGGATATTATTTTGAAAAACAATAATTAATTAATGACAATAATGTGCTTTTCTAGGATGAAATTGGTCTCCATGCCAAATTACACAGCGAGCCGTTCAGCCGTAACCGTAACTAAACCCATCAAAAGTTAACAGATAGATTATACAGGCAGTGTTTATTTCGCGTTTAATTATTAATTTATGGATATATTGATGATATTTTATCTTGTATTAGTTTATTGTATACTAGCGGTCCACCGCGGCTTAGCACGGGTATATTCTATAGCCTATGTTCATCGGGGATAATGTAGGATTCTAAATGGTGAAAGAATTTTTCAAATCGGTCCAGTAGTTTCTTAGTCAATTAAAACAAACAAATCTTTCCTTTTTTTATTCTTAGTATAGACTTAATTTTGTGTTTGGATATTTAGCTCATTATGGTCAATTTAATGTATTGTATTATGAGCAAAAAATAATTACAACTAATATTTACACTTACATTTATTAATGTACTAGCGACCCGCCCCGGCTTCGCATGGAAATCTCTAAAATTGACAGTGTTCCTCTACTATATTATGCATGTATTATACATATAAACCTTCCTCTTGAATCACTCCATCTATTTAAAGTCGCATCAAAATCCGTTGCGTAGTTTTAAAGATTTAAGCATACATAGGGATATAGGGACAGAGAAAGCGACTTTGTTTTATACTATGTAGTGATGGTCAATATCATGCATACCGTACATAACCACACGCATTGTCCCAAATAACAACTGTGAAAATAGTTTTCAAAACCCTCCCTTTACCTAGTCATACTCAAGTTAAATATTTTTGCAGTTTTCACAACATTTTTTCAAATAAATTTCACTCTTTAGTGTACGCTAACCTTTTAGTCACACCATTAAAAACTTAATTAACGAAAGAACTTGAACGAAGATCCATTGGATAATTGTTTTACTAAGGGATGACCCTTAGAGACAATTTAATAGATTACTCAATGGTCATTTACTTTTGACTAACGATCTTACATTAAGGTTCTATTAGATAATTTGTAGCTATTAGAATTAATTTGAACTAGTTTCTGTTTGCGGCTTCGATCATAATTTTAGAGATAGTAAAGAATAAAAAAAGATAATTAGGGCGATCCGTGAGAAATATTTCACAATATGTTTGATAATCAAATCAATTACAAATAATGAAAATTTGGCCTATAAATAACATTGAAATTGTTTTGAAAAAATATAAATTTTCACCAATTGTGCCGCAAGATTTACTTACAGAAACATGTTTTTTTTTTGTTTTATTGTTAGGTATAGTATTGAATTTATTATTGAATATTAAAATCTATACGTTAAAGAGGAAATTAAATATTTTTTTATCAAATTATATTTTTTTAAATGATGTATACATGTCATGTATATAAACTACCGTACGTAAGGTAGATTTGGCCCCAGTATGATCCATACAGTAGATCATCCCATCCATCTAAACTTCGACATTGAGAGCTTTCAAAGATTCTGCTTTTAATGCTTGACATAATAAGTACTAACTTATTATGTCAAGCATTAAGAAAATTTATAAAGATTCTGCTTTTAATGCTTGACATAATAAGTACTAACTTATTATGTCAAGCATTAAAAGCAGAATCTTTGAAAGCTCTCAATGTCGAAGTTTAGATGGATGGGATGATCTACTGTATGGATCATACTGGGGCCAAATCTACCTTACGTACGGTAGTTTATATACATGACATGTATACATCATTTAAAAAAATATAATTTGATAAAAAAATATTTAATTTCCTCTTTAACTTCCTCGTTTACTACTAAAAACGCGCAGGTTCCTGTTTAATTAAAAAAAAAGTGCAAAAGTATCAAGACCACCCCATTCCATTTAGTTTTCGAATGCTCGCTGCGCTGCGCGCGCGCATCGCTATCAGTCAGTGCTGTAGGTCATGCGCACACTAACGCGTTACCTTCTGTGCCAACCGCGAGTTTCAGATAAACGTCGACTTTTCGCAATGTAAACAAAACCGAAAAAAAACAAACAATAAATAAAAACAAAAAGTGAAACGTGAACTAACATTTCCGTAAATAAAAATAAACTCGATAATCCGGTTCTAGAAAATAAAAATTACAAAATAGTGCATCTTTTTGTGGAAAAAATGTATCTGTGTTTGTGAAAATGATCAGAATTTGTGTTTGAAACAGTGAATACTAAAGTCGAAGTGCTAACACAAACATTGAGTGGTTGTGGATTGATTGGAATTCGAAATTCAAAGGTAGGCTTCTAGAAACATTATTAAACTTTAATCTCAAAAAAAAAACTATAGCTATAGCTGCGAAGTGCCTCGAGATGGTTCAAGATAATTAGAATGAGATCTTCTTCTTCTTTTTCTTCTTCTTTTTCGCTTCTTCCACTAGTGGACAAAAAATTGAAGCGAATAAAATCAATAACATCATATTTCTTATTTGATAATAATGACTATTTATAAACCTGTTTATAGTATTAAATTTGACTTGTCTAAGTGCATATTTTGTAAGCAGGTATTTTTAATATTTGATATTTGAATGTAAAAAAAAACCTGAGTTAGCCTTAGTTAGCCTAACCTTAGTAGTATCTTAGTTTTTAAACAGTTTTTTTAAGTTTGTTAACGCATCTATCACCCGGGAATAACCTCCTCGGAATCATCTTCTATAAGAACTGCAAAAAAATCATCCATATCGGTCCATAAATTAAGGAGAAATACATAAAAAGTCGATTAAAAAGGGCAGTCGTCTACTCGACTTGGCAGGGCCCCCTGATTAGCTTTATGAGGGTCAGGAACTACATACCTAAGCGGGTTAAATTATCTAAACCTAACAAATAGATTTTGTGTAAGACTTAGAACCGCTAACGTAATGGACTAATGGTACATACTTACTTACAGTTGACTGCGCTAAAAGTTTGAAGTATTCAGGATGTTCGGCAGACCGTGTGCCATATGGTAACTGGGGGTAGGTAGAACTAGTGGAATGGTTTGGTATTTTAACTGCGATAAGCGTCTTGGCTATTTTTAAAAGTTTTACTAAGTTTTATTCATAATTATTCTAATATTTTAACTATTCACTGCTGTAACTTTTATGTATGAAATACAGGCTTACATTTTTTTTAATTTCATTTGTAAAAAAAAAGTACTATTTACTAGTAGGTAGGTTACATACAACCCTATTACAAGTAAAAGAGGTACCTAAATACGTTTTTTTAATAAAAAAAATCATGCAGTAGGCAGTTAGAGCATTCCAGTTTTCCCCATTGAGGGGGATTTCAGGGGGGATTTCTGGAATAACCCAATAAATTAAAGAATATGAGAATTGAAATATTGCATTTAAACCAATCAACCGAGCAACTAATTAGTGATGGGAACACGAAGTATCGATGGGTATCAATAAATTAACTTTATTTTTTAATAAGTTTTTGTGAGTGCAAATGCAAATTCATTAATTTGTCCCTCAAGGATTCAAATGCTCGTTGCAAACTGTTTTTGATTTTATTAATATTTTGACCATTCCCTTCGTTTACTAATATTTTGGTTTCTAAAACCAAGTAGATAAATTCACGAATTATAAATTATTTTAATAAAATAAATATATATAATACTGGACAATTAAATTTTACAGCATCATCTAGCCCCAAGATAAGCAGAGCTTGTGTTATGGGTACTAGATAACATAATAAATTAATCGATAGATTAAACATAGAAAAGTAAAGTAGGTATAAAAACAAGATTTAAGCGCAAAAAAAAAATTTTTTTAAAGAGAAAAACCGTTGAAAAACAAAACAATTTTTGAGAGCTAAACAAAAACAAACTTGTAAGAGAAAAACCGGTGAAAAATCAAAGAACATCATATTGAATTTACAGTGATGTGCATGAATGACGCCGGAATGTAAAGTATAGAGTAACCGAAGGTAATGATGCACGTACCTACTCGCATGAAGCGTCTTGGATTTATTATGAGGATGGTAATGAGTTGTAGGCTTTCACAAAGATCTGTTCTAGGAAGACCTACTATATAAGACCTTTTTTATGTCCTATCTAGGTAGTAGGAATCTGTAGACATCTGCCTGGTAGGTCAGCTAGTACGTGACCAACACATTACGGGAGGCCTATGTCCAGCAGTGGACTGATATAGGCTGATAGGATGATGATGATGATGATGAACCATCACGACGACCTCTGTGGCGTGGTGGGTGAAGGTCTGCTTGCGACGCAGGAGGTTGCGGGTTCGATTCCCGCCTCGGGACAAATGTGTGCACGATCTGCAGACATTTGTTTAGGGTGGTCGTTTTCTATGTATAATAAAAAGTATCTATCTATGTTTTGTATTATATTATGTATATCAGTTATCTAGTACCCATAACATAAGCTCTGTTTAGCTTGGGGCTAGATAATGCTGTGTGAATTCTCCAGCATTATTTATGTATTTATTAAATGTTTGTCTGCATTTTCTCTTTGTAGTGCAAGAATGCTTTATAGAAACACAAGCTTCGCGGATTCGCTCACCGTTTTCCGGGATAAAAAGTATAAAAAATCCATCCCCGGGATACCATCTATTTCCTTGCCAAATTTCATTGAAATCCGTTCAGCCTTTTAATCGTGAAATGGTAACAGAGTTACTTTCGAATTTAATAATGTTAGTTTAGTATGGATATAGGGAAAGGTAACCCCAATATGAAAATGATTTTTATAGTGTGATCTGGTCATGGGGCAGAGGTATCCACAGTCACGTAGCTACTAACCACCTTTTTAACAAGTTTAAAGAAGGCCAGTTCTCATCAAACTAAGAAATTCAAGCTTACTAACCTACCTAATTTAAGTTGTAATTTAGAATCATCCGCAACCGATTTTTTTCCACTGCTGAGTAATAGGCCTCCCAAAGTATGTAAGAAACAAAATAAGAGAAAACATCATTATTTTATTATGGTCATAATTTAACCAAATTGTAAACATGCACTAAACCAGTGATAGGTTCAATAAATATATCTGCTGCAACACTAATCACCATTCTGAAATATTCCACCAAATTGGCGCCAAAGCATCCATCAGCGCGCTCCAATATCAATCGATCAGTCACGTGACCCCAGCCAATTAAAATGCCGCCATATTTTATCGAAGTACCGTATACAGCACATTTTTGAAAAAAGAACCGTTTGTAGAAATGACCTGAATTTTAAAATGGCAGCCACGTTTAGGTAGATACCAATCTACCTAAACGTGGCTGCCATTTTAAAATTCAGAAATATAAATTAAAATGAGATTAGAAAATAACACGATAAAGAAATTAATTTTACCAATACATCTACACCAAAAAAAAAAAAAAAAAGGAATTATTTTAAATATTTAATTAATTAATTATTTTTGTATGTTACGAGTGAACTTGCCTATAAGCGTGTAAAGTTATTTATTTTTTTGAAATTAACTTACTAAAAGTTAAGTAGAACCTACTGCCATAAATTATACTTCATTTTATTTTTAATACAAAATACAATAATATAAAATAACATCACAGGCTTTTTATGATTGATTTTAATGACTGACGACCTCTCTCTGACGCTATGACGACCTTTGTGGCCCGGTGGGCGAAGTTCCTGCAGGAGGTAGCGAGTTTGATTCTCGCCTTTGCACAAATATTTGTACGACCTGCAGGTATTTGTTCCGGGGTTTCTGGTCGTTTTCTATGTATAATAATAAATATCTATCTATTTAATGTATTGTATTATGTATTTCAGTTATCTAGTAGCCATAACACAAGCTCTGCTTAGCTTGGGGCTAATGGGTAATGCTGTGTGAATTGTCCAGCATTATTTATTATTATTTATTATCTCGCTTTTGTACTGCGCAAAATCAGCCCGGAATCCGTCGACCATCTTGGCACCCTTACCTACAACTTTTTGCTCCGAGACGCTGCGACTCTTTAGCCTGGAAGCCTACAAAAAGCAGTTTGTCGCATCGCTAGCTAGTTTTTAGCTCCAAGACACGGACTTGATGTACTAGGTTACATAACTGTGATGGTTATTAGATGGTTATTAGTAACCATAATATGGATGAACTGGTTTTATGACACGAAAACTAGGTTGAGACTGCATATAACACAGATGATCAGACATCTAAGAATCTTCTTGTAAAATGACTGTTACAAGTAATTTAAAATATGCGTTATGATTTTGATTTTGGATTTTAAGTAACTATTATACATATACTCATTGTATAATTCTTGGCACATTTTCAAAAGGTTAAAATTGACGATCTTCTTTACTTAAAATCTCTAAAATGTATTTAAAGATTATATACAATATCAATGCTAAGTAATTTATACAAGAATTACTTAATTTTTAAATGCAAAAAATAACAAAACCTGTATTTTGCACATGAATAATGATAATGCAGGAACAACAATATAATTATGTGCATTATTTCAATTAATTAATTTAATGTCAAACCAGATTAATTCTATTTGGGAATTTGTAACGTTTTTGACATTTTGTATAATCCATGATAAGCTTTCACCTGCGGTTTCGCTCGTGTTTTTCCAGGATAAAAAGTAGCCAATGACGTTTTCCGGGAAACCTAGATATTCACCATCTAATCCTTGACAATTTTCGTGAAAGTTTAGACGTCAGGCGAACAGGTCTGGATATTAATTCTCATGCTAACAAGACATTTTTAAGTTTGATAGCCCAAAACCTAAGAGCTCTTGTAGTCGTATCGTTTTGAATATGTGTCGTGAACGAGACGCCCGACTAGACCGATGTACCTTCAAGAAACGGCTCAAGCTTATAAATATGATGCAGAAAATCACTCTACGAGTACCAGGCTTTTTCTTTTTTTTAATGCCTGAAAAAAATCCGGCGCCAGTACGGCATAGACGCGACGAAAAAGCAATCTCTCAAACACTTTGGGTGGGGTATGCGCCTTAACACATTCACTGCGAGTGGCAGTGACATATATTTAATTTACATTTTATCGATTAAAATTATATTTATTCATTTGCACATCAATAATGGCATCTGCCAGGTCACACACAGTTCTAGATAAAAAAAAATGGTTTGTACAAAAGCTATTACAAATACACATGAAAATACTTAACAAAAACTGATAACTATAACTGAAAACAAACAAGTTAATAGCAACTTAAATCGCCTTAAAACACAAATTGAAACAACCTATAAGAAGAAGGTTAAAATTTCAGTTCGAAAACGTACAATTTTTTTATATTCAATAGAACTTGGTAATACCAGAATCTCACCCGATGGAAAGTGAAGATGTAGCCAACGATGTCTCACAAAAGTCGCAGAAGAGAAGATACCTACTCACTCTTGACTTAAAGAAACGTGACGAAGCGTGTTCCACGACGAATTAATATATGAATAAAAGCTTTCAAAATTAAAATTGTTTTGAATTTCTGCGATTTTCTCCGATGATATCAGAAGTTTAACAATTTTCACAAATTTATTTAATTTTGCTATCCCTTTCTTACAAAACAATATCAAGTTTCCTAGAGCCGAGTGCGAGTATAGAAGGCTATTTTGTCAGTATACATTTGTGTATAAGGAAGTATTCTCATTGGAGCATCAATTTTTAGGACCACCGATCTAGGAGCACCGATTTTATTCCCAATTGGAGCACCTGCTATGAATATTTATTTATTTAACAGCAAAAAATAATTACAACTAATATTTACACTTACATCTATTTTCTAAAAATCTAAGCCGTCACCAGAAGGCAGAGTGCCCAGAATGCTGGCAGCATTGCCACGTTGAATGGCAATGCTAATACGTTGACCGAAATAAAAACCAGCATTCCGATCACCTGTGGACTCTATCTCCTGCTAAGAAGAAGTTTCTAATGATGTAGTTTCGATAGTAACTAGCTGTAACCTTGGATTCCTTAGTTTTAGAACTCGGTACTAGGTAAAAACAGTTTTTTTAATCCACTAAGTTCATTACCAATGACAGCTGTTTGTTCTTGATCTTACATCATAAGTGCATATTTATTAATAAAGTGAACCTACTAACTGACTAACAATGTGTAATGTTGTTTATTATCTAGCCATCATTGTTGTAGGTAATAAGATCATTGTTTTTTATTTATTGTGCTTATAATAAATACTTACTCATTATTATTAAATACTTTTTTAATGTGTATTGAAACTTTTAATAATTCTATCGTTTGAAAATAACTGAAAATCAACTTGAAATCCTTTAATTTTAACTGTATTTAAGTTTTGCTGGTTGAATACTAATCATTTGAGAATATTTTTTATGGGACCTTACAACAGGATTATTTTCTATAAGCGAAATAATTTTATAAACTCAAACCATGATTGACGGAGAAATTGACTTAGGTACACTGAAAAATACATCCATGTATACCTACAGTCAAACGTAGAAACTCGCCCTTGTGTTTTTCTCTATAGAAAAAACGCTAGTTCCTCCACATATAAATACAGATTATACAGAAGTTATGATCTTGAGAATAAGCATGGTAATTGAACTAAGTATAAAGAACATTTTGCATGTTCAGTTTTTTAAAAATAATGTCCTAAGAAAAAACTTAATTTTTGGACTTGCGCTGCGTTGCCCTGTCCCTTTTCTATGAAAACATCAATCAAAATCAAAAATCCTATGCCTATCCTTTTCACAAAAAATTGAGGTTGTATAATGTAGGTATAACCTAGCCTTAAATAACAAACTTGTAAAAAACTAAACAATACTTCGCAAGCAAATAGCAATTTATTATTGTATGGAATGAATTGGCAAAATTTGAAAGTTTAATGGAGAAATCAGAATTCAACTACTTTTATTTCTTTAGGCCTTGAAAAATAATGTCTTCCATATGAAATTTTTATCCCACTTATCCTAATGGTAGGTAGAAGACAATCATGTTTGTATAAAGAAGTGTAGGTTTTCCTTGTTTTTTCATAAACTTCCAAGATGCGTGTGCACACTCGCCCGTAAAACTGTCGCTATAACGCACGGAAGGAAACGCTATGAGTGTTTGTTCACACCGAGCGATTTATGGATTTATTATCAGACGTTACGATTACTTGAATAATTAGATATGTTATTATATTTGTTATTTTTGCGATGCGTTGCATATTTTATAGAAATTTTCTTGTACTTAGAGTTAAACCGCCAGTCGATAGACGAAATAAAATTGAACGAGACACTGGGAAGTTTTTGCAAACTTGCTAGAAGGCGTTTTTTACATGGGGTCAACAAATTTAAGTGCTTTTTTGCACACGACATTTCATTTACATACAGCTCCTCTCCGTTAAAAATCCAGACATATTATTTTAGTTCTGAAGTATGTCTATTTTTTTATTATTTCTTTTTATGAAAATGCCCCATTGGTCAAATAAAATGGGAGTTATAGTTTGACATTAGATGAACCGTAATCGAAGGAATGAAACTAATTATTTATTTTGAATGTCACAAACAATGCTTAAAAAATTAAGACATAGCGTGTGCCCGGAAAGCGGATGATGGTGATGATTTAAAGGTTTCCATAGAATTCCATAATATGATCTTTGTTGTATTTTGTATTTATTTCTTTTACCATGCCGTTACAGTTACATAAAATAACACTGTCAGAAGAGTCAGTCAACAACAAGTCAGAAGAACAATCGTTAGATGAAAATAATAACAACAATAAAAATCTCACACAATTTCCATAAAATTTTTAAACATAAGTAACTTTAATTTAACTATTGATTTTACTACCACTTTGAATGAAGTAGGTACCCTAACTGTTGGCTACATTTTATTCCGGCAAAACGGAGCCGCGGGAGAAACGAATCATAGATATAAAACAAAACGAAAACAAGAACATATACGTAAGAACGTCAAGCAGACTGGACAGGTGTGTGGTGAAAACCGATATAAAACAGGTCAGTCGTAACTCATTGGGTACGTATCAGTTCCACTTGACACCTTTCTAGAAAGTTCTTTGTTCTAGTGGTCAGGCTTACAAAGTTTTCTACTTATTTTGTTAAGAAAACTTATAACCTATCCATATTTAAGCAGTGGGTACAGTCAGCAACTTAAATTTCACGAAAGGGAATTAAATAATAATAGCCAAAGATTATGTACTAGCATCCACCTACGGTCGCATGTTTCCACGCGAAAGAGCCCAATTTGTTACTCGTGGTGTAGGCTTATCCATTTAGTAAGTGCCGAGTGGTGCCGGCTAGGGTATAATGTATAGGTTTTTAAATATTTAAGGGAAAAAAAAAAAAAAAAAAATCTGCACCTTTCTGGTGACAAAAACCGCTGCCTTTTTTTCTGACGTCACTGTTCAGTTTGTCAACCCAAAGTTGTTGCGTTGATTTTTCAATCAAAATAAAGTTAGAAACTTTATGATAAAAACCATCATGTTTATTGTGTGCGTATTGTCTCATAAATAATTTTCTCTATTTGTTTCTTTCAAAAAGCTTCATGACAATACGTTGAACGATGTAACGTTAAGAAATTTTGCAATAGTCATATAATATCTAGTTTTCAATGATAACATTTCACAATAAAAACATCAATATGCACACAATTTTTTTACACACAGTAAATTTTTTTGTTTAGATGTTTAAATGATAAGAATTTTGTATTTTTCCGCAAATAAATATATTTTACTTTTTACTCACACTATTTGGTAGGAGCGATGCAAGGCGCTCAAAATATGGAAAGAAACTGAAACTTCAATAGTTTTCATGAACTATAACAAAACTGGTTGGAAGTTCTCTTATTGCTGCATAGAACGGAGATAGCATATTGGTTCGATGATCTAAGCCAGGCGTGGTCATAAAAACCATTGGTTTAATTAATGAAAGAATACAAACTATTCAAGCGAAAACTTCCTGCTGATAAAGTAAAATTTACCGTAACGATAAAGTAAGGGCGCTTTATCGTATTGTTATTAAGGGGCGATATATGATACCATTTTGTGTGTTATAGGCATAGGAATTCGCGTTTAAAGGAGCGCGACAGAGCAGAGCGGCGTAAGCTCAAAAATGAAACTTTTGCTGATTATCTATTAATTGAGATATTTGTTTGCAAAAATAAACCAAAATTACCCTGGGTATTCTCATATTTAATAGGGTGATTTATATATTTATTTAATTAAAACTAAAATGAGTGATGAAAATAAAAAAATCTTGTGATTGATAGTTCAATAATTTTTTCTCCTTAACTATAATTATTATTTTATTATATTGGTATTTGCACAATTATTTCTGGTATTTTAAATAGTTGTTTTTCATTTTCGAAAAATCAGCCTTTTATTCCAGAGATTATTAGGTTTTTTTTTTCAAAGCTTTATCGATAAAGATGATGGAGAAAAATTGTTTTAATGTAACCCAAATTTGCCCATTACACATCTATCGACTTCTAACGTAAATGCGTAAGTCGTACTCTAATTTCATGGATAGATAACCAATGTTTTAGACCTGAATTAATTGCTCTATCATATAATTAATTGTTATAGTCTCTGAATAAAGCCCACAACAGAGCTATATTTATATATAAATCATAGCAAGGTATGTTACGGTATAATTTTCTATAGTTATCGGCGAGTGACCACAGACGCAGCTATAACGTATATTTTTGTCACGTCACCAAAATATATCGACAGATATAGCACGATATATCTAAGACATGACGGCCGCAGAGCTAGTGAGTATAAAAAATTATATTATAGCATAGAGCCACCATTCCTAGAATACAAACCACACGTTAGTTTATGATTTGCAGTTTTTGCTGCTAATGTTGATACCGGCCATGTACAATGGGAAATGAAGAAAGAATGAGTCATTTTAATGAATAGATACAGACCCTAGTCTTTAGGCATTATGTTAAATTCTGTAACGTAGCACCTACTATAACAAAATTGCTGTCCACACTACCCTAAGGTTATCAGGTAGAGAATGCTATCTAGCGTTATGTTCGCCTATGTGCAGATTTTGTGAAATAAAGTATGCATTATAATGTTTTTTTTTGATGGATAATAAAAAATAATATTTAGATTACTTACCTATATTTACAAAGAAAATAGCAATCAAAGATTATAATTAAATTAAAACTAGTACCTATTAATAATTGTAACAAGTGAGCTAACTGCAGACTGTTTTAAGCAGTCTACGGGTAGCTCAACTGATCCATATCAATACCAGTCGGAAGTGTGCCCAAGACGCCAGCGGGGCAATGCAGCCACATTGCCCCACTGTATGGTAATGCTGATGCGCTGTGCCAGATACTCACCAGCTCTCGGGTAAATCGTAAATTTATTTTAAGAAATTGATTTCGCGTAAATGTATAGATATTTAGATAGTAAATAAATATTTTTGACTTTCACTTATGTACACGTCAACAATGGTCCTGGTCAGGTACTCTGCAATTGGTTTTGTTTGAGATTTGAGATCATTTCTCAGTCGATATAATAAACAGTACATTTATCATTCACAAGTAAATATTGATGCAGCCAGCTAAAACAGTTCACTCGCAAGAAAAGCAATTTTGATAGTTCAGAAGCTTGCTGAACACTTGCTTTCAAGTTTCAATATATAGCCTACTCGAAATATGTTCCTCCGATCAAATGTTTTAAAACAGCAAAAAAAAAATTAAGAAGGCTTAAGTTTAAACAATATTTATTTCTCAAAGAAATACGTATCAGAGAAAACATTTAAAAGTTAAGTATGTAAAACAAAACTTCGAGCCAGCGACTTTGTTGGTCTTATACCGTAGATACCTAGATATAATTATGTACTAATATTTTATGAAAATAGCGCCCTGGTTTGTTTTAGAGACAGCCCGATGCCCCTCCCTCTCTTCTCTCCTTTAAATGCTGATGAAAAGTAGTTCATAGTGTATCTAAATACTTCTTGCTCTGCAGTAACCTTTTCAATTTAAGAATAGACTTCAAATTAGAATTCGTATTCAAAATTTAAACAAACAATATTCTTCTCTTACAATACAGAATATTGTAAACAAACTAGAGACAGCTCAACTGATCCTTATCAAACTAATCTAAAGCTTACCCAAGACTTTTGCCATTAAAACTATTTCATTACAACTATATCAAAGTACCTACCAACAATAAATCTAACACTATTTTAACTCCTACACTTTTTGAAGCGTGCTCAGAGTTTGGTTTTTTGGTGGACTCGCATAAGCCTGATACTGTACTCCTCTACCATAGTCGTAAAATCGGCCACCTTCACCTCAACAGCCTATAATGGTCCACTGGACGCAGGCTTCCCCTGATAATCACAATATTAGCGTTTATCTTATGGGGAGCAATGCGCATAATCCCCACGCTAGGCAAGTGGATTGAGGATCGCAGTTCGGTGGTAGATCTATTCTGCAAGAGGCGCTGCTGCCCGCCTCCCGGTGTATGTCCCTTAGTCGCCTCTTACGACACCCACGGGAAGAGTTGGGGTGGTGCAATTCTAAGCTGGCGCCACAAGGCGGCCATCAGCGATAAAACCGGCGTTAGCGAATAACTATTCCAATTTTAAAAGCTCATAATCAATGTAAGTAAGCATAGTAATCTCATCATATTGTTCTCGACATCAGAAATCCATCTGATCTCCCGGACTATCACATGGAATATTAGCATAATGCCAGAGCATGTAGACATGCAAAACAGCCCACATCGCCGGTGCAGAGCGGTAATGATACGTGTGAGTGGACTTACATGATCTTACATCTATTATTTACTTTTACAATTAGTTTCTGATGGAAGTTTCTGGAGGAAAAAAGTACAGCGGTGATTTGTGATTTTCTCCCGACTTATTTGTTCTCGTCCTAAGTTACGTATGATTTAACTAATAAAATTTTAGAGGGTCTTAAAAGTGCTATATTATTTGCAATGCTACTTGGTAAACCATACGCAACAATTTCTGGTAACAAATCAATTAATAATGGCTGTTTTGTTGATAAGTAATACGATAAACAAATCAATTGATCACTTATAACATGGTGAATATCCAACTACCCTTTTTACAACTGACATTTTTATTCAAATTGATTGATTGACAACTTGTATTCCTAACTAGCAGCGCCTTGCGGTTTCACCCACGTAGTTCCCGTTCCCGTGGGAATTCCGGAATAAAATATAGCCTATGTACTATTCCAGCCTATAATCTATCTCTGTGTCAAATTTCATCCAGATCCGTTCAGCAATTCTGGCGTGATTGAGCAACAAACGTCCATCTATCCATCTAAACTCTCACATTTAAAACATTAGTGTGAAATTAAAGATCGTTTGTCAATTAAATGTCGTTCATTTCTGTATCAATAATCTTTTATCTGAGAAGATGTCGGATTCCTATTAATGGAAATTATCATTATATCCTCCTGATCATCACAAAGAAAGTTTTAAATCGTTTTTCATTGAGTCTTCGTGAGAAAAAAACTACAAATAGAGATAAAGCAAAATGACAGAAAAATATGCTACCTAGTTCACCAAAACTGTGTGGGAGAGTCCAACTTTCTAAAAAGTTATCTTTTTGTACTTAAAAATAACGATAATGGCGTGAAATGAACAAAAAATAAGCTAATTGCTTTGGTTTTTTGTAAACAATTAGTTGTTAGTCACGCCTTTATCTAACAAACATCTGAGGCGGGTCAGTTCTACTCTCATAGTAATTAGAATGTACTAAAAACAATCGAAATACCACGAGCGACCGCAGTGGGGTCGTCGTGGCGAGAGACTAGAACCCTTCCAACTCCACCCATGGATGTCGTAAGAGCTCACTCTACTACTTTTTATGAAAAATCTGTCAATGTCTGCAATGTCTATGGAATGCTCTCATAATATTTAAAAAAACTGCTTCATTATTATCATGTATCTGTGTAACAATTTAAACAACTTTATTTACATACCTTTACTTTATGACAACCGCTGGGGTAAACGTGTTCTTGAGTGAGACCACGACAAAGACACGAGTAAGAATTATGGGTATAATTGTTGTTAATAAATGTTTTATTTTTCTTATGTTACTCAAACACCATCACATATAATTGTTCTCTTATGACCAATCCATCAGATGAGATCGCTTAAACCGATTAGGCCGCTTTCTGTACTTCCTTGATTCTCAGCATTTTCCTCTATGATGTATTTTGTGTTTGTGTGGTACAATAAAGAGTTATCTATCTAAGAGCCGACTAAGGGTACTTTACCTATCAGAAGAAGGGCAATAGCTTCCATATTGTATATGAACACCTCCAATGCAGTCCAGTGTAGTGGTTATGGAAAACTCGTAATTGTTTGAGGCAGGCGTGTTTACCAGACGCATATTTACTGAGGAAAGACAGCCTTACATATAACTATATTATATGCCAATACACTTTAACACTGCCGTTAGTCCTGCGCCTGAGCTCTCCCCGGTTGTGTCGAACTGCCATCCCATCGGATTATAAAAGAGAATATCTATTCCCTCACTCCCTACCTCCTTCCCTCAGTGCAATCGTGTTTTACATACTGTCCCTGTTTTTTGTACACCAGAGGCTTGGATTTGTGACTTCAATGTAGATAATAAGAAAAACAAATGACTCCAGCGCGCCAGCTTTCAAAAACGTATCTACACCCATAATCTGACCTCAAAACTTCACTGCATTTTCATTACCTTTGAAAATATGACTGGTGGCCACATTAACCAATCTGGGCGGGTTTTAGGCACATCGCCAGAAGCCATTACTTAGATCTCTACCGCATATTAATCTCCGGTTTTCAAGTATTTTTTTTACCATTTATTAGGTCTAAACTTGCTGACCAAGGTAGGTAGAGAAATTAACATTATTTCGTATCACCCACTGCTTGGCCACATTCTTGTTCATGACATGACTCTTTGAAATCTACGTGTATTTACCCAATCCTTAATTGCACTTAGTAAGCTTAGATGATGGATAAGAATAACATACCATTAGAAAATATTTAATGCAGTTACTGCCCAGACTCGGCGTTGCAGCCCACGCGGAGGCGCTACATAGAACTTTTGAAGGCCATGTGCATCATAGACAATTAAAGCATAGAGTAGAATCCAAACGCTAAGAAGATGTGGGTAATAGCTAGAAGTAAATAAAAAGAAGAAGTCATTTAGTATTCTCGCTAGTAGGTTATTATTAGGTTATTACAGCTTTTTAGCTAGAGCAGAATATTTTACGGGACCAGTACCAGATGACGGAGACACATACATATTACTTATACAACCCGAAACAAATTCCTGCAGATCAGAATAAATATTTACATATTCCGCGACGAGAATCGAACCCGCGACTTTCAGTGCTTCAGAGGTCATCACAGATCCGCAGTTCACAATCCAACGATCCAACCCATTCAGGGTTGTCTGGTCGCTCTTGAGCGATAAGACTGCCAATTATCACATTTTACTTTTTATCTTAGTTTGTTATATTCAAGTTATGTGAGCAATAAAGAATTTTCTATGTATCCAACATTTTATTTAGAATCAGTGATCATAAAAAGAGCTCAGCTGTTGTTGAATTGAAGCCGATGTAAGATACATTAGAGTCTACACCACTCTCTCATAACTTTATGAATTGACCACTACGCTAGACTTTCTAACTTGTTTGTTTCCTAGTTACCCGGTTGTTGGTCTGGGGGCCTACTCGGAAAAGAAAAATCTAAGGTTATTTTTCGTTGTCATGCAAAACATACTATTCTGTCACCTACATAGGATAGTGTTTGCGCATATACTAATCGAAAACATCGATTTTAGTTTTACGAGTAGGCCCCTTGATTTTCTGAACAAATCGAGTAAGCTTTAGAAGTCGATTATTTTTATCCATATAACCCACTTAAAATAAAGGACTAAAAACTATAAGCATTTTAGTTGGCCACCTTTGTTGATGCGATAGCTTCTTTGCAGCGGACGAAGGTCTGCCTGTGACGAAGAAGGATGTGGTCTCGATTACCAGGTTGGGACAAATATTTATTTTGTACTAGCTACTGATATTTGTACAGGGTGTTCTGGAGGTTTAGGAGGTGTACTTAATAAATAAAAACTATGTAATCAGTTAGGTATATATCTGTGGTGGTGGTGTTTGTTTTGGTGTTTCTCGCTTGATAGCTCAAAGAAAAAACTAATAAAAAATAATGCTGGACAATTCACACAACATTACCTAGCCCCAAGCTTAGCAGAGCTTGTGTTATATTAATCATAACACAACGTCTGCTTACTTTGTTTGAGGATAGATGCTGCTGTCTGGATTGTCTGTGTGAATATTAATTAATAGGTAACATTATATTTTGTTACTGTTGTATAACATTTTGGTTAAAATTAAAACTGAGCCAAGTAAAAACTCAACCCGATATCGCTTAAGATATCTTCTCTCCTTTCCGGGATTACCACATAGTGCAAAACAAGTAAAAAAATCACTTGTTTTTTAACGGTCAGGTTTTGATGGGATGGGCATAACTAAAACATTTTATTTTATTTTTCCAGCGTAAAATGTCATAATCATAACCCACCATGGGCAGCGGACTGAGCACAACCGGCCGCAAGTGGCGCAGGCGGCAGGATCCGTCGCACGCGGAGTCCTCCAGGGTACTGTTCCTGCTATACCTCATCCACAGAACCTGGAATGTGGTGGTAGACCATGTGGACAACAAAAGTAGCAGGTGAGAACCATTATTTTTATCATATTTGACGACGCCCCAGTGGACGTTACTAAACATCAGCTCGGTATTAGCAGTGTTCGAAAAACTGCTGAAACGGACGTTTTAGGTTCAGTTCTTGTCGCGACGCCAATATGATCTGCAAGTCCTTCCTTGGTTTGTTCTCATTGTTTATGATTAATCTTGTCTACTTTCCAGAAAGCGTGGTTCTAGAACAATCCCCAGCTCGAGCCAGACGCTGCCGCGGACATTCGACACCATCAGCCTGGAGGAGTCCGACCCTGGGTCCTGCTACTCCGGGTGCAGCTGCAGCTACTGCCGGCTGCGAGAGTGTGCGCAGGATTGTGTCAGGTACAGCATCAATCTATTGAATTTGTTATCAGCAGATATTGAATTTGTGTCAGCCGTTCTCTATTAACTAAGGTAAGGTGACGGAATCATCATTATTAGCCTAAATTAGTCACATAGGGCTCCCCGTACCTATATGAACGCCATATTGCCCCGTCTTTAGCTTTCCTCGTCTAGTATCCACTTTTAGACTTTTGCAGTCATCCCACCTAGGATGACGATCGAATGACTAAATGCCAATGATGAAATTTATAAAAAAATATTCAACTACTTTGTACATAGTTCAAATTTAGTTGGAGGGAACTTCTAAAAGCTTGAAAATAATTCCCTCAACCGTTGGATTAAAATTATGACATTTGTCACAAGTAAAATTCAGCTAGCAGAAGATAACATAGAACACAAAGGCCCAATTCGCTTGGCACTCACGTATGCGGAAGGAAAGTGTTAATTATTTCAAAATTTCACCCAAAAGCAAACTCTAACAGCAAGTTTTCCTCGTTTCAGGTAAGGACGACCTCAGCAAAAACCATTGCCTACCCTTTGATCGTTGTCGCAATGATAAATGCGTTAAGGCGCATACAGGAGCTGATCGGTCTTTTTTGGAGGCTATCTCCTCTTAGAGGAGTTAATGCTATGTGCTGAAAAAAATATATATCATTTATTGACCTTTTATCTGTAAACTGGAAGTACAAAAATGTTCTACGAGTTCATTAACCATGTGAAAAAAATTAACAAAGTGAAGCTGTTTTGGACTGAAAAATTGTATCTCCTTCTAAACGACTTGGAATTTTGTACTTTTTTCTACACCATAATGTCGGCAAAGACTTTATCTACAAGTTGGAAGTATGATTTTGTGATGCGACGGTTTTTCATATGGCAAATAATCATTTTAAGTTTTTCCGTATTATTATAGGGCGTTAACCTTAGAAGGTGGTCGCGCGGGCGACGGGCGGCAGTGCCACTCTGGCTGTTGTACGGGGAGGTTGTGTTCGTCTGGCTCGCAATGACACTTCATTATTACGATTTATTTATTATTCTCAGTCATCCGCACACGACCCGGAAACTTTATTTCGTGTATGATAAAACTATCTTTATTCAGAAAGAAAATAACAAATTTAAATTAAAACTTGTATTTACAATAGAAACAATTAAGCTATCTGCTAACTGTTGCAAACAATCTACAGGTAGCTCAACTGATCCATATCAATATAGTATGATAAAATAGTTTGTAAATAAGTAGATATAAGTACATAATTATATCTGTCGCGCAAGGACGATTTTAGACCTAAAGTAGTACTTTTAATATAGCGTAGGTATTGACTACCCATTGTTGTTGTGTGTACCTTCGTATAGCTTATATGGAAAATGCCAAAAAGATCAGTAAGCTGGAGAAAGCTCTGAAAGCTCAAAGGATGATAGAAGTAATGTAAGTATAACTATACTATCAGGTAGGTAGAAGGTTCATTTTATTTTAGCAATTTTTCGCAATTTTTGCTATTAGCGATATTATCCAAATTACTCATGTTTGTATTAGGTATTTATTGTAGGAGATCGAGGAACAGGCAAATACACAAGAAAAAAAATCTTACAATGCCTAATGAAAATCATGTCCAGTAAGTATCAACCATAGAGTTTTTGTAGTACCAATTATTGATTTATTTATCATTATTCATTTATTTATTATTCATTTACAGATGTACAGTGACTGGATAAGTTAAAACTGGAGTAAAAATGCCTGTGTTAGAGGTAAAACATTCATAGTGCTTAGGTAGGTACAATAAGTAGGTATGACATGTGTTCTAACCCGGTTCATGATCATCATCAGATTTCTAATATCACACTCTTCGTGAATACGCAGCTGATCAGACTGAAATCTAATAAGTAATTACCAAAGTCAAAACCATTCTATGCCTCTCCGAAGTGAGGCACTAGGTACACCCCCAACCTCTCACTTGACTCCAATCCGATCCAAGAATAGGAATTACGCTGCTGCCTGCAGCTAAGAGACACATAGATTGAGAGTGAATTCTGTAATACTTACTTTGACATGAAATGGAAATGGGATTCGAACTGTAAAGGAGACTGGGTTAAAACGGTACATAGACTTTTTTCATCTTGTAGAGTTCGAGATTTGTAAAACAGTTTTGATAAGTTTTGACATGGATTTTGTCAAATTAGTCAACTGAAAACGATCAAAGTCTTTTGCATGAACATAACAAACAAAAATCCTATTATTTTGTATGTTACAGCTAAAACCAATGGAACCAACATCGATTCAAATAACTTACTAGGATTCTAGACCAGAATCAATTCTTATAATTGAAGATGTATTAAAAGTAGAGGAGTGGTATCCGTCACGCCGATTCCCGCAGCGTCGGTTCCCGCAACGTCGACTTTCGTAAAGTCGACCGCGCCTCAATTCCCTTCACGTCGACTCCATTTTTTTTCGATGGTACAGTCGGCAGCGACATCGGGAATTAATCATTAGAGTATATTTTATAAAACCAACATAAGTAATGGAATTTTCCATTACTTATGTTGGTTTTATAAAATATACTCTAATGATTAATGCATTCACTGCCTAGAGCCCTAAGTATATAAAAAACTTTGTAAGACTGATAAAATTCCATTACTTATGTTGGTTTTATAAAATATAGGTACTCTAATGATGAACGCATTCACTGCCTGGCATTGGCTAATGTGTGAATAATTAATGTAATAGGTTTATTCCTTTTATTTAATCTTGTGAGAAGATAATTAAGTAAACAAATTTAATCAATATTTTTGCACAAGAGAATATAAAAAAAATAATAACAAAATATTCACAACACAATGATGAAAAAATTAGGAAATATATAAATTGAGATCTGAATAAGAAATGAAATAATATTAATTATATTTATTTGTTTTATCTAATCCACAATCCTTAAATAATGATGATTCTTAGTTAATGGCAATATAAGTCTGGTTGGACTCTTTTATGCCAGTGTCAAGTAATGGAAAATAATAGTAAAATATGAGTTAGCAAGTTATGAAGAATGTTGATATTTTCACCAGAGCCTAGTTCGTTATCTAGCGGGGTATACCACGTGCCGGTTAGGTTGGCTTGGGAGACAAGATCTTGGAGTCTCCCTTGTACCCCATCCTTAAATAAATCAATTTAGAAAAGGTAAATGTCAAAATAACAGCAAACGTCACTGTCAAAACAGCAAAGCCATCTAACTTATAATAATGACAGTAGCTGTCAAAATTGAAACAGACCTATCTCCAAAACTACACACGTTAGACTTTCAACTAATAGCTCAAATGAAAGGTGGGACGGAAACCTACATTTTCAATGACAACTGTTACTGTCAAAATTGAAATGGACCTATCTCCGAAACTACACGCGCTAGACTTTCAACTAATAGCTCAAATGAAAGATGGGACGGAATCCTACATTTTCAATGACAGCTGTCAACATTGAAATAGAGCTATCTCCGAAACTACACGCGCTAGACTTTCAACTAATAGCTCAAATGAAAGGTGGGACGGAAACCTACATTTTCAATGACAGCTGTCAAAATTTAACTGGACCTATCTCCGAAAGTACACACGTTAGACTTTCAACTTTTTTTTTTTTTTAAATGGCTCTTTGTATCTTGTTGATACAATTTTGCCAATGTCTGTTTATTACGAAAAGGTTTTAAGTTTTATTGAGGTTGAGTTTTAATAAAATAAAAAGAATAAAAATTTATATCTCAATTATGTTCATTGTTTAAAAATATAAATGTTGGAAAATAAACTAAAAGTAATGTAAAAGAGCACAAAAATGAAATATCGTTTTAAGTTTAAAGGAATATGTTTGATATAAAATATGAAATCTATAAAATAATCTATAATTTTATATTATTTATAGAAATAAATCTACAAAGTTTAGATACTAAAGGGGAAAATACTAATGGTAGGAGAGTCTTTGAAGAAAGGGGACGGGGGATTTCAGGAGGTATAATATCGTGAAGGGATATGGAAAGTCTTGGACAGGAAAAGAGAAGATGTTCAACATCTCCATCATCCAAACCACATTCGCATAGTGATTGATCCCTGACTCTTATCTTGGCCAGATAAACAGGAGTACATGTATGACCCAACCGGAGTCGGCATAAGATGGATGTGCAGGATTTATTGGCCTTTTTGAATTTAAAAAACCATGGTTTGAGAGGAATTTCTGGTTGTATATCACCATAGTGTTTACCTTTTATAAGTCTAGATGAGTCCCACATTCGGGACCAAGAGATTTTTAGATGAAAACTAGGGGCTGAACAAAGATCGTGAACATAAATTTTTAAGTGTTCTTCAGTACCAAATTGAATTGCATTTTTCGCACAAGAGTCAGCTGTTTCATTACCTGGGATCCCAGAATGAATTGGGATCCAAGCTAAGATAACGTTAATTTTTTTAATTTTACATCTGAATAGTGATTCACGAATTTGAAGAATGATTGGAAATCTAGATTTACATCGAAAAGGGCAAGATGGTATGGACTGAAGAGAGCTTTTAGAATCAGAAAATATTAAGGAATTATTAAGGTTGTGTGAGTATATAAACTGAATAGCTTCTAACAAAGCTATAGATTCAGCAGTAAAAACCGAAGAAATCGAAGGACATTTATAATTTAAAATTATCTTCGAGGAAGGAATCCAAACTGCAGCACCTACAGGATTAGAATCATTTAATTTTGAAGCATCAGTAAATATAGACTGCCAACCATTGTATTTAGAGTAAAGTTGTTCATTAAATTTTTCACGAGCATATGAGCAATTTTTTTCTATGCCGAAATCTAAGATTATATCTGGTTCGAACATAAGTGCTTCATAAGGTGTATTAAACAAAGGATTCGTATTAAATTGAATGACAGGATGTGGAAGGTGGATATATTTTGTGAAACTTCGAATTAAGCACGGTATTTTATCTGGGTTATTATTATAATTTGGTTCGAAATATTTATATAAATCATTTAATTTATTTATAAGAGGATGTTGAGAATTTTGTATTAATTTGAAAAGAAAACGATCTGAAAGATATTGTCTTCTGAGAGAAAGAGGGGGATCACCACATTCTACTTGCATTGCGTTTATAGGAGAAGATTTCATTGCACCAAGAATGGATCTAAGACATTTTGATTGGACCTTATCCAACTTGTCTAAAGCCATCCGTGTACAAGGATCTAGAAGGAACGAACCATAATCCATATGGCTACGAATAATGGCATTATATAAAAGTTTTTGACAATATGGATGTGAACCCCACCAGACACCAGAAAGGGAACGAAGAATGTTAATATTCTTTTCGCATTTTTCTGAAACGTAATTAAAATG
The DNA here is from genome assembly GCA_946478455.1 of Eupithecia vulgata. Lineage (NCBI taxonomy): Eukaryota > Metazoa > Arthropoda > Insecta > Lepidoptera > Geometridae > Eupithecia > Eupithecia vulgata. Next base: position 14,796,448 of record OX297867.1, read on the forward strand.
AGGAACACCTGTCATTCTTGAATCTAATTTTAAACCCAAAAATTTTATATTATTTACTTGAACAAGTAATTCACCACTAACAGATAGGGTAATGGATGGAATTATTCTTTTTTATTAGACTTTCAACTAATGGTTCAAATGAAAGGTGGGACGGAAACCTACATTTTCGATGACAGCTGTCAAAATTGAAATAGAGCTATCTCCGAAACTACACGCGCTAGACTTTCAACTAATAGCTCAAATGAAAGGTGGGACGGAAACCTACATTTTCGATGACAGCTGTCAAAATTGAAATAGAGCTATCTCCGAAACTACACGCGCTAGACTTTCAACTAATAGCTCAAATGAAAGGTGGGACGGAAACCTACATTTTCGACGACAGCTGTCAAAACACAGCTGCCAATTATTATCGCATCATTACCCCGTTTGGATTTTACAATATTTATGAAACTGGCCATCATAAATGAAAATTATATCCATACACGACTCATCTATCTCACCTATAACTTAAAAACAATGAGTAAAGTTGGTAATACTAAAAATCTAAATAAAATTGAGGCGACTTTTACACAGAATGATCTCTAACATTCGATGCATAACTGCAGGTAACAAAATATTTCAAATGTCTTTTTGGTATGGAAAATCTTATCGTACAATTACCGAAATAATTAAAAGGGAACACATTTTACATAGATTGCAATCTGCCAGAATTGGTGAGTCCAAGACATTCTAGATCAATGTCATTATGAGACCCAAATTATATTTTAAGAGCTATTGAAGACAAAAATAATTAGCAGAAAAAAATCAAAAAGATAGAAGACGAAAAACAGGAAGAAGAATTAACAGTGACAACTAAAACATAGATGAACAAATATTAGAACAGGAAAAGATAGAAAAAGAAATGACGTGGATAGACTGTAAAAGTGAAACAGAAGAACTATAAATCAAAAACAGAAACATTGAAAGCTATGACAGTGAAAAGGAAACACGTATAGAGGTCTCGCAAATACTACGCGAAAGTATATTATATATATACCTCATATTATTTTAGTTATCTTGTTGCCCATACTTTTTTGAGACTTGTGTCCTCAGAAGATCTTACCGAAACACACATCAAATCCACGCACTCAAGCACGCACACACACACCCTCACACAAAACAGCCGCACACACACACTGCCTGAGATCACAAGGAAATGCTGCCTTAATGCCTTAATAATTATGATTCCAAAATCAAAACTTAATAAAGTTTTTAGTTTTTTTCCTCTGTATAACTTGAAATTTTGCTTTATCTGTAATCATTGTTTTTATTTTAAGTTATTGTTTGTACACTTAGCTTAATGTCGTTAACCGACCTATATGTTATAAGTAACGGCACTTATACCGCGGAGTGGGAGCCTGGTGACTGTAACACAGGTTTTTTTACAAACCTTACGCAGGCATCAGTCTTGTGCAATGTTGCTCTAATCTAATTTTATACTATACATGCTACTTTAGTTTTAAATGTAAGCTCATTGTGCAAGAAGAACAATAAATGATTTATTATTATTATATTAAAATTCCGAAGTACAGCACAATATAGTCAAATAGTCTAAGATCCGTAAAGGGACGACCTTCAGCTGCCATATGCTTAATGGATGACAGATAAGTATTAAACCTATATCAATTTCTATATATAAAAAATATGTCGTAGTAAAATAGTAGTAAAATATAGAGTAGGTTGTCTTAAAAATTCCTGGTCAGACTATATTAATAAAAAATTAAAAAATGAAATTTTATTAAATATTGCATAAGTTTAACGAATAAATTTATGCTATAAAATTTATTACCAACCGAAATTATGAAGCTTATAACATAATATGTACATACATTAAGTTGTTTAATTCGGAAAATTTGGCCTGAATGACGGTTGCCGAGTTTTGAAAGGTGAAAACTTTAAGCCTGTGGAAACTTTTTTAATAGATTTTTTTTGCGTTTAAAATGTATTTTCCTCCCCACTTGACGCAAAAAAAATTTTTTTCCAAGTAGCTCCCCTTGGGAGTTCCAAAAGAGGTCGTAAAAATGGTTCTAGGGGGGTTGTATTTTTTTTCTTTAAACTCGAGGAAAATCTTTCTATCCGAACCGGCTATCGAAACCTATCATTCCGTCCATTGCATCGGTATTTCTTCTTAATGGTGTAAAAAACCTAAGTACCACGTAACCGTCATTTTTTATATTGGTTCATTATGCCCCTTCTCCTCTAGCTCAGATATTTTTTGTTTCAAATCATTCCAACCGTATTACCTACCTATTCGTTGATATCCTACTAACATTATAAATGAGAGAAGTTTGTGTGAATGTTTGTTACCTGTCTCCGTAAATACTAAACCGATTTGGATGAAACTTTCGAATGATTGGGATACCTATGTACCTATATATAGGCTACTTTTGAAGGGGATAGTTACCTACAACGCGAGCGAAGCCGCGGGTAGCAGCTAGTTATAACAACTACCCAACACTACTCCCTAAGTACCGAGTTCTGTTCTCAGATTAGGTTATGGTTCCACAAAACCCAGACCAGGAAAAAATATTTGCTGATATTGTAAAAAATCTCTCGTAGTGGGAATCGAATCCGCATTTCTCATGTATCAGACAGCTATTCGTTTATAACGCCGCGCCGCGCGGTGCCGCGCCGTGCCGCCATGTAGATTTTCCTTATTTTGCGGTTTCCGCGTGAAAACTTTTTCTCGGCGGGGCTGCGCGGAAGGTGCGGGGCCGAAACGATAGCAACGCCTATTTGCTCAAGGTCATCGGCTCAGGTATGCACCTTAAGTTGCCAGATTGTAATTTAAATTACCTCTAAGCAACTTTTAGGAAGCGCTTTTTTAGGGAGATTAAAAGAGAAATCAAATAAGTTCCCAAAAAGGGTGGGGCGCGGGTTCGAGTCCCGCCGAAATCGAACAGTTTAGGGAACTCATTTCTTAGAGATACCTAAAGTGCGGGGTAAGCACATTATTCAAAAGCCTTAGAATAACAGAGTTTGGTTTCATTGGTGAACTTGATTTACCTTCTGTTGAATAGACTTCTGAACCAATTGGCGTGTTTTAAAAAACTGTATCATCATCATCAGCCTATATAAGTCCACCTCTGGATATATACCTGCCCTAATTAGCAAAAACTGTATACTAACTTCAAATTCCTGAATAATGATAAAACACACCCGCTAACAAACGGACAACCAGACAGACAATCAGACTTACTAATAGGATATACGTATTAGGACCCTTTGCGTATAAAACCCTAACAAAATCATCAGTCGCCATCAGTCAGTATTGTAAGACCTCTTGACGCCCATTACCACGGCAACTATTAGACTAGTAGGTAATTGTGAAAATTACCATGTGAAGATAATTTAGACACGTTTTATGGCGCACATATAAATTCCTCGAGAATCTTTCTTTTATATGACTGCCTCGAAATAAACCTTCAGTCAACAAAACCTATTGAGGATTGGCGAAGAAATCACCAAAGTTATTATAGCTTATCGGATTTTTCAAAAGTGTCATGATGTTTTTTAAGCTTCGCGGGATAAATACTAATCACTCGGATTGTTTCAAAAGGAACCAATTCTTGATTAATCTCCATTTAATAGCGTTTTTATTTTCTTATTTTGACTCTAATAGATTTTTTACACATTATTGAAAAGTGTCTCAAGTAGATTATTATAGTGCTAAATAAACCATTAAGATATATCTTTTTCTCTATTTTATAAAATATAAAAAAATGCATATTATATTCACATTTTATATTTATTACGAATTAATGGGATTCCTCGGGCCCCTTAGAAAGCAACCTCTTTGTCATTTTTTGTATCGCAACTAAAGTGCATAATAAATATAAAAATTCATTATAATATTGAATATTCACGGTGAATATTCACATAATTATCGCTTTTATTTACCCAAATATTTTTCCCGACGTTTCTACAGGTTTACACTATATCGTGGTCACGGGTCAATAATGTGTTTAGAAACAATGTGTTCAAATAGCGTAGTAATCAAAACTTTACAAGTGCCACCTTCACAAGTAGGTACCTACCTAATGATAATAGTTTTCAATACGTATGATTTCATAAACATCTCGTATTGAAATACCAACTTACATTTAGTCATGTTGGATGATTAATAAACAAAAGTCACTTGAGATTTATATTAGCTGTCGTCCAACGAGAAAAACTTTCAACAAACCAAAGAATGGAAGTACCGCCATTTAAACGAATACCGCCTAGCATTCTTCTAGTACGCTTCTTTTATCTCCTGGGACAGGCAGTAGTTTCCTAAAAGCAATAAAATACTGGATTCCGATTGAGAAAATTGTCTGTTCACTATCCCGATAGCGCCAAGTATCCAATTAACCACTCAAGACACAAATGTCTCAAGAGTTGAATATAATAATTATACAACACTGAAACATGAACACTGAAATTTAATTATTTGTATATGTTGATAATGCTGGACAATCAATCTAGTTAAGCAGAACTTGTGTTATGTCTACTAGATACCAAAGTGAATTATTTTCCATTGATAAAAAAAATATATGTAAGAAATGCCTTCCTAATGGTGAAAAAAACACGGAAGTAGGTAGGTAACGAAAAATAAAATAGAAGTATTTTCTATCTGTATGTTTTTGTATGATTTTTTATTCTGGACAATTTGATTAGGGATAATTATGGACTGATTTTGTTTTTTTTTTAAATTATGTATGGAGATACCGAACTGGTCCCATGTAAATTTTATTCCTGAGTAATGAGAATTTGTCGTGAAAAACATAAAAAACGGTGTTTAAACTAAGGAAAAGTCGTTTTGAATAGTTTTTTTTAACAATCAAATTTATTTTATTTCGGTTCTTTGAATGCAAAATAATATTAACTGCACAACTTAGTACGAATTTTAATACAAATTATTTACAAATAAATATTCTGCATAGCTTGGGGCTAGATAATGATGTGTGAATGGTTTAGCATTATAAATATTATTATATAAATATTATCATAAACAGTTCCATAAAATGAACTAAATATTTATTTAAAAAATTGCAATTCAATGCTTGTGTTTATACAATCTGCGGAAACAAAGCAGCGTTAAACAAACAAAGAGCATTCCAGTCTAGCTAGATGCTATGCCTTGGAATTTGATATTATATCCACTGATTTTTAGTTTTGAGGAGGATGTTATGTTATTTTATCAGAAGTAGGTATATCTACAATCCAAAACCAACATTAAAACAAACAGCCTTTTCAAAACAAAACAGAGTATTTTGACAAAATTCCGCTCGCTGTCCTTGCATTACTGCCACTGAACGATTTTAATATTAATATGATCGACTGTAAGGATGGGGTTTGGAAGTATGCCATCTTTTTATACCTACTCAATTTTATCATTTTTACCGACTTCAAGGAGAATTTCTATATTCGGCTGTATTTGTTTTAGATATATTCATCGATTTCTCCGTCAATTATAGACTGATTCAGAAAAAAAAATTGCTGTTGTACAAAGAATTATTCCAAATTAGTTACATAACAATTTAGACCCTAGTAATCGGTATTTATCCCGGCAAGCTTAAATAACAACAAAATACAAAAGAAATATCTCGATTTCTAACAATTTTGGTGATATCTTCGCCAATTCTCAATAGATTAATAGAATACAATAGAATAGATTTTCAAGATTCTTGTTGGTTAATTTTGTATGAATCGTGATTAGTCTTCGTAACTCAAAACAATGATTCATGAAGAAAATTAGCTAGCAATACTACTGTGCGCCAAAAAAGCGAGCGCTTATTTCTGTGATCTCTGAGCCAGCAAGAAGATAAAAAATATATAAATTCGTCCTGAAGCTGGTAACCCTGTAGTCTACTTTGAAAGCGCCAGTATTAGCTCTATTACGTAATGAGCCCACATCGAGCGAGTGCAAACCTTCCTTTGTTTATTCTGCCTTTTCAAAGATTTAACATCCTGAGAGATTCTCCTTTTGTGCTGAATTGCAGAGAAAAGAAATTTCCTGCTTGCTTTTGTAGCCTGAAAATGTGCATCACAAAATTAGTAGATAAAGGAACACACTTTTACTAATCTTGTGTTGTTGCAAATAAATGATAAGTCCATGCCTGAACATGGATTATAATCCATGCTCAGGCATAAATCAGCAAATAAATAATTGTTTATTTGCTGAAAATTATTATTAAAGTAATACATTTAAGAATGACAACAAATAACAGAACACATAGTCACATCAGTGTTGGGACGGATGCGGAACGCACGCGTCTAGAACCGCACTCACCCTGAAGAAGGCCCTCGTTAAGGGATGAAACGTTGGTGTTCTCCCAACACAAAAAAGGTTCCTAGTTAACCCTCTTACATGATATGAATGCCCGTTATAAATTCGTCAAACTACGACAATTTTAATATTAAGTAAATAAGTACACAAAGGTCAGGCAAAGTAAACACTTGAAACAAAATCAACAACCTGCAATATCGCATAATGGCACACGCGCAGCGAAAAAGGTTCCAATAAAGTTTGAAAACAGAGAAGAGCGAACGAATGAAAGCGTCCGAAACGGAAGACAAGATAAATTAAGATCTCCTCGCGATTTCTTCCGATAATACCAGTGTCATAAAATATTTTCCAGGCTTTGTAACACCTTATTTCACAAAAAAATATCGAGTTATTTTAACGGGGTAGTTACAATTTGTGGTAGGCATTCCTAATCATCATCAGCCATTTAAATTATACTAGATTAAATTAACATAATATAATATGCTTGCCTGACAAACAACAACAACAACAAATTTTTGTACACTTGCAATTCTATTATTAAATTAATATTAATCCACTTTAATGCTATAGGTAGGTATATTCTTAAATAACAATTTCTGTACAACTACAACATTCTTTTCGAATTTTCTTTGCAATATTTTAAGAATTCCTTTGAGCTTACTCGCCTCATACTTGAAATTTATTCTTTCAACAAATATGTTGTAAATTGTGTGTTTTACGTTCATTTCTTGATGCCTTGTTATGAACATGTTTTGAACAAGCTGTCTCTGAAGAGATTCTGTCTCTTCAGAGACAGCTTGTTCAAAACATGTTCATGTTATTTATTTGCGTCACGCGCCATCTCGCGGCAATTCCATGAACTACACACACACCACTTGGTTCTTTTTTCCAACAGACTTTCTCTCGTTGCGTTGGCCATCGCGTTGAGGTTTCTCTCAGCTTACGTAGTATGTCGTTCAAATGATAGAGGACGCTATTTACAAAATTGTGAATCTGTTTTCTAAGGCGTCAAAACTTTTTCGTCATACTTTGATAATCATTGTGCATAACCTACTTGGACACAAAACAGAGCAGTCAACACTTAGGTACGGTTAGGTAGCCTATATTTTCTTATACGGTCAAGTCCAAAACCATTAGACTTATTTATTAATTTTTAGGATTATTTATATTTTTACTGTAGGAAGTCTAATCATTTCTGTTTTGTGGGTGAATAGGCTTTAAACATATAGATTTGAGTTCCAACGCTCACAAGAGTGGGAAAATAAAAACGGTCCACCAAAGTTTCAACCAAGATAATCTATTTGTAAAGACTAAGTCATTACGATATAAAAGTACCAACAAAATAGGCAAGTATATTCCTCATTTTTTCACACCTCCGCTGTCCAACCACAGTTCAAATAGCTGACTGCCGGCTGTCAGGTCCAATTTCCAGCTGATTGCGGGCCAGATCCATTCGGTGGTGAGCAGAGATAAACATGCAACGGTAACGCTTGATTGGAGACGCTGCTGGGCTTGCTAGCCCTTACTATGCGTCTGACTCACTTTTTACTCGCTGTATTTTCAGTAAGGAATCACATTGAAAAATCTTTTTTCGCAATTTGTTCAGTAATTTAAGTTTATGCGGAACTTATCGCGAACCTTATGATTTTATTTCACCTGTGTTTCTATCGCGTTGTAGTGATCGTGGTCACAGAGCGACTCGATTTTCTCTGAGTTATCTCAATAAGGCTGCGATCGTTATAATTTATGTAGATATAAATGTATTAATATGTTTGCCGAGTTTTGGTGAAGTGGAAACACGGGAACAGACTAAAAGCTTTACGAGATGCTTGATGCAGTTCCTATTATATTGCTGCAAACTTGCCAACGTTACACATCTTATTTAGTACCTAACTTACATTCTTGATATTCTGTGTTCCTAAACCTGTTCCAAACGTAAATAAAAAAAAAAGAACTACATATGTACTTGCATATCTGTAAAATCCTGCACTTAATAGAGTTAAATGATTTAAAAAAAAAACAATCGTTGATTTTTTTATATTAATTTATTAAAATATTTATTTGTTATATTTGATTATAAACGTAATTTATATTAAACTATGAATAAAAAATCTCGAATCGAGTTCCAACAGTAGTATCCACACGCTTGCAATCAATGGAGACGTCACGTCGGTATTCGAGTGTCGGGCGATTTAGTATCGTTTTAGAATCGCCGGCGACCATCTGTAGTTTGAAACATTGATTACATTGTTGTATACTCGGAATATCTTAGTAAAAATGTAATATGCTACGATTATGTCTGATGCAGAAACATCTCAGTCCATAATGATTTAGCTACTAAAGTTTTTCATTGAATGTTACTCCGAATTTACCGTAGGTATTCAGGAATTATAAGATCTTTAAAATATAATTCAATGTAAAACATGTACCTTCAAAAAAAAAATCATAAACATAAAAATACTTTCGACAATCAGAGAGATCGCATAAAAAAATCCTAAATATCAGCGAATTTTCTTTTATTTTCATAAACCAATTTTAAATAAAGGTACTCTTACTATTTTTGTTAACCCAACACGTACCAACATCATTTTGTTGACAAACATCTGCGATACCAAAGCGATCCAAAGCCGAAACATCGAAGAATCCACCCCGAACTTGAAAGCCAAGCCAAGTTCAGTCGTACGGCGGTAGTCGTAACGGGCACTCCTGCGCACATCGCGTCGCGTGTTCTATTTGTTTTAGTGTACCGGTGTTTGTGACCAGTGAACTTTCGATACCTGTAGATTGGACTTTGTTTTTTTATCTTCTGTTTGCATAGTGAGTAAGAATGTTATGAACTTGCATACATTTTTCTATTTTGTTTATTAATTTACGGTTAACGATGAAATTTGTGAAAAGGAAAATAGTTTGGGTAACATTTATTGGATAATGGAGCAAGTAATTTTGTATAAGTATACATAAAATAACTTAATTTTTATTTATGATAATTTTTCCGTAATAATGTAGGTACTGTCAAAGATTTTTAATAAGACATTTTGAGACTTTTCTCTTTCCTGAAACTTAACTTGTATTTCAAAATAAAAAAGCAAATTAGTTTTTTGCATGCACTAGGAAATTAACCGAAAAGTATCTTTTACTTCACGAATTGAAAGATATAAAACGTCTTCATACAAAAGACTTCAACGCGCTCTTTCGCTATATTCTAAACTCGATTTCACAATTTCAAAACGCGAACAACGTCTTATAAAGATTAATTGCCTAGTTAGGAAAAAAACAACAAGGGCAGAAAATTGGCCAATTATAACCTAGGTCCAGACAATTTCATAAAATTTTGGTAGAGGAATAATCAATGTTTGATCTTACTATCAACCCACAGTCTCACCTAATTCGGAACAATTTATTTGTTTCAATTAGGTACCAAACTACTTCAAAGCAGTTTGATGTAGGTAGTATAATCACACTAATATTATAAATGCGAAAGTATGTATGGATAGATGTGTTTGTTACTTCTTCACGCGAAACAACTGAACAGATTAACAAAATTTTGTGTAAAGATAGAGTAACACATAAAATAGGCTTCTTTTTATTCCATTATCCAGTGGTCAAATAACCTCAAAACATTAAATTGTACAATAAATAATCATCCAGATCTTAAAAAAAAACAATAAAAGAAAAAAATTAGAACTAGTATTTACAATTAAAACAATTGAGCTGCAAACTGTATCAAATCCAATGATCCATATATTTTTTGAATTGGAATAACGCACTCTTAGTACTTATTATAATATACTTTTCATTAATGAGGGAACTATAGTTTTTATTTGATGACGCTTCAGTGTTAATATGAATCAGTTGAGTTACCTATTGATTATTGACAACAGTCTGCAGATAGCTCAATTGTTTAAATTTTAAAGTTACTAGTTTTAATTTGACCGTAATTTTATGTTTTGTTCTGATCTTTCCGAAATTCATATTTCGATTTATACAGTTTTTTTTGTAGGAAAGTTAATGGTTCCAAGCTATGTTTGGTGAAATCGGAGCGATCTCATGTAACGATGGTAGGTTTTCAGTAGCTTCATAGAATTATTGGAAGTTTTTATGTTTTGGTAGAATTTGCTTGTTGATGTAAATATTTTGTTAGAATATTGAATTTTTTCAAGCCGTTTTCTTGATGAATGATAGAAGATATACAACAGGTAATTTTGATTCATTTGTCGCACATGTCTACGTCGTTGTATGGCTATATAACCTACTATTCAAGTACTTAAACTACGACTCAGTAATCTAGAGTTCTTAAGTACTAGTTTTGCATGTCAAAATTCAATAAAAACACCATAATCCATTGAGTACAATCGCTTATTTTCTCCAAACCATTATCACATTTATCACACACGAACTATTGCAAAATGTTTTTATTGCATGTCTCTGCAGCTTTATTGTTTCATGTACCTGCCACATGTACCATACCAGTAACTACCTAGGTAGGTAGGTACATCATCATCATCAGTCTATATTTGTCCACAGCTGGACATAGGCCTCCCCTAATGAGCGTCAAGGCGCCCTGTCTTCAGCTTGCCGCATCCAGCGTCTGCCAGCAGTCTTTCGCAAATCGTCATCCCATCTGGTCGGAGGGCGTCCTACACTACGTTTGCCGAGTCGCGGTCTCCACTCAAGAACACGTTTACCCCAGCGGTTGTCGGTTCTTCTCGAGATATGGCCAGCCCACTGCCACTTCAGCTTGCTAATCCTTTGAGCTATGTCGATAACCTTAGTTCTCTGTCGGATGTATTCGTTACGAATCCTATCCTTTAGAGAAACTCCGAGCATAGCTCTCTCCATAGCTCGCTGGGCAGGTACATATACTTATCTAATTCGAGACCTTAGCCGGTTAACCCGGATGTATTCCTGAGTATATAATGTGTATCCTGCCGTACTCACTCAGACTATTTGACGACCTCTGTGATGCGATGGGCGAAGGATGGACGCAGGAGGTTGCGGGTTCGATTCACGCCTTGGGACAAATGTTAGTCCGATCTGATATTTGTTTCGGTTGTCCTGATCTTTTAAATAAACATATCGTTTAATTATATCGTTTATTTAGTAGGTACCGAACACAAGCTTTGCTTAGTTTGGGGCTAGATAATGATATGTGGATTGTCCAGCATTATTTATTATTTTATTTTAATCAGTGTATTAATTAACTATTGTAGAAATAAATTATCTCATTTAAACAAATTAGGACTTGAGGATTTGCTGTTGTTACTTGGCATAAGATCTTAGCTCTTTATCGACAATGCTGTCAAAAGAAAGCCCAAGTTCACAAGTTTTCAGTGAGATTACGAATTTCTTTTATCATTTTAAGGTATCGATAAAAATCTACTTACCTTTTAATAGCTATGTATAAATTGATCTTTCGCGAAAAACACACATCCTCTCACAGTTATAAAATATAAATAAAACATGTCGCAAAAACAAGAGTTTTATCGTTCATTATAAAAAGTTCGCAGGCATTTTAATTTGTTTTCATTATGATATTGGTGAGATTCGGAGTCCGAAGAAAGTAGCTGATTACTGTTATAAGATTTTTATGAGTGGTACGGTTGGCAAAGACATCGGATTATAAGAAGATTAACTTCTAAATACGGTCTCGCAGCCGTGATCCGTGATAAACAATATTCTTTACCTTATCCTAGATCAAAAATATATATATAAACATACAAAATGCCCGTGAATTTCAGCCTGCCCAGTAGTTTTGTTTCTATTCCCAACGTCTAACGAAATATATTCCCAACTTCTCACGCGAGACCTTACCTATTTTCAGCGTCTCACGAAACGTCAAAGAGCTTTTTTAACAATCTACAACATCAATTGATCATGTTTTTAGAGTATATTTATTAACAGTTGAGCTAAATCTAGGTTGATTGTTGACAAGTCTGCAGTTAGCTCATTTGTTTCAATTGTAAAAATATCTATCTAGTGTCTTTTCTTTAAATTATAAGTGGTGTCTTATGATTTAAGTTTCCAATGAAGCTGTTAAAAGTAAAAATGGCCATATCTCGGAAACTACTCGTGCGAGATATCTATGGGTCAAAATGAAAGGAGATGACAAATCTACATTTTTTTGTTACTTTTCACAACCGCCCAGCGCTTTGTATCAGAGCGGAGACTTTTTCAAAATCCTTCGACATAATATATTTTGATTCAGGCAGTATGGAATTCTAGAGAACGCGCATTATTTACGGACTTTTTATGGTACCCAAAACATTTAAAATATTATGAAGCATTGAACATTGGAGTTCTACTATTTTATTATCTAAAATTTCTAGAATATCGCTTCAAAAAACCGGAAATCTCGACAAAATAACAACGATATTGCTATCCATACCTCGTGCATAACAGCACGCTCATGCGCACTCGGCCGATACATTTTTATACGAGGGTACAGTCAGACACAGAAGTCTTTTACTAATCAGAGCAAAGAAAATGATAGTCGACAACTGACAAAGACCAGTGTCCATGCTTATGACCTCCTTGATTTGCTGACAATATGGCTGGTACCTAGTATAATTTAGTATAATTTAAATACTTAGGGCTGGTCAATTTTTAAATGTAGATTGTATTATTTTAGAAATTCAGATATTATATTACTGTTACACCTCGCATTATTATTTCTACTATAAGCAGATTTGGCATACCGTAATATCACAGTACGCGACAGTACTAATTTATATTTCGACTACATAACTTAAGCGCGTATATTACGAAAGAATGTGTCGTTCTTTTTTTCATTCAAGATGGCGGTTATTTTTTTATTTCTAATTTTAATCATGGGTGTCGTTTTTTACCCACGTGAAGTCAAAATCATTGTTTACCCAGTAAGCGAAAGCAGTTCTTCTACATCGTGGTTTTCCATTACTCAGTTCGTCCGTAGTTGCGTATGGAATTTATGTCGCTGACTGTAATCACTAGAAATTATTCCGTTCGGAGATGTTCTTGTATGAGCACGGTTTTTGTTGGAAATCTCTTCTAGATCGTATTGTCAGTTATACAATATTACGTGCGCGCTTCTTTATTTTTGGTGTAGTTTTGGTTGTTTACTTTTTATACATTTATCTATTTATTTATGGAGAAGGCCTTTTTGGCAATTGGACAGCATTATAACGTTTAAAAGAAATATTCTGTGTTGTGATAATTTGGGCTGTTCCAATGTAGCTTCAAAAATAAACCAATTAAGACCAAACGCCAGAGGCAAACCTACCGCGTAGTCTTGTCGAGATATGATTAGTCGTGTAGATAAAGAATGGGAACTAAGATGTTTGTTACTTGTATGTTACAGCATGCTGTCCCGCTGTCATCTTTATCTGTCACATTATTCATGATGATTCTAATTTAATGGCAATATGAGTCTGGTTGGACTCTTTTCTGCCAGTGTCAAGTAATGGAAAATAATAGTAAAATATGAGTTATCAAATTATGAAGAATGTTGATATTTTCACCAGAGCCTAGTTCGTTATCTAGCAGGGTACACCACGTGTAGGTTAGGTTGGCTTGGGAGACAATATCTTGGAGTCTCCCTTGTACCCCACATTATTCATCTTACTTTATCAAATGTGATATAAGCGGGTCAGCTTGCCAGCTGTCCCATTCTTGTTACATTTTTATTTTTGCTTATCTACATAACACTAAGTTGGTATGTAATTGTTGCGCCCTGACAGGATTTTTATACATTATGTACCCACAAACACTACCTACACCTAAGAATCATAGATATGCATAAAATCACAAAAAAATACTATGATTACATAACTTATACCTAGATACATTACTTCTATGACCATTCTGTGAACGTGTCTTTACACGGCGCTACTAAATTCTAATGATGCAAGTAAAGACTCTTTTTTTGGAGATGTTCTCTTACTATAATTAAAATAAATACAAATTACTAGTATAACTATCGGCTCACCGTATGTTCAGCTCGTTTCGATTAGTCTTCTTTATCTCTCACCATCTCAAACATACATACCTAATTTATTTCTTCCTCTGTTATAAATTAAAACTACCGTTAATCGTTTTTGTACCGGTTTTGTTGCATCATTGTCAAATATCGGACAAATTTATGTTTCGGTGTTAGAGGTGCTGGTAATTGAATGAATATAAGCTTAGAATTATAACAAATTAACGGGCTAAAGATTTCTTCGTCGCTTCTTTACTTTAGTCTCCATAATGAAACGATCAAAAATAAGTATTAGTTTTTTTACTACTAACAGCTCCTCGCGGTTTCACCCGCGTGGTTCATGTTCCCTGGGAATTCCTGAATAGAACATAGCCTATGTCACTTCCTGAAAACTAGACCTTGAATCCCTCGTGAGTAATCAATCCGGACTATTAAAATCAAAATGAGAACGGCCTTTTTTACGGTTGGTTAAGGATTTTTTTTATAAAATGTATTTAATTAGCCTTATGAGTTAACAGGGTTGTAGATTTTGATGACAATCAAAATAAATTTATACTAATATTATAAAGAGGTAAAGTTTATAAATTGTTTGTGGCATTGTAGGGGGTAACCTCTGGATCTGCTGAACCAATTTTGAAAATTCTTTCATCATTAGAAAAAAATTTGTTGAAAAATTTCTTCGATGTCTAGTCTACCAAGAAACACAACTTCCGAAAATAGCATTGAAATTTTAATAGCTTAAAAAATAAGCATAATTTGTAACCGATGTTAGGATTTTTGGTAATGGGGCATGCACATTGCACGATTACATACATACATATTTACCACTGAGTGGACTATTCTGACTTTACCTAAGGTGTAGTAATTGTCATTCAGAGTCAAAGCTCACGTTCAGTAGGTACTTATGCGTTTTATAGTTTTACTATTTGTTTACTGAGAGATAACCTGAGTTCATTGATCTTTAGTGGAGGTAAGTTATTCATACAAATACATTAGTCGTAAAGTAATAATTTTATCGGTTTCATGAAGAAGGTTTACAAAAGTTATGTTAAATGTAATTTATTTATGTCTTGATTTACTTAATGTTGAGCTTAAATAATCGCATTGATTTTCGAGATTGATGTCTTTAAAAAACTCGACTCAAATCAAACTCCGTTTTATGACTGTTTTGCACAAAATGAGGGAGCAAATGCAGCTATGTAAATAATAATATTGTGTAACGTGTTCTTGAGTGGAGACCGCAACTCGTCAATCGTAGTGTAGGACGCCCTCCGACCAGGTGGGATGACGATTTGCGAAAGACTGCCGGCAGATGCTGGATGCGGCAAGTTGAAGACAGGGCGCTATGGCGCTCATTAGGGGAGGCCAATGTCCAGCTGTGGACTGATGTAGGCTGATGATGAATGAATAATAATAATATAATAGGTTCGAGTATCACCGAAATCGAAAATTTTGGGATATAACTAAATTTTCGACATAATTGCCCCAGTGCGAGTTACGCTCTTATAGCATAAAACTTAGGACATAGAATACTTGAAAAGCGCGGGTGAAGTCACTGGCTGCAGCTAGTACCAAAATAAAACAATCCTAACCCAATGATTATAATCATTAGTAGAAAGAAAGATAGAATAATTATGACTAAACTAAAATATACATAAAATAGTTTCAATGGTTTTTTAACGAGGATTCGCACCCACCTTTTTCTAGCTTCGAGCAATATTTATATCTATTTAATATTAATCTTACTTACCTCTATAAAATAATTGCCTACAACTAGTCTCCATGCCTTCTGTTAAAGGTACCATTTCTAAGCTATATTTAAATTAACATAATACAGTCACCGTCAATCGATATGGCACTTTATAACTACCCCAAACACTGCATGTTGCACGATCAGCAGTTGATAAATGATAAAGATGTTATTATTGTATTCCATTAAATTTAAAAACAAAAAAATCATTTAATTGAGGCCGAATTCATTGCAAAAGTGCTCCTTTCATGTAATCTCCTTTCTTTCCGAAAGTGCTCATCTTTTCCCGTTGTCCACTGCGCATAAATAATGTAGTTGCCGAGAAGAATGAGAAATTCCCGTTAGTTATTAATTTACCTCCAGCGGTTGCGCTTCCGCTTTTATTCTATAATAGTTCTGCTTTTATTCTATAATATAGAATAACAAACTATATTCAGAAAGAAAATAACAATCAAATAACAAATTTAAATTAAAACTAGTATTTACAATAGAAACAATCAAGCTATCTGCAAACTGTGGCAAACAATCTACAGGTAGCTCAACTGATCCATATCAATACCAGTTGGAAGCGTGCCTAAGACACTGGCTGCATTGCCCCGCTGTATAGCAATGCTGATGCGCTGTGCCAGATACTCACCAGCTCTCGGGTCACGCGTCGCTTCGACCAGACGCTCAGATAATTTTTTGAAAACCCGGAGAGCCTCGGTACCCCACGAACCAAGGGTCTCGACTCCAAGGGGAGCAAATGTGTAGGCTCTGTCGAGACCTGCATATTTGCGCCTCTTGAGATCTTCGGCTAAATCTGCCGCCGCACCAGCCCTCACGGAAGTCCTAGGAAGATGGGAAGGCGCGAGTGTGTCGACACATGTAGCGTCCCACACAATAGGCCTCCCCAACTCCCATGGGACTAGAGTCATGCCGTCAGGCCTCTTACCATCGTCACGCAACAGACCATTCGGTTCGAGAATAGCTGGTACGTTAGCGGTGGTAAAGGCCCGCCGGATGATGTCGTTCAGGCTGGCATGACGAGATATCCGACCGGCAGCCCTAGTACACGATAATCCGTGATGACCGAGCTGTTCGACAGCAGTACCGCACTGGCATTGATGAGGCGCGCAACACCTTGCACCCAACCGAAGACAAGTTGCGACACGGAAAGTTACGGGATCCAATAAAGTGCCAGTGTTATATGAAGGAAGTGCTTGCAACCAATGTCCTGACTCCCATTTAGAAACGGCTAGAAGACGGGCACGATCTGCAGAGCTGGAGCACGTTTGTAACAAACAATTCCGTGTCAACTCACACAGAGGCCCGTCCCATTGCCGTTGGGACAAAAGAGATTTTGGGGGAGCAGCATCGGGGCAAGCACTATGCCAAGCAGATCGAGCTTCGTCTAAAAATGAAATTTTGAATGAAATTCCAGGTATAACCAAATGAGAGGGCTTTAAAATTTTTTCAACTAAGGAACTAGTGCTGTAGACAGAAGACAAGAACGCTGGTAGGGCTACACTTGAAATTTTGCGTATACCTAAGCCTCCCAATTTTACAGGCAGGGAGGCCTGCGACCATGCCTTGTCATCCAAATATATATTCAAAACCGATGATAAAGTATTCTTTATTATGTTGTCTAAGCCTTCCAAGAGCTCGCTGTGTTTCCACAGTTGACAACATCTCAAAGAATATGTAAATTTAGGTACAAACAGGCAAAACCGAATAATTGTAAAAGCCATATGGCTATTAATTTTGAGAAGTCTGTCTGAAGTTCTGTTAAAATTTTGAATTTTCTCATCTACAAATAGCTGAAAAGACTCATCAAGAATTGGTGACCCAAGGAGTCGAAGTGAACATTTATCTACAATTGAAATGTTGGGGGCCAAACTATTAAATTTACCAATGATATTGTTTTTATCTACACAAGAGTCCGAAATAAACAGCTCGCATTTTGAAAAATTTAGTGCCAAACCAATTTTTTGAAATTCATCAGTGATGGTTTTTAAATCATCAAAAACTGTGTTCACCTCTCCACCCAGAGTTCCGTCATCCAAATACCAAACATTTAGCTTGGATTGGAGACGTTGAATAATTGGTTGGATCGCAAGGCTAAAAATGGCCGGACCAAGAGGGTCGCCCTGCTGACAGCCAACAGCGGATGAAATGACATTGTGCCTGTAAATTAATTTTGAGGGTGAACCATAACACTGCCAGAGAAAAGGGTAAATTTCTGGAATTTTGTCTTTAATTTCTTTTAGCAAGGCGCCCCTGTCTACGGAATTGAAGGCATTTTTGACGTCTACCTTCAGAACTACCTCCCCATAATTTTGGTTCAAAAATGTACGAAGGGAATGTACTGCGGCCTCGCATCCGCCTCGCGAACCAAAGCCTAACTGAATTGGTCGGAAATAGTCGCCTAGGTAGTCGGCTTCTTTTCGACAGCAGACTTTAGCCGCAAGGCGGCGGTAAGTGGTGCCCACGGCTATGGGTCTTATGCCGCCATCCTTCTTTTTTAGTGCGCAAAGATTTGCACCGTACAGGAGTTCTGTGATCTCGCTGTGGACTCGGCCTGACAACATCAGGTTGATTAGAGAGGTCAAGGCCTCCAGAAGGACTTCACCTGCATGGCCAGACCCGCCAGAAAGTAGATCTTTTAGATGCTGTGGAGACACAGCATCGAGGCCGCCGGCAGAGCCACTCTGAAAAGACATGACCGCTTTAAGCACGTCCTGGCTGGTCGTGCCCATAGCGCCATCACTCTCTTGCGGTGGATCGGGGAGTTGGAGATCGACCCCTGCGGGTGGATGCTTACTCTCAATAATAACAAACGATAGTAACAATAGTTAATAACAAATAATCATTTAGAACATTGCATTATTATGCAATGTTTCATCTTCTCAAATGGATCAAACGTAAAATGTTGACCAGCTGATGATAGTATTTTTTATCGGGTACATTATGTTTTTGATTTCTCTACGTTTCCATCGCTTTGCAGCAATAGTGGTAGTACTGGAAAACTGATGCTCTCAGTTAGAACCACGATAAGGCCACCTATGTTTAAAAAAAACAACGCATGTCCAGCATGTTTGATATGATATCCAGCCAGATCCAGATTATCCAGTACGTGCGTAACCCCACGTCGCGTACTGTAAGCCAGCACGCAGCGGTACTTTTCAAATAAAAGTATTTAAAATTCCTTCTACACCTGCCTCTGGACGGACGCACTAAGTGCATATTTTTTATTTATTTCTCTTAATAAAACCTCTTTAGTATGTGCAGAAGGTTTTTAGATCGTTTGATGGAGTTTAAAGCGTGGAGTTATGGTGGTGTTGTGCTTTGAATTTTGATTCGTGAGAAGTAGGCTATTGGGATAGTGGAAGAAAACCTGGCTATGGTTGTGATTATAAGGTGCGACAAAGGTCTCAATTTTACTGGAATCTGAGCCCTGTATAAAATATGTAATTTTCGCAGTTCCACGTAAGCAATGAACTCTTGGTAAGGCTTTCAAAAAACCAAAGTCAGGGTTCTGGAACGAATTTAAGAAACTCAAACTCAATAACTTTATTTTTTTAGGCTTAGAAAATAAGCACTTAGACTAGTAAAATTTTATATATAAACAGCTTTATAAATATTAATTATTATCATATAAGAAATACAATGTTTTTCTTCAACTTTTTGCCACTTTTGCACTGGCAGATCAAAATACATATGTACGAACTGTCACAAATCCGCTACCGATCCCACTTCTGATATCACTGAAAACATTGCAGTTACTGTTTACAGCCTACCTAAAGCTATGCAAATAGCATAAAAATTTGATATTTAAATATTAGAGCCTCTGTTATTTAAAAACTATGACCGAGATCTTAGGAAACTATTCAAACAGCGAAAACAAGCTGCTAACTGCAAGGTGCCATATATATGAAAGGACTCTGATCTCTATTTATGGATTTCTCCGGATATAATAACTTCACTAATTTGTAGCGGTTAGCTTATACTGATACCAAATGCTTGTTATGGACCATTTCGATAGATACATCAGAAAAAATGTTTTCAAATATTATTGGATAATTTATGAGTAAAAGTATAAAAAATAAAATAAATAAATAATGCTGGACAACTCACACAGCATTACATAGCCCCAAGCTAAGCAGAGCTTGTGTTATGGGTACTAGATAACTGATATACCTACGTAATATAACACAATACATAGATAGATATTTTTTATTATACATAGAAAACGACCAGAACACCCTGAACCTAAAACAGATCGTACACACATTTGTTCCGAGGCGGGAATCGAACCCGTATAATATGTAGTATATTGGGACTTAATTTTTGGAACGAATAAAACTACCTGGCATAGCGCCCATTATTTTGTTTCTAAAACAGGATCATAGACGACTGGAAGCACTCACTCATTATACCTTCGCCAAACAAACAAAAACTAGTAATATAAGGAGTTATAGCAGACTACTTAAATACCCAAGCCCATACATTTACGGTTTCATCGGAAATTACCCCAATAAACCTCAAGAAGACCGAGAAAAAGTTTAAAATGTCGAGAAAAAGGCACAAAAATGAGTATTCCACACTGCGACGCCATTTAAAAGGCAATTTATCGTACGACGGTGTCCCTCACGTAATTGGTCCCTGTGTCCGTCGTGGCGTACTCCACGACTCTACAGAATAACAACTAACTCCTGTTTACGGCTTCACTCGACAGCTTTGAGACCCAATAAGGCAAATTTCCCATAAATTTGATCGCCCTTCATGTCCGTTGGCAGACTTTGAGGTCCTCTAAACATTCAAATGTGTGTTTTCTCTGATACCGACTCTAATAGCTAGGAAATTGGTAGGTAACAAATTTGATTTCATAACAAGCAAGAAGTCGAGTGAACGATCGTTTTTTGTTTTGGAACTGCTCGTTTAATCTTCTTTTTCATTGAATTTAAGGTTCGAGCATTTCATAAAAACAATCGAGCATCGGCGACACCACACGCACACATTTGAATGAAGTAGGACACGATTGTCTTTTGTTCGGTGTTTATCAATAGATTTTGAAGTATTTTTCTGAAAAGTTAAAGGCAAGTGTTTGTGAAGAAGTGTGGTTATAGGTATTTTAAGTATTCAATCAACGACGGTTGGGTTAGAAGCTAATTTAACAAAACAATTAAATAACTCGGCGATGTTACTAAGAACCTCTAGTACCTACATAGCGCTGATGAGAAGGTACTATCACAAAATGACAAAAACTGCCTACACCAATATTAAACAGCCAAAAACACTCAAACATTTGTAGCGGTATAAGTGTATGAACCAAAGTTTCATCCTGTAACTCCTTCACTCGAGCTTTTCCACGAGCAAAAGTTTGACTCACGTGTCAACTTTTTATCTACGCTGGTTTTTACCCTATTTTTATGCCCTTTTCTTTAATTCTATTTTTTCTGTATTCTTTTAATTTTATATACATTACCGAGTATGTTGTAAGTCTGTATGTATATTTATGGAAAAAAATATATTTTAATTCCTCTTCTTCTACTTCTTCAGGTAATTTTGGTTTTTTCGAGCTCTCTTTTTTACCAGGTACAAAATATACATGTACTTACTTGCTATGAGTTGCAAATATCTCTATTCTATCCAAAGTGAATCTGTCGGCACAGATAACAGTGTCCCAGCGAACACAGCAGTACCTACCGCGGTACCGGAATACTTCCAACGGTATGCGCTACCGGGCTTGTACCGCTGACTTGACGGGCTTTGTACCTATCTATTATCTCTAATGGATAGAGTTATCTGTACATCTGTGGGGAATTTCTGCAAACACTGTTTGAATCATAGATTCTACTATCAGCCATACTTATTGGAGGCAGTCATTGCTCTTGAGCCTGCCCAAAAGGTGGTACCGTCATGTCACTGTTTCGAAGATTTTTCATTGTATGGGAGCATACATCCCGAAAAGGTAGAAGCCATTTTTGTTTCGATCAAAGATTACTCATGATTTGAGGAGTGTGTTAGCATAAAGGTTGCGGAAAAGAGCTAAATGCAGACTTCAATATTTACCCTGTTTAGTTACGTCATAGTGCAATGTTTGGCGTATTCCAGAAGGTGGCATGAAGATCTGAAGCCCTACTATTCTTAAATTCTTTTTTGTACACACAAATAATAATGAAAATAAAAAAAAACAACTAATGGCTATGTACAAAGGCGAGCTTAACCCTCCCTAATAGAGTTTCTTACAGCAAACCTAAGGGTAAAAAGGTAAACTATTCAGGGTAATGCAGTTAAAATTTATATTGTTAACACTAAGCACTACGCGTTTTGAGTTTTAGGATTCAGACACCGACGTTTTATAAATCCAAAAAGAAGTCAACTCTGTCGGTCTACATAATTACCTTTTCACGGCTATACCTAATAAATTAAATTTGATACTGAGACACCTTTTGTTACACATGCAAGTTGTTTCTTTTTGAGTTTATTATTTATTATTGTATGTACTTACTTGTACTTCGAGGTACAAATAAAACTTAAAGTTTTTATATCTAAAAATACATACAAAGTCACAAGGAAGAGCTAGATGAATCTATACTGCCGTCATAAGAAAAAAGGACGTTTCTACCAAAACTCAGAAACGGAGAAAAAAATTGTTTAGTATTTTTTAAACCAAAAAATTCGCTGTGACAAATAGAATAATGAAATAAAAAAACTGTTTTTGCTAAAGTGTGAACTAAAGTTTGATCTATTGAAATAAAGATGCAAAATTAAACTAAAACAATTGTATTCATTAAATAAGTTAAATTTTCTTTTTCTTTTTAGTAAAAAAAATACTGAAAAATACCTAATACTGCAATGAAAAGACGTTTCTGGCTAGATGCTTCTATTCAACTTAGTAATTTATGAAATGTCTTTCTTACTTATATTAATAATGAGTTATCAGGCTATCGTTACCTAAATAAAAGAATCATTTTTAAACATTAAATGCTTCGCAACTTAGTATACCTACCGAATTTCAGTGAACTTTAAATATTACCTTACGCCCTTGTTGCATTTCTTAAGGGTATATAATACCTTACCAATCCGTAACCATATTTAAACTAAAATCATTTTTTTTAAACATATTTATTCAAATAAAACCACAAAGTATGAGAATTAAACTTATATTTTTTTATTACTTATTATAATATTGTTAATACGTATAATATTGTTGTTCTTTCCAAGACATCTTTCTAAAGTAATAGTTTAGATTTTCTCGTGCTTCTTCTGTAAACTGGGTATGACATTTTTTTTACAGACATCAGTATTACACCCTGGCTTTACTTTATATTTAGATTCCATAT
This sequence comes from Eupithecia vulgata, assembly GCA_946478455.1. Lineage (NCBI taxonomy): Eukaryota > Metazoa > Arthropoda > Insecta > Lepidoptera > Geometridae > Eupithecia > Eupithecia vulgata. Next base: position 14,819,790 of record OX297867.1, read on the forward strand.
CTTTCAGTTTCTTCATTTCTTTCCTTTGTGCCGGTGGTTCATCATGCTTCCTCCGTTTTCTGAATTTCCCTTTTGTTGTAATATTTTGCGGAGTATCTTCGTCGAATTTGTTTGTTCTGTTGTATCTGTTTGTTCCTGTTCCTGTAGTAAGTTAATATAGCGTTAAATATAGCAATTATAAATAACTAGTTTCTGCCCACGGCTGGGCACGCGTTGATTATTTCTATCCCATGGGAACTGATTTAGGATAAAAAGTAGACTATGCTTAGAACTAACTACCTGCATGCAAATTTTAGGCCGATCCGTTCAGTAGTTTTAGCATTTATAATATTAGTATCATTATGATAACGTTATTTTTATTTCCCATCGCATTTTTTACCCAAAATTTCAACTACTTGTGTAGTTCATATGGCCTCCCAGCAGCTCCATCACCAGGAACAACCCAAACTCGACAGCGTTACGTCGTTTCGTTTAAGAGTTCCTACGGCCACCTTCTGTCTACATCATCAGACCAGCTAGATGGTATCATTACATTGCATTGTCACTGAATTTACATAAGTATGTCAAATTTCTTAATCGGTTGAGAATAACTGGTCTAAAATTCAATCACAATAATTTTTAAACACTTACCTAATAGGGCAAGTAAGTAGCTATAAAGCTTATAAGGAATAGCGAATTGGCACGTTTACACTTTACTTATTTATACATTGTTCGTATGATATTATATTAGACTATGTCACTAAATGTGTATACATAGATAAATAAGCATAAAATAATTTTACGTACCTTACAATTTCGCCGCGGCTATATTTTGGAGAACCGCGTGCGCGTTCCGACGTTTTGACTTCCTGGGCGCAACTGATCGTACAGCTCCAACCGCGTCCCCCACCACACCCCGCACAACTAGCAATACTTCGTAGAAAAGACGCTACTGCCACTTGCGACTGGCTATTTTTTATAATACTAAAATGAAAAGGCTTTTCTACGCAGAACCGTTTTTTCTTCTTATTACCAAGCAGTAATGTCTTTTCATCTTATGATGAATTAAATATATTGTAAATAAATAAGACAGATCTACCCAAATGCGTTTTTTCAACTTAGTAAACGTCAGAAATGTCTTTTCTATTTCGTAAATATTATGACATAGTTTCAAATGCGTCTTATTTAACAGTAAGATTTTTAAGGTTGTGTTTGCATTAGCCAAAATATAAAAATACTGGTAGATGCGTCTTTTTTTACTGATTCCGATGACGTATTTAACTCAATTCTGAAAAAAATGTCAGAAGCGTCTTTTTTCCTTATGACGGCAGTATAGTGTTTTATATAAAACTAAGTGGCCTATCTGCTCGACATTCTTAAAACCACTTCCATAGAAAGTACTAGGAATGTTTGTGGTTTCATTAATTATGTCTAATCAGCGTAACTTTGTTACATTTTCTAGTTTTTCTCCCCTTTTTGCACCATTGAGTTCGTAGACGGAAAATTTCATTGCTCTGTTACCATTACCTCCATTGCTTTGTAATTACATCGCGTAATAGGACTTGATGAGGAAAGTCCTATTAGGGGTAAAATAAGGATGACGCGTAACGGGTTGGATATTTACGAGAACTGTATGAGGAAGATTAATCATCGCCTTTGAGCCTGACGGTATGTGGTTGCATTACCTACCTATACATAAAATATTCCATGAAATGAACGAATGTGGGGCTGGATTTTGAAATTTTACTAATCCAAAAGTTTAGCCATCAGCCAAGTAACTAATCCTAGATCCTAACTTGTTAAAACCTCTATTAAATATATAAATCCAATTTTATGCCTTTTTAATACCGAAACCCGTAGGCCGTGTAGCTCACTTCATTTAAAAACTCTCAGGTTTGCTCCAAATGAACATTTTCTGAGAAGAAATGCAAATTGCCGTACATTTAGCCATCGCGTAACAGCCCTATACTTATTCCCCATTCCCACTCTAATCACAACCTCCGAATATGACGGGACAAAGACGTCCCGCGCGTTCCTAATTTGAATATAATAGTCAACGGCTTCCAAGATGGCCGACAAAATGGCGGCTAATATGGCGGCAATTTATATGCATAAGTCGGGAACGAAAGGACTTGTGATGTGAAGGAAAATACCGGTAAGACTTTCCATACAACAGAGTTTCGAGCGTATTTAAATTCGTGATTTAGTAAAAATATACTTTTTAAAAAGCTTAGTTTATTTATTTCAATTTGAATTGATTGCTCTGCAGCTGAGATACTGAGACAGAGTGGTATCATAATTCATTCTAAATCTATTTAGAATATAAATGAGTTTAGTAGAATGTTAAAATATATCCGTACTTAATTATCAATTTTGGATTCAAAACAAAAATAGCTAAAATTAGCTTGGTTGACATTAAATAATGGTCGAATCCAGAGGAAACTATAATCAATAGGTACTAAGAAAGTTGCGAGTTAGTCTTGAACTTCGACATTTAAATAAGTGTTACAAAGGCTTTATACGACTGTCCATATAAAGTTAAGTGCGCAAATTTCTCCTACATATAGTAAAACTTCCGTCAAACCTGCGCGTCAAACATGCGGACGCGATGCTGGAGCATCGACAGCGCGATACTTTTCTATTATAATAGTTCCTGCGTTGCGGTCACGTTGGTGTCCAAGACGCCACTGAGGTTTTTGGCGCTCCCGCGTTTAGCGTGTTTGACGCTCCCGCATCTAGCATATTTGACGCTCCCGCGTCTATAAGTTTGACGCGTAGATCTGGCCGAAGATAAGGCTTAGGTAACTAAATACTGACTAAAAAGGCCCAGTGCTAATAGGTAATTGATGCAACTTAGCAAAACAGGATTCAAAATTATAATTTTAAACTAAGTACCTATTTCTTTGCATACATAATTATTATTTTTTTCTAATACAAGGAAATTGGTTTTTAATATTCTTGCGAACCAAGTACTCTGCTCGTATAACCGTTTGTATGAAGAGGGCCCCAAAGATCTGGATGGATATTATTGCAATGCACAAAATCATGCATTTATGCATGGTTTCCATGTACACGTACTAATGGCCATGTTATTTGTATGAGGGCCTATGCATATTCGTGAGTTTTTATTGCTTACAAGGAAATAAGTGAATACTTGTAAGTTACTAAAGAAACTATGTGGATTGCATGTCGTGCGGTGCAAATGCTTACATGGAAATTGCATAATGTATTTATAGTAAGCTAGCTGTTGCCCACGGCTGCGCACGCGCTTTTCAAGTAGCCTATGTCCGACCGCAAGATACCATTTACAGACCTGCCAAATTTCATTAGGATCCGTTTAGCTGTTTTAAATTTCAGGTCCAAAATTCAAGTACGTCCAGCAGTCCACTGTTGGACATAGGCCTTCCCTAGTAGCACCATAGCGCCCTGTCTTCAGCTTGTCACATCCAGGTACGTATTTACCAAGTCAGAAAAGCTGCAAGCAGATGCGAGTTGAAATAAGTCCTAAATAACGTAGAACACGCATCACAAATAGCGGACCCAAGAATCTGTACCAGTTATATTAATGCCGCGAAATCCGATGATCGCAAAACGTGGAAATTGATTTTTGCACGGAAGACGCTCAATAATTTGGTCAAGTTGGAGATTTCGTTTATTATTGATGGTTCCGTGTACAACAAAACAAGACAAGTTGATAGATGGCTTCTTCTACTTTTTTTATGCGAGTGAATACAGAGTGCACCTGCGTGTGTGTGGGTGTGTGTGTGTGTGCATACGATTGTGAACTACTAATGTCTGCCCGCGGCTTCGCACGCGTTGTTTTTATGGACACGTTCAAATGTCATTTTTATCCCATGAGAACTTTTATAAGGGATTAAAAGTAGCCTATATTTGATTAGTATATTTGATTAGATTAGTAGTAATAAAACTCAAATAAAAAAAATACGTATGTGCATGCACAGTTCCATTTTGACATACTACGGAACCATAAAACCCCGCCACAAATCGAGATGATCGCGTCAAATCACGAGATTCGATTAACTTATCACTCGGCTTTCTAAATCTATTCGTTTATTGCAAATACTCTAGATCTTATTCCTCACAAAATAAAGTCCAATTTCGTCCTTAGTCCATTTCAGTTTGGCTAGAGATAGAGATTTTAATCTTTAGTAACATGAGCTGCAAGTATAAATTATAATCGAACTTCATTCGGTAGGTTCGTCATCAGTTATGACTTAAGTGACACTTATTCCCGTGGAATAGAGTTGATTTTATGTGTAATGTTGGAAAGTAAATGATTACATGCATTATCGAGTCATTATTGATTACCGACTCACAAGTGGATGGAGGTATATGGCTTCACATGTGATTGGGTTCTTCTGCCGTAGTGATTATTTTACCTTGTCTACCGCTTCATTGTAAAATGTTAGGTCATCATCATCAGCCTATATTAGTCTAATAAGCACCATAGCGCCCAATAATTAGGTAAGAATGACATATCAAATCAAATCACATTTAATTCAGACATATCACAGTATTCAAACAAAGTCCTATATCGACGAGAATCAACCGATTTGAGAACAATAAGACCCTGGAATAAAAACTAAATAATAAATAATAATAGACTTCACACATTTATCTCGCCCCTAAATAGTATGAACGACAAAAAACTTTCGTCTAACCTTCTTATGAGTTGAGTTTTCTCTATGCAGAGAAGACTAAACAGATCCAAATCTATAAATATTATACTTTAAAGAAAGCAGAACAGTCATTTCGACATTAAGTATAGATTTGTATCAGAAATTTTAAAAAACTATACTATCAAGTATGTAACGGTCAACAAAGGCCCGTTTAAATATTGTTTTACAGAGAACAGGGTCTCATTTTTGTCCGGGAATTGAACCTAACTTCTGTGTTAGTGGGAACATAACCCGGTGCGCTACAGATGCCGTTGAAATATGCCGGTAACAATGGATCAAGGATGTGCAAACTAAAATGATGAAATAATAATTTCGATAATTAGAACTTATTAGGAAGTTGGTCGGAAACTCCTTACAATTAGTTGTTAGTTAAATTTTTACCTATAAAATAATAATAAGGAATTTCCTACAAAATAACATAAACGCTTCGCTGGTAATCATTTTTAATTCGTTCGTTTTCCTGACGGTCTTTTTGGAGTGACCGTTGGTGTGGCCGTTTTGCAGTGAATGTTGCTATTGGTTCGATTCTTGATGCATGCCAAATTTTTGCATATTTATAGGCATGACCGTTCCTGACTGCGCGGCTCTGATTAACGATCGACTCACAAACATAACCTAAGCTCGGCTCAAGACTTCTTTTGTTTTGTTTATTTTAATATTGAACTCCGGATCATCCTGTCTTTGTTTTGATACGACTCGCTGAAGGTATTAGTTTTCATATTTATTGATTACTAGTTTCTGCCCTCGGCTTCGCACGAATTTTTTAGGTTATTTATATCCTATGGGAACTGATATGGGATAAAAAGGCCTAGAACTATCTGTTTGCAAAATTTCAGCGATCTTTTCAGTAGTTTTGGGGTGTAGAAATAACAAACATCCTAACACAAAATAGTGTGATGTGATATCATACTTGCTACTTCGGATAAATATTGTATGCCACGTGTACCTCTTTTCACCGTCAATTTTCTATATAATTTTCCCAGAACGCGAGCCAGTTCATGTAAATTCTTGTGGCATTGGCAATGACAGTGGCAACCACGAATCTACTCGCTCCATTTCGCTCTACCTAACCACAGCTTTTTGCGTTTAATTCTACGTAGTTTATTTTCGCTTGGGGCGCTTTGCTATTATGCCCCATTCACGCTATGCTAGTAAGATTATTAAAAATATTATACTTAACCATACATGTTAAATAACTATGCAACCATTCACATGCATATTTATAAATTCTAAAGTAACTTTGTCGGTCTGTTTCTTTCCACGTTGTTATCTTTTAAATACCTTGTGACAACTAAAAAGGCTGAAATTAGTAAAGTAAATCTCTCATGGTAAGACAATAAAGTCAAGCTGTGGGGCAAGTATGGAAATTGTTTGCCATATGGGAGAATAGAGAAAAATTACGTCACTTTGTCATCAAATAATCGTAAATCGTTTCATATTTTTTTCTTCAACTTTCATAATGTAGGTACACAATGTATGTATGTCGTTGCGATGTCATTATTGGCTATTCTATCTACCCTAGACAATAAATAGTACACTAAAATAACGCTGTCTGTTTTTCACGCTTTAAAGCTTAACTGATCATAATCAAGGACATTTATTGTTTTCCGGGGATGAGTATAATCTATTTGTTAATATCTTACTATAAAAACTATATAATTTTGACTTCTTTGGAAGAACTCCAACGATGAAACGATTGTATTCTTCCAACCCAAGCAAGGTTCCTATTTAAGCCGATTACATTCATAATCAATGTAGGTATCTGATGATACATTTTATCCAGGAAAATACGTGCGAAAACGGGATCTGGATATAATTTCTCACCGGAAGGCAGGGTGCCCAGAATGCTGGCAGCATTGCCACGTTGAATGGCAATGCTAATTCGTTGACCAAAATAAAAGCCAGCATTCCGATCACCTGTGGACTCTTTGAGAAGTTTAGTTAAGTCTAAGCATATTGCGTTTGCCCCAGGACCCCAAGGTCTCCATCCCAAACGGCTCAAATAGGTAACCTTGGTCAAAATAAATTCAGAAAAATATCATTATACATAGATATATCAATATATCATAAAATGTTTGTACGCCTAAGCGGCAGAATCCAGCGCTCTAAAATAAGTCTTATGTCTGACTTAGGTACTTCTTATGTCTTGAGTCTGACTGTAAAACCACCTGATTCACAAACAATATGAATTATGAATAAATAAACCATTTGAGTAAGTATTTTAATAATGAAGGTTTATAGAAATACGCCAGCTGTCAAGTTGCTGGTTGTGGCTTACCGTTTTTACTCGATCACTTTCTTATGACCTTAGAAATCGAAATTGTGCTGGCTAGTTTTTACTTGCGTTTATGAATGCGATGACACTGCGTTAGTTTCGTGACGAGGCGTTTATCGGTGAAAGCAAATGACACATTTCTATGATGTAAACATGTCCGAATAGTATTTACTGATGATCGAATCTTCTTTTTGACCAGTGCGGCTCGGCGGACAAAGGAAAAATATGGGTTCGATTCCCGCCTTGAGACAAATGTTTGTACAATGTGCAGGTATTTGTTACGGGTGTTCTGGTTATTTTCTATACAGTATAATAAAATATACCTAAATAAATAATGCTCGATAATTCACACAACATTATGTCATTATCTAGCCTCAAGATAAGCAGAGCTTGTGTTATGGGTTAGTACCCAACACTATAACGATAACTGATATACATAACACAATATATTACATAGATATTATATAACACCCTGAACAAATACCTGCAGATCAAATAAAATATATCTATCTATATGATATCTATATGATAGTTAATCAGTCATCTACTAATATTACCGGCATTATTTATTTCCAATTATCTAAGGCTGTGTTTTCAGTGAACAGCAGGGCGGCATATAAACAGTTGTTTGTACGTATGCATTGTTTCCGGTACCTATAAAAATGGCCTTCAGAATTCCGAGTCAGCAAAGATCTAAATATTGTTCTACTTTAACGATAGAAAAAGCCTTAAAAAGGCTATTTCTATCACATAGGAACTGATTCATACGATGAAACCTTTAATTTATTCAAGATCAAGATAGCTATATCAATGCAAAAATTTCATTTAGATCTGTTCATTAGTTTTAAAGCGTAAAGCGGCGTAACCTTTTTTAACTACGTAATGAATACTTATGATCATATCAATTTCATCATAATCATAAATGCGCTATAAAAAATCAGGCCCCAGTTATAAAAATAATTAAAAGCTGTATAGTTGAATGGTCTAGATTTATACAAACCTATCATTATAACATATAATTTTAATGAATATATACACGAACTACTGTTACATACAAAATTACCAAATTTTGTTCCGGTTGCGTTACATCATATTAATTGCAGTGATGATAGTCAAATGTGAAAACAGCTTGTTAGAAAAGTAACTACGCTATAACTACTACACAGAGGTACAATGGGTTTTGTCTTATGAGAGTTTTGAATCAAACAACTTGCGTTTTGGTACATATGAATAATATGAATGTGTTTAAAAACATTAATATCTATTATTGCATGCATTATGCATTATTATTACGCACGCTTCCGAGTGTATTGATATGGATCAGTTGAGCTACCTGTAGATTGTTTGCAATGGTTCGCAGTTAGCTCAATTGTTACAATTGTAAATACTAGTTTTAATTTAATTCTATTATTTGATTTTAATTTTCTTTCTTAATTAAGACTTAAAAAAAGTACCTGTTTGATTTAGAAGAATGTGCTATTCCGGCGTTTTCGCGGACGATTACCGGTCGCAGCACATATTGAGTGTCACAAGTCGTGGTATATAAATATATTTATTTTTTGTATGTTCGATTAGGTATATATTTTATATGGACCGTAGTTTTTAAGTACTTTAAATCCTGTATTAGACTAATGAGGTCTTTTTATTGGGTCACTATAATGCACGACCATTTATTGTACGGTCGAATAATGTACACCTTGATAATTCGTGTCAAAACCTATTAAAATTGGAAGCCATGACACATTATCAAGGTGTAGGTACATAAACAATAAAATGCCGTGCGTTATAGTGACCGTTTTTAGCCACGGATCCGAAAAACAGTCATGATGTAAATACGATGTGAACAACAACCTACACTACAGACACTGTTAATATCTATCTTCTGTGTCAACGCTATACATTATCATCAAATTATTATAAACAAATTCATAAAATAAATTAACCCTTAACAATAGCATATTCATAATTATAATACTGTACCGTTCCGTTACCTTTCGTTGTACCAGTTAGTCTAACGTTACCACGTGCTTTGAACAAAAACTCGATGTTATTGACCGGTTTGGACGCAAAAAGTTAGTTTGAACTCATACTTACTGCCTTTTACTATAGAGTGGAGATTAAGTAGGGATCAAAGTGGCCGAAAATCTTATTTGATTTTACCCTAATTTGGACATAATAGGGTCTAAAACGAAGTTCAAAATAAAACTTGGTTCTAGAATAAGATTCTCATAGAGGCGTTAAAAGATTCCTTTTATCTGCGGGTGGGTTGGGATAGGTGTGTCCATAGCATAGTTGAATTATTGGCTATCATCTAATAGTAATAAAATAATTAAACACCCCAAGCCCCTTCAAATTATGAAGATGTGGTGGGATGACGATTTGTGAAAGACTGCTGGCAGATGCTGGATGCGGTAAGCTGAAGACAGGGCGCTATGGCACTCATTAGGGGAGGCCTTTGTGCAGCATTGGACTAATGATGATGATGATGATGATTAAGCCCTTTTAAATTATAAAGATTGTATACGAAAATTGAGGTATATCTACAAACAGATAGGAGGTTGCGATTGTTCTGACAACCATAACTTGGTCCCCATTATGCCAAAAAGAACTTAACTCTAAAATAGATATCGCATGTGAAGATCTATTAGAAAACATAAAGCACAGCAAGTGAGTTCAAAATTACAGTAATTTTATAAAATTACGCCTTTCGTACGCGTGCCGCACAAATTGATATGTTTAGACGTATATTACTTTGTTTGTAAATTATTCTGTCAATAGCAATAGTTTTCACGTTGTTATGTAATTAAAGAGTAGCTGTAAAACCAAACTTTTAACCCTACCTACATAATTAAACGTTACCTATTCTATAATTGGTTATTAGGTTTTTTTTACCTATAGGTAGGTATATATCTTTTGATAATCCGTTTTGACACTAATCTTAATTAACAAAGAAGATATCAATCAAATATTAGTATTAGGTAAAAGCTAGTAATTACAATTGAGTTAACTACGGACTGTTGTATAACTTGACTGTTGTAAAAACTAATATCTGTCTGAAGCATCCCCTTATATTATTTTAATTTGATTAGAAATATCAAATTAAAATAATATAAGGGGATGCTTCAGACAGATATTAGTTTTTAAGTTTTGATTATCACCACGTTTTATTTTTCGTTTTGGCAAATTACTTTGGGATAAGTACAGGTTTTTCAATTTACCGAAAACACATAATCTCTTCATCGTTTATACTAAGGATATTTAATTTTAGTAAGAAAGCACAGATAAGTCAAGTAAGCCTTTGGCGTTGTGTTTCTATCTAGATTAATACCTTATCAATCTTGTAGTCTGCAGCTACATGTCAGCGGAAACGTGCTGTCAATTTTCTCAGTGCTTTCCAGAGCTAAGTATCAACCAGTCTGCAGTTCACTTTTCTCGTGTTATTCTTGAAAGCACGGGTGTAATTACGTTAGAAGTTGTTTAATATAACCTTGTTTTGATTTGGTTTTGCATAAATTAATGTAACAAACAGAATGGAAATAACATTTCTACAAATATTTTGTTATTTTTAAACTTGCTGGCCGTTTCCGCACGCAATTTTCTACCGTTCAAACTAAGAAAAATATGTTAGTTCTATCAAACAGCTTTGAAAAATTCAAATTACTCATAGCACAATCGATCGCTGTTTCATATTTTACTAAAGAAAATGATTGTTATAAAATTAACACTAAACTCTTGTCAAATTTTCAACTGTAGTCAGTTGAATATTTGACAAATAAAAGTTATGTATAACATCATAGCTTATTTTTTTTTGTGTATGTTTTATCCTAGATCTGGGCAAAGGCCTGCCTTAAATCCATCCTCTCGATTTGATCACATTCGATTTTATATAATGGACTAATTTTCTTTTGTACAGAGTTGATATTTTGTTTAGAAAATTATTAAAATTTGCAAATTTCAAACTTCACCATGTTATTCAAGAATATAAATCCGTTTTGTATGCTAATATTTATTAGTCACATCAAAATAATATTGCTTTCACTTCGTTATTATAATTATTATGTATTGGGTCTATGCATGTCGCATAAATTAATTACATAATGATATTTATCAACGTGTTTACAGTAGGTACTTGGATTTATAAAGCTTTATTATGATCGATGTTGTATGATAACATTATAATTGATAAGTTGGTACCCGGTTACGACACATGTCAAAAATAAGATTAACTAAAAATTATTACACATAATATATTAATTAGGGTACACATGTTTTCTATTTTTTAACTCATTTAATTAAAGCACATATTTTTTTAAAGTATAAATATAATATTTATTGACAAAGAAAATAACATATTTTTTCTGATATCCACATTAACTAACTAACTGTTAATATGGATCAATTGAGCTACCTGTCGATTGTTTGCAACAGTTTGCAGTTAGCTCAATTGTTTATATTGTAAAATACTAGTACTAACTAAAATTAAATTTGATTACCTTAGCCAACTTAAAAAAGTAACCAATTAACTTATTTTCAAACCGGAATATCTTAAATTACATCTTGAAGCTTCTATTTAGGGTTAACTAAAAAGTTTTACCTTCTTTTTTCAGAGCATTTTATTTCCAAGTTTACTAACTACAAAAAAAGATCGATAATCGATCTACTTATTCAGTCATTTATATCAAAGTATCTTTGGATACAGCCACGAGATGGCTTCTTCATGATAGCTGATTACTCGCTCGTAAGTGAAGAGAAGACTGGTTTATTTGCATCTTTTAGAATTCATACGTTTATTTTTACTTCTCCTTTAGAGCCAGTATAATAGAATCTGCCTTTACGAAGATTCCGTTTAAAAATCATTATTAATTCAATGAAAAAGATAACTGCTGCTCGCGTGAGGTTTAAAAGAACCCATTCAGGTGGTTTGTCCATAAAAAGCTCATTGGGAAGATAAGATTACTAAGATGTACCTAGACTGGTTTGACCATAGAATAAATAACTACCTTTTACAAGACAGTATATGAAAACATACCAGCGGTGTGCCAGTGGTTTAACTAGATAAATAAATGAATAAATAATGCTGGACAATCCACACAGCATTATCTAGCCCCAAGCTAAGCAGCAGGCCTAGTCAACCGGCATTCGCTAGGAAGCGATTCCATTTCTACAATCGTCATAGCTGAAACGATAGCGAAGTTCGATTGGTAGACAAAGTAACCTTCGCGTGGCGATCGCCTTGTCTATTCGTCTGATCGCTAAGAGACGCACTTAGTCTATGGTTATCGACAGCAAACGTCAAATGTGTCATTCGCCTATTTTGCCTGTCTTTTTTACGTTCCGGTCTACGCAAAAATAATATTCTTGATTTTCGATTTGAAAAGTTTTTCTTTTTTTTTGCGGGTGGAGGTTTATCTTAAATTGAGTTTTTGATAACATGAGTGGAGTACTAAAATTCAACGGCATAATTTAATACGTTGAATTGGAAATAAAAATTATTTGATTTTTCGAAATACCTTAATAAAAAAAACTTAGTCAACTGAAATGAAACGCACATCTGTCTTCTTGAAAACAAACTTGAAAAAACTTTGATGAAATTGAAATTCCCCGTTAAATATTGAACTCTATGTGTTGGGTTGGAGTCCTATTGGAATTACTTTGTTGACCTCCCGGCTTAGAATGCGTTTAAGTGTTGTCTTTGTTGTAATCATTCGAGCTAAGAAAATAGAGTCAAGAGCACGGGCCAGCGGCAAACAATTTTCAACTCTTTTGGAGGATATGGAAAGGTAAAAGATTCATTTATTACTTATCTTTCTTTGTTATTATAACTAGGCTAGAGTATCTACCTAAAACATTTATTCTACATATTCAAAAGCGTTATCATAAAACACTTAAAAAGTTTCAAGCCAGAAGGCAATACTTACTGTAAACAATGAAGCGATTCACAAAGAAATATTTAGAACGATAGCTCTTTAATTTATTTATGTTATGTTGCAGCCATGGTGAACTTGCAAAACCTCAGCACAGGGACGTTTGAGGGCTGATTGGCAAGAAAGAGCTGACCAACAAACAAACACTTTAAATTCAATACACTTTTAAACTATTGGTGGTGGTGTCCAAAAGCCTATGGAAAAGTGGAAAAAGGTACCTACATTACTTACAAGTACAGAAAGCACTTATATGACCATAAATATCAAGTAAATTAATTACCAAAGTTATTTCTAAATAAAAAGGTAGGTACCTAGATATGTATATTTTAAAATTAACAAAAAAAATGTGCAATCCGCTAAAACTCTCATAATTTTAAAGTGTGAGTAGACTGGAAGTCAAAGACAAAAAATAACATTATCCATCAATCAACATTCTCGTTGCACTGGTGGTGGTTCTTACACCAATGTTACCTTAACCGCTTTAGAGGCCAGGTTAATAGGAATCATTGGTGCACAGGCTGTGGAAGGCTACTCTTGAATAGAAGAGCAGGGTTTTAATAATAATAATTTAATTATTTATATTTTTTAGGTTTTACCTACACCTACTTTTTAAAAACAATACCTATCTAAGTAGTCTACTTATTAACTTACTTAAATGGTTTTTCAGCAATAAATCAATATGAAGTGCCACCGCCGCTGCCTACTGCATCACCTCCAAGGACTCAACCATCACCAGAGCCAGTGGCGCCTGCCACTCTTTCGTGTCTGAGTTTTTATGTAGGCTATTATGTCGTTATTATGTAAAAATAAAATATGTTTTAAACTTTAACTATGTATACTTTTATTTATAATCCATTCTCATCACAAACTACTGATTAAATGATTAGGCATTGCTCTGCCTCGGATTAGTTCACTTTGGTCAGCATTAGAGACGTTAGCTTGTGAGGTGTAATCATTACTGCCATCATTATTTGTGCCAGGGTGTTGGAAGCTGAGCCTTTACTCCAATGTTGTGTAGTACACAGCATGCAAGTGTTATCTTGCTAGGTACATAAGGATGGTAGACATGGTAGTGAAGAACTCTGTCTTTAAGCAAGCACCTCCAACGAGACTTCAGCAAACCATAGCAACGTTCAATGCAGTTTCTGGCTTGCATGTATCGAGATGTGTAATATCTCTTCTCCGAGACCCAGGTGCAGCATTTAAAACAGGCGTCATCAGCCAGGGTCAGGATAATCAGAATCCCCTGCAAGAAAACAAATAGCACTTATTTTATGTTGTTTGTTTTAGGGCGCAGAGCAGAGCACCTGAGAAAAGGAAATTTAAACAATGTTATTGTGTTGTTAATTTGATGCAGGTAGGTAGGTACATAGAGATTTAGGTAGGTAGATATTTTATTTGCCTACTTACCAATACCAATACAAAAAATATTTCTTAGACACATACCTTTATTTCCAGAAATATCTCTGGAGATCCTTTTAATGAGGTCGACAAAGCTTTATATAAATAAGGCTTTGCTGAGCCGTGCTAAAGTGGTCTATAAAAAGTGATTCTGGTATTTCATCAACACTTTCCAATTGCTGCCGAGAAAGGTAGGTAGGTACTTGTGTGGCGAATAAGCCAAACATTTTAATTTTGAGCTGACCACAGCAAACGCAGGTATATGCATCTAGAACTAGGTAGGTCACCAAAATTATATTGAAATCAGAAAACAAAAAATAAACACCTCTAATGATTTCTTTCTACACACACTCCTTCCTACAGCTGTTTGTTTAAGAAATCGCCATTTTGTTTCGTTATCTACAGGGTCTTAGCGTTCGCTAGCGTTTCTATCAAGAGAATCGACTATTTAGCGAAATCGCTTGTCAAAAGTGCAACTTGGCTAGGCATTTGTATGGAAGTAATCGTTCGATGTTGTCGATTCGTTTGGTGGAATCGACAAGTATGTACATTGTCTACCAATAATCTATACGTTGAAAACAGATCACGTGACATATCTAAGGCATATGTCAAACCCATACATTTTCGGACTTTTCTACTATCGCTTTCGCTAATCGATTGTTACATTGTCTAGGCCTGCAGAGCTTGTGTTATGGGTACTAGATAGCTGATATACATAATTAATACAATACAATACATAGGTAGATATTTTTATTATATCTAGAAAACGACCAAAACACCAAAAAACAAATATACCTAATAATTGTGGATTTCTTTTTCTATAAATACTTTTTTTCGTTTCGTTATCATAATTCGGCCAGTGAGTGGGGTAAATAGTGGTACGAATAGGTAGGTAAAACTGAATTGATGAGCTGTTCACTAAAGCCTTTTGATCAGCCATTACTGGTAAAATTATAATTAGATTTTCTTTTAATTAATATTTAACTGAATAGTAAGATGGAATGTGAACGAAACGTCAAGGTGTGAACACTGGACATAGTCTGCTGCGCACGAGTGGATATCTATCACAAATCAGCTAGATTGGATAATGTATGACAAATCTGTTCACACGATACTGTTGCTGTATGGGCTGACACTCATACGATACTAGCTGCCTGCGACTTTGCACGCATCGTTTAAGATTATTACTATCCCATGGGAACTTATTTATAGAATAAAAATCATATAATACTCTTCATCCTTTTAACTAACTCTATGCCAAAAATCAAGTCGATTGGTTGCTTAGTTAGGGCGCAATGGAAAGACAAACAAACACACGTTCCCATTTGTAATATTAGTATAGATGATCAGATCACACATGCATACACGCACACACTTGTGCACTATAACATGTCCAGTCCAGCGCACCTGGCTAGTCTCCGCTGAAGCTGGAAACCGTGGTCAAAAATCGGCGAGGACATCATTATATGATTAAATTAAAAAAAAACATTATTGCATCTACTTTGACAAGTAGGATATTGGATCTACCAGGGGAGTAAAGCACATGAATTCCTCAAATCCCTAAAAAATATTAGGTGTTACTGCCAAATACCTAATTATCTTTTTTACCTAACTTGCTTTATTACAGTAGTACCTAATAATTGGGTTTTGCTTGTTTGTTACCCGCTAGTTTGGTATCATCGTCTCATGATACAATAACCTGATAATACGAGCGCACACTGTAGTTATCTAATAAAACTTTTCATTGGCAAGTCTAACCGTACGTTAGTCTTCACTTCATCACTATCTCAGCTGACGTCCACAGCTGGACCATTGTCGCCAAGTGATACGATTTATATGGATTATGACGAATAGGTATATTACGTTGGTAAGAAAACATGACAAGGTAAGTAGGAAAATTAAAATGTGCTGAAATAAGTACATGAAATAATGCGGTGGTTGTTCTACCTGTTCTCTAGGTCTTTGAGCTATGATGGTTAGTCCACCTGTGCTCTTTTGCATCGAGCTATGATGGTTAGTCCACCTGTGCTACGATTCTTATGATTACAGGGACGCATCCCCTTGTGGCCTCCAACCTCCCCTATAGCCATCCCAATCCTCGCACTTATGATTATTTCTCCCTGTCCTCAGACAGACCAACGCATTGGTATATACACATTTATGTTATAACTTCTCGTTCTTTATCTATCTGTCCGCAGACAGTCCAACGCATTGGTTTACACACATTTATATTATAACAACCTTCTGAAACTGATTCACTCTAATATCAGTAATAAAGGAGCTCAATTACATGCTTAGTATCTCAAAGTGGCTCACCCATGTGTTACGTGCTCGCTGTCCCTTCGCAGAATGCCATCTCTCCCGACTCCCGTCGCCGGCGACGACAGCGCGCGCTCAGCCCGCACGCCCGCCTTGTTGACTCGACCGGTTTTCTTATCTATCTACCTAGGTGCAAAGAGTACTTCCTCGCCTTCGCGACATTCCCCCCCCCCTCCAAGGAAGAATGAGAAAAAAAAGATGAATCATTATAATAGTATCATTATTATGTATTTATTGAACAATTATTTTTATCTAATTAATCACTTAATCTCTGAACATGTGTACTGAATCTACTGGTGAAAGAGTCTAATTAATAAGTGTGTAGTCCACTCCTTGACCTTTTGTCTGGCTTTTACAGCTGAAGCCCTGGTTGGTCTCTTACAGATCTCTACTGTATCAGCTTCTGATTCTAGTTGCGTCGCAGCTTGCTGTACTGGCTTAGTTTGATGATCCTCGGAATCTTGTGCTCTGATCGTGGGAACTAGATTAACATTTGGAACTGTACTTTGATCTTCTAGTTCAAGTGGGAATAAGTGTCCTATTGAACGAGTGAACGTGTCTCCTTTAGAAGTCCTTACTCTTGCTACCCTTATTTGCCCATCTGATCCTTTGACTAATTCTGTTATTTTTCCAACTTTCCAGTGCGCCCTGTTTCCCTCTGATTTTATTTGAACTATTTCATCTAATTTTGGTGCTCTGTCGACCACCACTCTTGCTTGTTTATGTTTGTCATTTCGCTCTCTTAAACTTGTTAAATATTGATTAGTGAACATCTTAGAAAATTCAACTAGAATCATTTGACCTCTCTTCCATCCGTCAATCAAATTTGATTTCGTTTCCGTAGCAGGTTCAAGAAATTCCCGTTCCGAGATTTGCGATGAAACTGAGCCACCCACACGGAGAAAGTCTTGAGGAGTCAACACGTGCTCTAGCTCAGCCCCTACTGTGGTCAACGGTCTTGTATTTACAATGGCTTCCAGTTCTTTCATTGCTGTACACAACTGATTGTGATTTACCAAGTGTTTGTCCAATGTCCTCTTCATACTATGTTTTACAATTCCTATCAGGCGTTCATAAAATCCTCCAAACCATGGAGCTAATTCTGGTATGAACTTCCAGCGTAACTTGTTTTCAATACAGTAATCTGAAGTTAGAACATCAGCTGTAAGCTTGAATTGTGTGGCGTTATCCGACACAATCAACTGCGGTAAACCTCTTACTGCAACAAATCTCCTTATGGCGAGCAAACATTCTTCAGCGGATAAATCTTTTACTACCTCTATGTGTATGGCTCTAATAGTGAGGCACGTGAATAAACAAACCCAGCGTTTCTCTTGAGTACCTTCATTCACCAATAGAGGCCCAAAATAATCAAGGCCAGTGAAGCTATAAGGTAGACTGAGTTTCACTCTTTCTGCTGGCAAATCTGGCATTGCTGGTAGTTTGAATGGTCCTCCGCCATATTTGACACACTGTGGACACCTTCTGATAACCTTCTGTACGGTCGATCTTCCATGTGGAACCCAATACTTCAGTCGTAAAAGAGCTAATGTGTGAGACACTCCGACATGATAATTTTTTATGTGTAGATTGTTTATGACTTTCTGAGTGAATTCTGCATTCTTAGGCAAAAGAATAGGTTCTTTCTGGTCGTCTGTCAAGTCAGTATGCTTAAATCTACCTCTACACCTAATGATTCCCTCCTGGTCTTTGTACAAATGCAGTGATCTCGTCAAATTAGTCGTTTGCCCTTCACTTTCTTTTGGAAAATATTCTGTCTGAATTTCTATGATTATCTTGGTTTCGTCTTGATCTGTGTATTCAACATGTTCGTCTGTTTTTGGTTTCGTGCTGTTTAATTCTACTTCGGTTTCACTCGTAGGTTCGGTAAAAGTATTTGCAAGACCCTCCTCAACCAAGGAAAGAGTCTGAACTTCATTAGGTTTGGCAGCCGTTGGCCACTGTTCAGCATCTTTTGTGAGAAAGTCAGGTCCTTTGAGCCATCTGCTATACAAATCTACTCTGTCTGCCCTAGTACCTACATCGGACGGGTTAAGTTTAGTTGGTACGTATCTGATTTGAAGTGACTTATTTTTCTTTATTTCAGTAATCCTTCGCGCCACAAATGGTGGTAGTAATTTTTCAGAGTTACACCAGCTCAACACTATCTGGCTATCAGTCCACAAAAATTGCGATTTTATTTTTAGGCGCAAAAAGTTCATGGTATAATTTATCAGTCTACACCCAATTAGTACTCCCAGCAATTCAAGTCTTGGAATCTGCAAGTTGGTTTGGTCCTTTATCGGCACTAATCTAGACTTGCCAATAACAAAATTGACAATATTATTAGTGTGTAAAGAACTACGTAAATATACAACCGCGGCATATGCATCCTTTGACGAGTCTGTAAAGCAATGAATTTCATACGCTATTTCTGCAGATTCATTGCTGTTTAGGTTTTGTGCATAATAGCGTTCAACATTAATGTCCTTCAGGAGGCTAAACTTTAATGCTATTTGTTGCCATTCACTAATTAGCTCGTTATTCAAGCGAACATCCCACTTAATCTTTTCTTTCCACAATTTTTGGAAGAATAGTTTTGCTGGGAGTAAAATTGGTACGGCGGAACCGCAAGGATCATATACTGATGCTAAAATTTGTAGAACATTTCTTTTGGTGTGAACGGTGCTTAATTCTCGCTCGTTGAAATTCGATTTCAATAACAGTTTATCTTCGTTTGTATTCCATAACAAACCTAAAAGTTTTACTGGCCCTTGATGGTCATGGGCTCGATATTTTTCGGGAATCGCGGATACTAGCTCCTTCGAATTTGAATTCCATTCTCGTAAATTCATGGACAACCTGTTAAATGAATTCTTTGACACCTGATTTATAGGTTAAGGGCATCTGAGACAGTTTCCGCGCCAGTTACTATATTATCTACGTAGATATCATCGGCTAATTGTTTCATGGCGATGCTGTTTGAACTTGACAAGTGAAATCGGATTGTCGCGTTTAGTAAAAATGGACTGGATATGACACCAAACGGGACGCGACAGAACCTTAAGTGCAGTACGTTGTCTGAACAAGCTTTGCTTTTTATGTCTTTGATCCAAAGAAACCGAGTCACATCTCTATCAACTTCTTGGAGACCTAACTGTAAAAAAGCTTTTTCTACGTCTGCTACTATAGCTATTGGACGTTCCCTAAACTTAATCAGCAACCCAGTAAGGTCCTCTAACATCAACGGTCCACGGTATAAGCATTCGTTTAGGCTTCGATTATCTCCTGTTTTAGCGGACGCGTCATAAACTATACGGAGTTTTTTAGACTCATCGCGACTATGTACGCAGTGGTGCGGCAGGTAATGAACCGTGTGCGCTTGAGAGCTAGCCGGCTCTGGTACTATTTCTACGATTCCGTTCTGTAACTGCTCTCGTATGACATCATCATATGCTTTCATATCAGCTTCATCTAACCGTTTCACTAAACTATTTAGACGACCCCAAGCCAGACCCAAGTTGTTAGGAAGTTCAGGTTGCGTTTCTGTCCATGGCCATTGGACGTGGTATCTACTGTCCTGATATCGAACGGTGTCATTAAATTGTTTTATTGCCTCCTCATCGCGTGTAGATTTAGGTGAATCTATTATACCTATCGATTCGAGATCCCACAATTTCTTTACGTCATCTATCTTTAAAGGAAGATCCGGTTCGTTAAATGTGCTTTCAAGTACACCATCTGATTGAAAATACGTAAGCACAGTTAATTGATCACAACGGTCGACCATTTTGCTTGTCTTTCCCGACCATATCCAACCAAACTTAGAATTTACTAAGAAAAGATCTTTTGTTACCGAAATCTTTTCATTTAACATGAACGAATGATAATAATCATTACCTATCAGGACATCAACCTTATCACCGCCTGATCCATCATCCGCCATAGTAAGATCTTTCAATCTCACTTCACTACCTAAGCTGATTAAGTCGTTGAACGCTGGGGTGCTAATAGCGTGCGTAATATGTGGTACAACATTTGCATGTATAGTGCGGGTTGCACCAGTGCGCGTCACTATTCTAAAATTGACCACGGGACTCTCAATGTGGTGTGGCAAGTTTGCTCCAAAAGTGAATATTGAGAGGTTCATTTGATCGGTCACGGGTAATTTCAGCCTTTTGGCAGTAGACTCAGTTATGTACGAGCGCTGACTACCACAGTCGAGCAGAACCCTACATTGTTCTTGCCGCGAATCTACCTCGGGCCGGCCTAAGATGACTAGACAAGTTTGCAATAGCGTGGTATTCACTTCCGCCCTAACATGTAAACTGTCAGTTTCACATGACTTTAAAGACGTTTGTTTAAACTCTTTTGGACAGAAAGCGCGGTTATGAGAGCCATATTCACCGCAATGATAACATTTGCGTTTAATCTTACAAGTACTTGCCCTATGGCCTTTTTGAAAGCAACGAAAGCAACGATCTCCTAGGCGCGATTTCCTGTCCTGAATAGTATTGTATTTTGTACATTCGTCGTTATAATGATCTAGACTACAGAATATACAATTTCTCGCAAGTTTCTTCTTAGGTGGCTCATTAGTACTGTCTGAATCATCGTTTTGTCTCTTCTTTATTTGTCTTTTGTCAAGTTGTCTATTATCATTTTTGTTTCTGTCTTTCCTAAAATTGTTATATTCATTCCGCTTATTGTCTTTCTTTTCTTCTGATTTTACGTATAATAACCCAGTCGAAACGTTTTCGGTCATGTCCTTCCCTTCACAAATTGTCGATTCGGTCTTTGTGTCTTTTGTCAGTCTGTTTGCCGTCTCTCGAGCAGATATTATAAATTCTAGATATTTTCTTATACCATCTATTTTATCTTCTTCATCTGTCATCTTCATTCTTACTTCATAAATAAGATCCTCTGGGAATTTTTCCATTATCATCACTCGAAGATGATTGTGGTTTACGTCTTCGCCAAGGGAGCTCAACACACGTAAGTGTCTTTCTATTTCGTTGAGTACGTGCCTGCAGTCTTTGACTAACTTTGTAGTAACTGGTTTTATCCGATATAATGCCACATAATGCGCGTCAATAATCGTCGCAGGTTTACCGAACCTTTCTGAGAGCGTTTGAAGAGCTATGCGATAATTTGTGCTGGTTGTGTCTAAACCTTCAATGGCTTGTTTTGCGTCCCCCTCTAGAACGGATTGGAGGTACAATAGCTTATCTACTTCATTGATATTTCTACTGTCAACATTTGATGAGAATTGGTCCCAAAACTGGTACCACTTGAGAATATCGCCATCAAATTTACTCAATTCCATTCTCGGCAATTTTCTAGAAATATTGATGCTATCACCACTTGTCATAGTCGTACTAGTACGTTTTCGGTCATTGCGTTTAATGCAAATCTCGATTTCGGACACTAAATCTTCGGCCAGAATTTGTGTAGACGTATATTCGGTGATCTTATCAGTGTGAGGTTCTGGAGCTAATTTGCAGTAAATATGGATTTCTGCTACAAGCCTCTGAGTAGCACCCTTTAGTTTAGCTCCGGCCAATTCTAGCTCACTATAGATAGCTTCACCCTCAGATATTTGTTTGAGGGCACACTGGGCAGAGTTTATGCATAATTGGACTGATTCGTACAATAACTCCAAACGGGTCACGATGACATCCATTTTGGATTTTAGTACAGTTCCTACTTGGAAAGGATCATAAGAGCAAGATCTTGTTTAATCCAAAATCTAGCATTTTATACTTGTACCTACACTTTTATATGTTTATACTTTTATACACATTCTTATACAATTTTAGGTAAGTACTTTTTACTTTTATTATTTTTATACAAATTTTTATACTCGTATACTTTGTGTTACGTATCTTTGTCTCTGCACTCTTTCTTAGGTAGGTAGCTATTTCGAGTTATTCCCAACGTCTACCGCGCGGCTTTTCCCAACGTCTCGTGTTATGCATGTCAGCATGTGAGACGCGGCCTCTTACCCAACGACTCACTTTCTTTATTAAGGCGTTTGGGTTTGAACTTACACTACAGTTGTTTACCGACACGAGTACTGACGTCATGGCGAATTACTGGCTAAAGGGAACTTTCCATAGGCTGAAGTTCCTTGGAAATTTTAGCATTGTTTGATTATAAATAGAGTAATAATATTAAATAGCAAATTAGGTTTTTAACTGATGTTTGAATAAAATATTAGTTTCTGTTACATAACAACGTAGGTTTCCTTCTTTCCAACTTATTATTAAGTAATTTTAAAATTTATTTATCGCTATCCGACAGCAACCTTAACCAGGTTTACATTATAACCAGCACTGGACTAAGTACCTAAAGCTTTATTCTACAGGTAGGCAATCAATTTGAATGTAAATTCAAGCCCAATGAATGAAATAATTGTTAGCTAAAAACCATACCTACTGGATCTGTAAAATTGTACGTTTCCGCAACTTGTTTGTGTATCAGTAGGTAAGGTACCTTTACTTGGTATGCTTATTATATCTATCACAAATTATATTTCAATTATATTCCACCAGGTACATACTGCAACTCTAGTGCATTATTATCAGAATTCATTTTACGCAAAGGTTGCCTGGTAGACAAAAGGCCGCCACTGCGCCAGTATTTTAATCCAAGAGACGCCCCGCGCCGCGCCGCGCGCCACTACAATGCTCAAAAGCACGCGGGTTTCTATTTCACACGAAAGTGGTTGTCTGGACGACATAATTAAGACCGCCCATTGTACCCAAATCTTTTTACTATTAAACTTTTAAAATCTCATAGGTACATACTTTTTAATCTTTCGCGGTTTGGAAACATATACAATAATATAACAAGGCTACGCGATAAATAAACCTTGAATATCTCATAGGTTGGGTTGAACAATAATGTATTGTCATTATGTTCACTAAGAACGGGCAGAGAAACAACGAACAAGGTTTTTATGCACAAATGTTAGGTAACTTTATGTGAATTGTAAAATCTGCCCCATTCCTGATCATACAAAAACAACGAACGCACTGAACAATCAACAACTAAATAGATATAGTACCTACCTACCACACGGTAATTGAACATTTTTATCTGCTTCAAATTAGAATACCATGTTACGACAAATCGTAAAATGTTTTATGATCTAATTATAAATTGTTTACCGAGTTGGGTACTTAGTCAAACCGTGCGACTCGTGCGAGTACCATTTTAGTAGAACTACCCTCATCATTTTTCACGAGTAATGTTCGTACTTTCGTACGGATGTTATTTTAAAAACTGCAAGGTTCGAATAATTGTAGATCCCTGCATCTCCACCATGTCGCCAAGTGATACGATTTATATGGATTATGACGAATAGGTATATTACGTTGGTAAGAAAACATGACAAGGTAAGTAGGAAAATTAAAATGTGCTGAAATAAGTACATGAAATAATGCGGTGGTTGTTCTACCTGTTCTCTAGGTCTTTGAGCTATGATGGTTAGTCCACCTGTGCTCTTTTGCATCGAGCTATGATGGTTAGTCCACCTGTGCTACGATTCTTATGATTACAGGGACGCATCCCCTTGTGGCCTCCAACCTCCCCTATAGCCATCCCAATCCTCGCACTTATGATTATTTCTCCCTGTCCTCAGACAGACCAACGCATTGGTATATACACATTTATGTTATAACTTCTCGTTCTTTATCTATCTGTCCGCAGACAGTCCAACGCATTGGTTTACACACATTTATATTATAACAACCTTCTGAAACTGATTCACTCTAATATCAGTAATAAAGGAGCTCAATTACATGCTTAGTATCTCAAAGTGGCTCACCCATGTGTTACGTGCTCGCTGTCCCTTCGCAGAATGCCATCTCTCCCGACTCCCGTCGCCGGCGACGACAGCGCGCGCTCAGCCCGCACGCCCGCCTTGTTGACTCGACCGGTTTTCTTATCTATCTACCTAGGTGCAAAGAGTACTTCCTCGCCTTCGCGACAACCATAGACCGCCTAATAAAATAGCTACAGATCCTGCGTCAGACGTCTTTATACGAAAGTAATAGAAGGAATTAAAACGATTAAAAGTTTATAAGAATAGCTTTAAAAAAAGTCGGCCTATATCCAGCAGTAGGTAGCATAAAGGACTGGCTATGATAACTAGTTATGTATGTTGAGGATTCGTAAAAGTTGCAAAAAAGTCGAGACGAATAATAGAATCAAGAAAAAAAACAATAATAGTAGAAAGCAAGACAACAAATAGACAAAACAAACCGGATAGCTCTTTTCAAAACAAGCGTGATCACATTTGAGAGACTTGGAAACCTCCTTTTGTTTTTCGTTGGTCGAAGCAACTTCTTCATCGACCTCTCTAACATTACACTAACATTAGCATAATGTAACTACTTGTTTGTTAATAGTCACATTATAATGTAAGCGAAAGTTATCACGTGAAACAGTGACAGGCTATTACCAGTCATCACTCAAACGATTCCACTACACGTTAACGAGATGGCTACCGAAGTTATGTTACGTATAACAAACTTGAGGAGCAAATTCAGCAACTTTTTAAACTTTCGCGTTTTATAAATATTATAGTTACAGCCAATAATTGACGGCAGTATCCACGACTACCCTCAATTCGTCTTCAGAATCGGGAATGTCCAAGTTCACATTACGACACACTCCAATGACAGTGTCTGAGTGCTTGACTTACGAGTTGCGACTTTAACATTCCTGTTTCTGGAGTCGAATAGAGGGACTTCGTGGATATAGCCATAAATTTTCGGCTGTAACTCCCAGTAGGTCACCCCCGTGACCACAATAGAAACATAGGGTAAAATAAAACGAAAGGTACGCGATAAATAATCAATAAATAATCTTTAGAAAATTCAACAGTTTTCAAACATCAAAGTGCTTTATTTACTTTAGACCTTATATGACTCTTGGACACGTCAAAAATTTTCATTTAACATAATAAGTAAAACTAGGAAATTATGTGATCACTTTAGTTTTTTTGATCACTCAAATCTTTAAAAGGTAAAGTAAATAAGCGAACAGGAAGCCTTTACTTGTTAGGGTTTTTGCAAAGCATATATGTATTTGACCATTTGTTTTAATTTATTTTTAGTCAATTTTTGAAACTCCCTTTCAGTTACTTTGTAGAAGCGTATATTGCCCTTTAAAAGATATATTATCTTGTGTAGCATTTGCTTATCGATGACAAAATTCATTAGAACAAATATATGAATATTTATTCTATGATTCTTCTTACTACGCGCATACGCTGACTAACTCTCAATTTTCATAAAATAACGAAGAACGCTTTCAAGCTCTATGTAAGTCCATTTTTATCATTAGACAACTGCTTATTTCTGCCCGCGGCGGCGCAAGTGTTTTGATGAATTTTGTTTGAAATGAAACAACTATAATAAAAGATAATAACACAAAATATCTACATAATAGCTGACGATGTGCTCATAGTCGTGACTTCACTCACCTTACTCGGATAGAACATGGATGAATTATTTTGGAGAAAATGAAATAATGTCCAAGGGAAAATTTATTCACAAGCGCAGCGGATCCATTTTTACAGGACCCTTTTTTGCGGATTCTTCGCTACTGGATATGATTGTTTGCTGACTTCGGAGTACTATCGGGTGTGTGAACTTGCCCCTAAAACTATATTACTATGCCATTACGAAAAAAAACGAATCTTGTAAAACGGTTCCGCTGTGTGAATACATAACTTAATTTTTTTTAAATAATTTTCCCTATTCTACCTGAGTAAATAGCTCTTAAAAAGACCAGTTACTCCAGAAATTACAAAACTAACCATTACAAGAACTGAACGCAACAAACTCAACCTTATGGATATATTATCGTTAATATGTAGATATCAATCCAAATACAGTATTCTAAGCATAAATTAGACCTATCGAAAACTCAACAAAAAATGCCACACTTTGTGATTTATAATCCAAACCTACACGTTTGATTGGCAGTCACGATATCGACAAAAACCGCTCCCATGTCAAACTTATATGCTGATTTCTTGTTACAGGTATGATGTCACTCAGCCGTTGATCTGGTTTAAGGTTTGTTACTATGTGATTAATTACTAATTATTGATGAATAGTTATAACGAAATCTTATGAAGATGGATCGACTTTGAAACGACTGATTTTGAAAACAGAATTGCTGGCCTGGCCTTTGTTGTTCTGATGTAACTGTTACAAAAACATTACTGATTTGAATGTTCCGTACAGTAGGAACCTGAAGGCAAGAGTGGGACCCATTGCTTTAATATGTATTAAAGAATATAAAAACAACGTCGAGTGGACCAAAGAGGTCACGGATTGATACCAGATAAAGATAGAAACGTGCTTGAGAAAAACTACCTGCCTGGTGATTATATTTTCTAAATATCAATTAGCCTAATAATCATCAATGATAGGGTAGTTTCTTTGGTAAAAATTAATATTATTCTGTTAAGTACTTCAGTAAGATTATCAGAAGTTTTTAGAACCGTATTTTTTCAATTGGGGGGGTAGGGGTGGTCGCCGCGAAAAAAGTGTCGCATTATGGGCTGGTTTCCTAAAAAATCTAATTGTCTCCAGATGATGGCCAGAAGGGGAAGAAACTTTCTTAGTATGGAATATAACCAATTGTCTTATGAGCTTATGACCTATAAATATGTATATATATATAATAAAGAAGTGTTAGAAAGATATGTCAATAATATTATGATAATGATCAGGTAGAACGTGCAAAGCCGCTAGTAGACACTAGTGCAGTATAATATCGCGTGTCGTGTGATGAATGTGATGAAACGCGGAACTCGACACGCGTGCCATGCTGGTGCCACTTGGAAGTCACTCTATTCCGTTTTCCGGGAGTTCTTAGCTTGGTTTTTCTCTTCTCGCCTCGCGTTGTATGTTCTGCACCTAAAATATATTAGATTTATTAAGATTAAAGTATTTGTGAATCAAGAATAATCTATCTATCTAAAAGATGGTTTTAAAATTACAACTATAGTGCAGTAATTCAGTGTCAGGCTGTCTCGTACCCCACTCTTGTATTAAAAAGGAGGTTTAATTCTCTCTTAGCTTGAAACGTTACATTGTTACTTCTTGAATACCTAAGTTCTGATTCACATCCGAATAACTAATAACACCTAATGAAATTCCTATTGCTGTTTTTGTTGATATCACGAACAGAAAGAAAACGGCAATGTTTTGTGTTATACATTACACAATAACACAGTAACGACAGAAAATTTCGCTTCACTTGAAAAATAAATTAAAAGATAAAATAAGACAATAAAAAACAATAGACCATTTCTCATTATCTCGCGTAGTGTGAATAAACTACTAGGTTATCTTAGTTTCATTTAGCTCAATTAATTTTAGTCATATTAATTACTTTTTTTAATGAATAGTACTTTTTTGTGGGTCCACTTTCATTTTAAAGTAAAATCCATGGTATCAACTAACATTAAGTAAGTTTAGTTGATATAAATGAACTTTTTTTATAAAAATACACGTGTTTAAAATTTTTAAAGTCCATAGACTTTTCTATTAAAATATATAGAGAATAGTCTACTTTTTTTGCTAGCCCAGCCTATATTTTCTATAGCGCTAGAGCTATATTTTCGGCTTTCCGTCGTCTATATTCCAGTTAAATAAAAGAGATAAAAATTATCGATTACTGTTTCACTCTCAGCGTGGCCTACTTTTTGCCTTCACTCTTTAATTATCCCTAATCCAATTTAGTCATCGGTCGAGAGCTCATACATCATAGTAATAAAATACACCAAAACTTTCAATTTTTTACACAATATAAAATTAACACTCATATTTTTCGTCCCACGCGAGACTAGTACATGACTGTAGAATTAAAACCGATAGAGATTGGATCTTTGTGCATAATATGGAGGCCTTTTGCTAAAGTAAAGCCAGAGTTACATCATACACACGAGAGGCCTTCGCCTTACAGGAGGAAGGAGGTCCCAACTGGCCTATAGTAAAACTCGTGGTCTTAGTGCGGACCTTTTGCTTTTAAGTTTTGCATTTTTGCATGGTAACGTGCTCATGCACGTAGCGTATCTATAATAGTATTCATAGTAGTAGTTATAGCAATTAATAGCGCTACAGCTCATTAAATTAAAGTTATAATAATAATATAAGCCTTTATTTCAAATTGGTTTACAATTATTCAAACAATATTTACATTTTTGTTTGCCGCTTGGCAGAGGCCTCTTCCAGTCCTCCCTGTCTAGAGTTCTAATCGTCCATGTTTTCCTGCTTTTTTGACATTTAGCTTAGATCTTTGATAAATTTTAATTTCCTTCCTTTCTGTGTTGCCATGAGACGCTTTACGTGTATGAAGCATTAGCTTCAAGGCATTACAGAAGGCTTAAAATTGGATGGTCCTGTCTTTGCTTATTTGGTAAGCCTAAAGAAATAAACGTTATTGAATTTTGGTTTCTTCCCACCTACATGCGATCACTAATGCCGCACTGCCGATTGGTGATAGCAGTGTACTGTACGTGATAAAAATAGACGGAAGGTGCTGATGCCCTTCCTCTAGAGTCTAGCTAGCAGATTCATAAATTACAACACCCTCGACCTCCACGGCACTTTTTATACTGTAGTACAAATACGTCAAACTACGAACCTTTAATTGGTTTCTTTTGAAAAAACTAAATACCTACAGAGTTCCAATTCTTAAGGTTTTTTAAGTATTTCGGGACATATCATTTTATAACTCTCGGGAACACAATTTTTTATTATCTTGGCATAATTCTCCACATAATGGCGAAAGAATTTGCCAAAGTTGTCTATAATTGACGGGGAAAAGAACGATCTTACAAAAAAAAATCTAGAGACAAAGTTACATTTCCCAAATAATATTCTCTTTTGTTTTTCGTTTTGTTGGTTAAAAAACGCTTTATACTGGTGGGGCCTCGCTTCGCAGGACTTCGTTAAGTTACGAAGGAACGAACTTTGCCACTGATGACTAGAATACAAAATTTCTACAAAATAAAATTCCTACAAAACATTATGCAGTCTCCTTTACAAAGTTCCTTAGGTTTTTCTCTATTTTTACGGATAATTATATGCAAGCCCATCTTGATGGCAAACGTGAGGGTGCAAACTTGATCAAACCAGTCGAAGTGCTCCGTAATGGCTGCATCCGCTTGGTATTACGTTATAATTTCACAAAATTACAGTAATTGTACCATTATGGATAGATCTCAGTTTGCTTTAGAAAGTTTTATTGAGTGCGTTGGAAAATGTTGTTTGGATTGGATTTGGTTACTTGAATTGCTTATATATCCCGTTTTTGGTTACGCTTTAAAAACGTTTTTGTAAGTAGACTCGTCTTTCAAATATACGGAGGAACGTTTTATGTTATTATTATAAAATATTTCATTTAATTTATTTCCACTGTAGGGTATTACGTGATGTCGTTATTTTTAAGCAATTTGTAAAAATAGGTTCACAAGTTATTAAAAGGCTCAGGATACATTATATTTACGTGGCACCTCACCTACATGTAGGGTCGTTTATTTATCTCGGTAAAAAACAAACTAAATAATAAATATCTTGAACCTCGATCTGAAAATAAAGAGCGTATATGAGAGCGTAGGATCATTATTTCTAAAGAGTCATAGCCTCAGCATAATTAAGGTACCTTTACACAGTACACATTTTATATGTTTGTTTTATGACAATAAAGAAATCTGTATCTGTAAAAATTGACTTCATATTCTTTAGTTTGTTTGTTTTTAAGTTTTTCGGGACAAATACTTATTCCTTGGGAATCAGGGAATACATTTTATTATGGGATCACCTCATGATCTTTTTCATAAAATAGCAAAAAAAATCCACATTAGATCCATAATTAAACAAAAAACCTTTTTATTTTTATTTTGTAAAACACTTGTTTTTCGTTAAAAAGGACTAATTACTTACATCAGTGGAAGGCAGGAAAATTAAACACAGGAAGTTTGTAATTTAATTTCTTGACAATTATTTGTTATGCCATATAAAATACGAATTGTCATAAATTTTACGTAGCGTTTGACAAATTGGCCTGGGCTTGAAAATTAACAAGTTCTCATCGACGTACAGTTGTAAAAATGTCGTAAAAGTTATAGCATTGACATAGCTGTACCAACTGACTATTGCTTATGTTGGAAACCGACCAGTTTTCGATAGTAAACAAAGATGGACCTGCATTGTAGACCTACCGTTAGTAATGTTAGTATATACAGTAAAAATGTTTTGACAAAACTATTAGCCGACTTTGAATGCTGTAGGTTTAAAGTGCTTTCGAGGTTTTGCGGGATAAATTATGATTCTAATTACTCGGGAATAAAAATTCATCCAAAAATAAAATATCACCATATCAAAATCATCTTCTATACAACTGCAAAAGAATCATCCAAATTGGTCCATGAATGATGGAGAAATAGACGGAGATGCTTTAAAACACATACATACGACGACCGATGTGGCGCGGTGGGCGAAGGTCTGCCTGCGACGCAGAAGGTTGCGGGTTCGATTCCCGCCTCGGGACAAATGTGTGTACGATCTGCAGACATTTGTTCAGGGTGTTCTGGTCATTTTCTATATATAATAAAAAATATCTATCTATGTATTCTATTATATTATGTATATCAGTTATTTAGTACCCATAACACAAGCTCTGCTTAGCTTGGGGCTAGATAATGATGTGTGAATTGTCCAGAATTATTTATTATTTATTATACAGCCGAACCTAGAACCTCCTCCTTTTTTCAAAGTCGGTTTATAAACATAAAGTTTAAATTGTCGTTTTGTGAGACTTAGGTCTCTGAGTTTGAATGTTTTTAAATTGGTTATTATTGTTATAATGTTTTGTATTCGGTTGTTTTATAGAAAACCTTTCTTCATCGTCCGCTTCTAAGTTTATAAAATAAAATTAACAAATAAAGTGACAAACAATGATAACGTTCCGTTGTTTGTATTGATCACTTATCTGAACCGTTGAGCGAAACTGACAATAGCAAAAGGCACTGACCCATTAAAAACAATTACAAATTTGTTAAACTTTCAATGAAAAATTATGTATCTTTTATATGAGAAATCTCATAAGAAAAAAGAAGATTTAACAAGACTGACGAATAAACAAACGTATTATAATATTGTATGTGCTTAAATAGTTTATTTATGTGTATATATTTAGTTATTTATTATTATATATTTAGTTAGGTAATTTGTAACATTTATTTATTATAATGTATTTCAGTAAGTATTCTTAATGATACGTTCATGTTTATTTTTAATTCATCTTTGGTACAACCCCCCCCCTTTCTTTAATTCATACAATTCTTTCCAAAAAAAGGTTGCCTGGAAGAGATCGCTTCTAAGCTTAAGGCCGTTGTACTTGCCTAATGAATTGTATTTTTGTTATGTTCTTTTCTGGTGTACAATAAAGTGTTTTTGTGTTGTATTGTAATAAAAATAAGCTCTACATAAAATGCAGTCTGTGGAAGATGACAATGATGAAAGTTAACGTTACCCTAGCGATGGCTAGGTTAGCCATCAGTAATTCACAAGTCTTGTCCTTCTAATGGTAACTAAAGTGTTATCGACAAGGAAACCAGTGTGGGAACCTTTCTCAAGGTACACCTATTGTTCAAGCCCAGCAACTGAGGTGCGCAGTTTAGGCTGTGCTTACGAACACACTGTGTTTGTGCTGTTTTTCTCGGTCCACGGGTCAATTAATTTGTTAAATGTTTGGCTAAGTCACCCATAAATTCAAAATACTTATTCTATTCGAACAGATCTAGACTATTCACTGGAAAGCATAACAGGGTGTATACATAGATTTTTTAATTTTTATAACCTACCATTTGTGTTATTTCAAAGAAACATCCTCTGCGGGTGTTTTTTTTTATTTGGAATCAATAATTTCAAATCGAAACTATTAAGAAAAAAAAAGTGCATTCAATTTCGGGTAATAAAAAACCACCGTTTATTTTGTCAACTCAAAGTATTCGTACAAGTAAGTAAGTATAGTAGTAGTAGTTCTTTTAATAAAAAATAAAAAGTCGCAAAAACTATACGCACTGCTATTTATCATTTATTCGTTTTTGAGCCTAGCCAGGTGAATGCGCCAAGAGAGCAGGTAATCAACTAAAAAGGTAGAAGAATAGAATTTGCATTTGCTGCACGAAATCACGAATAACCTTGCTTACATAAGGATACAGGCGACTGGGCCCATACATAACTAGGACCGCGGTCCCAGTTACCTGATCACATTTTACATTCAATATTTATACCTACTTTCTTTTTTAAACAAAAAAGAACAAAAGAAATGCTATAAGGATTAGGTAGGTATATTGAATAGTTTTCTATAAAACCAGCAGACAAATGTCGTAAATGGAAACCTTGGAGGTCGATGCAGCCTCTTTGTCTACGCTATGACATTAATCTTGCTTCCCCATTGTGAAGAGATCTTTATGTCCTTGGGAATGGTATGCTGTAAATGTAGATGGATTTGTTATTTCCTATACTTTAAGCTTACGTTGCTTTAGTAGCATAGTAACGTGGCTATGTGTTTTAGCGTTTAAAGATTCTCAATGGGTTTTTATCTTTCACTTCTGAAAAGATGATTTCTAGATGATATAAATTACCTATATACTCTGACTCAAGTGAAACTATTAGTGAGACGATAGGCATAGTCATACATGATACGTTGGGAACTGGCGGAACTGGTCTCACCTTGAGTTTTCGAATATCTTCTTTCAACGGGGGTGCGTCAAGAAAAATTGTCTTTGAACCAATTTGTTTTTTGTAGACTACAAAAGCTTTTTCCCTTCCATCCTTTCTTTGTCCCTTGCGTACAAAGGTATTTATTTAGATAAAAATATTAGGACGAATCATTGGCGCTATACTGGATGGTGACTGCTGGCGTATAAAATACAACCATGAGCTTACAATATGTACTAACAACCAAAATGTCGTAAAGTTTACAAAAGTAGGCCGTCTTCGATGGGCTGGTCACGTAGAATGAATGCAAGACGACCGAGCACAAAAACGGCTTTAGTGTGGCAAACCTGATAGCCGAAGATCCTGGAAGTCTGAAACTCAGTAGGCTCTATGGAATCCAACAAGATCTTAAAGCAGTTGGAGCTATTGACAGGGTGATGATAATAGGCCTAGTACAGTCAGCGTCAAATTGAAATAAGCGTGAAGAGTAGTCAAAACGATCTGAAAAACATAAAAGGAATTTGATATACGCAGTTTGAATGATCATATTGTTGTAACACTCAATGTATTCAAAACATCTTACTACTCATTGTTTCATATTTATAATGAGTAGTCAGAGTGATCAAAATTATCTTATCAAACAAAGCTTTCAAAGTTATCTGTGCATAAAATGTACCATCAAAAAATAATGATAATAACAGAATTGCAACAATATGCACAGATAACTTTGAGAGTTTTGTTTGCTAAGATAATTTTGACTGCTCATATAAATATGAAACAATTATTAGTAAGATGTTTTGAACACCTTGGGTGCTTACAACAATATGATCATTCGAACTGCGTATATCAAATTTCTTTTATGTTTTTCAGATCATTTTGACTACTCTTCACGCTTATTTCAATTTGACGCTGACTGTACCTTTGCGTGTCCCATAGGAAACCTTGACGGGTGTCATGTCCTGGTGTTGGGTTGTTTTATGTGTACCTACATCTAGTTCCTAAGGCTAGGAACTAGATTTACACATGACGTTATGATAGCTACTTACTGATAAAGAAACCCAGTAAATGATAACAATGATTACGTACAGAAGCTGTACTTTAGCGTTACTACAGTTAGCGGCAATCAACTTCAGTCTCGTCAATACAGTCAAAACTAAGTGATGCAACAATTGCCTAGATATATTATAACTTCGTTATGAATCTATGTCAGCTCCCATGGCAATAAACTAAAATAGGAACAATAAACGGACAAGCGCGTGTAGCAATCGTGCAGTTTTTGAGTTCCGCACATTTTTTCTAAACGCACATCAATCCGAAACTAATGCGAAAAAATGCGCCAAAGCAGCCCAAGAAATTGGTTGATTTGGCCACCTTCATGCGGATACAAGTATGATTATGGTATATAGGTTTTATACGATAACTTAAAATAGCTTACAATTTAAATACGGATGTAAGCGGGTTAACTACAAACCTTATTTGTGTTGGAAGAACACCAACGTTGATGTAACGTTGGTGCTCTATACTATAGTTCTTATAGTTTAAAATTTATCAATTAAAACAAATCTCTATGCCACAATGTAAGACATAAAGGCATAATAAAATGCCGTTCAGTAAAAAAATATGTATGCATATTTTTTACACCGATGAAGGATGATGATGAATAATTCTTTATCAGTAAGTAGCTATCATAACGTTTTAACAATAATTTAACTAAAAAACTTGGTTTATTAAGATATGCATTGTGTAATATGAATAGTATAAGATTCTCTGATTCATAATGGCATCTTATTACTTAAATGTAAAATACAATCATGGGAACTTTACATGAAAACGACTCTACGGATTCGGTTAGGTCCACTTTACTGTGATTATTTTAAATTTAAAGAACAGGAAAACTAGTGTTAGTCCCTAGCAACGACGGTGTTTGTGGGCCAAATGTCCACTTTATTTACATAATATATAGATTATTATCAAAGTATGACTCTTTGAAATATTTATCTACATATTTAGCATGTTTTGAGCACTTCCTCTTTACAAAAAAACATGTCTCTGTAAGAATTGAAGGAGAAATAAGGATTTCCTTCCAAGTTACGGAACCCTAGAAATTATTCAACAGATCAAGATAAAGTACTTCCCACATTTAAAGTAACCGCAACAAAGTACCGTTGTACAATGTACCATTTTAGGAGAAACTGGAGCGATGCTTTAAAACGGATTCTAAATCAAGGGTCTTAGGATTTGAATTGGTATACTTATGCACCTGTTGAATAATATTTGGGCTATGGTTATATATATTTAATTAAGAGTACATAATGATAAATAATAATAAATAAATAATGCTGGACAATTCACACAGCATTATCTAGCCCCAAAATAAGCAGAGCTTGTGTTATGGGTATACTAGATAACTGATATACATAATATAATACGTAGATAGATATTTTTTATTATATATAGAAAACGACCAGAACACCCTGAACAAAATGTCTGCAGATCGTACACACATTTGTCCCGAGGCGGGAATCGAACCCGCAACCTTCTGCGTCGCAGGCAGACCTTCCCCACCGTGCCACATCGGTCGTCGGTCACATATTTTTTCCTACTTATCATCTTACTAGTAACCTACCACCACCACCTCCTAACCTGGAGAAACTGGTTGTTGTGGGCAAAGTGGATGGGAAGGCCACGAGGCCGATCACCAAGCCGCTGGTCTGATATTGTGAAAGAGATCACGGGACTCCCAGTGACGACTGCTCTCAGACAAGCCGAAGAAAGAGTAGCTTGGAAGCAGCTGGTCAACTCCTCAACAAAGGTTTTTCAAAGTGGGCACGATTCAGTAATGAAGAACATGATGAAGAAGAAGACATCTTACTAGTTTCTGCCCGTGGCTACACGCGCGTTGTTTCAATCTAAACAAATATTTGTTCATGGTGTTCTGGGTCTATCTAAATATCTATCTATTAGCCGGGTTTTCAAAAAATTAAAAAAAAAACTGAAAGCTTCATGCTATAGGAGTGGGAGTGACTTACTTCAAAGAAGATGGACTTGTAATATGGAGTTTGTTTATACCGTTAGTCAATTATTATAACAATTGTCTGAGTGTCTGGTCGAAGCGACGCGTGACCCGAGAGCTGGTGAGTATCTGGCACAGCGCATCAGCATTGCCATACAGCGGGGCAATGCAGTCAGCGTCTTGGACACGCTTCCGACTGGTATTTTTATTGACCAACCAGTTGAGCTACCTGTAGATTGTTTGTAACAGTCTGCAGTTAGATCAATAGTAAAATCTGGTTTTAATTTAATTCTATTATTTAATTGGAATTTTCTTTCATAATAAAGATGCTATTTTATACCATGTAGAGAACATAGGTTTAGTTATGATGGTGTAAGCATTTTACTTCAAAGACAATGTCATTATAACAGTTCTTTCTGGTAGTCGGTAGCTTCATTCCATTGTTCTCGATAATGAAGTATCACTAACTCGATTCCGAGTAATTCGATTATTCGGTGAAATCAATGCAATCGAGTGGTTGGCCAATGGGGCCATGGCGCCATATTGCACATTGAAGCATACTGCCCAGGGGCAGTTTCTCTTGTGCCGTTTTATTAAAATTCTGTTCAGATTATTGAGTGACTAATTTTTGCTAATTCTGAAAAATACTCTCATATAGAAATGCGAAAGTTTGAATGCCTGGGTGGATGTTTGTTACCTCTTCACGCTATAACCACTGAACTGATAGACAGAAATTTTGCATTGATGTAGTCTTTAATCAAACATAGGTTACTTTTTATTCCATTACACAGTTCCGAGAGATAGAATTAACCTTAAAATATTTCCATATAAATATCCGAGTCCTTAGTATGGGTTGTGCAAAGCTTACGAAAACTTTTTTCGTTTTTGGTTTTGGATCGTGCAAATCCACACTACCCATACTAATGGCAAGCACAGCGATGGAGAGAAAATTAAATCGCATCATGGTGATCATTGGTCGATTGAGCTCGTCCATCAGTGGACGTCTACCTACACCGATAATGACTATGATACCTTCACTAAAAGTCACAGATACAGTCAATGACAAAAATCGCTAAACAGATTTTTGTCATTGACTGATTTAATGTTCAAAATATTTTTTATGTACCTTACTTATCAACGTTTAACGATGCTTAAGGTTTTCGCAGGTTAGACGCGCACAGCTACCACGCAACATAAAAATGTGCATTAAAATATGGCTTTAACTCTTAACATTTAGATATATTTTATATTGACGGCACCAGATGACAGACAGTTCGCAGACTTTTCGTTTGAAGCTTGTGGTAAGTTTGTCAATGTAAAATAAAACTAAAAATAACGAGTTTAAGCCCGTATTTTTATGCACATTTTTGCATAGGTATGCAAATTTCAACCTTACAGAAGGAGTGTAAAAACTGACAATTAATTTATGGAATCTCAAAGTTATTCTCTTAAGACCTGAGTGTACGAACTGTGGACAACGCGGATTGATGAGCGCCAAACTTCGCCCTCACACTTGGAATAATAACTTTTATCGTTGACTGTACCTTAGCGTACCGACACGAGACGTACCAATACCAACACGAGACGTACCAATAACAACATTTTCTTCGCAGCTCCGTATCGAATTGCTTTCGAGGTAGGTTCATAAATGTGTACATACAGTTAATTGTCCGTTTGTCCGCCCATTGTGGTTCAAACGACACTTCCTGCGCCTATTGTTGCGAAAGTAATGGGTTCGAATTCCGAACACCAGTCAAAACAACGTTGGAGTTATTGGTAAATCAATACCAATTTACTTGACTGCTCTGGGGTAATAATTAGTTTTGCGTTGCTCAGATTTTTCTTTCGATACAAGTAATGATCCACACACATAATATCAAACTTGGTAAAAAAAAACGTATTTATTTATTTATTATTTTAATTTTACAGCCTAAGCTATTAACTACATAATATGTATCTATGTTATAACTTTAGTATATTACACTAGCGATCCGCCCCGGGCTCGCTCGTGTATATTCTATCGCCTATGTTCATCAGGAATAATGAAGGATCCTATTTTCAAATCGGTCCCGTAGTTTCCTAGCCAATTCAACCATCAAATCTTTCCTCTTTATAATATTAGTGTAGGACACTTTTAATTAATAACATTATAATTTATTATAACACTTTAGCTATGTATGAGCTATTTGACTCATTACTACAGACTAGAATTGGTTTTATTTATTTATTTATTTAAAGACCAACAGTTTCAATATTATAGGTTTACAAATAATTTCTTACAATTATACAGCTCTTACAGGTCTTTCAAGATAGGATAGTTACATAAATAATTATGTTCCTAACAAAATACTTAATTAATCAGTAATTATATATAAAAACTTCATCATCATCATCATCATCAGCCTTTTTCAGTCCACTGCTGGACATAGGCCTCCCCTAATGAGCGCCATAGCGCCCTGTCTTCAGCTTGCCGCATCCAGCATCTGCCAGCAGTCTTTCGCAAATCGTCATCCCACCTGGTCGGAGGGCGTCCTACACTACGTTTGCCGAGTCGCGGTCTCCACTCAAGAACACGTTTACCCCAGCGGTTGTCGGTTCTTCACAAACTTACTAAGTGCAATAAAAAAAATCCTCTAGGTACTTAAGATTATAGAAGAATAAACTTATTACAAAATTGACAAAACTGCAAAATAATGTGCACTGTGTGTTTATGTTGTTAATTAAAGTTAATGAAAATATAAATAAAAATATGAAGTTATTTATTAACATTA
The DNA here is from genome assembly GCA_946478455.1 of Eupithecia vulgata. Lineage (NCBI taxonomy): Eukaryota > Metazoa > Arthropoda > Insecta > Lepidoptera > Geometridae > Eupithecia > Eupithecia vulgata. The sequence continues at coordinate 14,858,929 of OX297867.1, forward strand.
GACATGTGTCTAGCAAATGAGCGCATTACTGTAATTTCATTTAAAAAGAGCTGAAGATTCCTAAAAAGTTGCCCTGGTTATGGTCACACAGTTCCGTAAAAATACAGTATCTATAGGAATCCTCATCGATTGGTGACCATAGAGATTACGCATTCTTTGAGCCATATTATCATCATCATCATTAGCATATATTAGTCCTGTACTGGACATAGCTCTCCTCCCCTAATAAGCTACATGGCGCCCTGTCTTCAGCTTGACGCATCCAGCATCTGACTGCAGTCTTTTGCCATTTTGAACATCTAAGGATTCATGATTGAAAGAGGAATGTAAATCCCACTTAATACACTACTGGGTATCTAATTAATAAAAGCATTTATACCTAAGCCAAACTCCTTGTAGATTTTTGGCAAACTAACCACGCATGACACAAATAACTAAAACTCACTTGCTTGACGTAAAGTTTCAGATATACTAGTAAGCATTATTTATTAAAGGAAAGATCTCAAATTGACAGTTAATGTAAATTGCGTAAAAAAAACACAACAAAGTACTAAAAATTAATTTTAGGTTAAGTATGGACGGTTTGTTTACAAACATTCTACAACGAGTTCGGCTAAGGTTTACGTCTTAGTAAGTTAATTAGATGAAGGTGATCTAATTAATTACCTAGTATCTAAGAAGTTTCGTCTGGTATCCACCTACTGCTGAATAGGCCTTTCTCTTTTGCCATTTTTTTCATTCCTGTACTTCCTACATCCACGTAGAAGTATCTAACTAATTAAGCAAATACCTACTCTATTATTCACCGATAGGTTTCTCTGGTTATCATAGGACACCTTACTGCAAAATCCACAAAGGTCTTTCTCTGCCGGTTTTCCACCAGCTCGATTCTCACAGCACCTGGCCACAGCCACCTATTATGTTATTACACAGTAGTAAAAGAAATCGATTAAAGAAGCGTTGCCCTTTACCAGTAGTGGGCTTGTGCAGCCACTGTGAAGACCACTCGCATGAGAAATACATGGAACCGTTTGTAAAACTATGGAGAAGGCATATAGCACACTAATTTATTATAAAATGCGAAAGTTTGTTACCTCTTTACGTTTAAGACTACGGAACGGATTCAGGCTAAAATTGTACATAGATGTAGTCCTTGACCTGGGATATATATCATATTATAATATAGACTTTAAAGGAAGCTAGTGCGGTAAGCTAAGCCTTAGTAGAAGCTTGTATTTATCTAAATACAAACTCCATTTTACAAACTTTTAAAAATTCGTTCTTTGAGTTATTGAACATTGAAAATTAAAGCCGTCACACCATTATTAACGGACTTCAATAAAAGAAGACGGTTATCACATTAACTTTTGGTATTTTTAAAGGTTGTGTCAACGACCTCAGCACTTTGTCATATATAGGTAGGTATTACTCTTTTTATCTGTTTGTATTAAAATAATAGAATTGAGAACTCTCAATCTATGAGAGATAAAAATAATAATAACTGATAATTTTGTAATGTTATTATAATGTAAACTTTGAGAAATCTTTAATTACCGTATCAATGTTTTTACAATCCATGTAAAGGAATATATCAAGAGATGCGTATATCATGTAAAAGTTATCGATGAAAATAACATAGGCCGTATGGACGAACGCTTTTAGCAACAAGAAATTGATGATATTTGGTATCATTATTCCAATTTTATTACCAGTTTTATAAGAGCCCTTTAGATCTTTTCACAAGACCAGTCGATTTCCGTCCTCTGCGTGTTAATTTCTTTAAATTTCTTAATAAGACCTTGAAATTGTTCAGCCAAGCAAATCTTAGAGCCGTAAAAAATTAAGTTTATTTATTTTGTTTTTGTCACAATTAATTATGTCCGCGGCTTAGTGCGTGAATAATACTAATAACAAAACACAACACCCTATTTCCGGTTGAGACCTAAACCAGTCCAATAGTGGACAGTTACGGGCTATTGATTATGATTTGAACTTTCGCCGTAATGGCAAAGTCAGGAATTCAAGTGCTATCATCTAATTATGGGTACTTACCGGCGATGGGCTATGCTTACCGTCATGGTATCGACAACAATTATCGACAGAAATTGTTAATCGATAGAAAGCAGTGTGTAGTGCACATCACTAGTTTTAATATGCCAAATCGTGATACGAGTGTTGTGTTCTCGTTATTAATTTATTATTACTAATCGATTTGCATCTTTCTTTGAAACTGTTTATTTGTATGAGATGGTTTACAAGCTACCTACCTACCTTATTACGTTTGATGGAAATTAAATTTCCAAACATGGAAATAGTTTATGGTGAGCAAAATTTTGTGTAATTCATTCCTGTTATATACTAGTGAAATTGCTAAGAAATTAAAAAATAAAATATCCCAATAAAATTAGACTTTAACGGGACTTCTTGATCCCACGACTCTCCTTCAATCCCCTCTGAATTAATAATTTCTTAGAGATTACTCCGAGTGTGTACCTATAAATTGATTTAACACCATACTAAAATAAATAATTAATGCTGGACAATTCACACAGCATTATCTAGCCCCAAGCTAAGCAGAGCTTGTATTATGGGTACTAGATAACTGATATACATAATATAATACAATACATAGATAGATTTTTTTTTATTATACATAGAAAACGACCAGAACACCCGGAAGAAATACCTGCAGATCGTACAAATATTTGTCCCAAGGCGGGAATCGAACCCGCAACCTCCTGCGTAGCAGGCGGACCTTCGCCCACCGCACCACAGAGGTCGTCACTACTATACTGCGCTTATGTGTTACTAACAAAATGGATTATATGTCTGAATAAATGAATTTTCAATTTCAATTATCAATTCCGATTATTGGAAACATAGCGATCAGTTAAGGAATATATGCCACAAAAGCTACTTCTTCTTTTATCTTTTTTTTTAATCTATACTAATATTTTAAATAGAAAAGATGTTTGTTTGTTTGAATTTGATAAGTTCCGAAACTACTGTCCGTATTTAAAAAATTCTTTCACCATTTGAATTCTACATTATCCCTGATGAACATAGGCTATAGAATATACACATGCGAAGCCGGGCGGATTGCTAGTTATAGAGAATAGTACTTTACTCTACGAAGACGATTTGTTGGCGCGGTGGGCCTGCGGGTTCGATTACCGCCTCGGGACAAATGTTTGAACGGTCTGCAGATATTTCTTTCGGGTTTTCTGTCTAATAAAAATACCTATATAGGTATTGCATTATTCAAATATATTATCTAGTACAGACTCTGTAACACAAACTCTGTTTTGCTTGGGTCTAAATAATGTTTAGTGAATTGTCAGCATTATTTATTTTTTAATTTTATTTATTAATTTATAATTCTCATTGTTTTCAATTACACGAGGGTTTTGTCATAATTACCACGTTCGCAGAATTGGTGACCGCAGTAATGGTGTTAAATATCCAGACAGGGAAACTGCTGCTCTTGTAGATTCCCGAAGTCGTCCTTGGGACTAAATGAATAACCATATAATTCTTCATGGGCTAAGTCGAGGAGGTCGATTATTTCGCCACGGCAAAGAGAATTCAATTCATTCTCCAAAATTGCTCACACCTCGCACATTCAGCTAAAACTGCAAGGTCATCGGAAGAAAGCCTCTTTTTGTGATGGTTCAATATCGCATTCAATAGGAACGTTACGCTAAGTCATGAAGGAGCTAAGCTTTCTAATACTTCCAAAGTAATTACTGGTACTATGTTTTCGCTTTCGAGGTAGGTCGGTTTCGATGTTTACATAATTTTCGATGATATTGTAAATCAGCTTTACTTTCATTTGAAGCCGTAAATATTGGTGAAGCAGCTGGATGAAATTTTCCACTAGTATTCATTTACTTAAGTCTTCGACTATCTAAAAGAGTGGGCCGGCCGTTTAGCTCGCGAAGAACCGACAACCGTTGGGGTAAACGTGTTCTTTTCTTGAGTGGAGACTGTAACTCGGCATACGTAGTGAAATGACAACCAGCCAGGTAGAATTACGACCTGCGAAAGACTGTAGGCTGGCTGTGGCAAACTGCAGACAAGAGCGCTATGGCGTTCATTGTGGGAAAGCATAATTGTGTCCAGCAGTGGACGAGCGTATGATAATTATTATGATTTATTTACTTTAAAACTTTGTGCTGTATTTTGGCCTCAGCAAGAGCAATTTTGACAACTTTTATTTTTACTTATAAAGTGTCAAAAATGCGCTCAAGGGGTGGGTAATGCCATATTGCCAATTTCCATATTTTTATCACAAAAGAAGTAATTTTTTTTCAATGAAGGATTGGGTAATGTCAAATTGCCAATTTCCAAATTTTTATCACATAAGAAGTAATTTTTTTACTCAAGGGGTGGGTAATGCCATATTGCCAATTTCCATATTTTTAACACAAAAGCGGATTTTTTTTTGGTTAAGAGACGTCGCTAAACCTTTTTATTATTTAAGACACCTTCAACCTTAAAATTACCTAGCATTCAAAACTAGACAATATAGCAACACCAACCAAGTCACAGCAGATAATGTGGATGATCTATGCAGCATCACACATCTTAGTAGGTACAGTAACATAACTGTGCGACATTACCTTTATTTGTGATGTGCTCGCGCATAACTCAGATATTGCCATTATATATAATGAAACCAAGCTATCTGTTATTGTAGATGACTTAATTCGGATTTATTATTCGAACAGGCGATTTTTTTAAATATATTTTTACCTGGTATACGCGAAATAAACACCTGACCCTGGCAAAGTACGACGTATTACTAATACTAATACACTAAGACTAATACAGGCTAATGATGATGATAAGCGAAATGTAATTTCTTACAATTTTCAATTGAAACCCGCGTAAGTCAGAATGCCACGTAAGAAATAAATAAACAATAACTTAGTTACAATAAAATTTTGTAATTCTATGCATCGGAAAATTAAACAGTTTTTTGTTTTTTAAGGGTGCGATAAATAATGCCATTTTGTAACAAGGATAAGCAGAGGATTTTGCGTTTATAGGAGCGCGACAGAGCAGAGCGGCATACGCGCTCAAATCAAGTTTTTGCTGATTGTCAAGACATAAGTATATTTGCAAAAATAAGCCAAAGGTTCCTTACAAAACTTATTTTTGCAAGGATCCTTCGGCTTATTTTTGATTATTATTTTAGAAGATTGACTTGGTAGGTATTTCATTACTTAATACGCTGATGACAATAAAAACGTCTTGTGATTGATATTTTAAGAGAAAATCTGGTAATAACTAAGAAAACAGATATTATTTTGCACATTTATTTCTTGCTTTACATACTTATTTAAAAGCAGTTTTTATTTTCATTTTTAAACAAAGGCGATTGTCCTTTTATCCCATAGATTATTATTTTTTTCAAAGCTTTTTCGTTCAAGATAAAGGAGATAAAACGTTCTAACGTAATCCAAGTTAAGTACGTCAATTTCTATTTCACGGCTTAACCGTGACCTTCTTTTATACATTTATTTATTGTTTCAAAATACGACCGGTTACAATTTGTCAAAACAGAACACAGATATCATGTTTTTTTTTCAATAACAAGGATAGCTGTAATTTCACCTGTTACAAGAGGCTTCTACGAACGATGCGCTAAGAGCGAAGCATACAGATAAGTTTGTGGAACTACACCTACTTTTTGGCGCTGCTTTCTTTGAAGAAGATCTACTTACACATCAGAAGTATCCGTTAATCCTTTTTTACTCGGAATTTTAAAGCTTTCTCTCTCAATCTGGTTATTTATGTGACAATAACGACTTATTTTGCTTCCTACTCCGAATAAATTAAAGTGCTCGTAATAAAAAGTGATCTTTTAGGGTCTGGCTCACAGAGTGCACCTTACCCGTTGTTAGGGTACGGTACGGAACCCTTGTCCGAGACCAACTCAACCTCTAATGATAAGTCTCTATTTAAGTAACTTATTATTGCGAGTTTGTGTAGTCAACACCTTCGCTGCGATCGAAAATCCGATTGCCAAGCATGATAATTATCGATAATAAAACCATGCTTATTTGTGGAGGCATGTTTATTAGTGGGATAAGAGGGTGCGAGTTTATGGAAGTGATATTAAATAAATAATTCTTTACAATTCACACAGCATTATCTAGCCCAAAGTTAAGCAGAGCTTGTGTTATGGGCGCTAGATAACTGATAAACATAATACAATACATTACATAAATACATTTTTATACATAGCCACCAGAACACCCAGACCAAATATTTGCAGATCGTACAAACATTTGTCCCGAGGTGGGAATCGAACCCGCAACCACCTGCATGGCAGACAGACCTTCGCCCACCGCGCCACAGAGGTCGTCGGCCGTTAATGTTTTCTATCTATGATTTTTTGCGGATCACTATGTATTTATTTCACTGGTACAAGTTCATTTTTATGTATAATAAAGCTAAACGACTTCTAGAACGATCATAAACCTAGATCGATATTATCGTTTACTGAGCTTTTACCGCGAAACTGACAATGACACTTGACAGCACTTGACACGTATTCTTAATGACAGCACATTTGCTTGCGGTCTTTACTTATCTATGGTTTTTATAGTTTTAGTCTATAGTCTTTGCAAGCGATATGATTAACCTAGTTTATCTATGCGTGTATTGCTTGCTCAGAAAAACTATCATATTTTCTGAGATTGCTTGTTTGAATGCTAATATAACATTATTTGTCTCTTTTCAACTTTTAAGTTACGTTTGCAGCCTTAGAGAAATAAGAAATGAAGTAGCTATATTACTTATTAACAAATGGGTATTAACAAAGGGGTATAACAGTAGGTACAAACAGAGAACCGTCGACTATCGAAAAAAAAATATTATCAAGCAGTGTTTAATTCTAAGGTTTTTTTACTATTAAAGTACGTTACTAGCACTGTGGCAATTCTCCACGAAAATTTAATACATAATGCCCCCAAAATAAAATAAAGCATCAAACAGTGGTAAATTCTATGGTTTTTTTTTTATAATACAGTGCGTAACTCGCATTGTTACACTTCTCTACAAAAATGTAATTAGGTATGTTATTCTAAAATATTACATTTCACAAATGTAACATTTTAATTTCTTTTCATATTATATCCTGATTATTTATCAAAACAATGTTTAAACAATATTCGATTCATCATCATCCGCTGTGTTTGCGTGCTAACTGACAAGCCTACCGTGTTAACAATTTATTTTTATCGCCATTTTTTTTTACAGAACTCTGAACCATATTTAGGATTCAGGACAATATTTACAAAAAAATTGCATGTTCCTATCAATAAATTATATCTATCTATCATCAACCTATAATTAAGTCCACTGCTGGACATAGGCCTCCCATAATGAGCGTCATAGCGCCCTATTTTCAGCTTGTCGCTATATTATTTGACTGCACGCAGATAAATCAGATAATCCAGCTAAATCTGAAAGGACTAAACTCCAAGTTAGGTGAATCGTCAGAATGCTCAATTCATTCGGCTCCATCGGCGCGTTCGGTTCGGGTAGGGTGCGTTCAATTCAGTGTACGAAAGATCCATCTGTTACTATTAGAGTCTAAAATTCAATTCTTTCGGCTCCCTCGGTGCGTTCGGTTCTGGTAGTTTGCGTTCAGTACAGTGTACGAAAAAGATCCATTTGTAACTATTAGAGTCTAAAATTCAATTCTTTCGGCTCCCTCGGTGCGTTCGGTTCGGGTAGGGTGCGTTCAATTCAGTGTACGAAAGATCCATCTGTAACTATTAGAGTCTAAAATGCTAAATAATTCACTCCGTCCAGTTGCACGTGATCGATAGCACGCCAATACGACACGTCAGCGCAAACGGGACTGTGCACTGTACACCTAAATACAGTAGCACAACTTTTTAAGTTAAGTAGTTCATAGTTCGATTTATTGATGGGTGAAATCAAATAAAATAAAAAAGGAGTTTGTTTATCAAAACACTTATGTCTTAATTATAATGAGACTTATCATAAAGTACTTACTTAAACACTACTACAATACTAATAAAGAATGTGTTATTTGTTTAATTTATATCCCATGGGAACTGGTTAAGGGGATAAAAAGTATATTTCAATCCAGGCCTGGAACTACCTGTACGCAATTTTGCCCGATCCGTTCAGTAGTTTTAGACGTAACAAATATGGATTCCAAACACCCAAACTTTCGCATTTATAGTATTAGTGTGATGTGAAGTAAGATATACTTACCTAAATTAGAAATTATACTCTGATAAATACAAATTTTAATTTAATTCTTATATTTCATTGTTTATTTATTTAACTGCATTGTAATTTTATTTATAGCAGTCATTTCAAATAGACCTGTCCAACAGTTTTCCCTATAATTCCATATATGAAATGATTCATTATCATCATCATGATGATGATGATGTATCATATCAAAATAGACCTGTCCAACAGTTTTGCCTATAATTCCATATATGAAATGATTCATTATCATCATCATGATGATGATGATGTATCATATCAAAATAGACCTGTCCAACAGTTTTGCCTACAATTAAACTCCCTACCTATACAGTTGCGCTACTGCTTCTTGCTACTGCGTGTACAATTCAGTCCAGCGTTACAAATGGCTCCGTCGCGTAGATTCATCTCACTTTGCGAGGTGAGGTAACGGGAACATCTAGTGTTATAAGATCACTAGTGAACCGCCCGGCTTTGTACGGAGTTTCATTCTACCTATGTGAAACAGCTCGTTACTTCCCATTTAAACATTTCCCTATTTTGTAACCCTCGCTGAATGTAACTAGCATTACCAATCAGACAAGAAGAAATAACAATTGAAGATACACGTAGATAGATACACATAGATGTAGAAGCTCTCATTTAATGCCTTGTAGATTGAGGGGCTAGAATTTTTTTGACTACCTAAGCTTAGTGCGGCTTAGTGTACAATTTTTTTTGCTTATTTTAAAATCTTAAAACATCTTAAAATAATAGTAATTTTGAAAGTCTCAAACACACTCCGTCTGTTTTATATTCTGTTTGTATATTAACAGCTTATTTTTAAAGTATTTATTGAATAGCGACGATTTATTGTACAGTTTCGAGTAAACTTTGTTTTTTTTTTCTTTGGAGATTTTATGAAATCGTATTTAAAAAAAAATAGATCTAACGTGAATTCTGAACTACAACACAATATTAATTTCAAAATAAATGCTTCAGTATAATAGAAGATTAATGATCGCTGGCGCTAAGAAGAAGAAGAAGAAGAAGAAGAACATTTATTTGAAACCAAACATAACACACACATAACATCAACTAGGTACATTATAAATATTTATATATACACAAACACGAAAAATGAAGAAACAAAACAAAATAAAAAAACAGATTCACAAAAGTGCTACGTAAGGGTCCAAAAAGGTCCCTGTCTCAGCATTATGCCGCTACAAAGCCGAAACTAGTAGCAGCGCTGATTTTCAGACAGGTCCTGGTGTGGTGGCACAAAGCTAGATAACATTTAATAGTTACATGAAAAATAAAATAAAATCAAAAGAATAAGTAAGGTTATAGGAAGAGTACATGACATTTTAGGACATTTTTTACACTTATACACAAAATACACATTATAACTAAAATAAAAAATAAAATAAAAATGAAACAACACAGACAGTACACAGATCTACAAAACTTACAACAAGTCTGACTTGGTATTAGCACTCAGCGTCCACAAAGATAAGCGCAAGCACAAAGCTAAGAGATTTTAGGTGTTATCGTCTTTCAAGATTTTAAAACGTTATAAAAGCTCATGAGTCTGCTTGAAATGTTTGACAAAATGCTTTTTATTGTACCTACTATGAAAACTATCGTGTTAACTACGAACCTTATTTGTTCCAACACAAATAAGGTTCGTAGTTAACCCACTTACATCCGTAATGAATGCTTTTTTATTGATTTTAATAATTTTAATTTCCGAATCACAGAACAAATTATTATGTCGTATCAAAACCTGCAGTAGTTAATCGGGTTTTGAAAGCGCCGGTGGCACAAAGCATGTCCTGTGCGTACGTGAGCTAAGTCAAGAGGTACCTATTTATTTTATTTATAATGTCAGTAACTACATTTAACCACCTATCTGCCACCTCGAGGCGATATCGTTTTATAATCTGCAATCAAGACGCCCCGCGCTAAAGTAATGCCACTTCGGATTCTTGATAGAGAAATATCGGCAATCTACACTGATGTCTTGCATGAAAGTGAATTGAAAACTTACGTTGAAATAATACCACTTTGAATAAAGCATACATTCCATCTCTAAAAATCGGAATAAACCCCGTTTTACTGATAGAATTTTTCACGTGTCTATAAATCCTGTTCTATCTGTAACTGTATCCAACTACCTACATGAATTAAAGAACTTTGCTATTCGATTTAAAACTTGATAGGTACTTTTCGACGTCAAAAAAGGAAAAAACATGGAAACTTTGCACTCGCAGTTAGAAGTAGATCAACATTATGGTTGAGTATTTTTGGGATGTTGCAGCACTTCATTATTAGCTCTACAATGTAGAGTCTACAACGCAAAGGCTATTAAATAGTTCTCTTAGGGCTACAGACTCTCAAACATGCCCTACAATTAAAGACTGACACCTCAAGATTAAAACAAAACGATATCTCGTCTATCTAGCTAGAGCCTTATTCAAAGAACGACTTGAGATACTTACCAAGAAAGTACAGTCAACGCCAAAAAATACTTAACTTTATTCGTTTCATATGATAATTTCCTCCTAGCCTAACTTCGATGTCGGCCAGTCTCAACCGACACTAGCAATGTGCTTAGGGCAAAAAAAAAATAGTGAATAATAACATATAAAATATTATAGTGAATAATAATATTTAAAATATTATAGTGTACAAAGTGTGCGCAGGTACACTTTATTCTCTGACACTATTTATCAGATAGGACCAGAGATTTACAATAATTTGTCTAATACGCCTCATATGGTTTAGGATTTGCACCACCCCAACTCTTCCCGTGGGTGTCGTAAGAGGCGACTAAGGGACATACCTACACCGGGCGGCGGGCAGCGGCGTCTCTTGCAGAATACATCTACCACCGAACTGTTGATCCCCAACATTCACGTAAAATGCATAGAGAACTCTTAAGATCACCTCCTCTTTCTTTTGGAAAGAGGTGATTTCGATGGATTTTAACTTCGCTGCTGTGTACGTACAGGCGTCTTAATTTTTACAACCCCTGGACACACTAGGTGTTAGGACATGCTAATCCAAGTTGTAATACCAGATTGTTTTAGGCTAAACTATTTCCTTGTAAAACCATAAAAATAAACTAGACTACTATTTTCTAGCAATAGGTACCGATGCAATCTTAACGACTATAAAGAAAAAAGAAATTCGCATGAAACAGCTCTGATAAAATGGACTTGGTCAGTTTTCTAGTTAGCGATTGAAATCTAAGAAGAGCTGCGGAACATGTTTTGAAAGGAATTTTTATAACACTTTTTATCAAAGAAATCTTAATTTATTTTTTAATAATAACAACACTAACAAACGTACACACAACATTAAAAAACAAACGCACACATGTGGGTAAAAAGTTCTGCCTTCGGATAAGCACTACATCCAGCTATCCACCTAGGTATCTGGCGAGGAACAATGTCGCGCGGCGGGAAAAAGTCCACTTGGGTCACAGGAGGTTGCGGGTTCGATTTCCACCTTAGTTTGTACCAATTGTTGGAACAATCGGAAAATATTTGTTCCAGGTATTCTGGCTATGTAATAATATCTAATAAAAATAATGTATTTTGTATCAGCAGAGCTAACGTAATAACAGTTAACAACCCATAACACAAGCTCTGCTTAGCTTGGGGCTGGATGATGCTGTGTTGATTGTCTAGCATTATTTATTTCCTAACCTCTTCAGCCAATATTTATCCACTGCTGGACGCAGGCCTCCCCCTGAAAAGCGCCGGGGAAAATGCCCATAATCCCCACGCTGGGCATGCGGGTTGGGAATCGCAGTCGGTGGTATTTATTGTTCTACAGCAGGCGCTCGCCCGCCCCCGGTTTATGTCCCTTAGCCGCCTCTTACGACACCCACTCTCCTGGGGGAAAATGCTCATAATCCCCACGCTGGGCATGAGGGTTGGGGATCGCAGTTCGGTGATATTTATTGTTCTACAGGAGGCTTTGCTGCGCGCCTCCGGTTTATGTCCCTTAGTCGTCTCCTACGACACCCACTGGAAGAGTTGGGGTGGTGCAAATTCCAAGCCGGCACCACACGGCTTATTTATTTACTAAATCTGAAAGTCTCTGACAAAGCTCGTTTATCAAGTCCACCAGTTATTAATCGAAGGCCTTATTTAGTCACACACAGGATAGATTGCTGCTATTGCCCGCGGGACGCAGAAGGGAATAAAATGTAGGTCCTAGACCGGTTGGGACAAGGAGTTTCCGCTTGCTCTCGTCAGAGGATCGTGCTGTAGTGGTAGCTGGGATAAGCGAAAGATGTACATTCTATATCTTTCGTTTAATACGCAAACAGGACCAAACCACACGAGACGTGATCCATACTTTATCACACATAATATTATAAATTCGAAAGTAACTCTGTCTGTCTGTTAACTTTTCACACCTAAACGGCTTAAGGCGCTTACCCCACCCAAACTGGCGCTGCCACCTAATTTATCTTATTATTACGTTTAACAAAGGAATTTTCAAAATACCCATCTTCCAGTTTGTGATACCTAATAGGCTTTTTTTAATGCCTCTGTAATAGTTTTATTCTATTTAGTTTAGGCAGAGATACGAAAACAGATTTTGGTGGCCATCACAGAGTGGCTATGCACCAAGGGCAACTTCGCATGTGTGTCGGGAATCGCAGTTTGGTGGTAGATCTATTCTGCAAGAGACGCTGCTGCCCCCCCCCCCCCCCCCCCCCCGGCGTATGTCCCTTAGTTGCCTCTTACGACACCCACGGGAAGAGTTGGGGTGGTGGTGCAAATTCTAAGCTGGCACCACACGGACCGCGCTAAAACAAGAGGAAACTCAAGCGAAAGTTACCGGGTAGCGTATAGCTCGTAGATATGATCAAGCTTTTAACAACTTGCTGTGGTTGACAACCCTAAAACATCTAATATAGACACTGTCCTTGCAAAGGGACAGTTGCAAGGATTTGCGATGTGATGTATATATTTATTGTACTCCAGAAGGACTTTGATAAATGATATTACAGTTCGAATATGGAAGATTAATACCTTCCTTATTACTGAGTTACTGGCTAGACTTGTTTCTTTTTAAAGACACAGATACCTTACATAATGAAGCAAGGATACGGAAACGAAGTAGAGATTATGACCTTAATTAAGACTCCAGTTTAGGCACTCAAGACTTGCCTTGCGTTATACAGGGAGGTTTTTGAGATACACTCCTATCTCAAAAAGCCATATCCTGAACCATGGGAGTTAGAGAAAAGTTGTAAAAGGAGTCCTGACCTCGTAGTTCCCGTTCCAGTGGGAAATCCCGGATAAAATATAACGGTAATGTCAAAGTAGCCTATGTGCTATTCCAAACTATAATCTATATCTGTGCCAAATTTCATCTAGATATGTTCAGCCGTTCTGGCGTGATTGAGCAACAAACATCCATGTAAAGTTTGAAAAAGGATACAATACAATCACACTATTGTTATAAATGACGACCTCAGTGGCGCAGCGGGCGAGAGTCTGCCTGCGACGCAAGAGGTTGCGGGTTCGATCCCCGCCTCGGAACAAATTTGTGTACGATCTGCAGAAATTTGTTCCGTTGGTCTGGGTGTTTTCTATGTATAATAAAAAATATCTATCTATGTAATGTATAATATTACGTATATCAGTTATCTAGTACCCATAACACAAGCTCTGCTTACCTTGGGGCTAAATAATGCTGTGTGAATTGTCCAGCATTATTTATTATTATTATTTATTATTTCTATTATTTTTTATAAATGCGTAATTTATGATTACAGTGTGATAGTATTGTATATTTGTATCCTTATGTATATATATTATATGTGACCTTATTATAGGTATGCCCGATAATATAAACGCGCCGTAAAAAAGATAATCTTTAATTCTTTTTTTTTTAATTCTTTTATATCTAGGTATATCTTATATATCTAAAGATATAAAACAATATCAACCAATAAATATAAACAAAATTGTAGTTTTTCGTCGTAAAAAAATATTTTCTCATTATGTTGTTTTTCGGTAGCAGTCAGTATTTTTTTGCAATTACCTTCGCATACCGCAAAGGGTAGCTTATCATCCGTACAGCGTCACCAGCTTTTGTTTGAAAGTGGTAAAATAACATAATTGACATCATTTATTGTAATTTTAATTTTTGATTTGCATGTATTTTTATTTGAAACTTGTAATTTTATTTATTTATACTTTATTCAGATTCTATAGCTAGTCTCTTTATACGACATTATTTTGTATCTTTAGTCTCTGTCTTTGTATACTAAATATTAGTGTTACTTAATATTAGTTAATGTTAGTGGTTCTGTAGAACCGTTTTTATTAAACAAATAAATTGAAATTGAAATAACTAGCAATTTCTAGACCCTACATAAGTAGATATGTATTGGCGACATAGTTATCAGCATATGAAGTTTATCGGGCACGGTGCGGCGCGGCGCGCGGCTGGCAGCTGCCGTTTTCATACAATATTAGCACTTAGTTGCACAATGTGCTACGGACCGGTCTCAGACACTGGCTCTCAAAGTTTCCTCAGAGTCATTTATTGTTTCCTCAATATCTATCAATCATTTGAAGTTAAATTTTCTTAATATGCACTTTTTGAGCATTGACCGAGACTCAACTGCCGCAGCCAGGCTTGGTTTTGGACACTTACTCAGACAGGCTGTTTGGAACCAGTCCAATGAAGTCTGACTGAAAACTTTTAACACACACGACACACAAGGTCACAGTCCCCCATTTTCGTTTTTTACTTATAGTTTCCAAAATAGAATAGTTTTTTTTATTTGTCACTGTTACAAGTAGGTACAAACACTAACTGTTGATCAATAGTTGTAACAGTCTGCAGTGAGCTCAGTTGTTTCAATTGTAAATACTATTTTAAATTTAATTCTATTAATTGAGTATAATTTTCTTTGTTAATTAAGATCTATGTTATGAGGAACAGATATAAAGAAAGAGACGCCGAAATAAACAACTTGGTCAAGTAACAAAATGGTCTTTGTCTCAGCATAATGTTAGTCACAATAATGTGCACGAATATTTAAAGCCATTTATTTAAAAAATTGATTACGCCAGTCACCTCGGGGCGCATCTGAGAATTTTTTTTCTTTGAGACTTTATTTTGCAGAAATAATCGCCGTAAGTCGCCGTAGCATAAATCGGCATGGAGGACATCATCATCATAATCAATATTAGTCGCGTTTGCAACCGACGCGACGCCGCGCTGCGACGCTGATCTTCCGACAAGACCGTTTGGTGACGTCACGGAAAATTAAAAAAACTACAATACTTATTTATGTAGAAAAGAAAGACTGAATTGACTACGGAGCGGTGTTGATATACTCAATAAATACTTAAAAAATGTGAGAATTTAAAGATGAATTGTGACAGAATAGGGCAACAACAAGAAAATGTACAAGAGTAATGTACTGAAACTTGTAAGTTATATAAAATTGGGTACCTATATAGAGTTGATCAGAGCGGTTATTTGAGAAACGCAGAACAGAAGAAAACTAAAAGACGAACAAAAACTTTAGTCCATAATAAAAATAATAGGTGTCATGTTGGTATACATTTTATAGCCACAACATTTATAGATCGATCGAATCGTGCGCATACTTGAGAAACGCAATTAGATGCATCCGCTAGATAATATTCTCATTCACGTAACTAATGTATGAGAAAAATGCATTTTACACCCGTCACTTGACTTATTTATGGAGGCAGTTTGTTTATGCCCGTTAGCCAGTTAAAATGACCATCTATTAATTAAGGTGCCACTGGTAATGAGCTTTAGTTAATTATATTTGTATCATCATCATTAGAAATACATTTAATATACATCTGAAACTCTAGACTATGTAATTATGTCAGTTGTCGAACATGATCAGAATAATGTGTAGTACTACGAAAATAAAAATAATTATCTATACGATATATTGATATGTATTATTTAATATATCTTTACTAATATTATCAATGCGAAAGTGTGTTTGTTTGTCCTTCCTTCACGTCCTAACTAAGCAACCCATCGACTTGATTTTGACAAAGAGTTAGTTGAAAGGATGGAGAGTAACATAGGCTGCTTTTTATCCGATGATTTATCGGATAAAAAGTAGCCTAGTTTTTATTATAATGTAGTTCCCATGGAATAGAAATAAACTTAAACATCGCGTGCAAAGCTGCAAGCAGCAGCTAGTTATATTATAAATTCAAAAATAACTCTATCTGTCTGTCTGTTACGTTTTCACGCCTATAAGCGGCTGACCGGATCGTAATGAAATTTTGGAGCATGGACAAATATAGCACGACATATTTTGGTATAGAAGACAGCCGCAGAGCTAATGAGTGCAGAAATATAATTATATAATATTATAGCAGAGCTACCGTCTGAGGCAGCTATACCGTAATATATAGCTTACTTTATCTACTAAAATACTCTATTCTGTCTATTGTGGGCTTGAAACTGACAGAAAACATTTGTATTTGGATGTAGAGGCATTATTTTATGTTGTAAATGATAACTCTTTGATCCAGTGAGGAAAATAACGTCTTATTTATTAACCAATTTCAGTAGGAGGTTTTAAGTTCGGCAGTGTGTATTTTTTCTTTTATCTATTCATGGACTTTAATTTTAGAACAACACCCACCTAGACTTAATGTGATTATCAATAAAGTCGCATTATACATAAACAGGCTTTATAAAAGCTGCACGTATTAAATTACCATACCAAATTACATTGACGACAACAGAATTGCATGCGCAGTTGAAGAATTTTGATGGAATGTAGTAGGCACTTTTTTTGTTTCATCGCTATTTATTCATTTATTTAAACTCATAATTAATGCAAAAATGTTGATACCTAGGAACTTACCTAACAAGTACCTAGTACAACCCATAAAGTACAAAAATGTGTACTCACCCAAACATTTAGATGTTTAGTGTGGTGTACAAGATTAAAATTAATCCAATCCCAAATCTCCTATATAGGTATGAAGTACCTGATAAAAAAGCAAAATTTGCGGGATTGAATACCCGAGTTTTACCTATGTAATCTCAGTTTTGTGACGTGTTTAAGAGTGTGTCAACAAAGTTCACTTTTATTAAGGTCTAAAAAAAACATTTTGATGTTTGAGTTATTTGTGTTGAACCATAAAAAAATAAGAGTCAATAATTATTATACACTAGCTCCTCTGTAACTGGATATGTTTTATCTAGTTTATTAAATCAGCCAATTATATAATTTTTGTAAAACAAGTTTTGGTCCTGTTTTGAAAGTTATTTATACCTAACGCCTAGACGGTAGCTTTCTAATAGCTATTAAAATGTAGACCTGATAATAACCAGGGCAAAACTAAAACATTTATTTTTCAATGTCGCCAGTAAGACGAAACGGAAAACATAAGAGGCGCCTCCACCTTTCTATGTTTACTTAATATGTGTATATTTTTTTTATATTCCTCGATTTTTTCTTCATTTATGGGCCGATTCAGAAAATTATTTTCCTTTTGTTTGGATAATATTCCTGACTTGATCCCATATTTTTATTTATTTCTGGAAGCTTCATGCTAGGGGTAAGAGTGACTTACTTCAGAGAAGATGGACTTGTATTATGGACTTTGTTTATACCGTTTGTAAATTATTATAACAATTGTCAGTGTGTCTCGTCGAAGCGACTCGTGACCCGAGAGCTGGTGAATATCTCGCGTAGCGAATCAGCATTGCCATACAGCAAGCAGGGCAATGCAACCAGCGGTTGCATTGCTCTGCTAGCGTCTTGGGCACGCTTCCGACTGGTATTGATATGGATCAGTTGAGCTACCTGTAGATTGTTTGCAACAATCTGCAGTTAGCTCAATTGTTTCAATTGTATATACTAGGTACTTTTAATTTAATTCTATTATTTGATTGCATTTTTTTTGTAAATAAGATTTTGTTATTATATTGCGTAAGTATATCGTCCGCCCACCTCGCCAAACTTTACAATACATTTTTTGGGAACTTATTTGTAAATGTTTAAGGACAATTTCTTCGTTCGATAACCTGTTTTTTGTACCTTTTCGACGGTTTAGTGATTTACGCGTGTGTAAAGAAAAATTCTTATAAAATCTATTTATAAGAATTTTTCTTTTCTTTTTTTTTTCGCACTAAGCAAAGTTTTTGTTTTTGATTGTTTTATATAAAAAATTCGTTTTGTATTTTAGTACAATTTAAATAAGATGTCATTTTATAATTTAAATAAAACACGGCGTAAAACAACATTCATACTATCAACGTTTTCACCCATAAAACCAGTGAAACTATGCGATAAAACTGAAGTGTTCTATCACCCGGAGCTATGTGGTCAACCTCAGTATTGTTTACGATGGCCATCAAGTAGGAGTTATCTCACTGGAAGGAGTTGACTGGGTCAGTGTAAACGAGGCACTTGTCAATATCTTTACAAATTTAGTATATATGTACTATAAGTGGATCATCTCCTTTATATTAACTGTGTTTGTTCTTTTTCTAGCAAAAAGTCACAGAAACAAAAATAAAAAGGTTCATTTGTACAACTCACATGCTTTTTTTACGTTTTATGTATAAAAGCGGCAAATATAATTTGAATTTACTATTAAATTATACCTATGTATATTAATAATCATTTATCGGGTATTTAACGCGTACCTCTGGTTATATTTCCTCTACGTTTTCATTCAAAAGTATTTGTTTTTTAAGTTAAGTAATTTCGCACCTTTATTCTATTTATAATAAAATTATATTGTTCTGAATTGTTCACTCTTACTGATACTTCTCTAAAACTGATTTAATGTTGAAATTTTGCAGATACCTACATACTTCCGTTTTTGTATTTTTTGTTTATAAACATTCATTTTATATTGTCTTTATTCTATAATGTAAAATAAATCAACTTAGTGTTTGCACCACCCAGTGTTTTCCCTCATATCTCTACCATAAACAATTTAATTCCACGCACAAGCCAAAGACAATAGAGCGGGTTGATTTCTGCGAACTCCTGCGCACGTCGTAAATAGTTATTGGCTACGGTACTAACGAAATTTACTTTGGAACTGTTTTCAAATATAAACCTATTAACCAACTTTTTTTCCAAATCATTTTAAAGTGGAAAGGACGTTTTAAATTCAGGAGATGGCAAAAAATGACATTACTTAATCATTAAATTACATAATTTTTTAACCGTTTCCTAGTTTGTTGGCATATTTTACCGTACTAGTAGTGCTAGTTCGTCTTAACAAGATTTGATTACACTGTCCAATGCTGGGCAACTGGACCACTAGTAGTCCCTACCCTTATTTAATACTGTAGTTAGTTACGAAAATAAATATGTACATAATCAGCTATGTAGCTTAAATTTACGTGATACTATAAAACGTTAGAAGGGTAGTCGTAATAAACTAAAGTTATTTATTGATTTATATTAAGTTATTATTATTAAATTTCTTCCTAGAGATCAGTTAAGCTACCTGTAGATTGTTCGCAACAGTCTGTAGTAGTCTTGTCTGAAGTCGCCTAGGAGGACATCACGTTTATAATTGTAGTTAATAATGCTACTTTTATCAATAGACTTCGTTAAACCACAATTTGCCTGATGAAAGGACGGTCTAGAATACCTTTACTCTTGTTTGAGTTGTAGCTTCTGAAGAATACAATCCAATGCACCAATGAACTTTCATTTCAAAAAAACATATCTCCAGATTCATTTCATCCACAAGATAAAAGACCTATTCTTAAAATATGTGAGCAATTCAATTTAGTGCCTATTACAAACACCATAAAGGCTATAAAATTAAACCTAGCTATCGTAATTAGAAATCATTGACCCTTAACACGCCGTAATCAAAGCCAATGGACTAATAAACCTAATGTACAAGTAGCGGCAATAGTAGCTGATCACCTCACATGTGCAATATCGCTACACACTGGCCACAAGACATTTAAATTACAGCGTCACATTTCCCTTGAAGGAAATAAAGAACATTGAAATAGTAATTTGCCTACACAGATTTATTTTCAAAAAATAAACGTGCTTTACTTGAATTTATGTTTTACTGTCTACCTATCACAATTCATTCACAGAACGAACATTTATGATTTAACAATGAAGAGAATTGAAATATTACTCTCATAAATCACTTTGATATTAACAACGTTCATTTTATTGTTTTTGAAAAAACTCGCACATGACGCCTGACGCCACCAATAAACTAGAGCTGGAATCGACTTTAAGACTTATACCATTATAAATCCACTTGCTAAATCCGTGGCTGCGCTTATATTTTGATACCTTATTATTATATTTTTAATAACTACGATCCTAACTGACTCTTTTTTTTAGTTTAGTTTTACAATGATATCATACAGAGAGAAAAAGCTATTTTTGTTTCAATAAAATTATTATTTATGTTTTCGTAATATTTAGTATAAGAAAGCGTTATCTTATTATTTATGACCAATATCTATGAAATTTTATTGTGGTCACAAATAAACACATCATCATCATCAGTTTACATTAGTCCACTGCTAGACATAGGCCTCCCCTAATGAGCGCCATAGCGCCTATAAAAAACACATAATAGGCCGAAAATTCCTTGTGTAACAAGAAACGTTACGCACGTTAGTACCTAACCTAAACTTTAGGGTGTTGAGTTCATAATATGGTTTACAACTAGTGTAAAGCAACTAACAACCAGCTGTTAGCGCAATAAATCGGCAATGTTTCAGCCATAGAGTAAATAGTAGTTGTAAGCTGTAAATAGTTTATTTGCCATATTAAATAACCGGGAACATATTGTGAGCGAAGTCCCGTTGTTGACCTACCGCAAACTCGCGACGATTTATACTATGGACACGTATTTTTGTCCCTTACACGGGTGTGGATTTAGGTTTATGATGTGTTTATGATGATAAGTTTTTAATATTTTGAAAATATTAAAAACTTATCAAATTATTTCCATCGGGCTTTGTTTCAGAAGAGCGTCGTGAGATAAAACAAAATAAAGCTTTAGTTTGTGAACATTTCAAGGCCAATTTTGAATACAACTTTATTTTCTTTTCTAAATACTTATAACTCAAGCTCTGCTTAGCTTGGGGCTAGATGATGCTATGTGGATTATCCAGTATTATTAATTATTAAATGTGCTTATTTATAAACGTAAAATATATTTTTGTAATAAATATCAAACCTCTCTCTCTCTCGACTCTATTTAATTTCGTTTTAAATAACGAAATTATAAAATCTGTAATTATAGAGCCTATACAACCACAATTTTTGTGAAAAGGATGTAATTAGCACCGCAAGCCCAAAAATCAAGTTTAAGCGTATTATCTATTATTTAGGACATTATTTGAAAAAGCCAAAACATGTAATATGTTCTTTATACATACTTAGTTCTATTACCATGCTTATTCTCAAGATCTTAACTTCTGTATATATTGAGACATTAAGGTTTTAGTGAAAATGTAGAGGTAACTTTCCGATTTCTTTCTATCGAGAAAATTTTATGGAATCGTGTTTTCAAAACATAAGATCGATAGAGTATGTCCTGAACATTACCATATACAAATTTCAAAGTAAAAAAATTATTTATTTATTATTTAAAAAATTTGCAACAGTTTGCAGATAGCTTAATTGTTTCTATTGTAAATACTAGTTTTAATTTAAATTTGTTATTTGATTGTTAAAAAAATTAAGTAGTTTAGAAGATATGGAGATCTAACGGAGTCTGTTAGCGCTGCGGTACAGTGACTGTACTAACAAGTTTAGGAACATTAGTTCAAATATTGTTTTTTATGAACTGACGACCTGAATATGTCCCTGTGTTTACTTTGGGCACGTTCTAGAGTCGTGAGTCAGTAAGACATTATTTAATATACGAAGCGGGAAATATAATGGAAAATTGTTTGCTGCCGTTCGATCTGCTGCAATAAATTGGATAGCAGCTATGACACGACGACGAAGTCTACGACAGCGTACGACAAGCTTCCATGTTTGAGAGTGTCGTATTGGGTGTTTAACTTTTATAAGTCGAGTACAATTATTATTTAATTCGTGCGTGGATTTTATACAATATTAAAGGATGATTTGTGTTAGGCCGGGCCGTGTCCGGGCCGGGCCAAGGATTTCTTAACAAACGTTAGTAGACGGGCCCGGACGGACTAGGGATCATCTTTTTTAATATTAACAGTTTGTGCGACATTTGTTGTAATTTAAATTTAAAAGTATCTAAGTTAACTAAAGATCTGATTGTTTATAGCACATACATCACTACAATCAGAAGTCTACACCATGATATTTCCATACTTCTAAAGTTATTCAGTTCTGTAAACGTTATGAGTGATTGGAGAAAATATTCTCCATTTTACTAAAAACAAAGAACAGCATATCACATTCTACTCAGCTGATTGGAAATAAAACGTCAAGTGCGAGTTGGATTCGCGCACCGGGTGGGTTCTGTGTTTCCGTACAAAACTTTGTTTCTAGCAAACCATCATGATTCAAGGAAACGGGAAGTTTATGGTTTGGGTCCGTAACGTTTATCAATTGTTTAGTGAACGAACTACTTTTAAAACTCAAACTGAACTACTTCTAAAGTTGATCGTTTTTTCCCTTTTCTTGTGCTAATTATATGACCTTGCTTCTTTTCAAATTCCGTAATTTTATCTTGGTAAACGGAAAGTACCTACCCTATACTAAGTTTGTCTTGTCAAAATATGCGGAAGGGCATAATCGGTATCTTTTGATTTATGATTGCGTTGACTAGATTTTTTCACAACTCAAATTGGATACGGACTCGGTATTTTATGTTAATTTCAACTCGTTACACCCCTGGGGGGAAAAGGGGGGTTAACAGACAGTTAAACAGATGGACAGACGACTTGATGTCGTCTGTCTGAATGATCATCGTAGAGTTCTAATTTTTTTCCTTTTGAGGTACAGAATCCAAAAGCCAGAAAAACGCTACCCAGAAATACACATATTTGAATACCACATTTTTACATCATCATACTTTACAACCAACTTACAAACACAGACGAACAGAACAAATTAAGATCCTGTTTTTTCCATTATCAGCTTAACACCGCGTATAACATAACCGGAGATTATCAGCTGTTTCTGAACAATCTCTTATGACAATTTATTATGATCTCTCCCAATCATTTTAAAGAAAGTGATGCCGGTTTCCCACGTACAAAATAATCTCAATTATTTGTCAAAACAAAAGCACAAACACCACGAAACTGGAGTCACGAAATGTAACACTTTTACAATTTTTGCGGTACATAATCTCTAATTGGTCGAATCAATTGGTTTTGATTGGCTGCAGTGGGATGGGAACCAGCACTGGTATTGAGCCACTTAAAAAATAGTTCACGGTAGAACCAGCCCCCCTAGCATGGCGATTGTTGTCTAGGGTAGAATAGACAATAATGACATCGCATCGTCATACATTGCGTACATTATTGAAGTTGAAGGAATGAAAACCAAACAATTTACGCATTCGATGACGAAGTGACTTAATTTTTCTCTATTCAACCCTAGACAACAATCCTCGTGCTGGGGGGCTGGCTATTAAGCCAGATTACTTAGAGGCACTTTTCTACTTCATTCATTATCAGCCTATACCAGTCCACTGCTGGACATAGGCCTCCCCTAATGAGCGCCATAGCGCCCTGTCTTCTGCTTGCCGCATCCAGCATCTGCCAGCAGTCTTTCGCAAATCGTCATCCCACCTGGTCGGAGGGCGTCCTACTTCATTATCATTCAATATTTGTCTGTCTGACACCTACCTATGTTCCTAAGTTTTCATTTCAAATAATAGAATTATATAATAATAATAATAATAAAAATCATTTATTCCCTGAATAATTTAAAAGCTTAATTTAATACATAAAACTAAATACATTAACCACTAACTAAATACATATAAAACCTTTTATTTACAATTGAAACAATTGAGCTAACTGCAGACTGTTGCAACTTCTGTTGCAGTGATTGTTGGCAAAAGTCTGCAGATCGTACAAATATTTGTCCCGAGGCGGGAAGTTTGAAATTTTACTCCATGCTTTTTTCAGCCTTATTTTCAGCCAGTCTATACCGGCCGATAGTTTATTTCAGTGAACCACCTCTCTTTTAGTCTGTCTCTGGTTCTTTGTTTTGACCAGTCTCGAAAGCGATAACATAGATATATAAGAGGCGTTATACATATTATTCTATTCACAATAATTTCTGTAAATTTGATTTTATGTGAGAAATAACAGGGCTTTGTTATTATTATACCAAAAAAAATATACTTGGACTTGACATCTAGGGAATCTTCCCATGGGGCCTACTCGGAAAACAAAAGTCGAAGTTTCTGATCGGTCTTTGTCATGCAAAACATACTCTTATACCTATCACTTACATAAAGATGAAAGCGTTTGCAGGAACTTCGGCTTCGTTTTTACGAGTAGGCCCTCAGGTTTGTTCTTACTAAAGTGGTCCCGATATATTTTCATTTGTTACTTCTCGAATAGACCCTTTTAATTACCGGTAGGCATATTTTAACTCGCCTGACTGCTTCCATTACAATAATAAATAACTAATAATCGACTAAAAGCCAGTAAATAACTCATAACTTGAAGGTGGCTATAAACGGCTGATGGGATATTAACTAGTGGGCACATTACTAGGTAGGTATATGCCTAGTGATCTGAATAGGAAATACTTAGCTAATTATAGATCGAGGATAATAAATTACACATTTTTTAATTCATTCTCTATACCTAGACCTTATTTTCCATGGAACTTGATAACGTTAAACCTGTGACCTGCTAAATGTGTTACTAGCAGCACCTCACGGTTTCACCGGCGTAGTTCCCGTTCCCGTGAGAATTCCGGGATAAAATATAGCTTTTGTGCTATTTCAGACTTTTATCTATCTCTGTGCCTAATTTCATCTAGATACGTTCAGCCGTTCTGGCGTGATTTAACAACAAACATCCATCTATCTAAACTTTCGCATTTATAATATTGTGTGATGTATACAAGTTGGTGTTACCGTTTAAAATGGTACAAGTAATAGGTACCTAAGTGAAAATGAATGTGCGATAATTATTGTCGCACTTGCAACTTTTATTTTGTGCGAGCATTTTGTAGGTATTTCAAATTTCTCGCATCTAACTAAAATAGTTGGTATTTTGTTTTACGACATTCAAGTCCAATTATGGATTTAAATAACTTGCATTTTTTGACTAACGATACCTACTCATTGGTTTCACGAATATCACAATTCAATTTTTAAAGTTATTTTGTCATAGGTCACAAGTTTTTATAGAGAAAAAATAATAACATGAAAAGATTACACGAGAAGTGTGCGACCGACCGTAGGTACTTTTTTGTTAGAAATCTCAAAATGGGACGAATCAGTAATGCTTTCAGCATAAAATTTGAGTTTCTTAACTCGTCCCACTGGATTCGGATCAAAGTGGGACAAGTTAGGAATAACTCAAATTATTTTATCGAAAACATCCTGAACTATAAGAGCACTGCCATTTTATCTACTGATCCAGTGACCACGGATCTGATCTCAGTGATTACTGATTAGGCATTCACTTCACTGGCCCACTTTCATCATCGCTATTAGAATGATCGCCCGCGGAAAACAAATTTTCTATTATTTCAAGAGCTGGATTTCCGATAATGAATGTTTTACAATGTTTGATGCTTGGGTTGTTTTGCAAAATTTTGCTATACGTTACCTACACTTAGAAAGCTCGTGTTTTGTTACTATGGTTGAATTAACTTGGTCAGTATAGGTGGAAAGGGGTTTGAAGATTTTTGTATGGAGGGTGGCCCTAAAATTTGTTAATTTTTCAAAATCGCCGCGCACAATGAAAGTTATATATTTGGATAGAAGACACCAAAACAAATTAAAAATGTTCTCTAACATAATGCCCTAAAGCGTCAGGTTTCCGAGATATTCACATATAAAGAAAAAAAAATTATTTTCATCTGTGAATATCTCAGAAACCTGACACTTTAGGACGTTATGCTATGGAATATTTTTTATTTGTTTTGGTGTCTTCTATCCAAAACTCAGGTTCGTTACCTTCTTGGTTTCTATGCAAAATGAGGTTCTCACCACATCTTAAAAAAATATGCGCGCGCTTTTCGTTCTCGGTATAAACTAGAGATTGGTCTCGTTTTTTTATTTATGTTAAATAAAACTGTTATGTACTGTTTTACTTAAGTTTTTGTTGTTACTGTTGATTGTTAAGCTAGTTAATATTTTTTGACAAAATATCAAACCATGTTGGTGCCAGAACATGTTTTTTTGTGGAATCAGCACTATCCCTGGCCCACGGCGAAGATCTTCACGTCCTATACAGTCTTATTTGCTGACTGAAGTCTTCATAGCCAGTCATCCAAGCATTATAAACTATTCACGGCACTTATTCGACGACCGTCAGGTAAGTAGGTACTTTTGTTTGACTTGGTACCTATAGCTCAAAAGCCATGAAAAAACATTTCAAAATAACTCTCTTTTTCAAATTGTTTTTTTATGCCAGTCATATTTTAATTTATTGTTGTTAAAATCCTAGTAATTAATTGTAGTACCACATTTTCATTTTAATAAACGCTTTCTGAATCAGTAACATTGGTTTGTTCTTTTCTTGTCGGCATACCTATGCTTTACAATATACCTACATATAATAGGTAGGCAGCAAAGATTCTAGCGGAACGTAGGATCTTTGGGTAGGTAGGTACTCAAAATCATCAATCGGTACGTTGCTAGGCAACGTGAAAACTGATGAAAACAGTAAACGTAGATAAATTCATTAGAGCAATAGTGATTTTTATCTGTGAATATCTCAGAAACCTGACGCTTTAGGACATTATGTTACAGAACATTTTCTATTTATTTTAGTGTCCTTTGTCCAAATATATAACTTTTATTGTGCGCGGCGACTTTGAAGAAAAAACAAAATGGCGGCTGATTTTAGGGCCAAAATCTTCAAACCCCTTTGAAATGCGTATGTATTTTATAAAGTTTCGGGTTACCAACAGCGTGTTAAATAATATTATTATTTACAGACTGTTGCAAACAATCTACCGGTAGTTCAACTGTTCCATATCAATACCAGTCGGTAGCGTCCCCAAGAATCCCCCAAGAGTCCCCTGTATGGCAATGCTGATACGCTGCGCTAGATTCTCACCAGCTCTCGGGTCACGCCTCGTTCGACCAGACGACGCTCAGATATTTTTAAAATCCCCGGAGAGCCTCGGTACCCTACGGACCTAGGGTTTCGACTCCAACGGGAAAATATTATGTAGAATGTTGTTGTTTTATAACAAAATAGTGCTGCCCGCAGTTTCTATGCTTTGTATTTGAACAGGATAGTAAATAGTTGAACTACAAATCCTCACGGTATCATGTTATCAACCTTTTATCTGACACACTGAATGTATGTATAATACCTACATTTTCTTCTACCAAATCGCTTTATTGGCCCTTGATTGCCCTACGATTCATTTCCTAGAACATTTGGGGCAGTCATTACTTCCAAGATAAAGTTCTTCGAGCGTGAATATATTAAAATGATTGATGTGAAATTTTGTCTTAGGTAAGATTTGGCTTTATGAGAAATTAGAGCCACAATAAAAAAACCGACCAAGTGCGACTCGCGCACGAAGGGTTCCGTACCATTATCGATAACAACCTCACGTTTGTTGTATGGGAACCCCTTGAATATTCATTTAGTTTTAATTTTATTATTTACTTTTTAATTTTATTATTTATTGTTATGTGAAAATTTCAACTGTCTAACTACTACGGTTCATGAGATACAGCCGGTGACAGACGGACAGCGGAGTCTAAGTAATAGGGTAACGTCCTTTAGGTACGGAACCCTAAAAAGAGCTGTTTTCTTCCTTATATTATGATAATAGGCTAGCTTAAAAAAATCAAATTAGTCCATCAATTATATCATCAGAAAATATTCAACACGTACCTATGTGTTTTCATTTCACAATTAAAAAAAATATAAGTATGAAGATTACCCTCCGCGTGACGTAACGCCGGCCGACACTTCTTAGCGAGTTTGTGACGTCACGATCCCACTCCCAAGCTTTGACGGGCTGCATCTTTGTAATTTTTTTTATTAACAAAGATATAATACGTGACCTACTTCTGAAAATCTAACTGACGGACCAATTAGATTTTTTACTAAACTAGCCTATTCCGGAAATTGATCAGAACAACCATTCTACTGGTTGTAGAAAATACATACTAAATTACCTTCGCCCATGATACCTACCAGCACAGTTAGTGAAAGGGCTGTTCCTAACTCTTTAGATTGATTTGTCTGCCAGCTTGGGACTTTAGTGGAGTACTCGACTTCCTACTAACTTCAATATCTCTTTATTTTATACAGAACGTGCTATGTATTCGCTATATCACGTTCTTCGTTGTTCTTTATTATTTTCTAAAGACATGTTGTTTGTTGCAGTGAGCTGACCCTGCTGGACGGTATGGCGGGCTGTGGCGGGTGGAGTGAAGAACCAGTCTCCAAGGTATGCAAAACTATAATGTCATTCACAGTTCCACAAAGACAGAATCTGTGATTAGATGTAGAGAGTCTAATCTACTTAACCTCAACCTCAAAGCTCATATTGGTCCACTGCTGGACGCAGGCCTCCTCCTATAAGCGCCTCATAGCCTTTCATCTCATGGGGGGTTGTGTCCATAATCTCCACGCTGGGCATGCTGGTCGGGGATCATCAATATGGTGGTAGATTAGTTCTGTGGGATTTCTGCACTCCCCGTGGATATCCCTAAATCCTCTTACGACCTTCGCGGAAGAGTTGGGTTGGTGCAAATATCTGCCCTTCTCATTTGTCTTACAAGTGCAACTGATCTCATCAGCTAGTTGAGGCACCAATTTTCCACACCTTACTACCTTGTAGATACCTTGCTTTGATAATTTGGGTTGGGATATGTAATATTTAATCACTCAGCCATGTCCAGCAGTGGTCTGATAAGTAAAGTAAAAAGGTTTTATTTTTGTCACAATAAAACAAATTAAAACGAAAAGACAAGTAGGTGACAAAAAAGGGGGCATCGCTCAGCATATGCCCAGAAGCGATAGCTACGTATAGCTAATGAGCGCTGGTTTTATGCGACTCCCAAACATATAGACTGATGATGAAGTAATCAACAATCAACAATGTCGTTTGATTGCAGAATAGGTACTATAAAGTAACCATCTTGGAAGAAACAATCTTATTTTAGGTAATAATTCCATAGGAATTTTTCGCACTCCCCAACTCTTTCCGCGGGTGTCGTAAGACTAACGGACATACACCGGGGGACGGGCAGCAGCGCCTCTTGCAGAATAGATCTACCACCGAACTGCGATCCCCAACCCGCATGTTGGGGATTATAGGCATTTCCCCTCATGAGATAAAAAACCAGGGGAAGCATGCGTCCAGCAGTGGACCATTATAGGCCATTGAGATTTAGGTTTACTATTTCCAGAATCGGTTTATAGATCAAAATTACATGCGAAGGAGACCGCACGATCTATGCTCAAATAAACCTCATTCAATGTTAATTATTTCTTACGCAAGTTATCGCAGCGCACGAAATTCCGTAATTACAATTAAACGTAGGTACGTATCGGTCGCACGCTCTCGATTGCGATTTTTTTCCATCGTCGGCGTTACGCTCACCCATACATGTGGTCGGGGTCTCCTCAACAGGCTATAATAATGGTCTACTGCTGGACGCAGGCCTCCCCTTGATTTTTGCATCTAATGAGGGGTAATGCCCATAATCCCTACGCTGGGCATGCGGGTTGGGGATCGCAGTTCGGTGGTATACCTATTCTGCAAGAAGTGCTGCTGCCCGCCCCCCGATGTCCCTTTGTCGCCTCTTACGACATCCACGGGAAGAGTTGCGGTGGTGCAAATTCTAAGCCGGCACCGCACGGTTTACTGGCGGTCGGAGTCTGTTAGAATTAAACCGTTACCGTCTTTTGTTTACACATAGACCGTATTTTATTGGATAAGCACCGCGTTTATGTCTAGGATAGATCATAGTGAAAATGTCTTTGCGTATTGAAGTTGCAGGAATTAATTTCAGATACTTTCGACCCATTCGATGATGATTCGATGAGATATAATGTCTATTCTATCCTAGTTAACATCGCTTTGCTTGGCGATATAAGAAGATTATTTTTAGGACTGTAAATGTCAATCAACCTTTTCTGCAAAAAGGCGCTTGGAGAAGATGTCTTCAAAAGTGTCAGTGTAGACATCACTTTTTGTCGTTGACGTTACTCGTAAGAGGTGCCTGTGAACTACTAGCCAGTTGGATTGGAGATGGAATTCAATTGGTTGAATAAATTAAAAAGAAATGTATCAAAGTTGTAGCTAGGTCTTGTCTTTCTCATGGATTATCCCACAAGCACTTTATCTCATTGAGATCAATTGTTTTACAGAGGCAATGAATTGCTTTTTATTTCAATTAAGTACCGACGGGCTCGTTTTGGTTTAAAAATACCCACGGCGTGATTTTACTCAGATTTTAAACTATCTTTTGACGTTTTCTATATCTTTATCATTAAATATCTTAAAGATGCACAACCGGAACAAGTGTAAGTAAACCTATAAATAGGTCAAAATATGTCGCAATTTGGGATTCGAACTTGCGCTAGGTTCTTTCTACTGCTGCGCTTTCACGTCGAAACTGCCCAATATTAATAAAAATCACCAGCAATAAATTAAACACCTCGTTAGCGGCTTCCTATGCTCAATGCTCATCAATCAAACACTTAAAGCAGGTATAAAAATGCCACCAAATTCACGAAAAACCATGAAATCTTCCTTTCTCTTTTACACAACTGATGCTCTCGCTCTAACGACCTGTTATTACATCTGTCTCAGTTTCATGTTTTGTAGGTATGTAGCTAGACTAGATTTTAATCGGTGAATGAAACAATACACAGAATTGTGGGTAAAATATTCATCATAAAAAATTACGGGGTTTTTGACGGATTATGTCATAGGCACAGGCGGAAGCGATGCTATCGTATTTACTGAGAATCATATTTACCTACTGAGTAATTTAGCTGCGGTGTTTAAGAAAAAATTTAAGAAGGTAATGAAAAACTCCCTCTTGCGCAGTCCACGGATATGACCTAACTTAAGGTGAATTTGGGGGGCAGGTAGAGCAGAAGCGTACGAAATATTGCAATTTCGATTTTTTATCCACTACAAGATGCCAACATAGAACCTTTACCTTGTTAGAATGTTAGTTGATATATAGTATATAGCAAGCCTTTTTACATAGATTACATTTAATACATTAGATAGTATTTGACAATTTGTTTGAATTTATTCATTGATCGTTTTTGTAACTCACTTGAAGTTTTGTTGTAGAAGCATAAACATTTCTTTTTAAAAGAAAACTTGGTTTCATGATGGTCCTAAGACATTTCGTTTGTACAAATCTAGTTTCATTTCATATTATTACAAGCCAAAACAAGTCATCATTTTCGTTCCGTTCGCCAGTCTTGAAAATAGCCCTAGCTTTCTTTTTCTGCAATTAATCCGGCAATTCGACTGCATTTACGTAACACAGAAAGAAAATATATTATTCACTTGTGAGTTTTTTATGGCAGACTTATGGCAGATAAATGACAGTTGAGTTAATGGTGGCCAGTGTTATTCTTCATTATTTTATTTTTGTATTTTATTTAACCCTTTGTTTCGTGTGGGGTCTGATAAAGCCCTTTATAAGATTATAAATCGCATAGGCTAAGATTTCGCTAAGTTTATTTTGTTTTGTTACATCAACGTTTATTATGTTTTTTTTTTATTAAGTATAATTGTAATTATATACATAGTTCAAGAAAGGACTCTTTTCTTTAGTATTTGTAATACAGATTAAATTAAATTAAAACCAAAACCAGGGAAAGAAAAACAACAGGAACCCCCTGTCACTTGTTTTGTATGTTTAGTTTTAAATTAGTGTATTATTTTTTATTTTGAATTTGTCTTGTGATGCAACTCAAAAACAACATTGTATTAAATAAAACTTACGTCTATCGATAAATTTATACGATAACGAGTTAGTTAACAATTTTGATTGATATGGTGTTCTCAAAGACCCCGAAGTTCACATAAATGTTCGAGAAGGTTAAGTCGAGGGAAATGTTTTAATGGGATATTCATCCATAAGTAAGTCTTTAACGATGTATCATAATGGCATTAAATATAAGAAAGGCTCTTAATAGTAATATTTTAAACCTATGAAGGTACCTACTGGGTAAATGGAATAAAATTCTTTAGATCCGTTCCTCTCTGTTATAGGTAAACAACTGATTTGTTTGGGAAAAACGAAACACGTTAGTGTAAAACCAAAAAACCCTGCAAGTCATAATTTTCTTGGATGACGTATAAGGACGTGTTCTTTAGTGGAGACCACCACTCTGCAAACGTAGTGTAGGATGACGACTTTCGAAATGACGCTGATCAGGAAAGGTCTATCTACGAATAATATCTATAGGCTAATGATGATAAGGACGTAACTGTTAAAAAATATCTAGTAATCCGTAATCTCAGGAACTTGTTGTAACAACTCATAAATTTAAATGCAAACTTAAAAAAATACAATAAATCCGTTTTTCTTTTTAGAATTTAAGATATTATGATAATATCTTAAATTCTCAACATAGATTTTTAATGAATGAAAACTATACACAAACTTATCACAATATCAGAAAACAACAAGGTACCAGCCAAGATATCTCTAAAAACTAAAACACAAACTTCAACAACGCATAGTCTCACATGTACGTACCTACACCGAAAAAATTTGAAACGAACGAGAGAGCAATTAAATATTGAATGAAAGCTTTCAAAAGCAAATTTATTTTTAGCTTTTGTTTTTCGAATCGATTAGATAAGCGTTAAATATTTTGCACCAACATTCCTTGCGTTTTGTAACCCCTTTATACAAAAAAAATCCAGGTTGTTCAAGAGTACAGGATGATGTTCTTGACCTCGTCATCACTGTGAATAATAGGTCAGCATGCATCACTGCGCTCCCCTTTCTTCTACCCCATTCTTGTCTGTGGTTGAATACCTTCATAACCACCTGTACTTAGTTCATTTAAATGCTTCAGTTATTAAGGAATGTTACGAGTTAAGGCCATATTTGTAATAATTTGATGTATAACATTTTCAACGACCTCTGGGGCGCGATGGGCGAAGGTCCGCCTGCGACGCAAGAGTTCGGTTCCCGCTAGGGACAAATCTTTTGTACGACCTGCAGATATTTGTTCAGGGTGTTCTGGTCGCTTTCTATGTATAACAAAAAATATCTATCTATGTTTTGTTAGTATTACGAGTATGTATATCAGTTATCTAGTAGCCATATATACAAGCTCTGCTTAGCTTGGGGGTTCGATAATGCTTTGTGAATTGTCCAGCATTATTATTATTATTTAATTTGTACTTGGTAGGTGGAACAACCTGAGTTCGAGGGTAGATTAATATCACGCGACCCCACCACGGGTATTTCTTCGGCCATTTTTTAAAAGTGATTACGAACTCGTTTTTATTTCATTAAAATCATCCCTGAGTGTAATATTACAGTATTAAAAGGTACCTTTATACACAATATAAATAGTATACCTAATAGCCAGGCCACACGCTCCATCCTGCTTGCGCAGTTCAGTTTGTGCAATTATGACAGTGCAACAAGACTGAATAAAGTACAGTGGCCACACGTACAAGTAAGCTTGTGCAAACTGCGCTGCGCAAGGACTGAAACCTGACCGAAACCACGGTCATAAGTTAGTTATAATGCTTTCGTATTGACGGTTAACC
Source organism: Eupithecia vulgata (assembly GCA_946478455.1). Taxonomy (NCBI): domain Eukaryota; kingdom Metazoa; phylum Arthropoda; class Insecta; order Lepidoptera; family Geometridae; genus Eupithecia; species Eupithecia vulgata. The sequence goes on from OX297867.1 coordinate 14,893,103, forward strand.
AGTCTTTATAAATTATACTAAAAAACAGCTACTTAACTAAGTAAACCTATTTCTCAAATAGTATTTCTCTGGTTGTGTGAAAATATGAAATTGAACAAGCATTGTTGTTGGCTTTCTAAATGTTTAGAAGTTGTCATAACGAAGCTATTGTTGCGAACATGACTGATGACTGCGTGGAATGGAGTTCTGTTCTGGGTTCGTGGGGTGAGACTGTCAGCGTTAAACGTCATTTCTGTAGTGGTTCAAATAAGGAACTTTTGATTGACCTTTGCCCTAGGTAGAATTATTTAATGATATTGGTAAGCAACATCTGGCCAGGATTTTTATAGACAACTCACTCCAATATATTTTTAACACACATTATTATTTATTTATTTATAGTTCTACAGACAGTAATGAGTCAAAAATCACTTGACAAAACTACACACTATATTGCCATTAAGAAAGAATCATCATCATGATCATTACGTATGTTACATACAAATGTATTTCGCTGTCTACGTCTATCAGATATCCGAGTAAGCTTAACTCGCTATGCTTACCGCTCGGACTCCGTCCACCACACTACACTACGGTTTTTGAAGCGGTTACACACGGTAATAAGTCAAATTACCTGAATACTAGGTTTCACAAGAAGCGTTCACCGTCACATGCTGGGCGTTACCGTACCTATAATGGAACTTTAAGACTACAGGTGAACAACGGCAGGTGTGAAAGTAAATAAACAGAAGAATGTTTTCTTCTCTCTCACCCTAAAGAAGAGCCTCGTAGAGGGATGAAACGTTGGTGTTGTGTTCTTCCAACACAAATAAGGTTTGTAGTTAACTCGCTAACATCCGCAATGAAAAGAAGGCAGTTCCTACCAACTTAAATGAAATCCTGATCGCGTTTGCTTCACTTTTTTGTGGAATCTAGGTACCAATAAATAGGTCTAGCTCAAGATAAATTATTTTAGTGCTTAATTTTAATTATGTGATGTATTGTTTCCGCGTCTTATTTTCATATTCACCACCAAGTACGGTGCTCGTCAAGTAACGGTAGTAATTTTGAAGTCTATCAGCCTAGTCTGCTCTCGTTAGATAGGTAATTAGTCTTATAGCTGCTAATTGATGTCATCTTGTGGCTGTGATCTGATGGTGATGGGAATCAATACGGTTTTCTTTGGTATTGTCTCATAATAGCTCTAAGTTGGTACTCCATCAAACAGCATCTGTCTGTCTTGGTCGACTTGCATCCCCAAATTCTTTACAAGTCTTGAGGCTTGCTCGAGACTCTATTGAGCGTAGGTATTGTCGTGAGGACAGAATAGATGTCACTAGTCACTAGACCACTTGGTAAATCACCCATGAGGAGTTACCTTATTGAATAACGCACCAAATAAGATGCTGCGCATCTTATTTGGTGCGTAGGCAATCCCTTACATGAATGCAGTGAAAAGACCATAACTGTTACAGTTATACAATAGATACTTAACTCTACTAAAACAAAAGTTTAAAAAATGGCAGGTGTGTCGGTAAATAAACAAAAGAACTTAAAACAAATGATATCCTCTAATGTTCTCGCTGCTCATCCAAATCACAACGTTGTACAGGTCTTCCACGATAGTGTAAAACAATCTTTTTTTGCTTCATAAATCTGATAAAAGCAACGAAAGCTTAAGAATAGTGAAGTTGGAGATCCTACACTTTGTTGAAACATATGTATGACCCAGGGCGTCTAGTGATTTGCCACGTTCATGGCCCGACTACGCACATGTCCATCTGCAAGTCCTGCAAGCGCGGCGTTGGGACGCGCCATCCGGTTCGTTAGCCGGTCATATTGTCAATACTGCCCTAAGTATTGTATTTTGGATTATTCTAATAAAATTCCCACTATTCTAGGAGAAGCAGCGCCCTCCGATATACAACCCTGAGGACTACGCGACGTCTCTCAAGAAATGGGGCAAAAAGACCGGGGCGGCTGCGCTGTACGAGCTGGAGGCAGGGCAGGACCCCTGCAAGGCCAGGACTCTGCCCAGCCAGAGCAAGGACTTCAGGTACGTTCCTTACTCAGTCTTGTGGTTCAGCTACCCGAAGTTAATCACTTCGTGAATTTAAATAAAATGGGAGAAGACACAGTGAGCTTTGCGATTGTTCAATAATGTTTAAAGATGCCTGGAGGTTTCGGCATAAGAATGCTATCAAGAGAGTTCAATGCTTTTATGGAGGAACTCAAGATTGATTAGTAACTTAGAAAGCATTCAACTAAGTTAGTGATCTAAAATACCTAATACTGTATTGCAATAAAATAAAACCATAATCGTCAAAAGTTTTTATTAGGGAAAATGTAGACGAAATTTTGTTACTTAAAATATGTATTGAATAATGTATTGAAACCGTTTTTTAGTAGTAAAAATCAAGAAAGTTTACGTTTTTTTTTGTATCGCGTTGAGCGCGCAAGTTGAGTCAATCGTGTTTCGACTACCATAACTTTACTAACTAAAATCCTAGATCTTTGATGCTCATCAAAAAATATTCAAACAAAAATGAGTTTTATTCCTAACCCCCTCCCTTTTGGGGGGGGGGGGGGTTGGGACTCATTTCGCCAAATATAATTGATTTGTTTTACACTAAATCTGTTTTAAAATGCAAAATGATAAGATTGAGTTCAACGACGGAAGATTATGAACTGTTCATTGTACTAAATGGGAATTTTGAACAATACAACAATTCGTTCCAGGAATCCTTGCATGAACATGGGCGAGGAGATGAGCCTCCGTCAGTTCGGGACGCCCAGCGAACTGCTCACCAAGCTGAGGGCTGATCTACGGCTGTCTTTCCCAAGGTATGATCCTGCATGACCATTGACCATGCTACTCAAAACACAATACCAATTTCTTCTATATGACCGACAGGACATTATGGTGCATGAAATTTCCTTTGTTATACGGAATAATAAGATAAAGGTGATAAGTAATAAGATAGGTGGCGGCGCTAGTTTGGGTGGGGTATGTGCCTTAAGAAACCAAAGGATAGTACGAGTTTAAATAACAAATATTTATTTCACTACATTCTTTTAAATTTATGAAAACTTTTATAACTCAAATACTTAATACTCACTCAACTCTAACGCATCTATATAACCAAATTAATATTATACATTTGAGTTATAAAAGTAATCAATTAGGAACTCATTTAAGAAAAAACTGACTGTTCCTTGCACCGAAAGATAATTTAAAATAGCATATAAGATAATTATTATACTTTTCTTTTATTTATTTATTTTCCCACTGGTTGATATGGACAGTTGACATGATCTGTTAAGCTATCTGTAGATTGTTTGCAACAGTCTGCAGTTAGCTCAATCGTTTCAATTGTAAATACTAGTTTAAACTTAATTTTACTATTTGATTGTAATTTTCTTTCTTTACACTATTAAATTGAAATGGGTAATATAATTTAATTGAATTGGTTAAGTATCGCTCTATTTACAGTTACTTAGTCATAAAAACAAATAATTTCAATAATCTTAAATGTACACCTGCAGCTTTTTATAGTTTCATCATTTCGTTCACAGCCACATTATAATTATTATTATTCTCAATATGTAGTTCCTATTTATAAAGGCATCCAGTTTTATTTCAATTATGTCCACGGTTTAATAGCAATGCATTTCTCGGGTTTTACAGCCAGCATCCGTTAACACTATTAAAAGTAGCTACCTATGAAAGGAAGATATTATGCTACTGCTAAAGTTTCCTGTTATTTATGTATATCGTTATTTATATTCAATTTCTTCGAATGCAGGTGGGAAGGAGACTAGTTTTGAAAGAGGCGGCGAAAGATGTAAAATGGGAAAATTTGGGTTGCATTAAAACAATTTTTCTCTGTCATTTTCATCGATATAGCTTTGAAAAAATTTGATTTGATTTGATATCCTATTCGCAAAATGGCGTCTTATATCACCCCCTTTACTTTGAAGAATTAAATTTGCCAGGATCTTAACAAGCTAGAACAAAAACTGATAACATAAAAAACAGGAAGATTAATAGTAATCACTATAATTTGGTTTGTTTTATAAACTGTATACAGAATCACTAAATAGTGAGTGGGTGTGAAGGGAGTATCTCAATAGCGCGATCTTATTTTTCAAATGGCGACGGTTAAAAGTCTAGTTAAAATTCGAGTCAATTGAGTCGAAAATTCAAGAATAGATAGGACATAGAACCTCCTCCGGAAGTCGGTAAATTACACAATTCTCACATTTATAATTGCACAGCAACAATGCATAATTACATGAAAAAGGTTGAAACACGAATTCGAAGATGGACGAGAAGAGAGGATAAAAATTGATTAAGGAAAACTTTTAAAATCAAAAATTGTTTTGAGCTTGTGCGGTTTTTTTATTCTATAATACTAAAGAAAAATTAGTATTTTCCACCATTATTCCATTGGTTTTGTTAGTTTTTCTTTCCAAAAAATATCTAGAATTCTAGAAACGTAGTATAAGTAAAGGGATATTTTTACCTCCTACTTAAAGACACCGACACTTCCTATCTTACTCAGGCAGACATCTCTACTTGAAAACTATTAGGGTTGTCGCGGATGAGAAACCATTTTGTCAGTACAAAAATGTATCAAAAGATAACGAGATTGCCGATGCATCATTTTGTTTTACGTTTAATTTTTTCGAGTCCATAATTGAATGTACATTTTTGTGCTGTATCGGCGTTGGATTAATATGCGCAGAGCTTAATTTCTTGCGGTGTCGTTTCGTTAAAGAAAATACTTGTAACTTATATTTTCTGAGTGCCGTCGGTCGTGTCGCGTCTCGTGATTATTATTGTCCCTAGTAATAGGTAGGTACATTCACGGAATGCACATCTAATGATAGTACTAAAGGACTAGGTGTCCGTCCACCTTTGGATCAATGTATGGCCATGAGCCTAAGCGTAAGCGAAAACAAAACGTTCTTCATGATCATCGTAATGGGATTTGTTAGTGTTGTTACGAATACTCAAAAAAATTACCGTCGGATTACCTATAGGTACGACTGTACCTGTTTAGCAACGAAAATCACTCGACGATTTATATTATTTTAAAAATACGTTTTAAACTCGAATAACACTTCTTGATGTTTTTTAATTGTGCTAAAATTACATTTGTATTGTACCTATCCAAACATCATAATGATGAACGAAAAAAAAGGGATTATCCCATTTTATTCGGTTTAAGGAAGCTTTGATAAACCGCAACTGTAAATAGACTGTAATAGACTTTCATTGCTGACCGTATTTTATGTTTACACTGGTATATAAAATACGTTGTATACAAAAATTTATGAAAGATGTATTTGCAAACTACTAATACTAGTTGTTTACATGTTTTGGAAATGTTTATTGTAAAAGTAAATAGTTTTAAACTTTATACAACAATGATAAATAGAGTGTTAAACTTTCTTTGAACCAATAAACAATATTTGTCTAAAACACGCCTGTTTTTTTAGTCAGAACGTAGTCAATCTATCAGACATGTTTAAAACGTGTCGTAGACATAAGTGTAAGCGCAGTAGTGTTTCATACTTGTGTAATACTTGTTGGCTACACAGTGTAAACGAATGAGTGTTTGAGACAAGTATTTGACAAGATTTGTATGCGACTAGTTGTATACATGTTTCTTGGTGAAAACAAGGGTCTACACAAATACACAACAAAACTCGTCAGTTTTTCCCCTCAGTTCCAGAACACGGACCAAAAGATAGATGAAAAGCGCCAATTAAAAAAAAATTAAACCTGCTTAGGTCCGCTATGTAAGTAGCAAAACTTGCTATGTTATGCAAGTTAAGGTCAGGGGCTGAACTACAGCTTTTCTCTTTTAAGCTCAGCGAAAAATAACGATTGAATTAAGAGACATACCCATAAGTACGTACTATCACAATCAGGTATTGTTTGTTTGCTCTACACACAGTACAACCAGACTATGCCATAAGCTTCACGTCGCTGGTTTAGCAGCCCCATCTGAACCTTTTATCCTATTCCCGACCGCGGCGGTTTCCGTCCGTAATTGCTTCGTAATTTTATTTACGTCGTCAAAAGGATTTTAATAGTCCCACCAGCTTCGTCCCACTAGTGGGGCGAAGCTGGAGAGACGAACGGGACATCACTAAATAACGTAGCTATAGGTTCACAGTTTTTACTGTCTTTTAAATTATTTTTTTATTAGTTTAAAAGTGTTTTCAGGTGTTGTAAAATTAATATTCGTTTAAGAATTGGTTTTACTGGTAAATTATTTTTAGAAGTTAGCGCATTGATGGTAGGTTAGATAGATCTTCGTTTAAACACAATCTTCGCTGATGGTACACTTCTAAGAGATATTGTGGACTACAGATGTTGTCATAGTGCTTACCTGCACTTTGGGTATCTCTAAGAAATGAAACAAATTCACAAAAATGTTCGACTTCGGCGGGACTCGAACCCAACTAAAGATTTTGGATGAAACCAACTAAGACTTCGTGGCTTAATTGGCTAGAGCACACCCGTACAGAGGGTGGGGCGCGGGTTCGAGTCCCGTCGAAGTAGAAAATTTTTGGGAACCTATTTAATTTCTATTGTGGCCTACGATTAGAATGCAACTCAAAATAACTAGGTATAACAAATGTTTTTTTATAAATCTTACTACGATTGCCACAAATAATAATAATAATCGATTCATTTAAAAATATTTACTTTTTCAGCTTCGTCCAAGAGTTCACGTGCGAGCCGCTAGATGGCGTTACTCTCCTGCTGGAACTCCTGCGCAACGTGCAACTCAGCCAGACGGGAGAGGGCGCTAGGGGACCGCCGGCGGTTAGGCGACGGCCTTTGTTAGACGAACTAGCTTGTTTGTAAGTATCTATACGACATCTGCGAGGCGACAGCATGTTCAATATTGTCAAATAGCCTATTCAAAATTGGCTTGTTTACTTGTGAATTAACATGTTTACTTGTGAATTGACATGTTTACTTGTGAATTGACATGTTTACTAATCTAGTCTCATATGGTTTCAGACAATGTCTGTGGAGCTGCTGCAGCCGGTACCCTGACTGCGCGCGCAGGCTGGTGGCCGGCTCGACCGGCGTCTACACGTTGACTGTCTGCATCATGTCTACTGTCAACAAGTCCAGAGTTCTGGCTTTGCAGGTGAGACTTTTACATAAACGTAAAATATATATACATATATGAAGAAAAAAGTATTATACAGCAAATAAAGCAATAATTTAGCTTTTTGATTTATAATGCGTTACTCGCACTGGGCAAGTTTTCCACGAAAATTTAATAATTTCCCAAAAAGTTTCCTCGAAAAATCCTCCTGAAATCGAATTTTTTTGGGACATTATTAAATTTTCGTGTAAAGCAATAACGTGGTTGTTCACGCGTGAAAAGTTAAAAAAACGATTAGAAAAACGTTTTTTAGTACCATTTTCTAGAACTCACTAGTAATTTAGAGAGCAGATAGGAAGTTTTGTAAGCTATTTGATAAAACACACTTTAAATGTAAAGACTAAGAATCCATTTATTATATGTGACCAACTACCATAACATATTATAGAGGTAACAATCCAGATACCTATTATTCACTTCAGTTAAACAAAATTAATTGGGGTTTTATCGACCCACATTATAAGCACATCAAAAATACTGGTGTATTGTTTCAGCATCATAAACCTCAAAAACTTTTATTTCCAGCTTCTAACAAAAGCGTGCTACCCACCTACAAACGGCCACAACCACGTCTCCGAAGCTCTCTCCACTCTTCGCCTCCGATACGGAGAGCCAGTCCGCTTCAGGTTCCTAGTGGGGATGCTGCAGAGCTCAGGTGGTACTGGAGAGTTGCAAGCAGCTGGGTTGGCGTTTATAAACGCGCTGTTGATCAGTGCTCCGTCGCCTCAGAGGAAGCTATACATCCAGGCGGAGTTAGAACAAGCTGCTATTGATATCAATACGTTGAAGAAGGTAAATATGAAATAATTTGGCGTGTTTTCAAAAACTATAAATCAAATCTATTTTTTGAATGAATAATGGGTTTGGAAGTAGTTTTAACCACGGAACAATTCGATAGTGCAATCTAAATTAGTGTCAAGCAGCAACATCTAGTCAAAATTCGAAGTTGTTTATCTCCGTTGCCATAAAAACCATTTCTTGCCAGTGATTGTGAATATTATCATCTGATGATGTTAAAGAAACTTTTTCGGCGCGCATCTATATATTCCTCGAGAAGCAAACTTTTATTAAACCTCCTCCAAATTAACCTTTATGCAAGGAAGGAATCATCAAAATCTAATAATAATTGGCGATGATATCGTCTAAATTGTTGTAGCTAGTTGTGATTGATGAAAACGTATTATATTGTTGTTTTTAAGCTCACCGGGATAAATTGTAATCCCTCTTATTTTTTTAGTGGTACTTTAAAATCCGTTCATTTACGAATAGAATTAATGGAGAAATCGATAAACATACATAAATAAAACCGGCCAAATGCGAGTCTGTCTCGCGCACGAAGTACCCTATAGGTTTTGTGTGCATGTGATTCCCGGGGAAAATTTAAAAAAAATAGACATAAACAGCTGTAACTTTTGATTGCGTTGACTTAGAAGTTTGATTTATATCGAGGTTTCAAGAGATTAAGAGCCTGCGTATATGATGTGAATATCAACTCGATAACTCCACGCGTTTATGAGAAAAGAGGGTTGACAGACGGACAGACGGACAGACTGACAGACGGACAGACGGACAACAAAGTGATCCTAGAAAGGTTCCTTTTTTTTCTTTTGAGGTACGGAACCCTAAAAACATACAGCCGAACATGGAACCTCCTCCTGAAGTCTGTTATATATTTTTTTTTAATTTATTGTCATCACTTACTAAAGCTAATTGAGAGAGATAATAGAGGCAGAATTTGCATCTAACTGACTTTTCCGCGGTAAGAGTCGGTCGACTAAGAGATATCCACCGGGAGGAGGCAGCAGCATTTCCTGCCAAATAAATTTACTAGCGAACTGCGATCCCCACCCTGCATGTTTAGCGTGGGGATATTTCTGTGGATGGAGAACTTCCCCTTTCTCCCCTCCAAATGATACAAGCTTTATCAAGGGAATGCGTCCAGCGGTGGACCAGTAAAGGCTATAGATAGATGTATATCAAATATAATCCATTAGTAAAAATTACGTTTTAAATGTTTACTTTAATTGTCTTTGTGATGTGTTTGCTCAGCATTGGGAAGACCTGGACTAAATATATTTAGTTTTGAGCTTATTTTGTAATCTTATAGAAACAAAAGTTACGGTAGTTTTTGTACAATACAAATGTAGTTTCAATACAATACAGTTTAAAGTTTGGGCGTTGGGATATCAAAATCTAACTAAAGTTGTTTTTACTTTTCAGACGGTGGCTAAATTACCTACACCAAACACACACGTTATGAAGGAGATAGAAAACTATGAAAAGCAGCTGATTGATATAGACACGCTGAATGAAACGGCAACAGAGGCTTTAAGAGAGAAAGACGATCTGCGAAACAAGCTTGATCTACTTGAGAAGAGAGTTAAAGTATGAAAAAATATAAATTCTTAGTGTAAAACATTAATAATTAAAACAAAGCAAAATTTACATTTTGTATAAATTTTGCTTTCAGATCCTGCAAGAAGAGAAGGGGATATTACTGTCGTTGGAAAAGTGTTTGAAGGAGAAATGCTGTGAGCTGCAAGAAGAAGTATCCACGCTTAGGTCTGAGCACGGCAGCGTGAATAGAAAGAAAAATTTAGTGAAGAAAAAGAACTCGGTTCATAAAAACAGAGGTAATTTTTCTATGCTTTATTTGTAAAATCTTTAGTTTTATCTTGCAAAAGGAACAAAAAAGAAAGGATTTCAAAAAAATTGCTACAAATGCCTCATTATTTTTCTTCTTACAGATGAGTCATCACCCCCAGAAGATGAAGGAATAAGCTCATCTGAAAGATCTCTCAGCCCCGAAGGCGACCCTCAAAGAGAGTCCATGGTCTATGAAGTATTCAACGTCAAGAATGAAACGTACGACCTAATGAGAAACAAACGCATTCATAAGAAAATAGAACCCAAGATTGATACTAAAACTTCAGATGAAGAAGAAGAAACAACAATAGATGAAGTTATTCAAGAACTTAGAAATATAGTAAACCATGCTGAGTCAGAACAGTATAAAGAAACTTTTGATGATAGATCTTCTAGATGTAATCAGACTTCTGAAATGAATGTGTCTATCAACGCTTTAGATTGTCGAAAACATCGTGATGAGGAGAAAGAAGATTCAATAACTAGCACAAGACACAGTATTCAAATCAAAAGCACTGGCGACTATCCAGACGATAGTATGGAGGACGAAGAAGAACCCGAAATTATTCCCTGTAAGATCCTCCCACATCCACCAAGGAAAGCTAAAAGCTTAGTTCATTTATTCGTCCCACCTATGGACCAAGGAATATACAATAAACCTCCAGACATATACGATGATAACTTTTACTCCAGCGATGAAGGATCTGATTCTTTGCTAAGCGCTTCACGATGCATCAATCCAATTACAAAGAAACCATCTTTAACCAGCTTTGATTTCAATGAAACAAGAGCTGTATTCAACTCCTCTGAGAAGGAAGAACGCAAACGAACCAAGCCCAAATCTAGAGAAGAGAGTCGAAGATCATCTATAAAAAGGAGTGAATCCTTCCAAACATCAGAGAAGGGGTCCCGGCAAAGAGAATACATAGATAGCATGTTTTACCCAGAGTCTCAGATGTCCTCAATGCAACGGTCCAGCTCAAAATGTAGCCGAGTAGACGAAATTGTCAACTTGATCGAATCAAAGAAGCTTACGAAAAGCCTGGACAGAATTGACGAAGGCCTAAATTCAATGGTAGATATTATTGTTCTTGCTGAGCCAAAAAAGCCTGTATGGCCGTATGAAAAGCGGCAAAGGTCGAGTTCCAGGACTAGCAGTGACGGCAAGGAATCGCCTTTGATCCCCGTTAGAGCAGCCACCAGACCTTTGATACAAGAAAGATCTACAAAAGTAGAATCTCCGATAAAATGTTTATCCGATCAACCAAAATTTTTCTTATCAAATTCTAACACTTCAGGCTTCAACAGTTCCACGTTTTTGGTCAAGAGAGGGCATAGCAATGCTGGGTTTTATTCAGGAACGATGTTGAGGGACGCACCTGCTAGTATGACAAGTTTGGTGATGACAGGAACGCATTCACATGCAGATTTGAAAAGAACTGTGTCGCCAATGGGGACATCTAGCAGTTATGGAGTCCATAAAGTTACGGATATGCCGTCTGGACTTTATTAACTCCCTAGGTATTCATCAGAATGAGTCGACTCATTACCCAAACTGGAGATCCATTGTCAGACCATAAGATTGGATCGTTTAAAATCATAATGTTTCCAAGAACAAAATGAATTCAAGACCAACGACTAATTTTAGTGTTTTGTACCTAATTATTACGACTAGTGCAATATAGCCCGTTAGGACTTGCTTCTATTTAGAATGTACTGTTTCTGGATATACATTAATAATAAGACCTTATAAATATGAGGTCACTTTGTACCATTTGTTATATTTTTGCAAGAACCTGTAAATTATGTACGTACTTACATGTATAATTTTTTTAATGATACAGTTTTTAAGACTTAAGAAGCTGTACCATATGTCCGACCGTATATAAATGTTTTTGTTTTCTTTTATAGGGAGGTTAGTGTTTAACGATTGAACTTCTTGCATACCAAGAGTATCGCTTAGTAACATTAAATTTGTTGTCCCGCTATACACAATCAGGCCAAAGTTAGCCTGGCTTCAGAAATTCCAGAAACAGTCAATATAATTTTATTTCACTCTTATGTTGCTTCAAGTCATTCGGACTGCCAACGATATCTTGGTAATTTTGTTCACGTGCAAAATGTTACTTAAGATTACGTAATGTATCATTTAGATTTCTAGCTCTATTTATTGTACGCATAGATCTACTTTTTAAGATTAGAACATTGTTTTGCATGCCTAGGTTGATTCTCAAAAGCCTTTTCAATTACTTTTCCTTAGGATTTCCATGTGTTCCTTCTATTTTTTTCATTTTTTGTTATATAAATTAAATAAAACATATTTACGGTAAAATTATTTTGTACGTTTTATTTCATAGGCCAATTTGGTCGAGAAATCTGTTTTTTTTTATGAGCAGACTTAATAAAAAATATAAGTGGAACTGGATGCTCCAGGACTGGATTTGGTTTTAATTTTTTTTTTTTTTGAGGTTTGAAGTAAAAAATCATTATTAATATATATTTTTTTTGAATAATTATTATAGTAGGAACAAATTACATAAAACTTAAGTATTACATACGCTGGCCGATCGTATCATGAATCCTAAGCCTATGCAGCAGAAACATTAAATATTCCATGAATACACATCCATTTATTATTTTGTAGAAGTCAATGTTCAGCGTCTTTCATTGCCTCCAAAACAAAATCATACAAAACCTCCTTCGCGTCAACAGCCCAAAGAAAATCAAAATGATTAAACGAACTTCTTGTAACTTTAAAAACTTTCACAACATTGGGTAGGATATCCGCCAGCTTGTATACATCGTTGTGGTTGACCTCAGTATCGGCTAAACCATAGAACAAGTAAACAGGGGCGGTGACGCGAGAAAGGTCGTAAGTGGGTGGAGTGCTGGAGCCGTATTCTCGGATGTTGGTGAGGACGTTATAGTTGTAGCGACGGAAGGAGTTGAAGCGGATGACCTGGCCGTAGTGAGCGACTTGGCGTACGCTGGCGCCGGCTGGCGTGTGGGCGAAGATCACCGGAAGCAACGTCTGTGGAATTTGATTTGAAATAAATAAAACTTAGCTGTTAACACCAGTTCTCGTGAGACACACCCCATAACTTAATTGTAAATGCCATTGCCAAATGGCACAAATGTTATACTTACTCATAAACTTACAAAGATGCCTGATGCATGATCTTTATTACAATGCCTATATCTATAATAATTCTTTGAAATGCATTTCTGGTTTGTTGCAAAACTTCTGATGATTTCTGTCAGGAATTCTAAAACTGCGGCTAAATTTCAAACTCAGCAAACGTTCCATTAAAAAATTAAAATGAAAACTGAATATGATTTTTATGGAACGTTTTCCCACCGTGCAATAGGTCCGTTGAAGACTACAAAAGTCCGCTTCCACTGCGTATTGAACATGCAGCTGAGATGCCTAACTCAGTGTTGATAATGTGCTCTAACCAACTAAGCCACGAAGTCTCTGTCGGTTTTCGTCGAAAATCTTTGGGACCTCTTACGGACTGTACGTACGTGTGTGTGTACGGGTAGGACGCGGGTTCGAGTCCCGCTGAAGTCGAAAATTTTCGGGAACTTATTTCATTTGGAAACTAGTATCTGCCCGCGGCTTCACACGAGTTGCTTGTATGAGAACGTTAAAAGGTTATATCATTCCCATGAAAATTGAAACATGAAACACCTACGGAAAGTATCAGCCTCGTTCTGTTGAGAAATTTTGGCGTAAAGTAGTAACAAACATCCATCAATCTATCCAACTTTCGTATTTATATTAATGGAGTGATGCGATGCGATTTAATGAACTGAACTACGCAAATTACCTACTCAGGAATCTTGGACAAAGATATGATTGGAAATGGCATCCGTCAAAGAACTTGATCAAATCTTAGACAAAGATATTGGATGAGTGGAAGGACCCTGAGGTAAGACGGTGAGAGGTTACTACTTACTTGGTTGTAGTATTCTCTGTTGAAGACACCTTTCAAAAGAGCTTTACAGTAGCTGCTGAAGATGGATCCCTCCGCACACTGCTCCTTCGTTTGTTCGTAGTTACCGAATATCTCGTGTAAGCCAATAAAGAATGCGGTTGACTAAAATATTCAAAAAGTACATTGAAAAGCGCACACTTCGAAGTACAAAGCAAAGAGAATAAAACCACGTACATAGATATAAGGCAGAAAAAAGCTTATGTCAGATAATAAAGGGGGGATTTCAAGTATGACGTAGGTATGTTAAGTTCTGCACAAATATTATGATAAAAAACAATAGAAGTATACATAACTAAAAGCTAGCTGAAACTTTCTCAAAATACGTATAAAGAACTCACCTCAAGAATATTCTCATAACTAGCTAGAGTTTTGAACAGCTCAACCTCATTATTCTCAAAGAAGCTAGCAGGAGCCAATCCTTGGAAAGAAATGATCTTTTTATTGTACTCCGGCCTTAACGAATTCAGGACCAAGAATGAAGTTCCCCCTTGGGAATGTCCGATATAATGGAGTTTGTCCTCCCCAGTGACTTGTAGAATGTGATCGATGGAAGCGGAGAGGTCAAATTGGCCGATTTGGTCCCAACTGAACCGCCAGAAGTCTTTGTTTAAGATGGAGTTGGGGTTAAGACGGTTGTGGCGGCGGGAGTAGTAGTTGCCTCGGGCGTTGCCGAGCCAGACGTCGTACCCGGCATCAGCGAGGATGTAGGCTGAGACAGAGATGATATTCTTATTAGAAATGAAGGGATCATGTAGTTAGCTATTAATTTCCACAGTGAATATTGTTCAAATCAAAATAAGACACGACACAGGATTCGGGATTCGAAATAATTTAGCAAACCTTTGCAGTAAGCTTTTGATGAACCCAAAGAAAGAAAGGCAAATTGGATGGATTCATCATCATCGGCCCATCAACAGTCCACTGCTGGACGTAGGCCTTAAAATTTGATGATTTGCGTTGCGTACATTTAATTTTAAAATAATTAGATACTTATTTATAGAGATAAGTAATTATAGGAAGTAAGTATTTTAGAGAAGTGAAGGTATCATGAAAAGTAAAATGAAAGACTTAGAAACGTTTCCGGTCTACCTGAAATCATACTACCTAGCAAACTACCTACCACATGTAATCAGATTCAGATGCAAAAAGTGATTATTTTGTAAGATAAAACAAACAACGCGGGTTCCATATCTGAGATGCGTATTCTAGATGGCTCCTTACAAACGTGCAATATAAAAGTTTAAGAGTTTTGACCTTTGTAAAGCTCTTAGAAATTCGCATGACAAATCCCAGCGATCTCGAAGCCTTACTAATTATGTTGTCTATATGAGCGTTAAAAAGTAGCTTTGAGTCATGGTAGACTCCAAGATCACGCATGCCAGTAGCTTTAGTAAGTAGCTGCCCTGCCAGTGCATAGCACGACGGAATAGCCAGAGGCTTACGAGTATAAGTAGTTACGAAACATTTGCTGGGATTTAGTTCAAGCTTATTTAATAGGCAATAGTCTTCAAGACAGGAGAGATCTGACTGAAGAGCAACGATATCAAGGTTGGATGTAACAGTGGAGAATATCTTCATATCATCAGCAAAACATAGCAGATTTGATGATTTGAAGCATAAGTCAATATCTCTAATATATAATGTAAAAAGTAGTGGTCCTAGCAGAGACCCCTGAGGGACTCCACTAGGAAAACTGAAACTGCGTTACCAGAAGTACATTGATCGTATAGAAAGTATTCAGAGGCGTTTCTTAAGATACCTGTGCTTTAGAGTAAAGATCCCTTACAAATCTTTAACCTATGATGAACTCTGCAAGAGGTTCCATTTCTTGCCACTCAAAAGTAGACGTGATATAGCTGATTATCTTTATATACTTAAGATTATCAACAACGATGTCGACTGTCCAGAACTTCTTGGCAAATTAGACTTCAATGTACCACGTAGGCAGCTTAGACACAATCCCTTACTACATGTCCAACATGTTGGAACTAATTATAGACAAAATTCATTTATAGTGCGAGCGAGCGGCACTCTCAATGAATTCAGCAAAATGTTGAACATTGACCCTTTCAACACCAGCATTCACAGGGCAAGGCGATGCATAACTCTTAACTTCTTTTGCACTTGATGTAGCTATATTTTTAATTTTTACTTATTGTAACTACTTGTTCTTTTATTACTTTATTAAGTACGTAATTGTCGACGATTTTTTTTTGTTTTGTGTTCACACTTAGGTATTTTATTATGTTTCTATTAGCGAGTGCCTATTATTAGCTTTCTGTATCTATTTTAAGTTCTATTGTTATTAGTTAAGCTGATGGCAATCCGAATAAAAATAAATAAATAAATAAATGAGGATTTAAAACTGATCATTAGCAGATTTGACTGATTGTCTAATCAGGGAGATTAACGTTATTAACTTTTATCTTATAAATCCATACAATATGACGAATTCGCGTACACATTTTCGATAAAAAAGTCTACATAGTTTATGTTACGTACCTACCGGATGATATAGAATATTACGGTGTAGGAGAAGTGCCTATTTCTTATTATTATTTTGAAACTCCGTCAGATCTCTATATCTTCTAAACTACTATTTTTTTTTCTAAAACCTTAAGTTATGATCTTGAGAATAAGCATGGTAATAAAACTAAGTATAAAGAAAAAAAATGAAAATATCCTAATAAATAGATAATAAGCTAAAACTCGATTTTTGAACTTGCATTGCTATGCCCTGCCTAGCTCCTATAAACGCGAAATCCTATGCCTATCCTTTTCACAAAAATTTGACGTTGTATGTATAGGCCCTTAAGGGAGTGCTAAACATGATTCATATTGAAATATACATAGGTACGAGTTAGGTAAACCTACTTGACACTCCTAAATTTTGCTAGAAATTACAGATAAAAGAATTGTACAATTGGGTGGGTGAGGTGAGGCGAATTGTTGTAATAGATAAAACAGTAAATATGAACATTACACATTGTTTTATTCTTATACGTTCGTTTAACTAGACATTGATGTCTACTCAAACGAAAGTATACAAATAAAACAAAGGGGATGAGTCATGCATGTTAACTAAATCATAACTACTAGAAGAGAGCTCTGAGTTTGGTTTCTGAATAGTATCGAGACGTATTGATATAATATCTGAATAAAAGAATCTAATCGGAGCCCAGATTTTCTTTATTTTTTATAAAGAAAATCTGGGCTCTGATTAGAAGAAACAAAATGTTTATTCGTGTTGTTATCAATACAAAAAAGGCTTGACAGAATTAGAAAATGTGGAACAGCATTTTTTTTTTTCAAAAACAGCTGACTTATCAGAGCGAAGTACATTATTTAACACGTTAAATCGGTTTTTGGTCATGGAGCAAGTTATCTACGTAAATTCTGCCAATATAAAACTTACTTCGCTTAACTAGTTTAAGTACAGGTAGACTAATCAAATTCCCAGAATTTCAAACCATACCTTGGTATGGTTTGAAATTCTCCGTATCCTCCATACAAACCAGAAGCCGGACCATTAAAAATCGAAGGGACAAAGTGGAACAAAGGAGGATACGAAAGCTTCTAAAAGAATTAAAGAATAGAAACCTCACCTAAGCCTTTGCCAGGTCCCGGTGTCACGAAGTCAGCAGACGAAGACAGAAGGCCGTGCATCACAAGCACTGGTACGTTACCAGTTCCACCGTTGCGCCCACTGGGAATCCGGTGTAGTTCCAGGATGTATCCATCAGATGTTTCCACATCGTGAACTTCTACTGGGTAGCCGTATTTTTCTATGAGACCTGGCTGAAAACATGGGTCGTCTACAGAAGTGCCAAGCGTTAGTTTTTCGGTTGACTGACATGTACACACATATTTTGCATTTGTAAGAAAATAAAAATAGAATTTTATTCGAGACACGCGATGCGAAAAACTGTATGAACTTCCTTGATATTATTGCCTGTAAGTAACTCTAGTTCATCGCAGATGTCGTTCACTTTATAAGTAGGTAACTGAGCTTAATCAGCTTTTATTTTAAAACTAAAATGAAAATAATATTAAGATACTTAAATAAATAAGCAATTGACTCACTGATCTAGCTCGATATGTTAGGTAAACTAGAACATCTACAACTCACAATCTAATCTGGTCTGGAAAGGCAGCCTGTTTCTCAATGCAATACATTAGATACACTAAAGAATGGTTGATCTAGTATTCATTGTTAACCATCACCCAATACCAAACTTTTTTATATCTGAATTTTAACTGATAGAAAACTTCACATCGTGCGATGCATATAAAGTACAAGTACATTTCCGTGTTCAGCTAGGTAGAGGCAGTCAGTATTTTCTTATCTTGTTGTGATTTCATGCTCAATTTAATTCAGTTCCATTAACAATTTTAATACTAAGCTCGACTTTGTAGATTTTGGAGCTCTTCAATTATATGCTTGCTCACTATTAGATCCCCCCTTTTTGATAAAAAAGAAAAACATTGAAATGTCTTGAAGAATCGCTAAGCTGCACCTAACTGCATAACGACTGCGACGAGTTTACCTTCTCTCTATGTCTGCGTGATTATGTTATTGTGTCTTATGTAGGTATGTGTTGAAATTAATGTTTAGTTCAAGTCTCTGTTGTGATTGAAGTCAACTTAAAAAGTGGTAGGTACTTACAACATCCAGCATACCATCTTCAGCGACACTTCTAGGGTACCTCTGTCCATCTTGAGACTTCAAAAGTTCCTCGAAACGCGCGCTGTTGACCGCCTTCCTAGCCGCAGTGACCGCGACCAGCGCGGCTAAAACTGCCACCAACTTGAACATATCGACTTCAAGTCTAACTTAACAAATGTAGCAAAAAAATACTCTTATATATCTGTAATTATCAATGTGATAAATCAGAGATACAAATTTTGGATAATGAATGGCACTTGGTTAATGTCTGGAATTCTTTTAGAAGAACCGATTCAAAACAACTCTAAATCTCATAAAAATTCAGCGTAAATTATGAATGCCGTACGCAAATCCGTGACATTGAATGGCAAATCAAGTTTTGTTGCTGATTCTTTGGTTGAAAGGAACCGACTGATACAAACACAACCTCAGTCAGTCCTGAACTCTACTATCTAAGCTATCTTCCTTGTAGCTTCCTTTCCTAGTTGCTAAACTGATAAACATGCTAAAAAATAGGTAAGTCATAAATAAGGATTAACTTGAAAAATGTTTCTGGTTATTGTGCAGTGCTATAAATCCCCAGATTATGATTAAATTAAATACTGAGGTACCTTTTTCTGTAGACAATAGATTTTCCGCAACACAGTCCGATAAACACATTGCTAATAAGTTTATTGACACACTGTAAACATTTTAAGCCCATTTGCTATTTTCATTTCTATTTCTCACTTTCAGTGTGTTGTGGACCATGGATATTTTATGTAGTCTTTATAATGGCGATGTCATCTTAGCCGAATTTCAGCCACTCTCTATAGAGTGCATCTGTGCACATGTCGGATGAGACGGACGTACTGGCATGACCGGGTAGAGGTCTGGTGCAAGACCAACGTCTAGGCATCATTGGCCTATTAGTAGATGATTAAAAAACACTTGTCTATAAGATATTTGCCGAGAGGTAGAACTTTTCCCGTGGGTGTCGTAAGAGGCGAAACACGGGGGGCGGGCAGCAGTGCTTCTTGAAGAATAGATCTACCACCGTACTGCGACCCCCAACACGCATGCCCAGCGTGGGAATTATGGGCATTAGCCCTCATGAGATAAAAAATCAGGGAGAGGCCTGCGTCCAGCAGTGGACCATTATAGACTGTTGAGGTTGACGTTGAGGCACCGGCTACATCATTAAATACGTCTAACCAATATTTGATATGTAAGAGCAATGGGAAATAAACGATTTTATTACTATTATAAAGATATTGACGTAATAATGTCGGAATGATACAGTTTTAGATTAACGTGAATCAAACCAACGTAATCATCGTAATAGGTCTAGACGGAGATTGGATTTAACAACGATAAACTTGTACAATAGTACGTAATCGAATTCACTATCGGCAGACCATTTGTTTCACACATGATTGATGCGTTATACAGATATGGTCATGTTACACCGATGTCAGCGGTTATAGCAAAGAGTGACAGGGAAGATAACCAGTGGTGAAATAATAAATATCTACTAATATTGATATTAATAAACAATAATGCACTTTTATATAGGGTTATTTTTAAAAGACCAACCTTTGGACCAACCCGCAACCTTCGGTGACCAGGTTCCTAGCATCATCCATCATCAGCAACGTTTGTTCTACGACTTTTGATTCTCATACAAACCAACAAAAAACAATAATTGAAATATCCTCTTGAATGTTCGTAACTCAATGCACATCGCAAAGTTAAGGCAAACAAACAAGTGAATCACTGGACGGGGGTGGGGCGACGCCCGGCGGCGCTAGCGCCTTTTAGCTTCGGCTAAAACGCCACCCGCCTGACCGCTCAGTCGTTTGAGGGCGGCCGCACACGAACGATTTTTTGTCTGACGGGTATTGACTATACGAAGGTGATTTGTGTGTTTACAAATGTATGAAACGAATGCTTTCGGATAGTCGAATAAGCCTATCCATAGACAATTTTATCCGACAATCAGACAAAAAATCGGACGTGTGCGGCCGCCCTGAGTTAGAGCGTTTGAGCGGCAAGCTAAAAAGCGCTAGCATCGCGCGTAGCAGGGGTTTCGTGGCGACTCTGAGACTTCAAGGGTGCGTAATAATATACATTTCTTCTCACCCCTCGTAGGGGGTGGGGATAAGGTATCGGGGCTTTGCCCCCTGACCCTGACTTGTCTCCATCCATAAGTGGGTTTTTTGGGTGGTATCTCTCGCACCCTCGCTTCGCGGTGGGAGTTTTATCAATTATACGAGGTCTGTATTTTATATATTTTGATAAAGTAAAACTAAAGGGAAAAGAATAACACCAGCAAAGTCTTACTATCAGTAAGTCTGTTGGGAAGAAAAGCCCAGTAGCTCAACTGGTAAGACTATACTCGGTAAAACTACTGGGAATACCGGGATTACGCATACCTATCTAAGGTGAATAATATGTAGGTCTAAACACCTGACACACTAGAATGGCCACCAATTTCGTCTTGTTTTTACGAAGGAATTTTTATATAAACATTGTATAGATTGTGGAACCGCTTTATAAAGTCAAAATAGTTTAATAACCCTATAATAGTTTTGTCGAGTTTGTATTAAGTCGAGTCTTCTCGTCAACCATACCGCAATGCTTGAAAACTAAAGTTTTCAATCAGTGCATCCTACCAGTCATGACCTACGGAGCTGAGACGTACGTGGACACTCACGGTAGGGCTGGTCCACCAGTTTAAAGTCGCTCAGCGAGCTATTGAGAGAGCTATGCTCGGAGTTAGATAGGTTTCGCAACGAATACATCGGACAGAGAACCAAAGGTTATCGACATAGCTCTAAAGATTAGCAAGCTGAAGTGGCAGTGGGCTGACCATATTTCGAGAAGAAACGCCAACCGCTGGAGTAAACGTGTTCTTGGGTGGAGACCACGACTCGGCAAACGAAGGTGGGATGATGATTTGCGAAAGACTGCTGGCAGATGCTGGATGCGGCAAGCTGAACACAGGGCGCTATGGCGCTCATTAGGGAAGGCCTGTGTCCAGCAGTGGACTAATATATAGGCTGACGATGATGATTAAGTATAATAGTTTAGTTTTGTTTATTCTAGTTAGAGATGTCAAAACCTACTTTAGTGGCCATCAAGAGCAACTTCGCGTCTATGCCTAAAATACCTATAGATAATTTAACAGTTCCAGAGGCATTTAAAAACTCTTCATCATCATCATCTGCTGCAATGCTGAACATAAGCCTCCCCCAGACGACACCATGAATAGCGGTCCAGATGCCTCCTGAGCATCCTTCGCCAAAGTAAAAATCCATCAACTCTGCAGTTCCAAGGAGTCGAGTTATTATTTATACCTAATATGATAGGTAGGTAATATAGTGCCGTGTGGCGCCGGCTTGGAAGTTGCACCACCCCAACTCTTTCCGTGGGTGTCGTAGGAGGCGACAAGTGCCATACACTAGGGGGCGGGCAGCAGCGCCTCTCGCTGAATAGATCTACCACGAACACGAACTGCGATCCCAAATGCCCAGCGTGTAGATTAGGGACATAAACCCCCCATGACATAAGAATCAGGGAGAGGCCTGCTTTCAGCTGTGGACTATAAAGGCGGTTGAGGTGAGGTAATATAGGTATAACAAACTAAATAAAAAATCATATGTATGTGGCGACGCTAGTTTGATTCGGGATGATACCATAAAAACCATTCATTACTAATACTGTGCTAATACTAACAAAAGAACAATAACAATGACCCACAATGACTTTATAAATAGATTTAACCTACCAAACAATAATTTTCTATTCAGAGTTCTAACAAAACAAAAAATAAACAAACATGGCTGATTTAAGAGTCAGACTCAGTTAGAAGCTGACTGTAGTAGTTGTTGGACGCACTCAATATTCACAAAATGTTTAAAATAATCTTTAAGACTTTAATTATTTTAATTTTACATAAATTTTCAATAGTTGCGGAAGAAATAGACGGACTGGATATCATAGACATGACTCGACCTACAGATTGGCAGCACTTATCGAGCTACTACGGCGCTTTGGACAGTCACAGGTACCCTTACTGTTCGAAACTAGCTTCTGCCCGTGGCTTTGCGCGTTTTGCACCTGTATTAAGCGTTGTTTAAAGGACTTAGCAACAAAGTAGTGAAAGAATATGTTAAATTAACTTCGGAAGTATTAATTAGTTGCGAGAAAAACGGTATTTTTAGGGTTCCGTACCCGTACCGTAAGGGTAAAACGGGACCCTTAGACTCCACTGTCCGTCTGTCACGAGGCTGATCTTATGAACCGTGATAGTTGTAGATAGATGATGTATTTCTATTGCCGCTATAACAACAAATTCAAAAAATAGAAAAAAATCAATATTTACTGGAGCTACTATACAACTAACGTGATTTTTTTGCTCGTTTTTGTTCGATAAGATAACGGCAACAGTTAGACGCTTAAAATATTCACAGAATATTTAATTGTTTAATCAGAATAATCACTTTAAAAATTAATAATTAAATTAATATATAACAAATATTTGAAGGGGCTTCCATACCAGACATGATTTTTTGCCGTTTTTATTGATAATGGTACGAAACCCTTCGTACGCGAGTCCGACTCGTACTTGACCGTTTTTCTTTTAACATTTATTCATTATATTGTTTGGCTGTAAGGTAAAATTCGGAGAACATTAGAAATGTGTTAGATGGTTTTTTTTTCAAGCACCCCACTCCTCCCCATTTAACTCTATAACCAGTTACAAAGGACATAATCCTTTGCGACAAAGCTTATCTCCCATCACATCCTGGACTTTCACGTCAACGTCCCAGTGTTGGGTCGGGTAGGCTCCACTCAGAAATTTGTTTTTTGTCATTTAGGTATTCACACATATTTATATTACAGTAAGTATATTTTATTTGTATTATATATTGATATATGTATTTATATTCATAGCTAGCAGTAGGTAGTCCGTCTACACTTTTACTTCACTCCCTGTCAATCCAAAGGTTGCCTGGCAAAGATTACTTCACTCCCTGTCAATCCAAAGGTTGCCTGGCAAAGATCGCTCAAAGCGATAAGGCCGCCCATTGTACAACGTAATCTGTATAAGTTCTTTCCTGCTCTGTGTATCTGTCTTATTTGGTGTGCAATAAAGAGTAATTGTATATTGTCTGTCGTGTTAAAATATACCTACCATGATGTTTTATTGCCTGTTTGTCAGAAAGATGTGTTTAAACTGTGGCGCGCCAACCCTGGGCACGGCGATGCATCTCGACCACTCGCTGTCCATGGAGTCCATGCATCCAGCTGTCATACCGGCAGAGTACTTTATCACTAGAGGTGAGGAAAGCCAGGGTGATTCTTACTTCAAGGGTTTTAAAACTAATTTACAGCCTAAACTCAATTTCTATCAAGTAAGATTATTTGCATATAAGATTGTTTGCAACAGTTTGCAGATAGCTTAATTGTTTCTATTGTAAATACTAGTTTTAATTTAAATTTGTTATTTGATTGTTATTTTCTTTCTGAATAAAGAATTTCTATCATTATTTCGAGATATGGTGATTGACACCGCAGCAATGATAGCAACAGTCCTCAACCTCGTTTGTTAAATATTATTTAATATTTATTTATTAGTTTATAAAGTCATATATACACTTACCTACTAATTTTTTATTTTCCACTTCTTCCACAAGTGGATAAAAAATTGAAGTGGACAAAATAAATAACACCTTGCTCCTTATACTTTAATAATTACTATTTATTAACCTGTTTATAGTATAAAATTTTACTTGTCTAGTCTAAGTGCTTATTTTGTTAGTCAAGAAAATCAAGAAATAAACGTTATTGATTTGATTTGGTGAGACTGCAATAAGAATACTGGATCAAAATCGGAACTGATTGAAACAGTAGTACCTACACCAAGTTCTCATGTTTTTGATCTGTCATTTAATATCTTAATCTTCAGCAGATGCTTTTCTTTCCTTGGGGGCTAAATGACACCTTGTTAAATGCTCAGTATTTTAATTTACTGTTTTATTTTTAGTAAATATCGTAGACGTGAGTTCTATAAGCCATGGAGACGCGAACTTCGTGCTAACGCTAGACATCGCGCTACAGTGGGCGGTGATGAAGAGAGACCCTAAGGAGTCCACGCTGCTCCTCTTCAAGTTCGGCTGGAAGTCGCAAGACCCGCAGCAGAGGATCTGGACCTGCCATTGCAAGATACCGGGTAAGGGAACCTGTATAATAAGTCATCATCATCAGCCTATATTAGTCCACTGCTGAACATTGGCCTCCCCTAATGACCGCCATAGCGCCCTGTGTTCAGCTTGCCGCATTCGAATAAGTAAATTCCGTAAATTAAGTAAATTAATACATTCAGGTTCTGTGGCTCAGGGACTGAAGGTGGATCATGGTGAATGACCTGATGACTTCTCCACTGAACGACATTATGACTTCTCCAGGCATTTCCATTCAGCACTGTCTCTCGCCAGCTTGGGTAACGGAAGCATTGCTTGGTAGGTACTCTGTGATTTCGGATACAATATGGGCTGGTAGTGACAGGATATGTGGATACTGGTTATAAAAATATATAATAGGATTTTTATAACAAGACTTCAGCCGAAGCGACAGATATAAAAATCTAAAAATCGTGTTTAATTTTAACAATTTGACCATTTCTAAGACATGTACGTGATAATGTAGGTAAGTAAAGAAATAAAGAGTTTTTAATTCTTGATTGATACGCTCCTGCCGAGACAGTGCGCAGCGGACTCGGCGTAGCATCCTAGCACAAGCTCCGAAGTCCTACGATTTGTTTGTATATAGGAACACCAACAGTACCTATTACATATTTTACTTTGGCAACTTTAGGTACTTCATCTTTAATGGAGTAAAAATAAACTAAGTACATTTTTAGTAATTCAGAAATAGAACTTTCCTATATATTATTGAAAATCGCTACTTGGTAGGTCTAGGTACTAGTTAAGCGAATATAATGTAGGTAGGTCCTTCTTATAGGGAATGCAGTTTGTTGTAGTTAGGTAGGTACCTACAGTAAAATAGGTACGCGTTGAAGTCTTTTGTAACTAAATGAAAACGGTTTATATTCATGTCGGAAGAGTGGAAAGGCGTCTAAATGAAAGTAAGATGAGGAAAACGTGACAAAATTCATCTATATTTATATTACTACAAAATGCGACGTTCCAGAGATATTATCAGTTGGTGATTTTTTTGTGCGCAAGTTTCAAATCATGCAAATAACTTGCGCACTCTTATCAGACGTGGTGGTACAAGGGTACTTCCATAAAAATTTTCAGTATACGAACCTTCCCAGCGATTTCTGAAAATAAACTAAGAGAGCAGTATTTAAGATCATTTTGGTGATCACACGCTTTATAGACGACATCGTTAAAATAGTGGATTTGGTGGCAAATGCCGGGCAAAATGGCTGAATAGAGCAGGCCTATACTGTAGGTACCCTGATACCAGCTGTGGGTGCTCACGGCTTTAACAGATACCTACTAAGGAGGCCCTCCTGCCAGGTGGGACGACGATTTGCGAAAGACTGCTGGCAGATGCTGGATGCGGCAAGCTGAAGACAGGGCGCTATGGCGCTCATTAGGGGAGGCCTATGTCCAGCAGTGGACTGGTATAGGCTGATGATGATGATGATGACTAAGGAGTTGCTAACAACAACAACACCTGCCTGTACCAGTCTACTCTTCTTGGAATTAGTCCACCCCTAATAATAGCCAGCACCTTATTGGCATTTGGATGCTTATTGGAAGATTGACAAGCTTCATAATCAAATATTTTGTCTCCAGGTCTAAGCTTCGAGCTAGCAGAGTGGATATCTATGAACATGTCCCACGTGGTGGGAGTGGCTACAGACGCACCATCGCTGGAGTCTGAACAGACGAGAGAGTTCGCTACCAGGACGGTCGCGAATATGCTGGGCAAGAGCGGAGTTTATATGATCGAGAATCTCAATATTAGGAAGAATTTACCAGGTGAGCATTAGTGACTTGAAAAGGTATTACATACCTATTACAATGTTGGTAAGTATAAGTACCTTAAGACGGTACCCCGAGCCAAAACTAGCGCCGCCACCTATTTTATCTTATTTCTTTCTTTTATTTCGGTTAACAAAGGTAATTTTACAATTTTCAATGGGCAGTTTGTGATACCTATTATAAGCTTTTTTAATGCCCCTATCATAGTTTTATTTTGTATAGTTTAGGAGGGGATACGATGTTGCACTTTGTGGCCACCAAACTTAGGTAATCATTGCATCTCCTATCTAAAATTGCAGAAAGATTGTCCGGGAGATTTTATTTTTGATTCCTTTAAAAAGGTCATAGGTAAATCTGTTCCGAAAAATAAGATGCAAATCGCGGAAGGTCCGCTTGATTCTCTAAGAGTGGAACATCCCATTTAAAGTGAGATAACCAGCAGATCCCCGATACATGCTATAGTATAGATATTTAGGTAGGTAAACGTCTGGATAAGCGAAGACGCTTTTACGGAACCCAACACAATACGCAATAACTCAATTATATCCGACAGTAGGTAGGTATACGAAGTTCTGAAGTCAGACATACGTCCAAATATGTACCCCGTTGTACATGTACCTAGGCGTCTACCTACAGTCACTATAAGTAACTCACCTGTACCTTTCCAGAACAAAGCTGCCTAGCCATCATCTCGCCCCTAAAACTGTTAAACGCTAACTACGTACCGACCACAGTGACTGCGTTCTGCCCCTCGGTGCGCGCCGGCATGCAAGTGGCGCTGGCGCTGCGCAGGGCGGGCTCGCGACAGCAAGCCAAGCAGAGCCGCATGTACGATGTCAACTTGGACGAGATCATGCATAGCTAGTCGTGCAGTGCTTGGACAATCTAGACTAGACGTTGGTCATACACAGTCGCGGTTTTTAAACTCAGTTTCCACAGTGATGGAGCGGAGATTCGTAAAAGCTACAAAACAAAAATCTCTCATAGCAGATTTTTGATTTGTATATTAATTGGGTATTTCTTATTAGTCAGTAAAAACTAAATTTCCCTGTTTTATTTGTATAGGTATGTACCTAGCTACATCGAACTGCTGTTTCCACACAGGTAAATTTTGGCGACCTTTGATTCGCATTCACAAATAGATTGGCTCACCGACAATAACCTCGTAATTTTTTTAATAATGTCCCAAAAAAAATCGGTTTCGGCAGGATTCGAACCCGCGCTCCACCCTCAGTACGGTTGTGCTCTAACCAACTAAGGCACGACACCACTAGTCGGTTCAACCGAAAATCTTAGGGACCTCTTACGGTTACAGCGCCGTTGGTCCAATTATTTATCCATAGATGATTACATCAATGATGTAATGTAATCATCTATAAATTGGATTAATGCTTGGCCAGATGTCACCCGGTTCACAGTTCCACACCGACAATAGGACATCGAGGTTTGGATTCTAACTCGATGATTAAAAATTGTTTAATAATATAGATAGGAAAAATATACATTGGTAAAATAGGTCAAACACAGTACCGGTTTTAAAGATCAGTTTTCAACGGAGCGGATTTTTGTAAGAGCTACAAAAAAAATAAGATTCTTTGTAGTAATTGTAGCTATACTAGTAATGAAGTAAGTTCCTAACTACCACTTTTAATTTTTAGTGAAAACAAGTATCAAGTTTGTATACCCCTTGTTTTATTTCTACCTATGCCTTAAACACATTCAAAGAGATCAGTTTCCAGTTTGGTTTA
Source organism: Eupithecia vulgata (assembly GCA_946478455.1). Classification (NCBI taxonomy): domain Eukaryota; kingdom Metazoa; phylum Arthropoda; class Insecta; order Lepidoptera; family Geometridae; genus Eupithecia; species Eupithecia vulgata. The sequence continues at coordinate 14,921,342 of OX297867.1, forward strand.
GGATGGCGTAAATAAACCTCAGCGCGGTGCTTTATATTTTACTTTTTTTGGGTCAAGTTTTTATCAGTTTAGTACATTCTACGTCTTATTTTCTACCTCTAACAGTTTCCGAGGATAATTATTCACAAAATGAGAAAGAAATTAACTACAATACCTATTTATGAGTGTACGACCACATAACTACTAAATAAAATAAAGATATTGAATAAATAAGCTTTATTTTTGGCCAAACTATTACATAGCATAAAACATTACACTTCTATTAATGAAATAAAATTATAAATTGTAAGAAATTCATTTCATTAAATATTACTGACAAATGAGAATGGCTAAATATTTTAAAAATACGACAAAGTGATATAAAGGTAGGTAAATCTACGTTATACATTTTCTCTTATTAATCCTAGAAAAATATACCAACTTTGTATAAAGGTACTTCCCAAGGCTCAACACATCACTACAAGTGAAAACTGGGTATCTACTCAACATTTTTATGTTAACATTTGAAATATAATATTTTAATAATTTATATCCTAAGGTAAGCCTTACGATTATTACAATTAAACCATCTAGTGAAGGGTTATCTACAAACACTATCATTATTGCCTATAATATTATAATGCCAACTGTCTTTTTGATCCATTATTCAATTTATAATTCATTTATTACCATCATAATAAATAAATAATGATTATATTATAATGCACAGAAAGTGTCGAAGCTAAAGCTATTCCAGACACTTTTATTCACGTCACAATTTAAGGGACTCTTAAGGGTCTTAGGGGGTCTTAGGGACTTTTTTTCTGTCATGCGAGGTCCTAATTTCCACCCAAAACATATAATTTCATGATTTTCACATCATCAGTATCAGAGAAAAATAGCCCTTATAGCTACGGTACTACAGAATACCGAGGTGTATTCCGAATTACGATTACAGCGCTGAGCGATCACAACGATATTTTGCGTTCATATTGAAAGTTGAGTGCTATCATTGATTGGGAACACTCACGAGCGCGCTCACGAGTCGCTGACTCGATGTCATTACAATATCTTTTACTGGGTACGTTAAAATCGATATCATCGCGCTCATATGATTCGAATTACCGTGAGCGCAACAAAGAACGTCCTGAATCAAACCTGCGCCCCACCCTAAAATTCTTCTTAATATTTGAAATTTTCGAAGAAACCAACTAGGTTAAAGCGCAAATAACGTCCTGTTTGACGTCTAACAGTCATCAATAAAGTCAAAATTAAATGTTTGATTATGGCGCTCACAGAGACATTACGGTTTGTTGCTACAAACCGTAATCTCTGTGAGCGCCATAATCAACGATATCGCAAAAAGGCCCGTGTAATGACGTCACACAGGACCTTGTTGTCGCGCTCACAGTAAAACGGAACTATTTTGAGCGCGATAATATCGATTTTAGCGTTATTGGGAATGCACCACTAAACATCTGAATTTAAAATGCCAGGTACCTATTCAAATTGCATAGTATTTTCTACGGATATGTAACATACCTATAGAATACATTTTTCAAGGCCACTTATACAAAATGAAATGATGATGTATGTGAAATCTTCACTAGAAGGGATAACCATACGCACCTTGGCCTAAGCACCCAAGCTATATAATTATTCACCATTTAATGCCATATTCCATTGAGTATTCAGCCGGGATAATGTACTTCGCGAACGCTTATTCTATCTATAACTAAAGGGAACAGCAGTGCTCCATACATTCATATACTCCATGGCCAATCAGGCAGTTTTATAAGAAGTAGTATAATGTCTATATTAAAAATATATTCTTCTTTGACTTGGTGCACCGTTTCCCTTATTTTAATACTAAGTTCTGGTACTTACACATTGATTTTATTTAACTGTGACCAATAAACTAAATATACTTATTTAAATGTAATGAATTCAATGTTATAGTATTGTCCAATGGTTTTTAGCAATCTAAACGATACGTAGAGTATGTATTACAAGAAAATTATGAAACCGAGGAAAAATGTTTTAGATTAACAGCGCATTATCGGAACATAAACATAGACTGAAAAGCTACCGTTTGGCGCAATTAACGGATTTTAAATTGTGAGAAATAGTTAGAAATAGCAAAAATATACAAAATTCAACTGAAAAAACCATTGGATTTAAACAGTTCATAAAATCAATGTATCTAATAAGCCCTCGATAACATAGCTTGGCTCAAAATGCTTTAGGAATGTTCAACAAAGCATGATGTGTCAAACAGCAAACTGACGTTTCTACAAAATTGTTACATACATTTTATTGCTTAGGATACATTTCATACATGTTATTTTAGGAGGTAGAATATCGTCTTATATTTAGTATTGCATGGTTAAGTCTTTTAAAGCGTAATTTCAGACTCAATTTGTGACTATAGAAATCACATTAGAAGTCTTTTAGAGAAAAATCCAAAATAGTGCAATTTTAGTAACTTATTGACAAAAATGTACGTAAATAAGACTACAGTATAAAAATTATTGGAAGAGATATCAGCCGTATTTAAATGAAATTGAACAATCTCTAATACTGTTACGATTAAAAGGAAGAACAAGATTATAGAAAAACGAATTATCAAAATTGCTTCAGTCAGCCACTTTTGACACAATGATAATATAACTGGGTTGGACATTGCCAACGAGCATGTGCGTTTTGAACATTTCTCCAGAAAGATATTATTCTTTACTGATCATTTATATATGGCACAGCTGTACAGCCGATGGTTAAGCAATTTTATATTGCAGTTACAAAATGAGAATAGCTTACGCCATAACGCTATTTCGTGAAGTTCCTTGATCCTTACGTTCCGAACTTGGGTATCTAATCCTGGATAATGAACTCTCTTACATCAGCTTTAGATCCAAATTCAAGCGACGACGCCCAACCCAGCATGGTAAAGCCAAGCAGTCTAGTCCTTCCAATCTTTTTTGATCTCGAAGCTCCACTCCCATTGAAGATGGACATTCTTATCGTCGTCTGTGAAGAGGCTGTTGACGGTGTAAGACCCTCGAGCCATCAGGCCGGAGGGTGCGTCTTCAGGAGGCGTGGTGTACGATTGAATCTCAGTTTTGGGAGGATAGGAGCCGACCATGTGGGTCATCTTGTCAACTGAAAATAAATAAAGTTCAATTAAAAAAATTATGTACTGGTGGCGCCATCTCGTTATGTGGTTTAAAACAGGTATGTATCTAATGAGCAATTGGATTTTCAAAATGTGAATAGCTGAAGGTTTAAATAAAAATCAATTTAAAAAAATATAGGTTTGGACAACAATAATACTAGCGACAACGACATCTATCGGTGAGGATGGACAAATGTAGTGTGCTGCTCTTTCTGTGCACACTAGTTTCTATCGTGCTTCTTCGAGATAAAGTGCAATTTCGCGTGCTTTTCTGTCATCAAAAATCACTATGCTATGTCGATGAGGTCAACATAAATGGTAATGTATAACAATGGGACAAGGTTCACATTTACAAGGCCAGTGCGATTATGGCTGTGACATGTTCACTGTATACAAATTACGTACCGGGCACTTCGGGAACGCGTGGAAACATACAATTAATTAGAATATCATAAAACTATTTCAACATTCATTTACTTTTATAGTACGTTTCAAATACGTACTCGTAACTTGATACGTACTAAGATAGTAGTGGTGTTAATACAAGACTAATTCAATCACAGATTTTTTTGTAGTTAGGTAATTAAAGTTTTACCTTAGGTTTTTTTTTAACAAAAAGCCTGAAATACTTGGTTGTTTAATTATCTTTGCACTATTAGTTCGAGGCTTTTCGCTTCCCACATTCAAAACCCCATTATAAACTACAAAAGCCATACTCTTCTGCGTTCATATAACGGTAAATGATTATCCAAATCAAATAATATTTTAGAGCAACTTTTATAAAAAAGGACGAAAGGTGCTTAGATTTCGGCGAACCCCATCTCTTCCCACGGGTGTCGTAAGAGGCGACTGAGGGACATCCACCGAGAAGCGGACGGGAGCGCTCCCTTCAAACTGCGATACCCAGCCCGCATGCCCAGCGTGGGGATTTTGGCAATCATATAATAAATAATGTTGGACAATCCACATAGCATCATCTAGCCCCAAGCTAAGCAGGGCTTGTGTGATGGGCACTAGATGACTGATATACATAATAAAGTACATTACAAAGACAAATGTTTTTTTCTAACCGCGCTTTTTAAGTAGCCTATGTCCGTCCCCGGGACACCATAAACGTACTGCCAAATTTCATTAAGAGGACGATATATGACGCATTTTGTGAATCAATCAAAATCAAGTCTTCAATCAAGTTTTTGTTGATTATCTTTTAATTAAGATTTTTTTTAATAAGCCGAAGGTATCATATAAGCCCTGGTATCTATTTAATATGGTGATGAAAATAAAAAATCTTGTTATTGTAGGAGAAAAATTGAAAAAAAAATTGAGAAAAACTAAGAAAACAGATGGTACTTTGCACAATTATTTCTGGTATTTAAAATAGCATTTTTTTTTCATTTTCGAATCGAAGGGGATCTTGTATCATTGTATCCCATAGATTATTAGATATTTTTTTCAAAGCTTTAAAATGACGCTATGAAGGCTATAAAGATGACGGAAAAAAATGTTTTCATGTAACCCAAATTTGCCCCATTTTCACATCTATCGCCGCCTTAAGATCCGTTGAGCTCTTTAGGCGCGAAAAGTTAACAGACAGACTGACGGACAGAAATAGTTATTTTTTATTAATAATAGTATAAATTATAAAAAGAAAATACACAGAGCACCCGATTGTATTTATATACCGGAGGCCTTATTGCCAATCGTCAACAAGGCCGTTGCCTTATTGATAACCAATAAGTCAATTATCAAGGACCACCAACGTCCAGCACGGGCTGGTAAAGGCTATGTGAACAAATAAGGTAAAGTAAGACAATCTCACCAGGCACCCCCATTCTGTAAGTCTTCTGCACGTACTTGAGCCCGTGCACAATTTCACGCTGCACGATGAAGTCGATGCGTATCCTGTACTGCACACCTTCCTTGATCACGAAAACCTGGAACAGCAAGGACTTTAGGACACATTTATAAAAATATCTATTCATATGATAATAAACAAGCAGGACTTCGCAGTTATGGAGCAGAGACGTAAACATTCACGGTAGGGTTAGTCCACCAGTTCAGAGTCGCTCAGCGAGCTGTGGAGAGAGCTATGCTCGGAGTTGCTCTGAAGTATAGGATTCACGCATACATCCGACAGAGAACCTAAGTTATCAAGATAGCTCTAAGAATTAGCAAGCTGAAGTAGCAGTGGGCCGGGCATATCTCGCGGAGAACCGGCAACCGCTGGGGTAAACGAGTTCTTTAGGAGACAAAAACTCGGTTAGGTACGCCCTTCGGCCAGGTGGAGTGACGACCGCTGAAAGACTACAGGCAGATAATGGATGGGTTAAGCTAGAGACAGGGCGCAATGGCGCTCATTCGAGAAGGCATAATATGTCCAGCAGTGGACTAACATAGGCTGATGATGAAACGAGCAGCCCGTGTCTGATTTGTCTATGTTGCATTTTGTTGAGTTTTTGGTCATTGCGTCACTTTTTAACCGAGTTGAAAAAAGAGGCAAGTTCTATGTATTATTCGTTGGTATTTCTCCCGAAAAAAATATAAAAAAAACCGGCCAAGTGCGAAACGACTCGCATCACGTTACGTACCATCGTCATAACTATTTCGCAAAAACCCTGAAAACTGATTTAAAAAAAGCCTTCATGACGCGGTCACCCATCCAAGTACTGACCGCGCCCAACGTTGCTTAGCGTAGCGGCGTTGAATTAATATGCGCCTTCATAACAACTACTGGTAACAGGTTCCAATTCTAAACCACTCTATTGCTATGAAATACATTCCATTTTTGTGAGGGATTTGATACAGAGCCTCTGCCGCCGCCCCGTACCGACATGTATTACGCAAATCCCATAAAAATTGTATTGTCTCGAGGATACTATCGTCGAGTAACAGAACTTAGGGTACAGATCAATAACTCTGTAAATATGAGCTTGGGAACAATCTATATGACAATACAATGGGAATGTTGATATAACTTTCTTCCGGTGAATTTATTCTTTCTCACAGTACTTGCGTTATTAAAGAGTATCTACACTACTGTAACGAATAAACTTAAAAACTATTGGACCGATTTCCAAAATTCTTTCACCATTAGAAAGCTTACTTTTCAGGGAGTGACATAGTCTATGTTTTATCCCGGAATTCCTACGGGATAGGGAACTACGCGAATGAAACCGCAAGGCGCTGCTAGTCGTATATAAAGAAAGGGCCTAAATTCCCCGAGATACTCATAAACATGTTTTGAAATCAGTTCAGCGCTAGGAAAAAGGAAATATAGAAGTCGTGTTGATAAAGAATGGGACTGGAGAAAACAGTGGGACAGCATGCAGACCCGCTAATTGTCATAGTAATTTTTAATCACTTTCTTCATGTAAACGACGCGACGTGCCTAATATATTGTTCGCCTGTAAGCGTTTGGGTCATGCTGTTTTTAGTGTTTTTTAAACATTTTGTAGATTTAGATATCGCTGCAACAACTAGTGCCAAATTCAAAAGTGAAGTCATAAAAATTCTTTCAAGTATCAGTTTATCTTTTTCTGTTTAATTTCATCATCATCATCTTCAGCCTACATTAGTCCACTGCTGGACATCAGTCTCCACTAATGAGCGCCATAGCGCCCTGTCTTCAGCTGCCACATCCAGCATCTGCCAGTACTCTTTCGCAAATCGTCACCCCCACCTGGTCGGAGGGCGTGCTACACTACGTTTGCAGAGTCGCGGTCTCCACTTAAGAACACGGTTACCCCACCGGTTATCAGTTCTCCTCGAGTTATGGCCAGCCCACTGCTACTTCACTTGCATGTATAACATAAAATATAATTATACTGCTTATATTTATTACATAGGTATTTTCTAAGTTTAAAATGTACACATTTAATATGTAAATGTATCTCAACAGTGATATATCGCACCTGCACACAATCGCTAATGTTTACCCCGTGGAATATGCTGTGGATCTAACATTTAACCTTAACATTTAGTTGTTATATAAATAATCTGGTTTACACCATAACTTGCGGTCCAACCCGGCTTTGCACGGTTCTTATCTATAAATTTTTCAAATCGGTTCAGTTGTTTCGGAGCCTATTCAATTCAAACAAACAAATCTTTCCTCTTTATAATATTAGTATAGATGTTAGTACTGTTTGTAGTTCCGTAATAATATTATTTAAAAAAAACTGTAAACCGTTCTTTATCCAAATAAAAGCACTACTTTGATACTGCAGTGTTTGTTAAAGATACTTGAATCTTTTTGAAAATTAAGCGCCTTGACAAGAAAATTTGTCGTCCTCCAAATAAGTGCTGCAATGTTTATTAAAGAACATACCTATTTTGTATGGCACCTTGTATTTAAAATCATTTTCCAACATGCATCATAGAAACCTGTCATAATTTAAGTTTAAAAATAATAATTAATATTTTTAAACTTAGATTAAGACAGTTGCTTTTTGCGAAGGCTTATTACAATGTAAATTAATATATTTTTTATTATAATTGCCATCCCTGTACCTGTACGTGTGTGTGTATCCATGTTTCGCGAAATAAAAGAAACTAAAATTGAATTAAAAAAATTAAACAAAATGTTATAATGGATGAAAATATTTTAAGAGAACCTCAGCAAGAAATTGATGAAGTACGATTAGGCTAACTACAGCTCTACAGCTGTGATGCTTCAAACGAATTTTCATTTCATAACATCGATAAACATTGAGGAAGTGGTATTCCCGTGACGCAATGGTCACGCCATTACGTCATGGGCCACGATTCTTATTCTGCTAAACTAATCGGTTCCCTATGGCAATGGTCAAAGAGCATAGGTATAATATAATAGTTACTAGCCTACACCCAGCGCCTCGCGGTTTCACCCGCGTAGTTCTCGTTCTCGCGGGAATTCCGGGATAAAACATAGCCTATGTCACTTCCTGATGAGTAAGCTTTCTAATGGTAAAAGAGAGGTAATTGAATTTTTTGAGATTTTTTAAATCGGTCCATTGGTTTTTAAGTTTATTCGTTACATACAAAAATAAATCTTTTCTCTTTATAATATTAGTCGATGACTGCAGTATTTCATGTATTTATGTTTATATGCGTGTGTAGTTATAAAATATTGTTTTAAACAACATAGATTATAGTATTTTATGTATAATTATGTACCTAATATATAGTAGTCCTTTATATAAGTAGGTTAAAATTTAAACTTTTGTCCTCAATTTATGCACATGTACCACTTTTATAAGATTACATAATACCTACTATTTCTCATCCAATAAGGTTTCTCATGTGGTCTTTAATGTAAGGATTCTACGTGGCGATTCTGCGACGCTACTACCATTATCATAGTAAAGCGATTCGTTAGCAGACGCGAGCCCCTGTGAACGCTTTGTCATCGAATATTACTCATATTTAGCACGCGCTATTACTGGCAGGCGTAAATCATAGCATGACGGCAAGTTACACTACAGAGTGTTGCTGTTTGGAGGAGTGAAATTTTATCACAAACAAATTAGCGCCGCAGCTGCTAAGCCATATAGCTCGCTGAACCAATTTCCGCGGAGGTGTAATAGGTTCTCGGGAAGTGACCGCGATTGAACGCGAAACGCAACCGCTATCATACATATAACATCGACCGCTTAGTCGATGGATGGAGGCAGAATCATTAGTGGCGTCATTTGGAAGCTTGTGTTCAGCAGATGACGTGACATGACTGATAATAGTGATTAAAAACGTCAGGGCCACAGAATGGGTCTTAAAAGTCAGTGTATGACTTTGCCGCAGGTCAAAGAGTCGATTCAACATCGACGAGCTAGATATTCAACTTTTAGGTTAAATTGAAATGAGTGACAAAAAAGGGCTTTGAGGTAGGCCTTGTACAAAGATATAGAAGTCTGATTCTCGAATCAAAATATTAGAAAAGAGTACCTATTGGTCCAGTGAAGTTAAACTGAGATGAGTGGCAAGAAAACGCTTTGAGCTTTATGAAGTACAAAGATATATAGATGTCAGATCCACGAATCAAAACATTATAAAAGACTAGCGGTCCGCCCCGGCTTCGCACGGGTAGAGTTTTTTTTTTTCGCCAATTTTCCAATGTTTTTTTTAATACTTACTTCTTATCCTATTCCGGACTAAGAGAAATCCAACAAATCAAAAATCATGACAATCGGTCCCGTCGTTCTTGAGTCATAAATGGTGTAACTAACACGACTTTGTTTTATATATACATATATAGATTATTAGAAAACCCTAGATTGACCGAATCCGGTTTTATAAACAAGGTTCGCGAGAGTTAGCTAATCTGGTTCTAGTCTGCGTAAAGTATCACATATATTATAGTGGAGTGAGCGATAACGACAAGTGGAATATTGCTGATTCTGAAGATTCTAGATACCTACTCGGTCCTAGAATCCAAGACATGTTAAAAAAATATAGATATGAAAACACTAACTTAATTGCACACAATTCGAATTTGAAAACGGAGAAGAGACTAATGAAATAATTAAAGAAAAGTTTAAGAACCAAGTTGAAGAATGAAGGCTGAATGACAGAATTAAGTATTTCATAGACGCAGTTGCTTTTGACATATAATATAGTATAGATAGAGAGATGCGAATCTGTCGACTCGGAAAATGTACTTACAGACTTACGAAAGTACCAATCGAGTTTTTATCGAGCCGACAACGTAGTATGTACTCGTACGTAAGAAGGCAGCAAGTAGCAAAAAAAAACAACAAAAATATACTATGTCATTCTTTTCAATATTCTGACTCCAAAAATAAAGTCATAAAGGCCTTATTATAAAAGTTTGCTTAGTCATCGATACTTAAGTAAAGCTTTTCTATGGCATAACCGTTACTCAAGCATTGATCGGTGACTGCTTTCACAATGCGGGCTTTAGACGCCTGAGTAAAGTCTATAAAATAATATAAAATGTTGAGCAACAAAAACCAAATTTATCACAATTTTTTTATAAAAAGCGCAAAGAAAAATAGTAAAGCATTAGGACACGACTATTGCTTGTCAGTCGAACTACCAAATAGCAAATATGAGAGGGAATTAACTATAGAGTCGGTCTGTAGTGCATCTCTGTGTACGACACGCGAAGTGGGTGGGTCTCTGTGTCGTTGGAATTCAACGCGTAATGTTCAACGATAAGAGAACAGAATGTCCCTCGAAATCAGCACAGTAATCTTTAGAAAAGTTAATTTTTGCAGTTCATGATATCAATTCGCTCCGCAAACCGCTCAGCCTTTCTCTGTCAACAAACTTATGGCTAGACTCTATTGGCAAGATTCAATGCAATCAAACAGAAATGAATAGAGTTCGTTAACACAGCGCTGGGTTGCTGTAGGAAAACTACACATACTTTTACGTTTAACGTGTAGGTGTGATTTTTCATACGTTGTTTCTGTACCACAAACATTTTATCTAATTTTTTTTACCGACTTCGAGAAAGGACGAGTTAGACAGAGGTTCCATGTTCGCGAGATGTATGTACACATCTCGCGAACATGGAACCTCTGTGTTCGGCGGCTATTTGTAAGTTTTTAGTGGACGAACAACTTCAATTTCTTGGGTTTGTATAGAGAACCTAAAATGGTTCCATACAAACTTTATTCCCGAGGGATCAGTATTTATTACGCGAAATTTAAAAATTGTGTTCAATGAAACGATTTGAAATAGTAGTGATTCTTCAAAACAATCCAACTATTCATTGAACTTATAAACATAGTTTTCCGATTTACTAATACCTACTAAGTACAATTTGTAATTTTAAGTACGTGTAACTAACAACCACCATTAAAGAATGAATCAGAATAAACAGTCTAGTCTACGAATAAATATAGAGTCTAGTATCCCACTGTTGATATAATGGTTCCCTTTCCTATTCTCGGTTCTTTTACTAAGTCTACGAATTGAAAATTTAACGTACATAATAATAATCCATCGCGCGTTGGGTCCACCTCGACTTCTCGACCTCAATTTACTAACATATTAAAAGTGTTTATCAATTTACTAACATAAATATTATTAAGTCATATCGGTAGAATCTTTCTAAAAACCATAACACAAGACAGCAGTTTTATACGTCTACGACAATACTACTAACTACGATAATAGCGGCAAGCTGAAGACAGGGCGCTATGGCGCTCATTAGGGGAGGCCTATTTCCAGCAGTGGACTGGTATAGGCTGATGATGATAATACTACTTCTACTTAGGGACCAGGCATTTCGAATTAAGGTACTCATTATTGCTTCCGAGTTGGTTTATTACGGGAAAATAATGGTTTTAAAATTACGTTTTCACGCTTTTCCGTTGATTTTAATAATGTTAAAGACGTCGTAGTTTTTTTACTTTATTTATTTACTACGTTTTAAAATTGTTAATCTATTTTATTCGGTCCTCAATAAGCAAATCATATCGGAATACTTTTGCTTGCCGCATCCAATGATTCCGCTGGAATACTTAGTAGTTGCCAAATGTGAATTTTAAAATATTTACTAAATAATAAATGAAAATAATACATGTTGCGTCTCCAGACTCATTGACAAGCAGTATCTTGCAGAGACTTAAGTCCAAGTCCAAAAAACTAACGTCCTCTAGCACCTAAGCGGTTTTCCTTCACCTTCGTCATTCGTACCGCTGGGGTTTGCAACACGCTCCAATTTTTCCTGGGTCTCTTCAAGACAAGAGTGAGTAGGCAACTTCTAGACCTCCGTGATATATCGTCGGCCACATCTTCACTTTCCATCAAGTGAGATTATGGTTAAACGAAGGTTTATTAACTATATACAAAAACTTTTGAGCTAACTTTCATGTAGCTCAGTCGCATATAAGTAATTTCCTTGAAGTTTCTTGGCCTTAAGGTGAAGTAGGTCCCAAAACTTAGGTTTTGCCTAGACGGAAAATCAATTTTAAGGCAAGAAAACACAATTTTTTTAAATCTTTTTTGATGAGCATCGAAAGCTTAGGATTTTTGTTAGTAAGTTATGGGAGCCGAAACACGATTGACTCAACTTGACTCGATAGAAAAAAATCGCAAAGTTTCCTCTAAATTTTGCAATTTTACTACGGAAAACCAGTTTCATTTGCTAGTTACTTAACATATTTGCATGAAATATCGTCTAAAAAATACTTAACTAAACACTTTAGAGGATTATGGTTTTAGTTTTTTGCGAAAGAGTATTATTTTAGAGCAATATCAAATTTATAAATAAAAAGCAGTAAAATTGCGCGCGGGCCGGCTCTTGCGTCCCTTTCTCGCTTTCACTGCGCGGTGTTCGCTCGTCCTTGTCTAGAAATTACGAACGTACTTCACCTTAATGTAAAATTAGTCTCGTGCCCTTTACTACCCCTTTCTAATTTCCCCTTTTCCCTGTCTCTTTTATTTTTGGACAGCCTAGCTATGCTTAGTGAGCATAGCTCGGCTATAAATAATAATAAATAATGCTGGACAATTCACACAGCATTATCTAGCCCCAAGCTAAGCAGAGCTTGTGTTATGAGTACTAGATAACTGATATACATAATACGATACAATACACAGATAGATATTTTTTATAGAAAACGACCAGAACACCCTGAGCAAATGTCTGCAGATCGTACACACATTTGTCCCGAGGCGGGAATCGAACCCGCAACCTCCTGCGTCGCAGGCAGACCTTCGCCCACCGCGCCACAGAGGTCGTCAAATATATAAACTATAATATGAACATGTTTGATATTAATGTAATGTTTTGAAAAGCATTTTTCGATATCCATAAAGTTTTAATCCAACGTACAACGTTTGGGTAGTTCCCAAGTTCCCCGGAAAAACGTATGTGAAGCTTGAAAGATAAAATTCCTACAATTTAAATTGGCAGTAAATCCCATCTGGATTTTATGATAAACATTCCACTTGTGTCTCCCAAACGCGTGACTCAGCGGTATTCCCGGCGAATCCCATTCGTTTGAACCAAACACGCGAAGTAACCTCAAAATAACAATGACTTTTCTATGACAGCAACTAACTACTAGTTGAGTATACACAATGTTGAGTTGTAGGCCGTATTTTATCATCAACGGCAAATACTAAACGGAACTATGACGACCTTGCCTATGACGAGGTTGCGGGTTCGATTCCCGGCTTGGGACAAATGTTTGAACGATCTGTAGATATTTGTTCCAAGTGTTCTGGTCATTTTTTATGTATAATAAAAAATATCTATGTATTGTTATTGTATTATGTATAACAGTGAAATTATGACGATGTGTTTGCTAGGGAGTCGGCGAGATATCTCAGATTCTGGATTGACCCAATTCCGATCATAAATGAGGAAGAACATAGATTACTTCTCTAAAGGAACGCGTGTTAAGTCGCGAGCAGGAGCTTGTATGTGCAGTTAATAAATGCATCTATGTAAAATTACCTACTAGTTTTATAGTCCGTGTCAAACGGTCTCAGGGAATAAAGATGATATTAAAAGCTTCAAATGATCTTGATTCATCCTGTGCCCAGCCGGTTGGCGCTGGCGGGTTGCCAAGCGCGGTTCACTACGGAACTATGGATACTGGCATAGGTTAAGTCGCGGTTTGTAGACATGTAACGTATTCAAGTTATACGTGTATAACTTGAATACAAGTTAAACACTTCATCATCTTGATGCAAGTCCTGATTACATATCACGTGTGATATGTAATCAGGACTTGCATCAAGATGATTTTGAAGAGGGTAATAAGCCACTCTATGTAAGGGACAGATCAAAATAACGTTAGTGCAAAAATCTAGTTTTTGTTTATTATTTAATAGTTATTCAAAATATACGCATTATCTAAAAAACTAAACGATTACTGATATAAAACATTAGTCTGGCTATGTAATTCGTAAACATAAAAATAATGTGGAACACCACAAATCTAAATTGATTGCGACTGTTGTCGCTGATAATTTAGAGCATTTCAATTAACAGTTTTTTTTATTTTAAGAATCCATTTTATTTTTATAAATTCTATTCGATTACTCGACTTCCGTAGGTATTTTCCCTGCCTATCGTGTTTTTTAAATCTGAACATTTACGTTCGTTACCATAAATCAGTGTTTTAAAATACACATTTAGCTTGAGCTTTGCATTAGGCGCACTCTTTTGTTTGAAGCCAGTCAAAAGGCCAGGGCTTTCGCAGCTGTCACTCTGGTGATTAAGCGACGATTTGTTTCAAACAGGTGAGGTGGGACTGCATGACTGATAGCTTTCTACCACGCGGATTCATCGCGACGTGATTGTGTCACCCATCAGATTACAGGAGAAGAATTAAAGAAGCTAATAATTTGAGAAAATCAGAGATGATATTATTTTAGCGGGTTCAAGTCTTTTCAAGGAACTCTATTGATGAACATTATGTGGAGAAACTGCGCAGTTAGACATATGCCATGTAGGTTTTTAGGGTTTCAAAGATCGGTTTTGAAACCCTTATGGTCTCGCTCTGTCCGTCCCCGCTCTTTCTTGAATATCTCAGTAACTACTGCAGCTATTAACTTGAAATTTGAAATAATGATACATTTCGTGCGCCATTACTGATTTTAAGAAAAAAATATATAAATAAATGAAAAATGAAAATGAATATTTTCAGTACAAATTTTGATGTTGAAATTTCAAAAGAGACCTAGGAAGGCAAATGGGGTATCAAATGAAAGGTATCGTTTTGTACATTTAAAAACACTTTTTGAAATTTCTGTAAATTTCATACTTTTTGAAATATTTAAAAAAAAGTCGAAAAATTGACCATACCCCCCCCCCTATCTCCGAAGATTGCACACCGATCCACGTACAATGTATTAGGCGTTTGTAGATATCGATCTATATTTTACAGGAAAAATATAGAGAACTCTGTAATAATAATAGTTTTTGAAAAATGGTCAAAAAGGGGGAGAATTTTTTTTCAAAAGGGGGGGTACCTACCTATGTGGGGTATCAAATGAAAGGTATCGTTTTGACCATTTCAAAACACTTTTTGAAATTTCTGTAAGTTTCATACTTTTTGAAATATTTCAAAAAAAGACGAAAAATTGACCATTCCCCCCCCCCTAGCTCCGAAGATTGCAGACCGATCCATGTACAATGTACTAGGCGTTTGTAGACATCGATCTATATTTTACAGGAAAAATATAGAGAAGTCGGTAATAATAATAATTTTTGAAAAATGGTCAAAAAGGAGGGGATTTTTTTTTCAAAAGTAGGGGTACCTACCCAAGTGGGATATCAAATGAAAGGTATCACTTTGACCATTTCAAAACACTTTTTGAAATTTCTGTAAGTTTCATACTTTTTGAAATATTTCAAAAAAAGACGAAAAATTGACCATTCCCCCCCCCCCCTAGCTCCGAAGATTGCAGACCGATCCATGTAGGTACAATGTATTAGGCGTTTGTAGACATCGATCTATATTTTACAGGAAAAATATAGAGAAGTCTGTAATAATAATAGTTTTTGAAAAATGGTCAAAAAGGGGGGGATTTTTTTTTCAAAAGGAGGGGTACCTGCCTATGTGGGGTATCAAATGAAAGGTATCGTTTTGACCATTTCAAAACACTTTTTGAAATTTCTGTAAATTTCATACTTTTTGAAATATTTCAAAAATAGTCGAAAAATTGACCTATCCCCCCCCCTATCTCCGAAGATTGCAGAGCGATCCACGTACAATGTATTAGGCGTTTGTAGATATTAATCTATATTTTACAGGAAAAATATAGAGAAGTCGGTAATAATAATAATTTTTGAAAAATGGTCAAAAAGGAGGGGATTTTTTTTTCAAAAGTAGGGGTACCTACCCAAGTGGGATATCAAATGAAAGGTATCACTTTGACCATTTCAAAACACTTTTTGAAATTTCTGTAAGTTTCATACTTTTTGAAATATTTCAAAAAAAGACGAAAAATTGACCATTCCCCCCCCCCCTAGCTCCGAAGATTGCAGACCGATCCATGTAGGTACAATGTATTAGGCGTTTGTAGACATCGATCTATATTTTACAGGAAAAATATAGAGAAGTCTGTAATAATAATAGTTTTTGAAAAATGGTCAAAAAGGGGGGGATTTTTTTTTCAAAAGGAGGGGTACCTGCCTATGTGGGGTATCAAATGAAAGGTATCGTTTTGACCATTTCAAAACACTTTTTGAAATTTCTGTAAATTTCATACTTTTTGAAATATTTCAAAAATAGTCGAAAAATTGACCTATCCCCCCCCCTATCTCCGAAGATTGCAGAGCGATCCACGTACAATGTATTAGGCGTTTGTAGATATTAATCTATATTTTACAGGAAAAATATAGAGAAGTCTGTAATAATAATATTTTTTGAAAAATGGTCAAAAAGGGGGGGATTTTTTTTTCAAAAGGGGGGGTACCTACCTATGTGGGGTATCAAATGAAAGGTATTGTTTTGACCATTTCAAAACACTTTTTGAAATTTCTGTAGGTTTCATACTTTTTGAAATATTTCAAAAAAAGACGGAAAATTGACCATTCCCCCCCCCCTAGCTCCGAAGATTGATGACCGATCCATGTACAATGTATTAGGCGTTTGTAGATATCAATCTATATTTTACAGGAAAAATATAGAGAACTCTGTAATAATAATAGTTTTTGAAAAATGGTCAAAAAGGGGGAGAATTTTTTTTCAAAAGGGGGGGTACCTACCTATGTGGGGTATCAAATGAAAGGTATCGTTTTGACCATTTCAAAACACTTTTTGAAATTTCTGTAAATTTCATACTTTTTGAAATATTTCAAAAAAAGACGAAAAATTGACCATTCCCCCCCCCCCCTAGCTCCGAAGATTGCAGACCGATCCATGTACAATGTACTAGGCGTTTGTAGACATCGATCTATATTTTACAGGAAAAATATAGAGAAGTCGGTAATAATAATAATTTTTGAAAAATGGTCAAAAAGGAGGGGATTTTTTTTTCAAAAGTAGGGGTACCTACCCAAGTGGGATATCAAATGAAAGGTATCGTTTTGACCATTTCAAAACACTTTTTGAAATTTCTGTAAGTTTCATACTTTTTGAAATATTTCAAAAAAAGACCAAAAATTGACCATTCCCCCCCCCCCCCCCCCCCCTAGCTCCGAAGATTGCAGACCGATCCATGTACAATGTATAAGGCGTTTGTAGACATCGATCTATATTTTACAGGAAAAATATAGAGAAGTCTGTAATAATAATAGTTTTTGAAAAATGGTCAAAAAGGGGGGGAATTTTTTTTCAAAAGGAGGGGTACCTGCCTA
Organism: Eupithecia vulgata; assembly: GCA_946478455.1. Lineage (NCBI taxonomy): Eukaryota > Metazoa > Arthropoda > Insecta > Lepidoptera > Geometridae > Eupithecia > Eupithecia vulgata. The sequence goes on from OX297867.1 coordinate 14,938,756, forward strand.
TGTGGGGTATCAAATGAAAGGTATCGTTTTGACCATTTCAAAACACTTTTTGAAATTTCTGTAAGTTTCATACTTTTTGAAATATTTCAAAAATAGTCGAAAAATTTACCTTTCCCCCCCCCTATCTCCGAAGATTGCAGAGCGATCCACGTACAATGTATTAGGCGTTTGTAGATATCGATCTATATTTTACAGGAAAAATATAGAGAAGTCTGTAATAATAATAGTTTTTGAAAAATGGTCAAAAAAGGGGTTTTTTTTTTCAAAAAGGGGTACCTAACCATGTGGGGTATCAAATGAAAGGTATCGTTTTGACCATTTCAAAACACTTTTTGAAATTTCTGTAAGTTTCATACTTTTTAAAATATTTCAGAAAATTGACTGTCCAAATAATTGGCAAATGTTTGAAACCCTCGGCGCGCGAGTTACACTCGCACTTGGCGAATCTTGTTTAAGGTGGGACGGAACCTCTAAGCTCCCAAACAAACGTACTTTTCGATTTATTTGGAAACTACGTTCCCGATTTTAATGAAAATTTTCATACAAAGGTACATAATCGGAAAATAAATACATAGCTATGTTTGTATCTTTTCAGTTTTTCAATTACATTATCATCATTAAGTGAGAGCGAAAATTCATTTTTATCCATTTTCAAGCGATTTTATAACTTTAGCTCTCATTTAACTATGACTATGTATTGAAAAACTGAAAAAATACAAACAGCTATTTCTTTTCCGATTATTTATGCAAAATTTCATTAAAATCGGGGACGTAGTTTCCAAATGAATCGAAAAGTACGTTTTTATGGGAGCTTAGAGGTTCCGCCCGTCCCACCTTAAGAAATAAATCTGGTTCAAGTCCCGTACTTGACAAAATAATTTTTGGGATTATCTTATTTCTTAGAAATTTCCCTGAGTGAAAAGCACAATAATAATAATAATGTTACGCACTATTATAACAAAAAACTTCGGTTTTTCTAGCCGAATTCGGAGGTTCTCAGTTAATGCGTTTTTTTATCATATCAGAAATTACGTCTTTTGGAATATTGCAACGCAAAAAAAATATCAGTTTTAGATACTAGGGGTCTTGAAAGTCGGTTTTCTGTAAAATTATCGACTTTCTATTTGACAAACTGCACTGGGTTTGCTTAGTTTCCCGCCAGGTTCTAAATACCACATCAAATCTAAATAACACAGCAAATCAACGTCTAATAGTAAACTAGGTCGCGAGCAATAATATCAGTTCTAGGAATATGAGATTTACAGTTGTCGCTACGGATTCATCTATTTATACGCCATTATGAAGTAGGAAGTAATAAATATTACATTGTTCTACCTCAATCTATAATTATAAAAGTACTTACAGTTTAAAACTTACAAAATAATCCCTCGGCAATAAAATGCAAATAAAAAGTCTGTTATACCTACTTTAAGATGATTATATGTATGTACAAAAGCGGAAGAATTGAGAACCTCCTCCTACTTAAAAATCGTTTAATAAGGGGTGAAATGTAAAAGATTGTTTATCCCTAAAATATGGTTTTTAAAGACTTACGACAAATTCGTAAACTAGAGAAGTGACAATGAAGTGTGCAATATACTCAAGGTAAGTTTTGATTTTTCTATTTTTTTAAACTCAAGTGAAAATTATAGTTTTTAACTCGGGCCAAAGTGGGTCATAACCACCCATTATTACTCGGTCTTGTCATCCCTCTTAGCTACGCTCGGGAGTATAAACAACCTCGTCTATATGGGGTGGTTTTGTCTTAGTTAAAAAATAGGTAGGTACTAGGTATACTATTTCATCATTTTACGTAGTAAATAAAGTTTTATTTTGAATCACTATCATAAAACGTGTGCGCAGCGTTACGACGCGTCTAGGTGTTAACTGACCCTATATCAACATATTTTTACCACAAGTGGACGAAGGAAAGATCCGGATTAGATAAATACAAACGAGAATTTTACATGAAAATAGCTTCAAAGCGTAAACTTGTTCGAATATAAACAGGAAACTATTACAGGAAAATAAACTAACTATGTATGACGCACTGAGAGATATCATATCTCATTGTTTCACAAAAGCATGTACCTAATGAAGCAACGATTATTACAGGTTTTCTCCTTATCTAAAGAATAAATATGTACTTCATTTAATTAGAAAGAACACATTATACAGGTTGGACCAAATAGTAACAAAAAAAATAAGACAGATAAATTTTTAAGACGTTTATTTTGTATCGAGTTGAAAGCTGATTCATAGTTTAATTTGACCCATTTTCTATCCTAATTAGCCAAAAGAATAAAAAAATAGGCAATAATAAGTTGTTTGGATCAAATTACTAATTTTGGGTTTTTTCACCTGATAGTACAAGTACTACAATTACAGATGGATTTCAGCAAATATTAGCATATTAAGTAGCACTTTTTAGTAATATTACGAAAGGTTATAGTTTCAGAAAGTTTTTAAAATATCCTAGAAACATTGGACTATTTTATTTTTATTTACAGTTGGAAAGCTGATAACTTTATGGAAGAAAGTAATATAACCAGGATGTAATGAACGTTGACTGTTCCTAACATCAACATGGTTTCTTGTTTACAATACAAAACAATATACTTTATCGCACACCATGAAATTAAGAAATTACAATAAAAAGAATACAGGAAAAGATAGAAAAACAGAGTTGCACAGTAGGCGTCCTTATCGCTAAGAGCGAGTGTTTACTTCTTTGCCATAAAAAAGATAGAAGTAAACACAAAACTCAAAGTGATCACTTTATATGCATTGTGAACTCTTATCGTGTTCTCTATATGGTGTCAAGGAGAAGGTTCGAAAGTGGCTGATTACTTTGGACTATGACGCCACCGAGAGACTTTTTCTGATTCAACGCTAATTTATATTTAACTTATAATCTCACACATTCTTTTTTTCTTCACTACCACCCTTACTCACGTCTCCCCACCTCACGCCCCTATCCTTCCCACCCTTAAGTCGTGTTGTGTTATCAAAATATTATTTTATTGATTTTTCTTTAGATTGTACTTCTGAACTATTGCTGTAAATGTTTGTCTCCTTTAATTTAATTTTTTAATATTATTAGTACCCATGTAATTTTCTAGAGTGAACTGCTGCCCTGTTTACTACAGTCTTGAAAACTAGTAATTCTTTTTGTAATTCGGCCTCCCGCAATACAGGTTCTGAACCTAGTGCGGGGACCACCAGTAAACTGTACAAGCATTTTGTAATAGTAAATAAATGGATTTTTGTTTTTGTTTTGTTTTTGTTATTTCCTTTTTTAATTAAGTATGATTTATTTTATTTCTGGAATTCCATGTTTCCAAGATTTCAATAAGGTCTAAAGGAAATAAATCACTTTCAAGTTTTAAGATATATAACAGTTGTTACCTGTTTCTTGAGGTCGGTCAGGTCTCCAGACAGGTCCAACTCCACATCGTCACGTCCCACCACGCAGAGCGCCAGTTTCTTTACGATCACCTTGCGAGGATCTCCTGCATCTGGTGATAACAGAATAGTCTTAATACAACCTGTACGGGTATATTAAATATAATATTAATAAACGGGTAGGTAAAAGTATATTAATTGGATTTAAAATAGATCTATGAAATATTTTGCAGTCTGCTTTTATTTTTTAAATATTTTTTCAATAATAAGCATTTGTAGGTTGTTGGTGTGGTAGTTATTTTGGAAATCAAGCACTACTTTTTGGTACAGTGTGCCCCAAAAGGAATCTAAGTAAAGTACTTGAATTATTTGAACACGAATATAATGCTATTGTTATTTATGGAAGTTGAATTTGATGTGCCATCGCCTCCTCGTAACGTAAGTCATGGATACTAGGAATATGCCATACATGTTATTTTCTCTTACACAACTTGAGGAATATAGTAGACCCAATACCTAAAAAATAAAATGATAACACCATATACATATATATAACTTCAAATATGTAATTAATCTAAATTTCGAACTGTAACCACACGCTGCTGAATAAAAGGGGCCTAACTCCTAGACTGTTGTTTACTGAGTGTTTATAAGTAAGTAGTGGATTCTAGGCTTATATTGCCTAGAATTACTACTTACTAAACAGTACTCCACTTAACCTAAAACGAATGGACCTACTACGTATCATGCGGGAAACACTAACAGGACACTGCCCAGTGAACAAACGCTTCTTCACCATCTCGGAGCGAGGGACAGCCTTCTCTGCAGAGGATGCCTCAGTGACGACGAATCAGCTGCCTACGTAATCCTGGAATGCTAGGGGGTAACAGTAGAACAGAAATCCTCCACTTGCCAAGGTCACTCCGCGAAACCTTCGAAGCGCAGAATCGTCCTCCAGGACGATTCTGCGCTTCTGGACGGAGTTAGGCTGGCTATGCCAGCAAAAACAACGCATAATAGACCGAATCGAGTTGAAATGCGGATATAAGCGTAGGTCCACCTAAACCACCCTAGAATCCAGCGCTGACCTCAATACATTTTTTTTTGCTGTAGCATGCAAGTGTACTATCAAGTGCTTGTGTTCGTTTTAATATCATTGCCACTGTGAAGCGTTGTAAGTTTTTAATTAACAGAATGGCTTCAGTCCGTATTTACCAGACTGTGGGAATCGAGAAACTGTTATGGTTATAAGATTCATTCTGGTAGATGTCTTTATTTTATTTATTATTTAGGCGAAAGTTAGTATTGATGTTCACGCCGAAAGTACTGTTTGGATTTTGCTATTTTAATAATTGTTATTTGAGTATTTATTTAGATTATTAACTATCCGGCCGAGGGGGAAGCCGATGCAGGCAGAATGAACCTCGACCTTAATCTCAACAGCCTATAATGGTCCGCTGCTGGACGCAGCCCTCTCCCTGACTTTTTTATTTCATGAGGGGTAATGCCGATAATCCCCACGCTGGGCATGCGGGTTAGGGATCGCAGTTCGGTCGTAGATTTATTCAAGAGGCGCTGCTGCCCGCCCCCTTATGTATGTCCGTTAGTCGCCTCTTACGACACCCATGGAAAGAGTTGGGGTGGTGCAAATTCTAAGCCACACGGCTTGCAGCATAGATCAGCGATCTTGGTCGCTACTGCTTAATCTTTATGCGTTAATATGTAGGTCTTGCCGGTTAAGTAGGTAGACGCTATTCTGTCAGTGCCATTCGCTGCCTCTAAATGCAGCAATTGCTTTGCACAATATTCTGCAGTGGGTTGTTAGGCCTGAATCGCCTTTCCACTGGTTTTTTTGTTTTATTCTTAGAAACGCTGCCATTACTTCTTGTTGTATGTGAACGCCCCTGTACGTTCACATACAACAAGAAGCAATGGCGTCGCCTAAGCAAGTCCTAAGAATATATCGAGTGCTGCATATGGGGTTTGTTTTCCTGCAAACGCATATAAGTGTACAGGCTAGTCCTTGGACTTGCTGTAGTTTGCTAACGGTGGTGATTAAATTTGTTCTAGGCCACCACACTATTACAACATAGGTTAGCAATGGGCGGACCATAACTGTATACAGCCATTGACACAGCTTGGGCTTGAGGCCCCAGTCCTTCCCACTGCTCGAGTGCATTGCCAGAAGATGTTTGTGGCTTTTTTACAATATGCTTGGTTGTTTGCCCCACAGGAGCTCCGGGGCCAAGGGGACTCAGCTAGGCCCTGAGCCGTTCTGCGGCATACCTAAAAGTCTGGCTCTCAGAACCCTTCTGGACTCCTGCTTCGAGGAATCAACCAAGCTCTGGAAACATTCCTCAGGCATGAGTCACTCAAAATCACTGATAAAAGCCTTTGTTAAACGGTACACCAACCAAATTCTAGCGCTAAACAGAAGTAACCTTCGCATTATGACAAGAGCCCTAACTGGACACTGTCGCCTCAACAAGCACATGTTCACTGAGCACAATCCTGCAGATTCTGTGAGGAGGCGGAAGAAACGCCTCTCCATCTGCTAGGAGAGTGCGGAGCGCTAATGCAAAAACGTAGCATCCACCTGGGCAAGCATCTGCACAGCCCAGATGAGCTAAGAGACATCTCTTCGAAGAAAATCCTACAGTTCCTAGCAGCTGCAAGGGTTACTGGCGAATTATGAACGCCGCAGCTTCAGGGGTGAACGTATAAAGTGGCGATCACAATAGGCCTATCATGGCCGCAGTGACAAACAAGCCACCCAAAGCAAATAAAAAAAAAAAAAAAAAAATGCCCCACAGGAGTTTGCTATCTAGCTATATGCAGAGGTATTAGGCCTCCTTGCTTAGTGACAGTGTTGTAACTAGCAGTGAGGGTAGTTCTGAGTGTTGGAAGTTTATTTTAGCAAATAAAGAGTACCACTTCCGTTTTGTTCCCTCGGGTTTACTGACAGACTGTTTTTGGTGCACCATTTTTCTACATACTGTAGTGCCTTCTGTATCTTTTCGCTTAGGAGTTGTTTCGTAAAGCCCCAATATCATGATTGCCAGTTCGTCTGAATTTATGAGATCGTAAGAATACCATCTTTGTTCAGCGAGTCCAAGAGTTTGTTCGCGACCATTATCCACAGAAGTGGTGAAAGTACACTGTATATAAGTACCTATTTATTTACTAACAAGCACCTGATAAGATTATCCACGTGAAATTGATATCACTCCGTCAACTGATAAGGTGCTATCAATGTGTCGAAAACTAAGCTTATATCGGATATTGGAATTAGTTATTTGCCAGTTGAGCTACCCAGTCTCTGATCACTGGTAAAATTATCCGTTTCTTTCATTAAAACTTCCTACATTATTTTTGCTTGTACTACCTAGAAAAGGGTGATAAGCTGCAGCAAAATATCTAGCATCTTTAGTTTGGGCACAGTGTGCACTTCACCAATAAAGAAATTATACATTAAATATATAATTCTCCCTGAACAAATATTTTCACATCATACAAACATTTGTCTCAAGGTCGAATAATGTAACAGAGTTGCAGCAGAACCTTCGCTCGCTGGCACATCACTTTAGGATTAAATATAACTTATCAGCGCTAATAGCCAAGTGATGAACCTCAAAAACACATCATCAAGTAGAAGAAGACACAGTACTTAGATAGTAATTGTGACAATGTTGGACAATCCACTTACCAACAATTACAACACCAGTCTGTGCCTGTCCCAGCAACGCCTCCTTGTATTTTCTGAGAGACTCATCCTCCTGATCAGCCGCAAGGATCTCCTCAATGGTCTTTTCAGGGGGCGGTTTGTACGTGGACTTGATCTCTTCTTCAGGAGTCTCGTCAGGGGTGTGTGCTACGTCAGGTTCTCCGGACATTTTCTAAACAACAATCAGGTGGTAAATAAAGTTGGTGTAACAGTAAAGTAGGTAGTGTTGTGTTTCACAACCTGTGAATTATTTCAATCATTTTGGCATATTAAGTACCAGAAATCAACAGCTTATGTTTTACTAACACTGTATTGGAAGGTACTTAGGTATGACATTGTATATTTATGAGATTGCACATCATTCCTATCTTCTTAATATGTATGAATCATGCAATACAGAAATAAATTAAGCATAACCTAAGTAGGTACCTACCTGCTACAAAATTATACCAACACTTAGCTACAGCCTCAATTACAAGCTCCATTCAACGTGATCATAAAATTTATACACGTTTCGAGTATCAATAAAATAAAGAAAAGGAATCGTGAAACAGGAAAATGGAGATAGGCTATCAAATCAACTCGTTCATTGATTTTTTGCTATGTAACTCGATGTTACCGCCCTAGAATTTAAGCCCATCTGTGGTAAGGATCGGTGCACAGAGCACATGGTGTTGAAGGGAAAATACATAATATTATCAAAATTTAGCGGCTTCGTCATTAGAGCTTTCCGAAAACCGAGCCATCGGTTCAGACTACACAGCTAGCATTGAGAGGTAATTACACGATGTACTCACGTTATTGAATAATCCCAAGCCTCAAGGCACAAGTTGCACAACTCTGCACAAGTCCCACAAATAACAACACGAAATTTAGCCAAATTTCATCAAAAAATACCGAAAAAGTCGATCAAAAATGACGGACAAACGCTATTTCCGGGCGGTCATCGAACTTTTCTTTTTTAATTTTTTTTACGTTTCGTTTGACACAACGAAAATTAATATTATTTTTTTTGTGACAATTGTATTTTATGTAATGGCCGGCCACACGCTCCTTCTTTCTTGCAAGCATACCTGCACCGCACCAACCAGTTTGCGCAGGTAAGACGGAGCGAGCGTGTGAATGGCAAGACGGTAACTTGCCCAAGCCCGGAACTTACTGTTGACATGCCGAAAATACTGCTGATGCGATGCTTGTTTGTATTGTAGCAATACCTCCTACATCATAATCTGTACACACTCTTATTACGCGCCATCCATAGGTTATTTCATAGTTACTATTGTTAAGCATAACCCTAATGTAAATATTACTCGCCAGTAACGCATCGGACCTCAATTAAACAACACTTCAAATAGCATTGCATAAAACGTATTTCATTTCATAATATTATCTTCGCAAATAATTAAATTTGGTACAACAACCCAAAATACCAAAGTGGTGACCCCTAAATTGAACATTAACCTTTTGAAATAAATACGGAAGTGTTACAAACTGTGTCCGCGAGTACTCCGCGATTAAGTGAACAAAACAATATAAACTCTTACAAATAACATTATAATATCGCGCAAATCAATATAAAAAAAAAATCATGGCAAAAAATGGTGAATGTAAAGTGGATCTCAGTGAGAGTGGTGCCGCCAACGACGACAGCTACCCGGAGCCGCCTCTACAACAAGAACTAACGGCAAGTGCTATCACCATAAACACTGTTATATCAAATTTCTGGAAACATGCACCCAGACTTTGGTTCTACCAATTTGAGTCGATTATAGCTTCAACAAGGTCAAGCGATCGCCGCAAATACGATTTAGTTATAGCGAGATTAGGTAGTGAGGAGATTGATCAAATCTCCGATATAATAATGAACCCGCCTACAACCAAAATGTACGAAAAGCTCAAGGAAAGACTCGTATCTGTCTACGAAGAGTCTGCAACTAAACAAATACATAAATTACTAAATGACATAGAATTAGGCGACATGAAACCATCTACTCTGCTCCGCAAAATGAGAGATTTAGCAAGAAATAAATTCCCTGACGACACATTAAGAATGCTGTGGATCAATCGACTGCCTAATACGGTAAGGGCTGTAGTAGCGACCTGCGAAGCGTTATCACTCGACGAGACCGCAACAATGGTTGACAAAATAATGGAAACTGCACGGCTAAACGAGCTCGCAACCATACATCATAATAAACCAACAACAAGTAGCTCATCATCATCATCATCCAACAGCATAGAACAACAATTGCAAAAACTTTCGCTTGAAGTAGCAGCGCTGCGTGACCAAGTCGCAAATTCTCTTAATTCGCGCGACAAGTCCAACGACCGCAACCGGCAGAAACAGAGAAACGATGAGTGCTCAAGAACCCGCCCACAATCACGCTCGCGAATCACCAACCAAGAGAAATACAAACAACAGCAAGCACAGCCTGGAGATACCAATTTTAAATGTTTTTATCATTACATTTACAACAACGACGCCAAGAAATGTGGTCATGAAAAATGCGTTATGAGGTCGGGAAACTAAAGTCGACATCCACGTTGGCGAGCGTGGGTGCCGATTCATCATATCGCCTATGCGTAACAGACCGACACACCAGCACACAATTTTTGGTAGACACAGGTGCCGATGTCTCAGTACTAGCATGCAAAGGGCGCAACAAACGAGCAACTGACTACACACTGTACGCAGCAAACGGCTCAACCATAACTACTTATGGCGAAAAAGTACTAACACTTGATTTCGGTTTACGACGCCCGTTTAAATGGACATTCATACTTGCAAACGTCCATAGGTCTATCATAGGAGCTGATTTCCTTGCCAAAAATCAATTGATGGTTGATCTACACGGTAGGAAATTAGTAGACAATATAACCAAAATGACAATGGCAGCCACAACCACTAATGAAAGTAATCTGCCCACTATCCGATCAATCAATGACACGGATCCGTACCACAATATTCTCAAACGGTACCCAGACATTACTAAACCTGAATCTTATAAAGATATACCCAAGCACAATGTACAACATCACATCATTACCAAAGGACCACCAGTGTACGAGAAAGCACGACCACTAAGTCCTGCCAAATATAAAGCAGCTAAGCAAGAATTTGAGCGAATGGTCGAACTTGGTATTTGCCGACCATCCACTAGCCCTTGGGCCAACGCTCTGCATGTAGTCAACAAAAAAAATGGAGAATTACGACCATGTGGTGATTACCGACGGCTAAACTCCATAACAGAGCCAGACCGTTATCCAATTCCACGACTGCTCGACTTTACATACATACTCAGAAACAAAGTCGTTCTATCAAAAATCGACATTCGACGGGCATACCACCACATACCTATTGCACCTGAAGACATACCTAAAAGCGCTGTAATTACCCCTTTTGGCCTATATGAATTCTGTAGAGTCAATTTCGGTCTTCGTAACGGAGCACAGAGCTTCCAAAGATTCATAAATCAAATAATGACTGGCGTTAAAAACGTATTTTGCTACCTAGACGACATTTTAGTAGCATCAACCGACGAAAAATCACACTACGAAGACCTAGAGGAAGTGTTCAAACGTCTCAACGAATACGGCGTAACAATAAACACAAACAAATGCGAATTCGGCAAAAAAGAACTCAAGTTCTTAGGATATCATATCACGTGCCAAGGCGTAAAACCGGACGAAGATAAGGTAAAAGCCATCACGGATTATCCACAACCAACCACGATCGAAGAATTGCGACGTTTTCTCGGTTTCATAAATTTTTATCGCAGCAACATTCCAAACGCTGCACAATCACAAACAATACTCAACAAATACCTACACAACTCAAAGAAAAAAGATAAGACGCCAATCGACTGGACGGCCGAGGCAATCTTAGCTTTTAAAAACTGTAAAGAAGAGATAAAAAAAGCGACCTTATTGGTCCATCCCGTTGAAGATGCCTCACTTGTATTGATGACAGATGCATCTGGCACGTGTGTAGGCGCCACACTTCAACAATGCGTCAATAAAAAACTAGAACCGCTAGCCTATTACTCAAAGGGCTTAAGCGACACACAAAAACGTTACAGCACTTACGATCGTGAGCTATTAGCAATTTACATGGCACTGATGCATTTCAGGTACATAGTAGAAGGACGCGAACTCACAGTCGTAACAGATCACAAACCACTCACTTTTGCTCTTACCAAAAAAGCATCAAACTGTGACACACCACGCCGACTACGACAACTGGATTTTATCTCACAATTTTGCAACAAAATAGAATATATCCAAGGCGAACACAATACAGTCGCAGACGCATTTTCAAGAATCAGCGAAATACAAATGCCTAGTCTTTTTAACTACCAACAACTTGCTACAGACCAGGAGGCAGACGAAGAGCTTAAAAAAATCCAAACTCAAGAAAACTTAAACTTCAAGATCGTTAACATTCCAGGATCGGATCAACTGATAACGTGCGAAACATCAACTCCAAGCGCACGTCCTTATCTACCGCAACAATACCGAGAAACGGCAATTAAATCCATTCATGACGTAAGCCATCCAGGTATACTCGGTACAAAACGATTAGTAACTAAACGATATTTTTGGCCAGGAATGAACACGGATATCACTCAATACGTAAAAAATTGCATACCGTGTCAAAAAGCAAAAGTATCTAGACATACCATTTCACCATTGGGAGAGTTCGAGAGCTCATCAAGATTCGAACATATTCATATCGATATTGTAGGACCGCTACCTCTATCGGAAGAAAACAGCTACTGTATAACAATCATCGATCGGAACACTAAATGGCCGGAAGCTATTCCGGTTAAGAACATAAGCGCGGAAACAGTTGCGAAAGCTCTGCTAGAGCACTGGATAGCACGTTTCGGTTGCCCAACACGAATTACCACCGATCAAGGACGACAATTTGAATCCATGTTATTTACACAATTAACCAAATTACTAGGAATTGAAAAAATTCACACTACAGCTTATAATCCCAAAGCAAACGGACAAGTTGAAAGGTTACATCGTACACTCAAAGCCGCTATCATGGCACGATGCAGCACCCCAAACCAATGGGTTAAAGAGCTACCGTTAATTTTATTGGGAATGAGATCCGCAATCAAAGAAGACATAGGACTCAGCCCAGCGCAAATGACATATGGCAAATCAATTTGTTTACCAGGAGATTTTTTTATAAGTACAAAGCCTAACGTCAATGACAGCGACTATACCAGCGGATTGACACAAATCATGGAAAATCTCCGCCCATCATCAAGAAATCAAGCTGACCACAGGAATATTTTTATTCACAATGATCTTAATAACTCTACTCATGTGTTTATTAGGCGAGAAGCAAGGAAATCGTTAATACCGCCTTACGAAGGACCTTATAAAGTCATTCAACGAAATCCTAAACACTACACTATTCAAATAGGTTCTAGGGACGCGGTTATATCAATCGACAGACTCAAACCTGCTTATCTCGCTATAACAAATCCTATACCGAGTGAAACACTTGAGGTTCCAACTAGCCTTATTGTTTTGCCGAAACCGACACAGGATAACCATAACGTTACTCTTGACACCTCTAATAAAACGACAGCCACTCAAGTCGTAACGGAAACAACACAACAAAGGCCTACAGTTACCAGATCGGGCCGCATTGTTAAGAAAACCGTGAGATTTGACATCTAACACCACCGACACTCACGCATGCATGACCCAGAGACCAACGGCTAAGAAGTCACATACGACAACAAACCTTCATTCATGTGTTGTTGACACACGTGTATTTAGGATACACAACACAACACCTTGTACGTACTCCGCACTTTTAACAATTTTCCAACACCGACGGCGGCAGCAGCGGGGCGTTACCTGCGCCGACACCCACCATTGTAATCGGTAACAAACAGCAGAGATTGCAGCACAACAACATAGTGTTAATAAGTATACAGTGTGGAAATTAAACTCAGGCCCTGGAGGGAAACTACTTAAAATCCTTAAGCTAGCTCATTTTACTTAAAGGAGACATTCCTTTATTTTTAAAAAGAAACAAATCTGCATTAAAATATTTTTTTAAACTCGCTTGCTTCGCCCGGGACTCGAACCAACTAAAATTTTAAAAAATAAACACTCTTTATTTTATTATACTAATCGGTAGTATTAATATTCAGGATAAAGTTTCTCTAAAAAATATTTGGTTACTGTTCACTTTTAACAAGTAAAAGACACGTAACAGTTCTGTTATCTCTCCAACACAACACGATTAGATGGCCTGCAAGAAGTCCAGACCTGACGCCCATGGACTTCTTTTTATGGGGTCATGTAAAAAATGTTGTTTATGAAACTTGCTATGAAACCGTTCAAGAGCTAAGGATTGCGGTAGAAAATGTTATCAGGGGCATACACCACAACACTTTGCTGAAGGCTACAAGAAATGAATTTCAACGGCGACTAATGTTGTGTAGCCGGAACGACGGGGCTCATTTCGAACAATTTATCAGTTAAATAATTTAAGTGTTACAAAATTGATAGTAAAATAAAGTTGATGTTAGATTTAACGATTATTTTTATTTTTAAGACCAAATGTTTGTTACAGAAACTTTATCCTGAATATTAATACTACCGATTAGTATAATAAAATAAAGAGTGTTTATTTTTTTAAATTTTAGTTGGTTCGAGTCCCGGGCGAAGCAAGCGAGTTTAAAAAAATATTTTAATGCAGATTTGTTTCTTTTTAAAAATAAAGGAATGTCTCCTTTAAGTAAAATGAGCTAGCTTAAGGATTTTAAGTAGTTTCCCTCCAGGGCCTGAGTTTAATTTCCACACTGTATAAGTGCAGTGCAGTGTTATAAAAATGAAAAAACACACAGTTGGTGCGCAAAAATTTAAAATATAGTGTCGTAACTTTTAAGGACCTTTAATCTAAAAATAGAACGTGCATCGCTCATCTTATCGCGAATTACGTCTTCAATGTAAACATAAAATTTCAATTTTGTATTACGATTTTGCCTACATCAACTTATATTTAGCATTTTTTCTAGTTTTAAATTTTAATCATTTTTAATCATGTGTTCGTTGTTTTAATTGTTTTTCATAAATTTGTATACTTAACTACTACTTCCTTACTTAACTTAGCATTAACAACTAGAATTAGTTATTCAACTCATTTAGGTATAGCAACTCATTATTTTTAATTGATATTAACTCATTAATTTTTATTATTGTTTACTCAAATCACCATAACTTTCTTTTTGATTTGTATATGTAACTCATACAATTTAGTTTTGCTTTCATAAAAAAAAAAAAAAAAACTTAATTTTTAGGGGGGTGTAGATGTAGCAATACCTCCTACATCATAATCTGTACACACTCTTATTACGCGCCATCCATAGGTTATTTCATAGTTACTATTGTTAAGCATAACCCTAATGTAAATATTACTCGCCAGTAACGCATCGGACCTCAATTAAACAACACTTCAAATAGCATTGCATAAAACGTATTTCATTTCATAATATTATCTTCGCAAATAATTAAATTTGGTACAACAACACAAAATACCAAAGTATGTTGCTTTTTTATCATCAAATAAAGAAAACTTATAATAAAAATATCTCTTCTATGTATTAGTAATATCGTGACACCGATTGATTAGGTACATCAATTAGGTATGTAAATTCTTGGCCAGATGTCGCACACCGACAATAGTATTTAAGGGAAATAATGTTAAGCTTAGTTAGTTTTATATAAATATTGACTAGTAGTATCTAAATCAGATTATATTTAGACTTAGAAATGCAAATATTGTATTAGTTTGTAAGTCATATTTATATTATACACTTAATAGTGGTTTATTTTCCACTTCTTCCACTTGTGGACAAAAAATTGAAGTGTACAAAATCAATGACACCACTTGTTTCTTATTTGATAATAATTACTATTTGTGTTGACTTGTTTATAGTATAAAATTTGACTTGTCTAAGTGCTCATTTTGTAAGCTTAAAAAAATAAACGATATACGAATGATAGTATTTGATATTTGACACCGAAAATTGAGGACTTATCATTGTAACCTCTCCAGCCAGACAGTTCAGTTTTGCGCAGTCCAGTTTTCGTGAACTTACTTGCACGTGCAAGTACGATTGTGCAAAAAGACTGAAAACGGTCCGTGTTCATGAACAGCGAACAGGTATTCGGTTAGGTCAGGCCATAAACTATGGCAGGCTGATTTCGTTGGTTTCTGTTTCTAGTCTAACCTAATTTTTTTTTGCTCTATGAGTCTAGCCTAGGTACATTGTATTTATGCTGCCGCCCGCCGACGCCGCAAGGATATTCGTCATGTTATTAGATGATAATACGTGTTAGTTAGTATTATTTTAGTACCTATTTTAGTCAACTTCAACTTTTTTTAAATGGCTCTATAAACTACCTATTTTAGTCAAGGTCTGGTTCTGGTTGTTGTTAAAAAAATATGTCAATGTCACGCTGCTGTCAAAGTTGACAGAGGTTTGTTTTTGTTGTTAATTTGTTTCAGAAAGAAAATCCAATCCAATCCAAATGAATATTTTTTAGATTTTTCAGCCTTGGTTTGACCTTAGTGCAGTATTGTTTTGTCGTGATGTAATTTTACCAGAATACCTTTTTTATGGCATGATTTATATGTCGTTTGCAATGATAGTATGTACGATGCTCATTCATTCACAAAATTATACTATAATATAGGTATCAATGATTATTAGATTTACATATTCATGCAATGCTCCTAACGTTGCAGAAATCGCGAATTTTGCCGTTCCAAACGATGGCACGTCAGGGCTACAACCTCCAGTCCAAAGGTGTAATGTTAATGACAGATGCCACAAATTTGGAAAAGGAGAAAGAGCTTGAAAAGATTGCACGAGAGGTAGGCTATTATAGGTACATGGACGTAGAAAAAAAATAGGAAGTAGGTACTTTATTAAGTAACTTCTATTTAGTTTTTATTGTTATTTACAGTATCGAAAGGGTAAAAAAAACTCCATAATATAATACATACAACATATAATTTAAGTACTTGATCTATGATCAAAATAGGAACCCATTTACCCATGATTGATAGGCTCTCATCTAAACATTTAATTACTAGTATTTATACTGTTTGTCTTCTTTTCCAGGCATCCATTGACAATCCACCACAGGCTTGCTGTCGCTCTGGCTGCTCCAACTGTGTCTTCATTGTATGGGCCGAAGCAATCACATCTCAGATGAAGGAAGCTGGGCCGGAAGTCAGCGAAAAAATACTCAAAATGGTAGACGACCCATCATTGCGTGCTTATTTAGAGATGGAGCTTAGAATACGGGGTTTGAAGAAGTGAAGTATCTAATTTAAACCTTAATGCATTGTCGGTAGATTTTAAATAGTGTTGACACAGGAGATAGTGACTATTTCAAGCACAAAGGGAAAAACAGAAAGTTTAGTTTAGGACTTGGCTTGTTCGCTTTATTTGCTGTTGTGGTACACAAAATGTTACAAAATTCTTGAAATGTATAGCTTGTTTTGCTCTGAGTTTGAAATAGACTATAAGTTGTACTTTACTTATAGAGCAGGATATTCTCCATATTAACCTCACTAGGATACATTGTTTCAGTGATATTAATTGTATGAAATGTACATAGAATTGTTCTATTTTTATATTTATTTTATTAGTCACTAATAAGGTTATTTAATTAATATCTGAACTGTATAATATGACTATCTAAAAGTCTTTAAAAAAACTACTGTTACATTTCACTTAGTTTAATTTTGACTAAATCTCAATAGAATTTTTTAAGGTTGATTTAAAAATATCGATTTTTCTAGTCATTAAAAAATCCAGGATAAAATTAAAACTCTGATCATATGATAAAACTTTTAATATCAACAGACAACATAGTACATTTAATACCATACATAGAAATAAACTGTAGATATTAATAATATTGTATAATAATATTTAGCTTAGTTGAAATTGTAAAATACTGATTCTATAAATACAGACATTCTACTGATGTGGGGTTTTGACTAGACGGACATTTAGCTAGTAGGTTAGATACAATAAAGCTGCTGACCCACTGGTAGTGCACACAGTGACTTGAGCCACTAGCCCATGGCTGTGCACAGCGCCATGATGAATCAGCGTCTTAATACGACTGGAAATCTGCTGGTAACTCAATTCTGCTAACCAATTGCTTTACTATGACAGTGGTGTTGTTGCAGAATCGCATTGAAACCTTTGATGAAAGAAATTCTAGTTAGTGCATGCGGTGCTATTTGCAGAGAGATTGATAATATAATGGTTTCACGAAGAATGACAAAATGCGTCATCGTGCGATGATAGCTTTATCATAGTGAAGCTCTTAGTTAGCAGAATAGAGCCACAGAGAAAGTACTATGTATATTTAATACCTCTACTGCGATTCCTATCCCATAGGGAATATGCCATTATAGGTAAGTACCCAATTAAAAGAGCCAATAAGGCGCTTATCAGGGGAAGCCTATGTGATAAATGATAATGGTGATGAATGCGTTCAGCCTCCCTATGTGGTGACATCTTTTCTTTCTATCCCACGCCGTAGATATCTACGGCCCCGACTGAGTAGCGCAACTAAAATCTAAAAAACTAAAGACCGACTTCGAACCCCTTAGTTTAAATACAAGTTTTGCGGGAAAAATACGAATTGAATACAATCATCCGTCCATAAATGTAGAGAAATCTATTAAAAAAACACATAGGTACATCCGAACATAGAACCTTTTCCTTCCTTCGAAGTCGTATAAAAAGCATTATGTTCGAGCGGTAGGTATACGGTATGCTACATGCCATGCCACTTAGGTACTTCAATTTCTAATTTCTGGACAAAAATAGCCCTTTAGCTGATCCATTGTGGCTTAGGCGCGTTTTAAATAAAGGTTAAACCAACGCTACGAACTTTTTTCAGTCAGTATTGGCCCGCATTTTCTACTAGGCATTTTTATAATACATACTTAATAATAACATCGACGACAGATATGTACACACTGAATATTATACCTAATCTATCCTAACTTAGGCAATTGAGTTTTTAATCATTGAATTCGATAGGTACGTGAGTAGGTAGGTAGTGATTGTGATTAGGTAGGTACATAAGTACCTACCTTTAATTCTTACTTTAAATTCCAAAAAAAGATCATATTTTCGTCACTGCTTGCTAGTTGAAGGGTAACCTTTTAATAAAGCTCACGGGATCAAAAGTCAATACTGCGTAGTATTTTATCCATCGAGTACAGAATAT
Organism: Eupithecia vulgata; assembly: GCA_946478455.1. NCBI lineage: Eukaryota > Metazoa > Arthropoda > Insecta > Lepidoptera > Geometridae > Eupithecia > Eupithecia vulgata. The sequence goes on from OX297867.1 coordinate 14,957,186, forward strand.
CTACTCTCCTAAACCTCAGAAAACAAATTCGTGGCGCTCCCACCCTCGTCACTCTACTCACTCACTCTAAGTAGGTACCTAGGTATCTATGTAAATGTAGGTACTGTTGGTGATCCGTCGCCACCATCGACTAAAGTCGATGGTCGCCACTGAAGTTACAGGACCGTTTTTAACGGATCCGTCGCTACTGGAGCCCTAGAGGTGACCGTGGCACGCCCCGCGTAGCTTCGATCCGATAACTTACTCTACTTACTTCTGAAAACCTTTTAATAACCTTCTGTTTCTCTTTTCTTTATTGTTACTCTTTTGTGTGTGCTGATGGTTTTTTTTTTTTTTTTGTTTTCAATAAAAAAAAACGGATCCTGTATATTTTGACGGTCCGATATTTTTTACGGCATCCGTTAATATCTACCAACTGTGATGTGTGTGAACTCGCGCCGGATAAAACGGATACCTACTTGCGATCCTGTAAAACGGACTGCTCGAAATCGATTCTGATACACACCGCTCAAAAGCATATCCAAGCATTGTCAATGGAGGTACCTACATATCTACCTACAGTCAAATTAGAACAGTTGGTTGCATTGCACCTAATCGAGAACTGATTCACTTCCAAAAAATCTATATTTGTAGGTACCTACCTACATTATTCGACAAATCACCAATTATGTATTATTTTTCAGAGACGAAAATGTAACAGCAATTGTATTATACGACTGATAATTTTCCCCTTTCTGTAGTGAAAAAAATATCAGATTTAGACATAAGTCGCGTTAGTAAAGATTGGGATTGAAAATGATCCTGTTTCATGCATGTTTTATGCTGTCTGTTTAGTTAGATAATGTTTATTACCTACACGACTTACATAATTTTGATAGATACTCTACATAATAATGGGAATAGAATTCCCAGAATGGTAGGTATCGAGTGCGGCTTCGGGGTTAGTAGTAGGGCATGGACACCGGTATTCGGTATTACCGAAAAACCGGTAATACCGGATGATTTAAGGCAGATCCGAATACCGGTATTGAAATTGCAAAAACCGGTAATTCGGTATTTAGAAAAAAAAAGTTTGATTAATAAATATGCGTGAAGAAAACCCTTATGGCGGCTCTAAAATACGCAAATATCTACTACCAAACAACTTCTATATAAAATATATAAATTTTATGATTGTAAAATTGATAGCCAGTCTATGTTTTTGGTCACAATGGTTTCAAAAATTGATAAACCAACGCGCTTTCCCCTTCCACTCCAAGCAACACAAACAGGACAAGCAGATTCACATCGCATTACCACGGTATATTCAGCAAGTAGGGGAACTTGGTGAACGTCCACTCGTATTAAGCTGTTTTCCACCGCCTTTATCATTCGTACCGCTGGGGTTTGGAACACGCTCCCTGCTGCTGTTTTTTCCGTCAATAACAACCTGCGTCTCATAAAGACAAGAGTAAATAGATAACTTCTAAACCTTCGTGATATATCGTCGGCCACATCTTCACTTTCCATCTTGTGAGTTTGTAGTCTATAGACTATAAAAAAAGTATTTTAACGAATAAATGCGCGTAGAATACAAGTAAGTAGTACTGTTCCTGTATTTTTTTTTTTGCAAATACCCTATCTTTCTTTGCTACGCACATTTTCATGATTTTTTTATATGTTTTTATTATTGTGGCAAATATTTGATTGTTCATTGTAAATATTTATTTGATTATTACATTAAAAAAGCAAATAACAATCAAATATTATAAACAAAAAGATAGAATTAGTATCTGTCAAGATCTGCATAATAGCAACTCTTGAGATCCTCAAGCCAAATCTGCCACCGCACTAACTCTTACGGATGTCCCAGAAGATAAAAAGGCGCAAGTGTGTTGATAAGTAGCTTCCCACAAATTGGTTTCCCTAACTCAACTCCCATGGAACTACTGTCATACCGTCGTCGTAGCTTTTTACCATCGTCATGCAAAATATCATTCGGTTTAAGAGTAATTTTTACTTTAGCGGTGACAAAGGCCCGATGATGTAGCATGGTATGGCAAGATATCTGACTGGCGAACGACCCTATAGTACACGACAAGACGTAATGAGCTATTAGACAGCAGTACCTCACTGGCATTGATGAGACGCGCAACAACTTGCACCCAACTGAAGGTCGGAAAGTTACGAGATCCGATAAAGTGCCAGTGTTATAATCATATAGAAAGTGCTTGCAATTAATATTCTGAATACCATTTAGAAACGGCCAGGAAACGAGCACGATCTGCACAACTGGAGCACGTTTTTATCAAACAATCCTGTGTCAACTCGCACAAAATCCCGTCCTATTGCCATTAGGACAAAAGAGATTTTGGGAAGCCACATTGGGGCAAGCACTATGCCAAACCGTTCTAATTAGCTTAAAATCTAAATATTGATGAAATTCCAGGTCCAAATAAGACGACTTAGGGTCTAAGAAAAAATAAACTAAAGTGATTTAGATGGAGGTCAGGAACGACGTCAGGGCTACATTTTTGAGAATACTAAGCTCCCAAATTTGACAGGCCTTGCCATCCTAATCTGGATTAGATTGTTTAAGTAAAAGAAAAACCATAATTATACTAGTAAGGACCATTTTAAATTGTCAATAAAAGTTAAGCTGGTTTCAAATAACATTTCTTGGTACATTTATTCAGTCTTATACAATATTAAATGTACCTAGTAGATTTTTTTCTGATATTTTAGTATTTATAGTGTAATACCGAAAAAATACCGAAAAACCGGGATCCCGGTTTTAAGAATTTGGATACCGGTAAATTACCGGTATTGTAATTTA